>JBBFKN010000011.1:18844024-19444024 GCA_039654755.1 Calcarius lapponicus
TACACCTGGTTCCTGGGGATGGCAAAGCCCAGAGGCCAGGCTGAAGGGGCACTACCCAGAGTCTGCAGCAGCGCCAGGCATCACCACCTCCCCTTCCCCTTGCCCTCCACAGCGCCTCCATCACAGGGATGTCCTCCCGCTGGGAGGAGCTGCCACCCCACGGCCGGGGTGTCCCCCGGGGCACGTCCAGCCGCAGCCCCGGCCCCCGCCCGCCCCAGAGTCCCCCTCTGCTGGCACGTCTCGCCTGCTATTCTTAGCTCTCCAGCGCTGCGCTCTCCCGGCAATGGCACCGTATATTACTATTATTGCCGGCTGCCAACGTCTTGAAGCAGGCAGCCAGGATCGGGATGGGGCTTCCACACCCCTGGTGACCTGTCATTCGGTCCCTGCTGGGCTCTGGTCTTCAACAGGCTATTTCAGGAAATCCAATTTGATGGCCAGAAGGAGCGCAAGCCACACATTCAGCCCCTGCGCTGGATCCAGGCTCCTCCTGTTTCTGCTCAGATCCAGATTTTAGCTTCTCCCGTGTTGGCAATAAGGGCCAAGAGTCACCTTTGGCTCCAGATCCAAATTTCTGGCTGGGTGGGATCCAGGGTTTCGGCTCAGCTTGCTGGAGAGATGCGAGCGTCTGCAAAACCTGGATCTGGAGCCCCAGCCCCCCACCGCAGCAGCTCCACCTGGCCACGAGACCCCAGCACGGGCCCTGATCCTGCCCTTGAGGGTGGGCACAGCTGGGGAGACCCACGCCAGCTCAGCCCCCCACACCGGCTCTGCATCCCACATCTCCTGGCGCTGCTCTGCCTCTGAGCTGCTGATGGGGAAAGGGCCCCCCAAACACCCCCAGCCTGGGCTTCCCAACACCTTCCACTCATCCCGAGCCTTGGGCAAGCTGCTGGGAGCCAGGCCCAGCAGGAGGATTGAGGGGGCTGGGGGCTGCTCCTCCAAGCCCACGTGGCACAAGCCTTGGCACTCAGGAGGGAGATCTGGGCACCAAGCTCAGCACCATCTCACCCAGCCTTGGAGGGGGACACCTCCAAGGTTTTGTCACACGGTTTTGTCACCCTGTTCACCAGAGCAGGGATGCCTGGAGCTGGTCCTGGTGCCCTGGCTCAGTGGGGTGACAACACCCAAAGCTGGCTCACACCAACAGCTCCCCATGTCAGTGCTCCCACCACCGCCACAGCCAAAAGGGGCCCCTCCAGGCTCGGATGTTCCACGGTCACTTTGATGGCTATTTTTGCATTCCCAGCCCTGCCGGCGCTGTACTAATGCTTGAAAGGGCTGACATGCTCCTTGCAGCCATGCCCAGCTCCCAGTGGCCTTCCCCTGCTCCATCCCTGCACAGACAGAGTCCTCAAGGGCTGGAAGCCATGGATGCATTCATGGGGGAACAGTGGGAGCATGGGGGTGAGAAACTGAGCAAGACCAAAAATCACATCCATTTCCTAAAGGAGAATCTGCACTGCTGACCGGGTCCTGCTCCCATTTACACCAAGGAAGCTGCCTGGATTCCCACGGGATAACCAACCCCCACCAGCCAGGCTCTGTCCCCTTTTCCTGGCCAGGGGACAGGCAGGGATCAGCTGTGGGCAGCACAGCCCTGGACCCCACGAGGGAGGTGACACGCGGGGCTGGATGTCACAGGATGGAGAGAGACCAGCGGTCCCAGCACCAACTTGCTCTGCAGGTTTGGCACAGGATGGAGGGACCAGAGCGACTCCTCCAAGAAACCCCAACAGCCTGGGGGAAGGAAGGCAGCAGCAAGAGGGAGCAGCCAGGCAGGGGCCCCCGAAGCTCTGCTTGCCTGCCAGGCTGGCTGGGACCATGGATCCACGGTGATGGGCGCAGCTCAGCACCCGGTCCTCGGCAGGATGGGGAGGGGGAGCCCGGTGGGTGGGGAGGGGTCCTGGGCCTGCCCCGAGCCCTCCGCAGCGGGGAGAACGCAGGATGGCTGGCGTCGCCATCCAGGGGAGGCTGGAGGGGCTGCGGGCTGTGCCGCTCTCCCCAGCGCCTCGGGCAGCAGGAGATGGGGATGCCCGCTGGGAGCAGGAGATGGGGACCCCCTCTCCCCCACCCACCGGGGAATCCTGGCGGAGCCGAGCGCCTTGGTACCGCTGAGACGCCCCCGGCCATCCCCCGGCTCCTTCCTCGCCGCTTCACCCCCGGACACCCGCTCGGCGGGGCCGGATGGCTCCGCGGGTGACGCGTCCCGTTCCCGCGGGGCCGGTTCCGCGCGGCTCCGGTGCCTCGCCGGGGAGAGCCCCCTCCGCGCTGAGCACCGCGGACCCCCGGGACCGCTTCCCCGCACCCCCCGCGCTGGGCACGGCGGAGCCGGGCACCGTCCCCCGCTCTGCGCTGGGCACCGCCGCACCCCCGGCGCCACCGGGGCCGCCCCCGCCGCTCTTACCCCGCTCCCGCCTCCTACATCCTCCGGCGGCTCCCGGGCGGTTCCCCGACGGCCCGGCTCGGCCGCCCCCCGGCCCGGCTGCTCCCGGCCCGGCTCGCTTGGGCTCGGCTGGTCCCGGCTCGGCCCGGGCCGGCGCCCCGCGCGTGGGAGCGCGGCGGGCGGCAGCATGCGAGTGGCGGCGGCCCCGCAGTGCAGCGCGGGCGGGCGCGGAGCGGCGGGAGCGGAGCGGGGCCGCCGCGGCGCCGCCAAGACACGGCGGTGGATTTTCCCCGGGAGCCAGAGCGGGCGGCGGCGGCGCAAAATGGCTCCGGTGCGGCTCTGCCGCCGCCTCCCGGCGCCCCGGGACCCCCGAGGGGGGAGAGCGGGGGCAGCCGCACGTGGGGGCCGGGGAGATGCTGCGGGCGCGGGATGAGCGGTACCCACCCGTGGGCATCCCCTGAGGCGCCCTGCAGAGCCGGTCCGGCACGGAGACAAGGGGTACCCACCCGTGGGCATCCCCCGAGGCACCCTGAGGAGCTGGACTGGCACCGAGACAGGGGGGTACCCACCCGTGGGCATCCCCCGGATCACCCCAGCGAGCCGAGGGCACTCCAGGACCGTCACCCACGCCTGTCCACGGGCACGCTGCCTGCCAGGGAGGGGACAGAGTGCAGAGACAGCCCTGGGGTGCTGAGATTGCTCCGGGGTATTCCTGAGTGACAGAACAGCCCCAGGGTGCCAGAACAGCCCCAGGGTGCCAGGACAGCCCCAGGATCCCAGGACAGCCTCAGGGTGCCAGGACAGCCCCAGGATCCCAGGACAGCCCCGGGCAGGGTGCAGGGACAGCCCCAGGGTGCAGGGACAGCCTCGGGGTGCCAGGACAGCCCCGGGGTGCCAGGATAGCCCCGGGCAGGGTGCGGCCCCCGAGGCCCAGCCTTCCCCCAGCAGACCCAGGGCCACCCCGTGCTGCTGCCTGCCCGCGGAGCCACTCACACCACACCCTGTAATTTGATCGTAATTATAATAATAATAATTACAGCGAGCGCGGGCTGGAAGTGCAGGAACAATAACCTGGGTAACGCCCTGCATGGTGGCGGGAGCAGGGCGGTGGCACAAGCCCCGTGCTGGTGCCAAGCTGAGCCCAGAGCACCTCACCAGGCCCTGCCCAGTGCGTGGGGGGACATGGCCCAAACGAGTGCCCTACGTGTGTTTTTAAGCAGTCCTGTCCATGTCCCAGTGCTGTGCTTTAAGTGCTCAGGTTTTTCCATTGAACAGGACACCCTGGCAGAGCCAGAGCTGGGGCTGGGGCTGCCCCCATTCCTGGTGTGCAGAGAGCCCCCCGAAAGTCCTGGTGCCCCCAGGAAGAGATCTCCAGTGCCAGAGCCCAGCAGGCCCTGCAGCATCCTGCATTGCCGACACTGCAGGCGGGGAGCAGAGCTCGGCCCCCTCCTTCAGCAGTTATATAAAAGGATTAAAATTTAATAGGAACTTCAAAAGGGGAAGAACTGGGTGGTCGAAGGCAGCTGGCCTGGGGCCGGGTGTGGAGCAGAGGCACCTTGGGACATGTCCCAGCTCTGCTGAGCAGCAGCACTGCGGCACATGGAGGCATCAACCAGCCCCAGCCATGAGGGCAAAGTGTGCGGGCAGCACGGGCAGCACGGGCACCCCATGAACCCACACTGGCTTCACTGAGCCATGGGTCACAGTGTGCACAGTTCCCATGGCACACACAGAGTCCCCATTCCCCAGGGCCAGGCCTTGCCCTGCACCTCCACCTCTCTGCTGGCACCCAGGCAGCCTTTAGTCACTGTGCAGGCACAGCATCACCCACCCATCCTGGTGCCCGCTGCCACCCTGCCCCATCCCGTGCCAGCAGTCCCCAGGCATCACATCTCCTCCAGCCCGGTGCTTCCCATTTCCTTCCGTGCACGTGGGTCACAGTGTGCTGGAGAGCAGCCCTGTGCTGGGGGAGCAGCACCCCGAGCTGGGGGGCAGCTGATGCACCCCTGGCCCCCCAGCACGCCCAGAACCCCCCTGGCTGCGCAGCAGCCGCTCTGCCCTCCCTTGCTGGCAGCGGGAATGAGCCAGGGCTGGGAAAACACCATCTCCCGCCCACACACCGCCCACGGACGGCCCCAGCCCGCTCCGCCGCCCCCGCCGCGCCGGGGCTCACGGGCCGGGGGTTGCGGGGTGGGGGCTGCGCCCAGCACGGCCGCCCCTCCATGGGCAGGGGATGGGGCAGGGGATGGGGCAGGGGATGGGGCAGGGGGGTGCGGGTCAGCAGCACCCGGTGTAATATCCGCCCTGAGACAGGGTCCTGCTGCAGGAACAGGGCTGGGCTGGGGATCAGGGCTGCGGGGGCCGGGGCTGCCCCATATCCAGCCCTGCCCGGGGCACAGAAACCTCTGGGTGAGGGGCCAGCAGAGAAAACTTTGGTTCGTTCATTTTTAATCCTGGCCGAGAGAGGAGGGGTGCAGGCATGAGGCTTAGGGACATTGCAGGACAGGATAAGGGGCCTCAAACAGCCCCTCCAGCAGCCCCGCTCATGCCATGGGGGTCTTGGGTCACACATGTCCCTGCAGGATGGAGACCCCCGGGAGACGACAGCAACCACCGAGCATCCCTCGCCATTCTGCCTTCCCAGAAACCACGGAGGGTCAGCTTCCGTTGCTGGGTGAGTCCCTCTTGCAGTGCCAGTGACACCCTCCCAGTGCCAGTGACACCCTCCCAGTGCCAGTGACACCCTCCCAGCATCAGTGATGCTCTCCAATGTCAGTGGTGCTCTCCCAGTGCCAGTGCCACTCTCTCAGTGCCAGTGCCACTCTCCCAGTGCCAGTGATGCTCGCCCAGCACCAGTGGTGCTCTCCCAGTGCCACTGTCCCAGTGCCAGTGCCACTGTCCCAGTTGTGCTCTCCCAGTGCCAGTGGTGCTCTCCCAGCGCCAGTTGTGCTCTCCCAGTGCCACCGTCCCAGTGCCTGCAATGCGGGGGGCAGGATCTGAGCTCGAGCAGGAGCTGCGGGCGCGTGGGAACGCACAGAGAGCAGAGCGGGGTGGGAGGAGGGGAGCGCACGAAGCCGGAGCTCCCCCCACGCTGCTCCCGATCCCTCACCTGGCAACAGGGAGCGGGTCCCTGCGGGGCGGTGGCACCGGGGCAGGCGTGGGCAGGGCCCTGGTGCCCATCCCCGCTAGGAGGAGGTGAAGGAGGATGCTCGGGCACCAGGAGCTGGCCCGGGCAGGGCCGGTGTGGGCAGGGCCCTGGTGCCCATCCCCGCTAGGAGGAGATGAAGGAGGATGCTCGGGCACCAGGAGCTGGCCCGGGCAGGGCAGGTGTGGGCAGGGCCCTGGTGCCCATCCCCGCTAGGAGGAGGTGAAGGAGGATGCTCGGGCACCAGGAGCTGGCCCGGCCGGGGCAGGCGTGGGCAGGGCCCTGGTGCCCATCCCCGCTAGGAGGAGGTGAAGGAGGATGCTCGGGCACCAGGAGCTGGCCCGGGCAGGGCAGGCGTGGGCAGGGCCCTGGTGCCCATCCCCGCTAGGAGGAGGTGAAGGAGGATGCTCGGGCGCCAGGAGCTGGCCCGGGCGGGGCCGGCGGGGGCAGCGGGAAGCACCGGCCCATCTTGCGCAGGGTGCGCTGCAGGTCAGCGCGGAAACGCCGGATGGAGAAGCAGTAGATGACGGGGTCCAGGCAGCTGTTGAGGCTGAGCAGGGCCACGCTCAGCGTGTGCAGCACATCCAGGGTGTCGGGGGGGAGCACAGAGCGGTGCGGGGGGCCGGCTACCCACCCAAGGGGCGAGCGTCAGGTGGTAGGGGGCCACACACACCACAAAGACCAGCAGCATCCCCAGCACCATGGCACGGGCCTGCTGCCGGTGGGAGCCCGGCGAGGGCAGCGGCGGGCACCGAGAGCGCCCTGGCGATGGAGGCGTAGGTGCCCAGCACCAGCAGGAAGGCGGCGGAGAAGAAAGCCACCATGGCGTAGGCATAGCCCCGCTGCCGGCCGTGCTGCTCGAAGCAGGCGGTGGTGCCGGCGGCCGTGCGGAAGGTCTGGTGGGTGGCCAGGGTGGGCACGGCACAGCCCAGCCCCAGCAGCCAGGCCAGGGCACAGGCCAGCGCGGCGCCGCGGGGCCCGGGCAGCGGCAGCAGCCGGCGCGCCGCCCGCACGGCGCAGAAGCGGTTGAAGCTGATGAGGGCCATGAAGGTGATGGCGCTGTAGGTGGCCAGGTAGTAGGCGGCCCCTGCCAGGCGACAGGTGGCCTCCGACAGGAGCCAGTCCCCCCCTGCCAGGTAGTAGTGGATCCAGAGGGGAAGGGTGAGGTTGAAGAGGATGTCGGCCAGCGTGAGGTTGATGAGGTAGATGCGGATGGCCTTCCTCACCTTGCCGCTCTGCAGGAAGACCAGCAACGCCACCAGGTTGCCCGGCAGCCCCACGCACAGCACCAGGCAGTAGATGATGGGCACCAGCACGAACTGCACTGGGTTGTTGGGCACACACTCGCCAGGGTGCTCCACCAGCAGCGTTCCTGGCACCGAGCTGTTCATCCCTGGCTCCTGCAAAGGTGGGGAACAGTCAGGGGCAGCCCTTGGGGACAGGGGAGGGACATTGATGACAGGACAACCTCTTTGGCTGGCACTGCTGGGCACTGGAGGCAGAGCCCTGCGGGGATGCCTTCATCTGCCAGAAGGGCTCAGCTCACACAGGAGAGGAGGAGATCCCAGCTCTGTCCCCCAACATCACAAGGAAGCCTAGAGGCCACTGTGAACTGCCCAGCTAGGGCTCGCAGGGAGTGGCAGGCGCAGCTGCAGCACAGCCAGGGGACAGAGCTGCAGCCGCAGGCACCCGAAGGTGCCACACTGGCTCCAGTCAGCAGCTGCAGGGCTTAACACCTCCCACACAGCACGTGCCTGTGGGGCCACCCACCCCAGCCCTCCCCCAGCACCCCAAATTCCCCATGGAGCCAGGCAGGAGGAAGTCACAGACTGGCTCAGCGAGCTGCAGAGTGGAGAAACCCAGGTAGGGACAGGGGGTACAAACACAGGGCCAGCATCCCCCCATGCCCCCCAATCCTGCACAGCAGGGTTTGCCTCTGGTCCTGGCCATGGAAAAGCACACTGTGCTGCAGTGGCTGTATCCAGGGCTGCAGTTACTTCACCTCCCATCACTGCCTGCCCACACCTCGCCAACGAAGGCACTGAGTCACCAGCTGGTGTTTTCCAGCACAGCAGGGCTGGATTCGGCACGCACAGCACCCAGCCCCGGGCTGAGGCACGGAGAGCACGAGCTGCTGAGCCTGGGGGACCTCATCTGGACCCCAAAGGAACCTCTGAGTCCCTCAGTGGTCCCCTTTTCCTCCTCCTTCCCCATTCACACATTGAATTCTCCATCTCACCCACACCACGGTTGTTACTCACCTCGTCGGGTCAGGCAGGAGCGGCTCCGTCCCCTCTGGCTGCTCCTCACTGTGGCCCAGCCAGGCTGGGGACGGCTTTAAGTGCTGGGAGAGGCAGGGGCTGCCTGACCCCCACCCACCATCCCAAACCCCCCTGTGTTAGTGCCTGTGGGACAGCAGCTGGAGCGGGGAGAGCACCTGTGTGTGTATGTAACGGGGAATTCCCTGCTGGAGCCACGCTAAGATCCCCTGCGCCGGCTGGCGGGGCTGGGGCCGTGCGGGAGTGGCCAGAACTGGCCTGGCTGACCCCCCTCCCGTGCCCCCAGCCTCATCCAATTCCACTTCCCAGGGCCCTTCTCCCACCCACGCCGGATGAAAGCAGCAGAGGGTCAAGTTTCTGCAGCCGGCAGCTGGGGAGAAGAGGGATGCCCCAAAGGGATCAAAGCAGGAATCTGCCTCCTCCTCCTGCCTCTTTGTGCTTTTGTTGGCTTCAAAGCTGGTTTTAAGGGGAGCAGCCTTGGAGGCCTCCCCAAGATCTGTGAGCATCTGAGTCGCTGCTTTGTGTGGCCCTGCAATTTGTGTGTGCTCCTTTGGGACACCAAAATGTCACCCCGAGGTATGTGACACCTACCTTCAGGTCCCACCAGGGGTACAGGGGTGTCTTACACCCCTTGCTCATCCCAAGAGCCAGACTCCCCACACAGCCATCCCAGCCCCTTTGCTGGCAAACCCTTCAGGTGAGCTGTGGCTCATCCTGAGCGTGCTGTGCCCATCTGGGGGGGCACAGGGTGGCTCCCCGTGGGAGCAAGATCCACAAAAAGCACATGCCTGCCTGGGCACTCGCTCCTGTCACTGCCTGGGGGTGCAGCAAGGGGCCTGGCACATTGCTGGATGGCTGAGGAATCCCACACCAGATGGGCTCTCCCCACTGTCCATCAGCCTCTGTGCCAGCTCCTGCACCAGCTCCCACATGTCCCCAGGCCTTGTGTCCAGGCACTGTCCCCAGGACTGGGTCCTGCAGCCCCAGGACATCCCCTCAGCCCCCGAGGCTCAGTGTGGGGGGGAGGCAGAAATAAACAGGGAGGCAAAACATGAAAAACAAGAGGTTTTATTCCAAAATTTGAAAGAGAGCAGAGCCAGCCCCTGCTTAGTGTGGCCAAACACTGGAAAGAGCTGGACACCTTGTGCGAGTTCAGCAGTGCCACAGCGGTGCCACAGCGGTGCCACAGCGGTGCCACAGTGGTGCCACTGTCCCACAGCACCAGCCCAGGTCCCACAGTGTGGGGACAACCAGCACCAGAGTCACGGGCAGAGGCAGGAGAGGACACACTGTCTCATCAGCAAGGATGCGACGTCGTCCCTGAAAGTACCATAGAGGTGTTGCTCCCCAGCAGCCGAGCTGTCTGTCCTTCCCGTCCGTCCTTCCCGCCTCTCGTCACTCGAACTTGGCCCGGGGGGCAGCAGGGTACCCGCGGATGTTGAGCAGCAGGAGGAGGCCGAGGCAGAGGGTGGCCGGGGCACACATGGCCAGTGGCTCCTGCAGCGCCAGCAGAGTGTAGATGGCACCTGGGCATGGAGCAGAGCACAGGAATGGGGCTCTCTGGCCGAGGGTGTCCCCAGAGCCCCGATGGGCAGTGGGTGCCCGCTGGCTCTCACCGATCATGGCGACGCTGAGGATGAAGTTGCTGATCTCCTGCAGCAGCTGGGGCCCAAATGCCAACAACAGCCCGGCCGTCACCTCCACCCAGCCCACGGCCGCCAGGTACCTGCCCGGCTCCGGCACAAACCCCAAGTCCTTCAGGGGAAACACCTTGGCAAAACGCTCGAACTCCAGTGCCTGGGAAGGGTGGGAGAGGGGTGAGGCAGCCCTGAGCCTGGGGCTGGGGAAATACAGCCCCTCCAGCGTGTCTGCTCTGCCCGGCCCTGTCTTCCAAGGGGATCAGCTCTGCATCCTAAATAACTCAACCACACACCCTAAGGGGATCAGCCCCGTGCTCCAAGGGATTCTGGGCTGACTCACAATGAAAAGCTCAGCCTGGCACCCAAAGTGCTCCACCCTGAACCCCTGTAGTCCCAACCTGCTCATTCTCACCCAAGGCTCAGCCCAGCACCACAACAGGGTCAACCCTGCATGTTCCCCCGGAGCTCAGCCCTGCACCCCAACCTGTTCCTCTCCTTTCCCCCGGAGCTCAGCCCTGCACCCCAACCTGCTCCTTTCCTTTCCTTTCCCCCGGAGCTCAGCCCTACACACCGAAGTGCTCTTTGCTCTGCCCCCATCCTGTTCATTCTCCCGGGCTCAGCCCTGCGGCCCCCGAGCCCGCGGCCGCGCTCACCATGTGCCGGTGCAGGTCGGCAGAGAGCCAGTCCGAGACCTTCAGGACGCCCGTGAGGAAGAAGAAGAGCCCAAGCAGGACACGGAGGGCGGTGAAGGCCGCCGCCATGGCGGGACGGGCGGGCCCGGGGGCGGAGCGGGGCGGAGCGGCCCGACCCCGTTCCCAGCCCGGCCCCGTTCCCAGCCCGGCCCCGCTCCGTGCCCGGCCCCGTTCCCAGTCCGGCCCCGTTCCCAGCCGTTCCCAGCCCGGCCCCGCTCCGTGCCCGGCCCCGCTCCCTGCCCGCGTGAGCCCGGCCCAGCCCCGCAGGTTCAGGGACCCCCTCACCCTTGGGCGCTGGCGGGGCAGGGCTGCTCAGATGCGCAGCGTCACCTCCCAGGCTGTGACACGTCCTCCCCCCGAAACAAGAGCCGGAGGAAAAGGGAACCTCCCCACCCCACAGCTGGGGAGGGGTTCGTGGGCAGGTGTGATCCATGGCAGCACCTGGGTGTGACGGGCTGCGGGCACCGATGGCAGGCAGGGCACGGGCAGTGCTGGGCACAGCTCCGGAGCGGGCAGCAGCGGCAGCAGAGGATGCCCCGGCCCCAGGGAGGCGGCTCCGGGGAACGGAGGCAGCCGCGCTCCCCCGGGCTCTGCGGCACCGCCCGCGCTGCTCCAGCACCGGCACGGGCCGAGCTCCAGGAACGGCAGCTCGGGATTGGCGAGAGCCGGGCCCCAGGGGAGTCGCGGGCGCTGACGTTTGTGTAATTCAAGTGGAAATATTTTTTTAACGCCAATAAATGACGAGAGCCCGAAGTGTTTTCCAGGCACGAGGAAGCACTGTGGGGCACAGAAAGCACGGCCAGCCTGGAGCAGCACCGGCCCCAGCTCGGCCAGCAGGTTGCAGGGGCTGCCACAGGCACTGCTTGGACAGGGGCCAGGGGCAGTGACACTATTTTTACTCCTCAGCTGCTCAACATGATTTGGAGCTAGGGTTGGCACACCATGCAATGACAGCAACAGGCCAGGGCAGGCACCAGGCCTTCACGGCTTGGAAGGCTCTTTGCTAAGAGAGGGATTAAAAAATAAATATAAAAAACCTGAAAAACTGAGTGCAGCAGCTCAGTGCACACGCAGGGCTGTGGGATCAGGGCAGCACATACTGCTCCCAGGATATTGTCCAAGTCTATCTGCTCTCAGTCTCTGATCTTTTATTGATTACAGAAGCTACTTAATCATCTATTTGGTAGAACAAGGTGTCAGCAGAGGACACCCCAGGCGATGGAACAGCCAACACCAGGGAAAACCCATCCTGTCCCTACAGGACACAGGCTCTGCAGTTTGCTCGTAGCAGGGAACTGAGGAGATGCAGTTCAGCACATGGAAAGCTGGAACATTTTCTCACAGGAAGCAGCCAGTGCTGCAACAGTGGAAATGAGGACAAGTTACTGGAAAATAACAGAATCTGAAGAAAAAATGCTGCACAAGCTGCAGTAGCTGTGGAGACAAAGACACTGAACCCCAGCCCCTGCAGGGCAGCTATTGAGGAGCCACAAACCTCACTGAAGCCTTTTCAGCATCCACACGACACCACAAATCATCAAATCAGTGAAACACCTCAGACTGCCCTCAACCAGCACCTGATTGCCTGAGAGAGACCAGCAGCAGCTCCCACTGCAGGACCAAGCCCCCTGCCATGAGCATTTCCAGGCATTCAGACCCCTCTCAAGTGTTTCATACCACTCTGCCACATGAAATTCAATTGATTTTCACGTTTCTAATCTGGCAAAGCAGGTTCCAGCCAAATGTTGACAACATTTGTTCTTCGTGCCACTGCAGGAGGAAACCCTGCTACAATGAGCAGAGCCAGCACTGGTGTATTTCAACATTTAAACAACTTGATATTTAAACAAAGGGTTGTATTTAATCAATGACAGCAGGAACCACAGTGTATGTGCACAGTGCAGCTGCCAAAGCATCAAGTGAAGCAATGTGAACCGCTGCAGTTTGTGCTGCAACACAAACCCAGCCCTGCTCTGGCTGCTAGAGAACTCTTAACTCTTGGCATCACAGGCTTAATTACTAGTCATCACCAAGAAAGCTATTAAAAACCAACCAGGCACAGGTAAACATGTGGAATTCTACAATACAAACTATGTAACACACAAAATGGGAGTAAGGAATGAGTGAAATTTCCAGAAATTTGCGTTTCTCAGACTCAGCCATACCACTCCACACTGACAAACTGCTCATTCACTGAATACCCTCTGGAATAAAACAGAAGTCATTTATAAAAATATTTAAATATTTTATTTTTAAAAGCTGCATGTTCCTGGTTCCTCTTCATTGCACTCAGACTTCTTTTTCTGCAAGTGCAAAGCACACAATTAGGAAGATTGTGGAAGAAAGACAGAAAACATCAGCAGAAACTACATGACATGGAATCACATTTCAGAATCACAGGCCACGGGCCTGCCAAATATTCTCAAGTATTCACATCAGATTTTAGATTAAATGAACAGAATTAATGTATTTTAAAGACCAAATATGGCTTTGTGTGTTTTCCTAGCCCACAGCAAGGAGCAGCAGTGACAAACCACAAAGGATTCAATAGGAATTCACCCATTGAACCCCACTGGCTTCACACCTTCCAGGTCTATTGTTACTCACCTGTGACTCCCGAGTTAAGGTACTCAGCATGTTGCTCCTCAAACAAGATTTTAAATATCTGAAGTTTCCCCTTGTAGTTTAGTGGCAAATTAGAGGGAAAATGTCATTAATTCCAGCTCTGCAAGTTGGTTTATTTCCCTGAACTGCTATTTGCTTCATTCTTACACATGCTGATTTATACACCAGGTTATTTTTTTAATTCATTGTTAAAGTATTTCAGCAAATAGCTTTTTAACAAGGTTTAGCTGAATTAACATCTGAGAAGCAGCTGCTCTATTTCCCTTTTTCCATGCTGACAATCACTAACTGCAGCCTGAGTGCAGGAATGGTCATTTCTTGTTTGACCACCTGCTGCATACAAAGGACACAATTTATTTGCTGCTGCAGGGCTGAAAAGCCTCAGACAATGGTTACATTTCAGCTCTACAAAAGCAAGATGCAGAAACTTTATATAAAACTGAGATTAATCACACGTTTCAGGCAGGAATTACAGAACCCAGCACAGGGTGATGGGCTAGCAAGCCCTCACAGCAGTGTAAGGACAACAACTACTTACTTGTCCACCTGTTCCCTTGGTCCCTCCACACACCACTGGGCACCGTGCTGGATGTGCTCATGTTCAACTCCTCAACTGGAAAAACATTCCCAAGTTATTACACCCCCAAGTGATTTTGAAATCTTTTGTATAAACCCACGTCTAGAAGGGTATTTTTAGCTGCTGCTGTCAAGATATCAAGCCCAGGTGGAGTCAGGGTGCTCAAGCCCACAGTGTGACAGCAGGGACTGTGTTCTACCCTACACATTTAATGTATCCATTTGTCCCAACTTCTCAGTGTTCCCCAGTTCAAAGGTACTCAGTGACTGAACACCAACTGCCCAAAAAACCTTTATTATTTCATCCATCCAGGACAAAAAAGCGATACTTACTTCCAATGGATGAGCACTTCGGTGTCACTCAGCTTTCATCTTCACCTAAAGGATAACAACTGAAGTTATTAGAGTCATACACAGCAAATTGTGACCATTTCAAAACTAACTTAAAAATAAGGTTTCAACATACATGGACTGATTAGTTATGAGGGGGAACTTATCAATTATTCCAAACTATTACGTGGAAGAATAAGGGGCAGAAATAGGCTAGCCTGAACACTCGTCAAGAGCTGAAGGAATATGCAGGCAGTTGCCTGAAGAACTGCACCCTGAGCACAAACCATAACCCCAGTCTGAGCACAGTGAGGTTTGATTGCAGCCAGAGGTATACTATCCCTTATGTGAAGGCTTTAATTTCATCCTGTACTTCAACTCTATGACCCTATTTGTCTCCTATATCAATGCCCCCTCTTCCCCTTCCTGAGGGAGTGCAGTGGTCCTGGCCTCTTGGAGCTCTCGTGTTCTACAGTAGAACAAGTGCTTCAGAAGCTAAAGGCAGACACTAGAGGTTGGCACTGTCACTGCTTTTATCCTCAGCAAGGTTCTTCCCTCCTCAAGGCCTCCCTTTACTACAGCTGAGGGCAGCCTGCAATGGTGAGAGCTGGGGATGTGGTGCAAGGCTCTGCACAGCTCCAGTTGGGAGGCAGATCCCACCATGGGCACAGCATGATCTGACCAGGCAGGGACAACTTCAGGCTTTAGTCTCCAACCCACCACCCACCTGGGTTTCCTCACAGCCCTTGGGAGCAGGAGAGTTATGCACGTTTTGTTTTCTCTGCCATAGCAACAAACACCATGCATAAGGGATACTATATCTTTGTGCATCCTTTGAACACTGCAAATTCCCTGCTAGCCACACTCCTCCCAGCCCTCCCCAGTTAGCTCTTCAGTACTGGTGTTCAGAAGCAACATTTATAGAGATGGGGTGTTCACAGACCACTGCGGGATTGCACAGCCAAGTCCTAACGTGTCAATCATTACCTAGCAGCAATGACACAGCTGGGAGAAGGCCAATCCTCCCTTTTTTCCTTTTCCAGGCAGCAGCTATTTAACAGCCCCACTAGCTGGTATGGAGAGTGAAAAAAAATCTGAAGCTAATTAGCTGATTCCAAAACTTGCTGGTAGTGGAAGAAGCCAAGTGATTCCCCAGAGCAGCATACTTGGATGCATCCTTCCCAACATGCTCAGCCTCATTGAACATAATGGAACAGAACACTGGCCTTCCTGATCATGTCACTGCAGCTGGCAATGATTAACAGAGACATGCAACCCCATTACTGCTCCAGTCCTAAAACTACTCACAGGCCTCAGTGTTTAGCTATGGGGAGAACTGCAAGCAAATCAACACTTTGTATGCTTAATGTTACAATAAAGCCCCATCCACGCTGTGCTGTGCTCTCCTGCCAGCAGCAGGCTCTGCTCGGAGGGCCTAGCAGTACGCAGATGTATTCTGACACCACACTTCTGAGCTTCAGGTAAGCTTTTGAGAAAAAGTGTATTTCACACACAGATAAAACCAAGATGAAACACAATGCAAGCACTTGAATGCCATTTCTTGTACCCACTTGTTACAGACTGACTTAGAGCAGACATGACTAAGTTTGCTACCACACCAAGTTTCATTACTGCAGCCAGAGCTGGTTTGAGCCCCATGGTTTCAGTCACAAATTGCTTGCTCCAAGAGTGTCAAAAACCTGCTTAGTTCAAGTACGTAGAATGAGGCAGATGTGCCAATAACCCCTCCATGACATTCCTGCAGGTCAAGTATCCAGAGCACAATGGAAAAACTTAAGTCAGATCTTGAGCAATGGTTTAAGATCACTAATTCAGTTTTGCTACCTGACAGCACAGTGGCTGCCAGCAGGTTTGCTACTGGATCCCAGTCCCAGGTAAGGATAAGACATCACAAAATGGATTCAAGTCACAGGTAAAGGTAAACCATCATGAAAAGCCAAACTGACTTTGTGACAAGGTGTCACTGTGTGACCAGCTGGCATGGGCTACACTCACTGTGGTGTAACCAAAGACCTGTTTTGTCATTAACTCATGGTGCACTTGCTACTTCAAGGGTTCAATGGAACATGGAAAGGTGGCTACAGCAGAGGGCAAGGTTGTCCAGCAGATCCCTGTTCACCAGCAAGAGTCCTGCCTGGAAGGTAACAAAGAAGGGTCCAGAAGTGACAATAATACCAGAAACAAGTATGCAAAGCAGAACTTTGCAGAACAAGGGAAAACACATTACAACACCTGTGAAATAAACTGAGTATCAGACAAGAGCCAGATCATTCGCTGGAACAAGGGACCTTGAAATTCAGGTTCAAGAGCTAATGCAAAAGAGCTGGAGATCAGCATGTCTGGATGTCTAGCAACGTAAGCATGTTAATCCTGGAACACTATAGTCAGGAGTTCTAGTAATGAAGAGTTTAGAGTTACATCCCAAGACTGATGAAAAATGAAATTGTACATTACACTATCAAGATGACTCTACGAAGCAGAAGTACAGAATCTCATCACTGTCAATTAAAGCAGAGGAATATATCAGGCTTATCAATCAAAGCTTAAAATAAAGACTACTGCAATGTCCAATAAGTTCTATGAAACTCACAGGGATATTCAATCAAGCACTCATTTATGTCCTCAAAAATATTCTGGATCAGTCTCAGAACTGCTTGCACCAGTAGCTTGAGGTGATTCTCACATAGCACACACCAGGCAAGAGCAGTGGTTACTAACACATTCCCACCAAGCCAAGACTCTACACATGGATGAGCTGCAGATGGGCCACTTCATCACTACAGAAAGTTTAAACGTGTTCTTTTCCAGGCACTGAGAGCAGGCACTTGTCAACTACTCAGCTGAGTATAAGATCACATTCCCTCTTCCCCACAGTGCTCATTTAAGAATATCTTCGTTACATCGGAACTAAGAAAAATCCACCCAAGCCAAGTTGTAAGTACAGAGGAATCGGGTCTGGAAATGCTCATCTAAGAACCACAGTAAGTTCCTTGTTGTCTCTGAACGAGACAAAAGCTTCAAAACCGAAAACCACACAGCTTTGATGCAAGCTCAGCATACAGGTATGGAGTGCTGCACTGTAATTCCACAGTCAGAAGTGTGATGTCAGAATACCCACAGTATAAGATTACATAGAAAGTCACCAAGTTATATTATATTGCTTGTTACCTACCTGGACGCAGTCGGCAATGAGAATCTTGGAGCAAGCAGGAATACTACATCCGGGTCCTAATGTCCATTGCCATTTGTGGTACTACGTTCCTCACAGTTATGAACTGCAGAAATGCTGGCTAAGTGCAGTTATGTAGCAGGCCACTAGTTTAAAGTGTAAATTGCAGTCTCAAACTCCAGCAAGAACTTGCTGCCACAGTAAATGGTTGCCAAGGAGAAGCCAAGAATTTGTCTACCACAAAAATACCACAAAATCTCAAAAGCATTTTCAATTTCTCATCAGCTGTATAAATGATTAGTGTATCTACGCCAGAAGGTAAGATTATTCTGTATTCATTTCTGAGAAAGTGTGAAGACATGTGTAACGATACCAGTTTCTACTTGCTGCAGTTTTTAGAGCTCTGAGTGTCAAAATGGGCTCAATTTTGATAAAACAAGCTAAATTGCAACAGCCAATGTCCTCCAAGTCCAGTACAAAAATGTTATGTGATCCAGACCATCCAAAATCAGGTCTGACCAGCAAAGCACTTTTCTGAATGATTTTAGAAGATTCAATTATATAAATCTGAGTTTATGAAAGAAGTCCAAAACCTCATAAGGAATAGATCAAAGGAATGTCACTTTCTCGCCTCCCACATTTAGTAACTTTTATCAGATTTTAAAGTTGACATGTTTGCCAGCTTTTAAGACACCATCTTTAAAAGGTCTTGAAAAGAAGTTGGCTAGTTCATCATATGCCTGTTTAGTACATGCAACTCAAAGCAGAACTTGTTTTAGAAATTCTGCTTATGCAGCTACAACAAAGCCAGATTTAACCAAACTTTCAGATCTTTTGAAAACTGCCAAATCTTTCAAATATATTTACTAATCATGGTTTTGCAGCTCAGCTATTTTAATACCTAGCAACAGTAGCTTACGTACAAAACAGGGGTACCCAAAGAAAAGCTCTGTAAGGTACAAAGACAGCAGCATCCTTCACTCTTCCAAGTTACAGAACTATAAAAGAACATACTTTAGGATATGCACCAGCATCTCTTTTAATAAAGAATGACATGTAATCTGAAAAATAAACTGAAAAAATTAATTTAATGTTCATGTTCAGAATTCCCCACCTCGGACACCTTCACCTTTTGAGGGTGTCCCATGAACACCCTCCAGAAAAGATATTGTTTAAAACCGCTTCAATAATGCAAATTGCATCCATACTGCTCATTTGTAAACTACCCAATACAAGTAACTTCCAAATACTTGGTCTGCAGTTTAGGAACTGCCAATTTGGAATTTCCTCCTCATTGTTGCAGCATGTTATCAACCCCCAAACTTTTCTGGGTAAACAGAAAGCATTCACCAAACAAGCTGAATCACTCTTTAGTGAGCTTCGTGTTCCACACCAGTTTTACCTGTATCAGCATTTCCCAACTTGCTATTCTGTCATTTAAAGGGTAACAGTACTTCAAGAGGGATCAGATATCTGTACCCTAAAACCCTGCAATCTGAAACTTAAGGTTTTAACCACAGGGAAAATTTAGCAGAAAATTTAGAATTAGCCAATGCTCAGCACGAGAAATGGAAGGATATTGGGAAGACTGAAGCTATTCACAGAACTCCAGCGGTTGGGGATCATGTGAAGGTACAGCCAAGCTAAGTTTACCTACTTTGTGCCAAGCAGGTTGATGTATCCTGCATTAACACTGAGGTATTTGACACTGGGAAGTCACGTTCCCAGTTTACCTGGTACATTGTAATAACAAGCAAAGCAACTACCTTACCAATGAGTCCAGAATGCTTTGAAATTCTTCTGGGGCTTAATAAAATGAACAGCAAACTAACGAATTCATCAGATCTTCTACAAAAAGAACCTTAAAGGGAGTTTATTTGCACTGTGTAGTAGTAACTCTTAAAACTCCAGATTCAGATACTACTTTTGAAGCATTATCTCCAAACATCAATAATAAAAAAGCGATAACCATCATGCAAGCAAGCTGATTGCTGTATTTTACATACAGGATTTTAGGATTTGCCCACCAGCTACACAATTTAAGAATAGTTCCTGCAGTCCCCATAATACAAATGATTGTATTCTGAACTAGGCAAATTAGTCCACTGTTAGCATGAGGACATAAGCAAATTAACCTTAATCACTCGAGTAACACTTCTGGTCTTTTTGCCAAGCAATTTCAGGCAGGTGTACAATATGGAGCAAGGCCAGATCCTGTAATCTCAAGACAGCTTAAGAGCATATAAATATCACATTAACAATCCTTTAGTGAGGAAGTCAGCCAATACAAGGCATTCTATGAATTTATTTTAAAATAACCATTGCTAGTCTTCTGCTTAAAGTCTTTGAAAGATTCCAAGCAGTAACTGCCAGGGTGGTAAGTGCTACCATCCCACCACCCATAGCTAAAATATGGAATTCATTACTGCACTGCTTGCAGTGAAGCTTTAAATAATGCATCTTACAGCATTTGTAAGATTTCCATTTGCTTCCTTGTTGCAGCACAATTACTGCTCAAAAAATCTGCACCTACTGCAAAGTTCAGCTACAATTTAACCCAATCTTTGGCTAGAGAGGCACTGTGGGAAGAGATCTCACTCTTCACTGTAGTTCCACACCCTGGTCTAGGTCCGACCTCAGCTCGAGGCTCTCAGGTTACTGTGGCAGGTGTGGTATTTGGCCTCATTTGTTTAACCACGACTGGCAAGAAGAGTTACTACATTTAGTTTTCTATTTATTTTAAGCACAGTAAAAAAAAGGTTGGTACACTTTGGGAATTCAGTGGCACAAGGTACACTGCCATCAAGTTAGGGACGTTATACATCAAAAAAACAGCTAAATTTGATTTTGAAACACTGCATTACATAATTAAATTGTACTCGCCCAAACAGACCACTTACAAATATTAGGTCAGTAAGTTTCTAACATCCATAAAAACGTAGCTTTCTTACTAAAATGCAAGAATTAAGAAGTCGGTGTCTAAACAAGACAGACAAAAAACAAACTGGAATGAAACTACAGGTCACATCTAAAATCGGGGCTTTTTGTTTGGGGCTTCATATTCTTCTCTCCCTCTACCATATCCTGCTGGTGTTCCAGGCCCCATTCCTCTAGGACCCTGGCCACCCACGGGCCCCGCACCTCCCTGCCCAAAGCGTTCAGGACGCTATTGGAACAGAATTAACAGTTCATTATAAGTAGTTGATGTCCATGTGTGTTAAGTATATATTTTTAGAAGGTTCCGTAGTCAAGGTTCGTCGATACAATCACCATTGAGCCGATCCACAGGTACCGGGAACATAGAAAGGAAAAAAGGGTAATTTAAAAATTAGTTTATTGTAATACATGCCTTGAGGTATGTTCCCACTTGATGCATTCTCATACATCTGTTACAAAGAACAGATCCTCCCTGCAGTGCTAGAAATGTAAGCATTAGTGCAGATGTGAATTAACAACTTTTCCAAATGAGCTCTAGCAAAATTTTCAACCAAGTTAATGCAAATAGCTTGTGAACTTCTCACCTTTAGTGCAGTAAAAGCTCAGATTACATCACTGTCATTTCCAAATAAGCCTAATGAGAGAATGCAGCTCCAGTTGGCTGAAGCAGGAGCTGACATTCATCAAATGTAACAGAATGCCTACTCACCAGGACTGGCATGTGCTGTCTAGAGACCATGTGCTTTTCAAGATGGGGTTAAGACTACGGTCTGCTGACTAAACTGCAGAGGCCTTTGGCAGTACCAAAACTCATTGTGAGCACTACTGCATTGCAAGAAGAAAAAAAAAATGTGAAAAAAGCTACTGACCAGTGCTTTACCTAACCAACGCAACTGCTCGAGCAAAGACTGGCACTTGTTCAAACCCAACGTACTCCGGAGCTGCTGGTGCTGCATCAGATGCAAAACGTGTTCCAAGCACTCAGTGTTTCCAGTTAGAGCTATGCACAGAGGGTTGTGTGCATCCAGGCAGTATCTCCCTTCCCACCCCACTTTCACCACAAGCTCTTGGAAAATTCACAGCTTCACAGCAATTGAAAAGGTTTCACACCAAGATGTAACAGCTAAGTTTACTCTGCAATAAAGCAGAGACTTCAGGTCTATTTACTAGTACCTCTAGTTGCATGTACTTTGTTCAGTTACTGTATTACTAGGTGTGATCAGCATTCACCCTACAGAAGTTACACATTATGAGGTCAAAGAGAGCTTTAAATTTTCATTTCAACCAAGGTTCCCACTACCGAGTCACAGAACAATGGTAGGTGGTTTGTTACAAAAAGTATCTGCAACTGAAATTGCACACTTCAGAGCTCCTGACTTCTGAAAGTCAGCATCAATCCTTCCAAGAAAGGAGTTTCACAAATATTACTTAGGTTATTTCTGCCTAATTCATGGCAGCTTCAGCTCATCTCCAGCTCTGTTTAAAGGTATCAGCCCAGGAACTGTGACCGCATTGTGTGGCAGAGATCCCCAACCTAAGAAACTCCGGGTAGTTAATCCACCTCACTGTCACATCTTTTGACCAGATCACATTTCAGGTATTACACAAGTTCAACATGCACCTGTTACCATGGTTTTCAGGAGAAAAATGTACATAGCATCCACCACACACTGCCTAACTGCTCACAGGAAGCTCAGGAACTGCTTATGTATCAGTAGGTTATTGAGATACCTTAAGGCCAACAGCACTGTCTACTGAATCAATGATGCTCTGGGAAGTTACCATTCCAAAGATATGTTCCCCAAAAAGATAAAACAGAAGGTATCTGACAAGCTACTATGGTAGCTCAGCTCATTAAGCCAGAGGCCTAAACCCACCCAAAAATCATTTAGTTCAGCTTGTGCTGCAGGTGTACACCCTTTCAGGAGGGTGAAAGCACACTGGTATCGCCACCTAAGCCAACAGATTCCCATCCTGCCCATTAAACACTTCTGCCATCTGCATCCGTGGTGCTTCAGTGTAAGAACACCAACCAGGCTCCAAGCCCAGCCACACATGTAGTGTGCCAGAAATTAGTACAGTTTGGAAACATACCTCGGAACAGGAGATATGCTGTAGTTTTAACAGGCTCTACCTTTGTGTCATGCCCAACACAGGAAAACAGACCGGGCTATCATTCCTTTGGGAGACAGGAACCACAAATGGCTACAGTCCAGGATAGCTGGAACATGCCTGAAGCTAAAAACCAGCATTTCTGCTCTTCTACAGCAACATCAGCACAGACTAAGGGATATGCTGTTTACCATTGATAATTTAAGTTTATCTGCTGCTGGAACAGACCTGAGCGCAGATTTTGGACTGAACAGCACACCCAGACCAACATGCATCCAGCCTACCTAGGCTTGGAAGGGCCAAAACAGCGTTACACATTGGGAAGGAGAACAAAAAAAATCTCTCTTGTCCATCAATACAGAACATCAAATTACTGAAAAACTACCACATTAAGTATTTTGATGAAATTTGTCAGATTCTCTAGAATTCATAAAAAATCCTTCCAAGCCTAACAGTGACGCAGAATTTCCAAAGTCCAATGAAGTCAGTTAATTGCAAATATGCTTAAGAGCACATTTGAATCCACTTACAAACAATTTCTGAGTGTGTAAGCTACCATAAAGGTTATCAACTACTCTAGTGCTACACACTGCCACGTTGTCCTGTGTTAAACACCTGACAAGAGAGTCAGCAGTTAACAGTGACATTTCCACAACCATCCAACACTGGAGAACTCATTCCCAACCACAACAACTCCCTTGTGCTAAGCTAAAGCCACCACAGGATACGTTACCATGTCACTTCCCATCATAGAACCACTCATGGCTGCTTGGCCAACTCCTGGATTAGCTTCATAACCTATGCCGCCACCACCTCCCAGAGGTGGAAATTTCTGGGCTGCTGAAGCATAAGGATCTAAGAGAGAGAAATATATAATCATATTCTGGCAATTTCTAAGTTAGCCACACAAAGTAATTACTTAAAAGGTTCTTTACCTCCCATGTTCATTGTGGCAGCACCACCCATTCTCATGTCTCGCTCTCTCTGCATAGAAGAAACAACTTTTAACTTGGGTCATTAGCCACCAAAATCCAAACTTTTCAGGAGACAAAGCACACATACAGCCAACTACTGCCACTGCCCGTACACAAACACAGTGCAATCACCAACCCAAAGGAAGCAAAACACAGCCATCTTAAAAATAAATCTACAAAATTCCTGAGCATGGTAACGTGACCCAAACCCACCACCATGTCACTTACTGGATCCATGTAACCCATTCTACTATAATTCTCTTCCCTCTGTCTTCTCATCTGCTCTTCCATCTCCCGCTGACGGATCATCATCTCCTCCTCCCGCCGGCGGCGCTCCTCCTCCTGCCTGGTCACCACAAAGCACACGTTAAACCCCAGCAGTGGAGCACGTTGAACACACACTAACATCAACTCCTCCAACAATATAAAGGCACTGAAAGATTATACTTGAGAAAAAAAATATACTCTATGATGCCAAAATATTTAAGGAGAAACTTACACAGGAGTTCAATTTCGCAAACACAAACTGAAGCAGCAATGGTGTTTCTTGAAAAATAAAAACTTTCATATGTAAGTAATTGAAAAAAGAAAAAGGTAAATCTAATTTTTAATAAAATCCCATGAAAGCCAAACTAACCTCAGCTGAATTTCCTTGCGTTTCTGCATTTCCTGATTATGAAGTTCTTCCATACGCCTCAGCTCCTCCTGGCGCCTCATGAGGTCTGCAGGAATGAAGCCTGTGAGCAGCTTTTCCAAACAATGTCCCATTTTAACTACATCTGAATTACATCTGCGCTGTGGCAGAGAAGTACATGCCAGTGTCACCATTCTTACCAATACACCACTGAACTATCAAAAAACTACCAGTTCCTTTTTAACTCTGAAATTCTCAAGTTCATAGTCAGAAGCATGAATTTCCTCACTAAACCATTAAAGAGCCATACACTTAAGCCAGCACTTAAAGCAAAAATATAAGTAAGGATTCAGAACCCGTTACCTTGACGCAGGAGGTTTGCCTGATGCTCATGATAAGCATCTTCCATCTCACTTTCAAGTTTGTCCTTGGCATCTTTCATGTTTTTTGCCACTTGCTCTCTTTGCTGCTTTTCCATTTCATCTAAAGATTTCCACCTTTGAGAATACTCAAATTCAAAACTGCCAGGCTGAGCAAAACGGGGAGGAGTCTCTCTCTCCCTGCAGAAAGGAAGATACTCAGAGTGGGCAATCCTGGAAATTCAAGGTCAATACAAGATCACAACCAAAAATAACTGAATGATCAGGGAACATCATCAAGGACACCCTGAGAACACCTGACAGCCACAGGAGAGAGAACTGGCCGTGATGGAACTGCTGCATCTTATACACAGACAACAGCACTGAAAACAAATAATTATCACAGCACATGTGGAGACTCCTGCACTATCACATCCAAGCAAATCTTCAGAGTGCTACTGCTTGTTTGCCTCATTCTTAACTGCCTTTAGACACTTCACTGCTGACAACTGCAGGTGGGAAATCTTCAAAAAAGACAGGCCTTTGCCCAAGCAGGCACAATCAAGGTGGAGTTTTCCAGTGCCAAAGCACTCGGTGTTGAAGGCAAGTAACAGCCTTCACTTTCAGGTAAATAGTAATAAAAGTGCCTGAGGGCCAACAGGCTGTTTTGTCATATAAATAAACTCCAAATTAAAATTCAGTAATTTATGGAACAAAATTACCAAGTTCAAAAGCTTTCCATGCATTACCAGTATGAATTATTTCAATGCTTGGAATACTGTATTAATCCACATTGCTCTCCAAGCTGCCTCTAAACCACTTACAACTTTTGATCAAAGCAAGGAATTTTGAGCTCTTTTTAAGCCAAGCAAGACTGACTGGATCTCCCTCCCTGCAACCCCTTTTGTGATCTGGGAAAATATAAAATTCCTACAACAGGCTTAATATACAGATTCTAATACAAAACTGCTGTTTCAGAAAATATTTCTCTTGACTCTTTAATACTTCTCTAGCCTCTTTGTTCCTTTACACCAGTAGTCGGCTCATAAGGCAAATCCACATGCAACAAGTTTATACAAATCAGGGAATGAGTTAAAATTTTACTTTGTTTCTCGTTTCAAACCATGAATGTAAATTTTCAAGTTCCCCACGGGATCATCAACCCGAGACATGCCTTAAGGGAGATGACAGCTTTTAACAATAGCATGAAACAGTTCAAGTCTGATTTTTCAAATTTCTACACATACCAAAACCATGTGTCGAGCTGCTATTTCTTTGTACTACAATGTAGAAGACTGCTTGTGTAACACTTAGTGAATACACTAAACAAATCATTGTTACTTTAAACTATGAACAAACAAAAAAAAACCCCTAAGAACTGGCAATACAACCGAAAATCTAAAGCCTGTTTCTGAAAAATTTTCCATAGTCCTTAGTGCCAGGGACAATACCACTTAAAACATCATTAATGCCCTCTTTATATCAAAAGATAGTGCCTACTTTTGATACATCGGATTCTTCTGAGCAAGCTTTTCTGGAAGACCATCTTCATCATCCAGTTGTTCCAACGGTTCCACAATAACTGGCCTGGGAGTGCTGAACAGAAAATACTCGTTTTACTCCTCTAAAAGCCCCTTATTCTGAACAATTAGAATCGTCTTTATTCAGCTTAAAACTAAAAGATCCTGACAAAGTACTTACGTTGTCAACAAAAACACCCCCTCAGTACACCGTTCAAACGCTTTCCTGGCAGCTGGCTTTGATGCAAACTCAACAATGCCTTTTCCTGTTGATCTACCTCGATCATCTACAATCACAACAGCTCTTTCCACCGGACCGAACTGGGAAAAAGCCTCCTCGAGCAACTCGTTGGACACGTAGGGTGAGAGGTTCCGCACCGACAGGGCAGCGGCGTGAGTAGCAAAGCGAACGCGGAGCTGCCGGCCCCTCATGGGGGTATCGTCCAACTCTGCCTTTGCGATTTCTGCAAGAGCTCTAGATTCCTGGGGGAAGTGCAAAACCCAGCCTTAGAAAACTAAGTTGTACATCGCCACACCGCGAGAACGAAACGGATGAACACACAACACGAATGCCTACCAATTTAATGAATCCAAAGCCTTTGCCCTTGTTGATAAAAACTTCTCCCGGCTCCCCGTATTTGGCAAACAGTCTTTTAAAGTCTTCATCTGTGATATCAGCAGGCAAATTCCCAACAAACAACCGGCAACGCTGTGTGTACGTCTTCTCCCCGGGCCGCCTCAGCAGAGAAAGGTTCGCTTTAAACCCCTAAAAGAATCAGACCAGTTCGAGCTATCACTGAGTGCTGCACACAGAATTGCGGGGAGCCCTGAGGACCCCCGGAGAACCCAAACCGCAAGCCCGGGACCGCCCGGACACTACGAGGGGATCCAAACCGCAGCCCCGCGGCACCGCGAAGAGACCCAAACCGCAGCCGCGGCACCGCCGGAGGCACCGCGACGGAACGCAAACCGCAGCCCCGAGCAACGCGACGGAACGCAACCCGCAGCCCCGAGCACCGCGACGGAACGCGAACCGCAGCCCCGAGCAAGGCGACGGAACGCAACCCGCAGCCCCGGGGCCGCCCCGACACCGGGGACCGCTCGCATCCCGCTGAGGCGCCGCCGCCTCTCCCCCGCTCCTCCCCTCAAGATGGCGGCGCGGGCGCGCGGAGCCGCCGCCATCTTGTGCCTGAGGGAGGCGTGGGGGGGCCGTGACTCACCTCGTCCGACAGCTTCTCGCTCCTATCTCCCGAGCCCTGCTGTGACCCGAGGCTCTGCTGGCCCTGGTGCTGCTGCCCGCGGCCCCGCGGCTCCCCGCCCGGCCCGCCGCGGTGCCCCGGGCCGCCCTTGTGCGGCCCCTGCTGCGGGCCGCCCGGCCCCTTGGGGCCGCCGCCGGGAGACTGTCCTTGTCCTTTCTTAGGGCCGCCGGCCGGTGTGGGGCTGGGGCTGGGCTTGGATTGCGGCTGTGCACCGGAAGGAGACGAGGAAGGAGCCGAAACTGGTGGCTGCTGCTGTGGCTGCTGCCCCGCGGGAAGCGCAGAGGATGGAGGCGCTCCCGCCTGGCTGCCGGTCGGTCCCGCCGTGGTGGCGGAGGCTGAGGAGGATGAAGAAGGCGGAGCAGATGTGGACGTGGGCGGCTTCGGCGGTTCGGGCTTCGGGCCTCCTCCCGGCGGACCGCCTGGGCCTTGCGGGCCGCCCGCCATCGGGCCGCGGTTCTGTCCCATGCCCATGCCGGGCGGCGGCGAGCGGAAATCGTGGTTGGGACCGCCGCGTCCTCCACCGCCGCCACGCCGGTGAAAGCCGCCGCCACCGCCGCCACGGCTACGGAAGCGATCCCGCGACATGGTGTAGCGGAGGGAGGAGGCGGAGATGAGAAGAGAGCTCCGGCCGCGGCGGCTGCTACTGCTCAGCGCCCGCTGCGCAAAATGGCGGTGAGCTGGACGGCCTCGCCGCCGCCTTTGTCCGCCCCTAATATAGTATGCCCGCCCCCGGAAGCCCCCCTCCTCCCCACCAGCCAATCACCGGCACCGGCGGCGGTGACTGACAAGCAAAATCACCAATGGCGTGTCGCAACTCCGCTAACTCTTTGATCTCATTGGTAACGAGCCTGCCCTCTGTCCATTGGCGCGTTTGACCGCCGACGTTGGCACGGGCCGGTCCGTTAACCCCCCACGTGCTGATTGGGCAGTTTGAGCGGCGGGAGGCGCAGTCACGGCGGGAGCGCGGCTCGTGATTGGCTGGCTCGGCTGTCAGTCAGGCGGAGGCGCGGCCCGGGCCCGGCTGCGCGGCGCCTCAGGGTGCGCTCAACCCTGGCTGCGGCTGGAAAAATGTCAAATAAACGTATTTTCAATTCCAGTTCGCTGCTTCAGCGCGGCCGGAGCCTTCGCTTCTGCTTTGAAATCCAATCTGAGATAGAAAATATCCGATTTATGCATTCAAGGGTGGTAGTGGAACCCCGGCGCCAGCATGGGGAGTCACGTTCAGTGTTTTGTGTGAAAAGTCGGGCAGGGAGGCACCTAAAGAGCCCTGATTTGGGAACAGCGATCCGCAGTTACTTTCCAGACGCTCTAGGAAAGCAGGATAGGGCTTGGTGCGAATAAAAAGCGATGCCAGCTGCCCAAAATGTCCACGGTGCATCCTGGGGTGAAAAATAAAGCAGCTGTACCAAGACTGTAGTGGTTACAGTCCCGACATTCCATGTTCCATTACAGAAAACAGGCCAAAAGCACATTCCAGCTCTTTAGTGTCCCTGCTTTTAGCAGAGCCATTTTTATACCTCCCCTTCTGCAGTGTTTCAGTCCATCCCCCTCTCAAGCTCCCAGGAATGTTTCACATTCAGTTTCAGGACTGAAATTTAAAAAATCAAACCCGTGTGAAACGCAAGGGAAAGTCCCACGTTAATTTCACAGACCTGAACTGTGGCAGTTCTGTGGTAGAACATCATCAGTTGCATGAACATTTCTGATACCCTGGGGAAGTCAAAGGTCAGTTTCATTCTTCATTGAATCATGGAATCACAGAGGAGTTTGGGTTGGAAGGGACCTTAAAGCCCATCCAGTTCCACCCCAGGGACACCTTCCACTCTCTCAAGTTGCTCCAAGCCCCAGTGTCCAACCTGGCCTTGGGCACTGCCAGGGATCCAGGGACAGCCCCAGCTGCTCTGGGCACCCTGTGCCAGGCTCTCCCCACCCTCACAGGGAACAATTCCTTGCCAAAATCCCATCCATCCCTGCCCTCTGGCAGTGGGAAGCCATTCCCCTTTCCCCTTGTAAATTGTCTCTCTCCATCTTTCCTGTCACCTCCTTCAGGTACTGGAAAGGATTAGCTCTTCCCAAAGTCTTTTCTGCCAGCTGAACAATCCCAAGTCTCCCAGCCTTTCCTTATAGGCGAGCAACAAAATAAATGTCTCTGTGGCTTTATATATTTTAAATAAAAAAGGAGCCACAGATTGATTCTGGCCCTGAATCAGTGTTATACTGCCTGTGGGACTTCAGCCACTTCCAGGCACTGCAGGATGGAAACTCCAGGTTGTTTTAAAATGGATTCTGGCCGTGGCCCTGCTGCCAGCAGTGAGTGTTTCCACCACGAGGTGTCTCAGAGGTTAAATCACTGCAAGAACAAATTTGGGACTGGCTCTTATCACAAACTAACAACTGGTATCACCTTGCTGTCACATCTGGTTCTGTCTCTTCAGGAAACAAATGATATTGAGTGGAAAAGGGTTGAGTTTGCCTTTGTTGTGTCTTAGGTATAAGCGAACTCTATTTTCAGGAGCTACTAATTTTTATCATTCCTCAAAAGAAACAAAGAGTATAATTCTTCTCCTAATTCTGCAAAAATCTGCAGAACAAAGATCAGAACAGGAAAAGGGAGGGGCAGCTCAGATCTCTGCTGTGTGTGACCAGGGACAGGACCCAAGGGAAGGGCTGGAGTTGTGGCAGGAGGATTGATGGAGTGTCTGGGCAGGACTCAATGATCCCTCTGGGTCTCTTCCAACTCAAGATATTCTATGATTCTATGACTCTATGAAAAATCTATACAAGAATCTGTAGAATTTATCTGAAGTCTGCAAAGTGGATTTGAATTTCTCCAGATCTAGTAGAGGCCAGGGTAAGAGTCCAGTTTTGCAGCTGCAGTATGAGTGTTTACCCTGGTCTTCATATCAGAGAAAAACTGATTCCTGAGCAGGATTTGAAGTAAAAACAACTCTGTTAACAATCACCTGCTTTGTAAGTGTTCGTGCTGGGCAGCTGGCTGGTTTTCTATAAAAACAGACACTGAGGAAAAAAGCTTGGGATGTTCTCCCCACTGTGTTCCACTGTAAACAAATATATTTGAGACTGGAAATGTTCTGTGACACCTGGGGTAAGAGTTGAAGAATTTCTCCATTCTTACATTGATCTTTTCATTGGGATGTTCAGTGCACACACACATTAGTTCAGTTAAATAGGGGCCATTGAGAGAAGCAAAAAAGGAAGAACTCCAGACCTTTCTCGCCCTCAAAATATTAATCTATTTAAAAATAACACTGGTGTTACTAATTCTGAGAATTTTTCCTACTGTACAACTGATCTAAAAATTGAATTAAGCTGTGGTAAGAAGCAGTCTGTGACTAATGAGGAAAAGACCTCAGAGGAATATGACAGGGAATCAGGCTGCCACAGAGGTGCCCAAAGTTCTGAATGTCTCAGCTGCCAGGAGCACAGGATAATCCTCAGGTAATCCCTGTGTGGAGCTCAGCAGGTGATTGATTCAGATACATTTTTTCCCCTAAACTGTTTCCTCTTGTTATAAACATAAACACAAGACTGGCAAGGAGAAATCTGAATTATGTCTGTATTATTAATTGCAGATTGTAGGAGGAAGGAGCAGCGTGTGTCCAAGTTGCTAATTAGGAATAATTACCCCATGAGGTTCTGTAAGTGTCCCAAGTACAAACAAACACAAATCCCACTAACATCCCTTTCCACTGAAGATGCAATTAAATTCTGTGAGGAGATGTCTGCACTCCCTGGGCATTCCCTGGAAAATTTTGACCCAGAAGAAAACAGTTTAAGGGCTGTGTGCACAAATTCCAGTATGGCCCAGAACTAGAGGTGCTCAGGAATTTAAAGAATCAGGAAGCAAGGGGAGGAGTGGGATGGGAGAGCAGAGCAGGGAGGCACCCAGAAGGTGCAGGGTAGAGTTCTTGCCCTGGTGCAGGCTCTCCTAAAGAGAGTCTGTGGTGCACTGGGATAAACCTGCCTGAAGAATAGGGATTCCCACAGAACCTTTCATCATCCTGGGGCTCACCACAGTGTCATGAGGTGGCCTTTGATAGAATAAAGGAGGAAGCAAAATGCCAATAGTATCACCTGGTATCTGAAGCTGAGGCAGGACTGCAGGAGTGGCCAAGAGCTGCTGCAGAGGCTCTTCAGCTCACAGCAACTTTCCTTGGCACTCAGTGATGAGGGCTCTGCTCTCCCTCCAGGGCTGTTTGCACCTCTCCTTGAGCACAGATTAAATCTGCTCTCCAAGAGCTTTTTCCTCTATACCATCACAAATATGCCTATAGGCTTAAAAATAGAGAGCTCTGAGGTTGGGAAGTTCTGTGACAATCTGGATAACGTGGTCTTTCCCTCCTCTTGCTGCCTGTGTCTCCTCTCTCAACAGTGGCTGCTGTGTCAGTGGGTGATCCCAGAGTGATCCTTGGACAGCTGAGCATGCCAAGACTGTCTTCAGAGAGGCTCCAAGAGCCCTCCTTTCCCAGTGATGTTAATTGGAGTTAAGGATGCTCAGTGCCTTGCAGGAACACTCAGCACAAAGCTGTCAATCCAGACATGTCCTTGAGCTGTGGAGAGAAATGAGATAGACATAACTAGAATTTATCCCACTGCCCTACAGTTAACAGCATCCATGCCATCTATTAAGAGAATTTAATCTTCTGTGGTTTTCTACTAGAAGGAATTTAATTTGGTATTTCTTCCATTAAGAGAATTTCAAACTCTGTCACGTTTTGTCACCTACTGGCCATGGTCCTTTAGATGCAGCCCAGAAATCCAGCTGTGCCCTGGGCTGCATCCAAAGGAGTGAGGCCAGCAGGCTGAGGGAGGGGATTCTCTCAGGCTGCCTGGGAATACTGCATCCAGTTCTGGTGCCCCCAGCATAAAGGGAACATGAACTGTTGGAGCATGTCCAGAGAGATGGGAATTTCATAAAGGGCTGGAGCACCTTCCCTGTGGAGACAGCCTGGGAGAGCTGGGGCTCTTCAGGAGAAGAAAAGGTTGTCTGGAGACCCCACAGCATCTTCCAGGATCTTCAGGGGCCTCCAGGAAAGATGGAGAGGGACTCTGCATCAGAAACTGGACTGACAGGACAAGAAATGGCTTCCCACTGAAGATGGGAAATTTAGGTTTGATCTATGGAAAAAATTCTCCCTTGTGAGGGTGGGCACGGGCTGCCCAGAGAAGCTGTGGCTGCCTCTGGATCCCTGGAAGTGTCCAAAGACAGGTTGGACTGGGCTTGGAGCACCCTGGGATAGTGGAAGGTGTCCCTGCCCATGGCAGGGGGTGGAACTAGATGGGTTTTAAGGTCCCTTCCAACCCAAACCAGTGTGGGATTCTGTGACAATAAATATGTGGCAAGAATGGGATGTAAGTGTTACAGAGAATCCTGTTCTTCCATCTCACAGAGACAAGCAGGGAAACAGATACAACAACTCTGCAAAATCCCAGCAGTTCTGAGCTGAGCTCTGGTTAATGTTTGGCTATGCATGGAATGTCAGTGGGGCAGAAGGGAGTAGACTCACAGTGCTGTATTTCATAAGGCTGCCACGACTTTCTCAAAAATCTGAAGACTGGCAATGTCTTCTCTATAATTATTTTTTTAATACACTGCTATTTCCAAAAGACAAACACAAAAGATGAAAGAGAAAATCAAAACCTTTTTTTTTCTTCCTAACACAAAAATGGTGGAAATTTTCAAATTAGCAGTTTTATTCTGCTTTTGGAAAAAGTGATATAGTCACAGCATGAATTCAGGATGATGCTAAAAAGCAGCAACCAGAGTTTGTGAGTAGGCAGTAATTGCCAATAAAGATTCAAGAGGAGGTCTCCAAACAACACAAATGGCCAAAGAACTCCAGAGGTTATTCATGTCATTCTTCAGTGACTCTCAGAAGACAAAAATAAAATGAATCCTGCTGTAGCAGCTGGCACTTGAAGAGACTTCCCAGGGGATGACTGCTCTGACAACCTGACACCTATCCCAGACCTTGAGCATTTTCAAAAGTCTAACAGTTCCCTTTTTGAGAATTACTTTTGGCATCTTATTATGGCAAATAATAAGATCTAAACATCACGGTGACATGATGGATAGCAGAGCCTGCAAGCAATCTGAGATGTCTTGTGCAGGTTTTACTGATCTCACCCCATTTACTCTGGGGGCTCACAGGGTGAGCTCTCCCACTGCTACTTGGGGTGGGAGTTTGGATTTTCTGCAGGGAGACAAGAGCAGATAGAAAAACAAAAGGAAAGACCCAAGAGCTAAGAGAAAACTCACATTTCCTTTCTTCTGCTTCAACAGAATCTGTCATGAATCTGCTACAGAACTTCTGTTACCATAAACTGGATTTCCATTAGAAAAACTTTCCAGTAAGTGTCCTGGTAGCACAAGAAAGGCATGAATACAGCTGGAAAATAAATAATGACTGTATAAGAAAACCAAGTGCAATAAAGACACATTTTCTACTTGCTCTTATGGCAACGTCCACCCACCAGTCTGCTGTGGATGAGATGCACCCATGTCCCATGAGGGTGGTGGTCTACAGATAAATAAGAAACACAGTTCTCTGTCTGGATTTTGTGCTTCTACCATCGAATTTTCCCCAACAGATCACCCAGTACAAAAAATAAACAAAGCTTCAAAATGGTGCACTGACAATTTTTAAGGCTCCAGAGTAAGAAAGATTCAGAGTCCCTGATGCAGAGCAGCATCAGCTGTTTGTAACACAGAATTAGCTATGAAAGTCTGCATCCCACATCTGCACCTTGGTCTGTTTAAATATTTCATGATGTGTGCAATTAAGTTCTTTCCTCCCTGTTGACTCTGTGACTTTAGAAATCCAAAGTATTTATCTTGACCCATGTTCTGGGCTTATTTTCACATTTGCACAGTGACAATGAAACAAAACAATTTCTTTTTTATTTATAACCAGATTCACTTTGAGGAGCTGAGAGCTGCCATATTTGGTGTGCAAAAACTGCTGTCTGGCATGTTTGGAAACAAAAGCCTGTGTTATTGAGACTTAAAAAGAGGATGCAAAATAGATTTATAATTATTGTAATTAGAATAAAAGCATGATTGCACTGAACTTAAATCCTGGTCCAAATTTCATACACATGCACAAACCATCCAAACAGAAATTAACTTCATAATTAATATTGGATCATTCCTATTATAAAAAAGGCACTATTAATTATTGATGATGCTTGTGCTTTTCCCAAGCTGTTTCCATCTTTTCCCCTCCAGTTCATGGAGTGCTGGGGGTAATGCAGCATGTACAAATAAATCACTCAGAAGTGTGTAAGTTACTCCACACTCCTGCACGCAGGAGGACCAGCTCCTGGATGTTCTTATCAAACAGAATACAGAGGGGCATTTGTTTGTACGAGCAGAGCTAGAATATTCTCTTTAGAGTTCAGCTTCCTCCTTTCATCCCACCCACCACCAGACACTTCCTGACATTTCTCCTGCAGGCAGAGCAAGGCAACTGCCTTTTTTTTTTTTTTCCTTTTTCAACGGCTGCTCCTTCAGTTATCTGTGGGTGGTGGGGGAAGGGGATGTTAACAGCAAACACAGCCAGAGCAAGTCTGGGAATGAGGGGGAGTTGCAGGATGGAAATAGGCCCCTGCCAGCCCTCCTGCGTCTGTGTCTCTATGACTAAGCGTTTGCTTTTTAAAACTTGGCTTTTCTCTTGCCTTGATCCTTGTTGTTTCCAAGCCTCCTGTTCCCCTTTGTCCTGGCAGCTCCTGACATCACCAGCGCCAGGGAAACGCAAATCCCACCCAGCACGTGGAGGGACAAACCAGAGCAGCCCCTGAGCTGGGACACAAACCCACATCCTCACTGCCCCTGGGTGTCCCCTGTCTGCTCAGGGCTCAAGAGGAGACACCACTGCAGTTGTTTTTCCCCTGAAATATTCCCTGTATTTTCTTACAGCATTACAGCCCTGCTTCAGAAGAGTCTGCAGAACGAAAGCACCTAAAATTAAGAGGTGTCCACAGTTCTGCCCATCTCTGGGACAGAAAAGGCCACTGGCTGCTCATCTCCACATCCCTTTTCAGCCCATGACAACAACAAGGACAAAGAAGTGCCCAAAGCACCACATGGTTAGTGGTGAATGTGGTGGTGCTGCTGTGCTGATGGTTGGATTTAGTCTTAGATCTTAGAGGTCTTTCCCAACCTTAACCATTTCATGATTCTTTGTGGGTACAGCATCTGCAACAGTCATGCTTTCCTCCACCCATCTCCCAAATGCTCACTGGAAAGGAGAACACGATTATTTGTTGTTATTAATTCATGTTTGGCCTGAAACACACAGCAGGGCTGTTCCACTTGCAGCTGGAATTCTCTGCAGACCATGTGCTGGAGCAGAGGCAGGAGTGTCCAGCCCCAATCTACGAGGCTGGCAGGTTTGCAGGAGTGCCCAGCCCCAATCTACGAGGCTGGCAGGTTTGTAAGAGTGCCCAGCCCCAATCTACGAGGCTGGCAGGTTTGTAGGAGTGTCCAGCCCCAATCTACGAGGCTGGCAGGTTTGTAGGAGTGCCCAGCCCCAATCTACGAGGCTGGCAGGTTTGTAGGAGTGCCCAGCCCCACTCTGTACAGCTGGCAGGTTTGTAGGAGTGCCCAGCCCCAATCTATGAGGCTGGCAGGTTTGTAAGAGTGCCCAGCCCCAATCTACGAGGCTGGCAGGTTTGTAGGAGTGCCCAGCCCCACTCTGTACAGCTGGCAGGTTTTCTGGGTGATCTATATTCAGCTGTGCATGCCCGTGGGGATGTGCAAAGATCATTCATCCAGTTCACTGAACTGCAGCCTGCATGTGGAGGGGGTTTTGTGGTTCCTTTTTAAATGTCACTGGTTTAAAGAGGAATAATCTCACTCAGGATTGTGCAGCAGATTGGAATATGGGCACTCCAGGGGTGAATTAAAAAGCAATTCAAAAACAATAGTGTGAAACAATCTTATCTTTTCCCTGCCTTATCCAGGCATTTATCTTGCTCTGTTCTGCAGGAGTCATCACCACGTTATCTACGGATCCTGCAGTGTCTTTTTTAGCCACATTAGTGCCCAGACAGTTCCTGCAGAATCACAGAATCATGGAATGGTTTGGGTTGGAAGGGACCTTAAAGATCATCTTGTTCCAAACCCTGCCATGGGCTGGGACACCTTCACCTATCCCAGGTTGCTCCAAGCCCCATCCAACCTGACCTTGGACACTTCCAGGGATCCAGGGGCAGCCACAGCTTCTGTGGGCAACCTGTGAACACACAGGGCCCCCTGTTCTCTCACAGGGAACAATTCCTTCCAAATCTCCCATCTAACCCTGCCCTCTGGCAGTAGGGAGCCATTTCCCCTTGTCCTGTCACTCCAGGCCTTGGAAACAGCCTCTGTCCATCTTTCCTGCTGTCCCCTTCAGGCCCTGGAAGGGCACAGCCAGGTCTTCCCAAAGCTGGGCCAACAAGACTCAAGAGTCTGAAGAAGCTGAAGAATGTCCTGCTCTGGTTCCAACACCCTACAGAGAACAGGTTTGGATGTCTCAGCCCACACCAGGGTTGATCTGGCTTTAAATGGTGGCTCTCACTGTCACCCCCTCGTCTGTCCATTGTGGCATCCCCCTCAGCAAACCTGCAGCAGGCAGAGATTTCAACAGCACGTGGCTGATTTATCACCTGCTGTAGTGCCAGGATCTATTTCTCACAGAATCCTCTGTACAGTGGTCTGAAAGCATTTTCTGTTGGATGTTCAAAGTTCCACCACTCCCTGGTTTACTCAGGAGAATCACACAAAGGCACAAAGAGGTCTGTTCCCATTAAAAGGCTTGGACAAGTTCATTTTATACCATCCTGTGGAAACTTACAATGTAGCCCCAAGAAGTTACAGTAGTTTTGTCGAGTTCTCGTGGTATTTGAGGTTATCCTGAGTGGTTGAGCATTTGGCACTAGGATGACATGAAAAAAAGAGGTTTAGTCAACATAAAAACACCCACAATTTCTAAACTTCAGCCTGAAAACATGAAGGCAGCCTTTGCAAAGCCTCAGAAAGCAGAGGGCAAAAAGAAAAAGCAAGTTTGCTTTGCAAAATATCTTAATTCCTAAACCAAACTCAAACTTTTAAGGTCTTCCTCATACTTGAATTTCTCAGCATTTTTGTTAAGATCATCTTTTGCCATTAAAAAAACCCAGGTTTTTTTTTGAGAAATTTCACAAAACAACTCATCAACTGCAATTATTTTAGACTTCAGGATAAGGATTATTTTAATTGAGACTTGAGGATGAGGATTATTGCATAAGTGAAAAGCATTATTAAATTATCACATCAATTATCTCTCTGTCCTTGGAATGCCATGATTTCTAAGAGAGACCTGACAGGATTTCCTAAACGAATCCCAGTATTCTGCATCCAGCATTTCAGGCCAGCTGAAGGACAGTGTTTGTATAAGGATCACTTTAGTCACCACTGAAATGCAGCAGCAGCTCAGCACCAGTCTATAATTGTGCAAATCAGATAAACTGAGAAGTGGACATTTCCTTTAAGACCATGTTTTAATTAGCAGATAGATTATTTAATTATTAAAGAGACAAGAACGCATCGTCCTTACCGACTTCTGGGTGCTGGCAATGTCCAGCATTGCTCACAAGAAAAAACCCTCAATAATCTGAATCTCACATATGGTTTCAGAGGTTTTCTTAATAGGCCATCAGCGTGTTACATAGTTCTCTTTTAATTAGTGTTCTGCTGGGTAATGATTCTCTTGCTATTCGTGCTAATTAGTGCCATGCTCAGTGTTTCTTTCTTTTGGGCTGGTGGTTTCTTGGGTCAGTGGTCCATGGGTTGGCAGTGGTGATCTCCCCCTGCCACAATTACCCTGCAGTTGGTTCAGCACAATTGCCAGCTTCGGTTTATTGGCTGTTCCTCATCTCACAGAGCTGCCAGGTCGATGGTGCATTTCCTGTGGCCACCATGGCTGGCACATCCTTCTCCCCAGGATGAGGGATATCGATGATATATATATATGATGATATTTGTTAAATTCCCTCTAGGTCTGAAATCAGGAAGCATGTCCAGGCCTAACCCTTAACAAGGCAACTCTACCAGCAGTAACTTATTTCTCTAACGCCTGGACATCGCTTAGATCTTTTGAGCTGCTATTGGTTCCACAGATTATGTAGTAAATTTATTTCTTTATTTTCTGTATTCCTAGAAAATCCCATTGAGAAATCTGTGCATTTTCAGCTGGTCCACAGTCTGTGCTGCGACCCCCCATGTTTTTGGGATACCTGTGTGTTCCCTCCTTGTTGACGAGGCTTGAAAGCACACGTGCATCAAACATCACAGAACATTCTTAAGAAAATGTTTACGTATTCCGCGTTTTGCAACAGTACCAACAAAATGAAATTAAACTCAGTTTAAAAACTACTTAATTCAAAACGAATTCATTCACGCATGACGCAGCAGAGGCACAATAGGCAGGACAGGTGAGGTGGGGGCGCCGCGCCGTGAGGGCGGCGCTGTGGCCTGGCCGGGCCCTCACCCCAGGAGCCCACCGACCACCTGCCGCCCAGCGCGACAGCCCCGGCAGCCCCGCACGAGGTGGCCGCCCCCCGCGTCGCCGCCGGCAGCGCCGTGAGGGCGGCGGACGCCCCGGGCCGCTCCCGCCGCGGGATCCCGGAGCGTCCCCCCCCGCCTCAGGGCGCCCCCGACCCCGCGGCCCCGCCGAGCCCCCGCCGCGCAGGCGCGGGCGCGCGCAGGGCGTGCGGCGCATCTGCGCGGAGCGGCCCCCGCGCTGGGCTGGTCGGGGGCAGCTCCGGGAGCAGCGGCCGCGGGCCTGGCGGGTCCGAGCCCCCCCCCCCCCCCGCCGCCCTCGGGGAGCCGCCGGGCCCCCCCTCAGCCCCGCCCGCCGCGCCGCGGAGCCCCCCGGAGCCGCCGCCCCCCGGAGCGCGGGGGAGGCTGAGAGGGAGTGACCCCCGGCCCCTCGCCCCGGGCTGGGACAGCTGAGGGGGGGCGCAACATGGCGGAGGCCAAGGAGGAGGGGCCCGGCCCCCCGCGGCAGGGTGAGTGGGGGGCGCGGGGGGCGCGGGCCGGGGCGGGATGCGGCGGGCGAGGCGCGGCCCCGCCGGGGGTCCCGGGGGCACGGAGCCGCACGAGCTGCCCGGCCGCAGGCCAGCAGCGCTGCCCCTCGGGGCCCTCGAGCTTCCTCTCCCCCAGGGCAGTGCCCGAGCATCACCGCCACGAGCGTCTCGGCATCACTTAAATAATAAACTTGCAGCTAAGCAGGAGCTGTCGTCACCGTCCGTCTCCTTGTTTAAAGCACGATGTCCTTGCTGCTCCTCTTAATTCCAGTTGTCCATGTCAGGCCAGAGTGAGGCAAGATGGCAGCACCATCCAGTTCTTGGGTGCTCAGGCTGCAAGCATTGAGTGGCTTCTGTTAGCCATGGCCATCGCAGGGTTTGGCTGCAAGCCCTGTGTGACTCGTGTTAGCCATGCCCCTTCCAGGACCTGCCTGTAACCCTCGTGCCAGCACCTTTAGCCATGAACATCCCAGCTCTTGGTCCTTCGTTGTCACAGCTTTGGGCCATCGTTGTCACCTCTTGGTCTGTAAGCACACTGTCCATTCTCATCTCTTTGGTATCATAGAATCATGAAGGTTGGTAAACAACACTTCCAAGATGATCAAGTCCAACTTTACTTGAAGAACTGCTTCATCTCTTAAACCAGAGCAAGGTTCTTTGTGGCCAACGCTTTGTAGCTGTGAAGGAACTGTGGGTGAATGTTTTAAAAATCTTGCCATGAGTCCAGTCCTCTTTCCTGCACACATGTAGCATTCAGTTGAAAGCTTTTTGTCAGGGATGAGGTTTCAATCATGTTTCTGCTTGTGTGGAAGAGTCCATGGCCCACTACAAGACTGAGCTGTCCAGTTCCCTTTCCCCAAAGATGAAGAAGCTTTCCCATTCTCCAGCCTTGGGGAAGACAAGAGCAGAGACTCAAGTTTTCCATTGGTGCGTGAGAGAGAAGTTTAACTGCTGAATTTGTATCAGGGAACTTGAAACTTGTGAAAGTAATTGTTGATAAACATTGAAACTAATTGTTACCAAAGAGAGCATGACCTCTAGGGTCTCACTTGAGTGAGTTGTGTGGATGTCTGACTACTCTGCAGTTAGGGAGTGAACATCATCTCTGGGTTTCTTAAACCTGTGTCTTTCAAACACTTCACTTACAGGCTCCAGGAATTTTGTGGAATTGCTCACAGATAGCCCATAAACGTGCAGGTCTTTGGGGGAATCGGATATTGGTTAGCTGCAAGAAGAGTGAAGGGAAATGGCTGCATGTAGGACAGTAACTTGAGAAATCTTGAATTCAACTTCATTGCCAGTGATTGAAATGGTAGTGGGCATAAGGAAACATTTGTGCACCATGAGGACAGCCAGGTGTTGGGGCAGGTTGCTCAGAGGTTGTGCAGTCTGTGCTGGTGTCTCTGGTTTCTTCGTGCTCATGGCCTTGACATGCTCCTTTTATCTGTCGAGTTACTTGGTGCTCCATGCAGAAAAAGAGAATGTTGCCTTCTTTCTTCCCAATCTTGTCACTTACCCACTGAGGAATAACAAATTTATCATCTGGTCAATATCATCTTCATTGGCCTTGGGAAAAATCATTTCTCTCTCTGTTGGCTAATTATTCCCTGGGTGCCAAGTGTGGAAGTCTCCATCAGTTACTGCTCCACGTGTCCCTGCAGGTCATGGAAAACTCCCCATGCTGTTGGCATTGACAATGTTCTCTGCTCCTGCTGAAGCAGAGGACTTCAGTAAAAGTTAGGAATGATCCAGGACAGTGCTGTTTCCCTGGGCAAGTAAATTAGGCAAGAGGAAACACAACTTGCCCACGAGGCATCGTCCCAAAGCTGGTTTTGCCACAAGATGTTCTTGAGGAACGTGGGGAGAAGTGAATCCTGGGCTGCTCCAAAGACTGATAGAGCCTGTGAGGAGTGAGGTTAGCAAACTGTAAATCCAGCACACAGAGATCTCCTAATAATTAATGAGGACATGGAAGACCTGCATATCCCAGTTCTCTTCCCCACAGTGGCCCAGTTCCCATTCTCCAGGAGGTCAATGGTTTTAGATTCTTCCAAGGCTTGTGCTTAAGGCATAACAAGCATTTCTTGTAAAAATTATTTTCCTTTGTGTGGAGAAAATAAAGAGTGATTTAATGATTTCTTCAGACAGGAGCTTAGCAGTTGGTGGTGTTTTCAGAATTGTTCTTTTCAGTATTAGAATCTCTGCAATTATTCCAGAAGCACATACGCTGAAACTGCCATGTTGCAAATCCCATGGATAAGCAGTCACCATCTTTTAACTCAATCCATGAATGAACAACAAACTAAAGAATAAAATTTTTGCCAGTCTAAGACTGACAGAAGTTTATCTAATTTGATTTTAATAGGTTTTGGTAAGTTTTTATGGCTAAATTGTTTTAGAGCAGGTTAATTTCTGCCCTAAATCAAACTGTAGTGTATGCTAAAGAAAACATTTACTATATAAGATCAATATTAACTTGAAAGGTATCTGCTAGTATGTTTTTTATGTAGTTTATAAATTTTTTTTTGGCAATTCAACTTCAATTTGTGTATGATGTCATTGTTTTGAACAGTTAATTGTTTTGACTGGAATGTTCATTTATTTACAACAGTTGTTGATAACCCCTTGGAGCAGGCAAGACAGTTTGGGCTGTAGTGAAATTTGACACTTGGACTGTTGGAAATTAATGTGGTGTGAACAGGTGAACACTTGGCTGTCCACATTAATAAAACAGATGTTTGCAAAAGATTTTTAATTTTGCATGATTGTAATTAAAAATTGAAGGAGAGCATCTTATTTCGAAAGTTTTGTTGCTGAATTACTCCAAAATGGTAGGAAGTTGATGGAAATGTTTCTCTGCCAAGTCTTGTGCACCTCTCAAAGGATGTTTTAATGTCATAATCTTTGAATTCTCTTTCCAAAAATGAGCATAATGGATCCCAGGCATTTAGGTTAAGACTTTTCACATTGTGTAAAAGTTAAGTCAACTCTTTGTGCCCAATTCAAGGCCTTTTGCATCTTTAGGATTGTGGAATTTAATTCTGAAATCACTCACAATGTTCTTGAAGTGGGTTATCTGAACTCTTCTCTCATTAAGGCTTGGAACTGGATGATCTTTAGGGTCCCTTCCAACCCAAACCATCCTGTGATTCTATGACTTGTACCCCATCATTCCTTCCAGAATGCCTTTCCCTAAATAAGTCTTACAGGAAGTTTTCTCTCACAAACTCCCAAGCTTTTCTGTCGAGGACTGACTGAGTTCAGATGATTTCCATCATCCATTCCATGAGTGTGGTAAAGGCCTGAGAGCTCTTGGACCTCACTCGTGCTGTTGCTCGTAACACTTGTTCTCTGGGATCCTCTGAACTCTTCAAAAGAAGGTTTCTGCAGCAGAGAAAATTTCATTGAGGACATGGCAGCAGGATTGGGGTGCTTGCAGTGTCCACCCTCTTAGCCTGTGTTCTGCCATTCTCTCTTCCTCTGGAAGTGCTCCTCAGAAATTCCAAGGGAAATAAAAAGTTTAAGAGACTAACTTGCTTTACCAAACTAATATCTATCCTAAAAAGATGTGATGTATCTGTTTTTTCTGCCAATACTGATTGAAGAATGATGGTAATGTATTTAATTTTGGTTACTGTGTTTTCTACTGTTTTAGATAAATTAGTTGAATTTTAAGAGTAGCTGGAAGTATTATAGGGGTTACCTCTACATTAGATAGTTTAAGTGTGTTGTGTCTAATGCCTTTGAATTTTTTAGTAAAAAAAGTGTGATGACCAGTTGTTGTCATAACAAAAGTTTAATACATCAGATTTTTGGTGACAAAGCCAAGACTTTAATTCTACATTTGGTCCTTTTTCCTTTTGATAGCTGGTCCACAGTCCCAGGGCAGGATGAATTCTTTAATTTCCTTTGGAAAGAGAGGAAATCTGAATCATTAGCCTAATAAACTAATGTTTAGTTGTCTAAATTTAGGTGAGAAGAACTCAAAACAGAATTAGCACAACTATACAGAGTTATTCCCACAGGAGGCATTTTGGAGTACTTCCTTTTTTATTATTATCTTTTTAATAACTTATTTGTGTATTTCTGCAAGTCTTGATATTCCTTAAAAGACTTGAAAGTGCATGAAAAGGTTTCATCTGCATTGAAATTCATCTTTATATGGTGCTGTTTGCTCAGAAAGCTTTATGAAGTACAGTTAATGCAGGCTGTTAACAGGATTTTGTTGTGTTTAATCATGGGAAAGGCAAAAAGGAAGCCAGAATTAGGAAGGTACTTTGAAGAATGAAGTAGATACTTTGTCTCTTTAAGGCCAGAAATACTGAAATAGAATGGGATGTACATCCAGGCTCTCCCATTTGCACCATCCATTGTTGTTGGCACTGAACTCTTAGGAGAAGGGAGAGGACTTGCAGTACCTGATGGAGCTGAGCCCAGGCACCAGAGTGGGGCTGGGAACACAAACCAGCCTGGGCAGGAGATGGTCCTGCTGAGTTTGCCAAGCAAAAAGTGCTACAGTTGTAAATTTTCCCAATTTGTTCACAAAACCACCTTGTGGGTTTGTTAATTGAGGACAGATTGTAATGATGAGCAGAGAACTTCAGCTTCAAACAGTTCCCTCTCTTTAAAAATTAATTTACAGTGGGTTGGGTTTATTTTTTTTTCTCCTATTAGTAACATAGCTAGTAGCAACTAATTACTAACATAGTTAATCATCTTTCTGGATGAGTAGAGAGATCTTCCTGAGGTTCTAGTGCTGCTGCTCCACCCTGGATTGTCACCTTTGGCAGTTCTGGGTTGTATTCCATGGTGGCTTTCCCTAAAGGACACAGTGATGGCTCTCTCTTGATGAGCTGTTCAGCTTCTGAGCTAAATGGAATTGAGGGGATCCCATGCTTTGCAGAACATAACCTTCTCACTAGCCATACTTCTGAAAGCTTTGGCCAAAAGCACACATTTGTGATCTGCACAGTGCTGGCCTGCTTGTGGAATAAGCTAAAATCCATAACTAAACTGAAACACTTGGTTTGGAGTGAGTAACTGCTGAGCATCACAACATAAACACATGTTGTGACACAGCCCCTGCTCTGATATTGGGCACTTTTACATCCTTGTAATTCCCTTTTAGTTCTCCTGCCTTATGCTGTGAGAAACTGGAATTCTTTTTATTTCAGCTCATTTACAGCCTCAGTGTAACCAAAATCCCAGCCTTAGTGGTTGTTCGTGTCTTACCAGCAGCAGAGGAGTTCAGCACAGAGCCAGGGGTGAGGTTTTGAGGGAAGAAGTTCTTTCTTTGGAAACGAAGTCTTTCTTGTGGATGTCTTGGTTTGTTTGCTTGCTGTCTGTTTCTTAATTGAAAAACCCAAAGCACATCAAAATCTGGTGTCTTTGCAAAGACCATTTCAAGGAAATTTGTTGTTAATAACAAATACTGGGGAGAAATTCTTCCCTTTGAGGGTAGTGGATCCCTGGCACAAGTTGCCCAGAGAAGCTGTGGCTGCCCCTGGATCCCTGAAAATGTCCAAGGACAGGTTGGATGGGACTTGGAGCAGCCTGGGGTAGTGGGAGGTGTCCCTGCCCATGGCAGGGTTTGGAACAAGATGATCTTTAAGGTCTTTTCCAGCCCAAACCAATCTGGGATCCTGTGATTGCCAGGTGAAACCATCACATGTGGAGCTGCTTCCTTCTTAAATTCATGATTTTGTGCGTGAATGGGAGAAGGGCTTGGATCCTCCTATGATTTTTGTAGGTATAGATTAAACCCAGCAATATTCCAGAAAAGATAAGGCTCTCTGCAACTTCTGTGTGTTTGACAAATTCATCTTGACCCCATCCATGTTGGTAACAGTATGCAGGTTCTGTGTGCGTGCTGAGTGGGTATGGAAACTATAAAGTTTCTTTGGAATTGGCCTGTGAATATTCCAAAAGCTCAGGAATATCAGAAAAGCCTGGTGGCAGAAAGGGATGATAAAATTCCATACTGAACTGCTCCCTGGGATTTCTGGTGAATAATCCAGAATTCTTAAAATTCAGTAATGAAAGGGGAGCAGCACATGCCTAAATCTTTTGGCCTGACACTTAAAAATTGAAGATGTGTAAGTGAGATGGAAAGTAAAGCTGTATTTCTTGAACAGAATGTAGGGAGCCCCAAGCAGCTGGGAAACGCCTGCTTGTGTACATTTAGGATTTGCATTTAAAAACTCCCATTGGTGTATTACCTAAATCTTCTGTCCTGACACTAAAAAACTGAAGATGTGTGAGTTGCAAGGTAAAACTATTTCTTGAACAGAATGTAGGGAGCTACAAGCACCTGGGAAACGCCTGCTTTTGTACATGTTTGGGATTTGCCTTTAAAAACTCCCATGGCCATCTCCACTGTTTACCTAAATCTTCTGTCTTAAATCTTCTGTCCTGACACTTAAAAACTGAAGATGTGTAAGTGAGATGGAAGGTAAAACTATTTCTTGAACAGAGTGTAGGGAATCCCAAGCAGCTGGGAAACGCCTGTTTTTGTACATTTGGGATTTGCCTTTAAAAACTCCTATCGGTGTATTACCTAAATCTTCTGTCCTGACTCTTAAAAATTGAAGATGTGTGAGTTGCAAGGTAAAACTATTTATGTAGGGAGCTACAAGCACCTAGGAAATGCCTGCTTTTGTACATTTAGGATTTGTCTTTAAAACCTCCCATCAGTGTATTACCTAAATCTTCTGTCCTGACACTTAAAAATTGAAGATGTGTGAGTTGCAAGGTAAAACTATTTCTTGAACAGAATGTAGGGAGCTACAAGCAGCTGGGAAACGCCTGCTTTTTTGCATTTGGGATTTGCCTTTAAAAACTCCCATCGCCATCTCCACCGCATCACCCTCAGCCTAGATGAAGAACAATCTTTTCAAGTGTTCAGCGTGGCTCAGGGAAGCCTCAGAGCCCCCCCCCCCCCCCCCCCCCCCGTGCCGAGCTCACTCTTTCGCTATCCCCAGCCCGTCCCCAGGCCGGGGGGCGCTGTCCCTGCCGTGCCGGGGGTCCCGGAGCCGCCCAGGGGGGGCTCTGCCGGCCCGGCCACGCTCGGCTCTGTGGCTGTGACCCCGGCAGGTTCTCTTCCTGCCGCAGCCTTTCCTTTCCTGTGGCAGGTGTGTGCAGCAGCCTGGCTCTTTGTTACCCCATCGCTTCCCTCCCCAGGTGCTCGGAAGGTACAAATCCTTAGGGCTGCCCGTGCTTTGGAAGGTACAAATCCTTAGGGCTGCCCGTGCTTTGGTGGGAAGTGGCTCCGGCAGGACCCGCTGGGGAATTCCGCGTGTGCTGCGGAGTTTAGCGGTGCCAGAGGTGCAGCGTGGCTGCTCCCTGCCTGCCATTCCTGCCTGGCATCCCTGCCTGCCATCCCTGCCATCCCTGCCTCCATCCCTCTCTGCCATCCCTGGCATCCCTGCCTGCCATCCCTGCCATCCCTCTCTGCCATCCCTCTCTGCCATCCCTGCCATCCCTGCCTGCCATCCCTGCCTGCCATCCCTGCCAACCCTCTCTGCCATCCCTCTCTGCCATCCCTGCCATCCCTGCCTGCATCCCTGCCATCCCTGCCATCCCTGCCTGCCATCCCTGCCATCCCTCTCTGCCATCCCTGCCATCCCTGGCATCCCTGCCTGCAATCTCTGCCATCCCTGCCTGCCATCCCTGCCATCCCTGCCATCCCTGCCTCCATCCCTGCCTGCCATCCCTGGCATCCCTGCCTGCCATCCCTGCCATCCCTGCCTGCCATCCCTGCCATCCCTCTCTGCCATCCCTGCCATCCCTGCCATCCCTGCCTCCATCTCTCTCTGCCATCCCTGCCATCCCTGGCATCCCTGCCTGCCATCCCTGCCATCCCTCTCTGCCATCCCTGCCTGCCATCCCTACCTGCCACCCCTTCCTGCCATCCCTGCCTGCCATCCTTGCCACGTGGAAAAGCTCAGGGGATGCTTCCTGAGCCCACCCCTCCTGCCTCAAGAACAGCGATTCTTTCTTTTCAAATTTCAATTACTTTTTAATTTTTTTTTGTTGTTGTTGGTTTCAAAAGTTGTCTTGTGTGAATGAATTCTGGAGTGGGGGTTATGCTGTGCATAGAGGGACAAGGAAACTCCAGGCAAACTGAGAATCATTTCTGACTATTTTTAATTGCAGTTCTCTTAACATCTGCTTCCTTTCCACAGTTTGCTTATGGGTATGTTAAAATCTAGAATCCAACTTCAGAAGCTTACTAGAAAGACATTCTGTGTGTGTAAAGCAGATACACTGTTTTGTTTATTTCTTAATGGAATTCTCTGTTTTGCATACAAAGCAATACCGTAGCCATAGGCAGCTTCTCTCTTTATACTGCACAGCAATAATCTGTGAATTGTTTGATTTATGGATGACATGGCTCTATGTTGAACATCATGAAGGTATGGATCAGCTTTTTAGTTATTTCAAATGAGCATGTTGTATTGAAGTGTAAATGTGTGTCCTTCTGTCCTGCACTCCCAGCAAAGGCAGGTTAGTGCTGAGGCTGTGCCACTGCTCTCTCAGTCTCGTGTACATCCATAAAAAACCAGTGACATATGGTGGAATTTTGTTTACAAAAACAATGCTGTCTGTTTTTATAGAGTAGTTACTTTTAAGCAAGTCACATTGCTTTCAGAAACACCTCATTGTTTTGTCACCATTTCTATATTCTTGTTTCATTTCATTCATTCATTTATTTGGTTTTTTTACAGCCTGAGTAGGCAGAGCACCACTTTGTGTGCATTCCTAGCTAATGAAGCAGTCACTAAAAAGGCACAGCCTAAAACATTGAATTTCACTAATACCAAACTTAAACTGTTCTGTATTAAACTCTTATGGAGTTAAATGATTAAACCCACTAAGAATTATTATTCTCTGGCAAATATTTGCTGAGATGATTTAATGAAGGTGATTTAGAGTGCTGTATTATCGAGTTTTGTTTTACAACTGCCAGTGTGTTTTGAGGACTGAGTTGAAGCCTCAGTATTTGAACAGAAAACTCTGTTCCTGAGACTTTTCTTTTGTGGTTATCAGAACCTGAATGTGAAGTGTTGAGGTACCTTTTTCCTTAGATCTGACAAAAGTGATCCAGAGGAAATGGCATCAGGTCCATGTTTGCCCCTCAAGTACATTTGCTCCACTTCTCACTAAATCTTAAAAAATCTGAGTGGAAGAAAGAAAAGGAATTAACAGTGATGAAAGGAGGAAGCATGAGGACTGGAGAGAGGGAATTGCCTTGCAGAACTGTGATAAAATAATACAGAAGTAGTAAGTTGGGTGATTTTGTTCCTATTTCTGTGTGATACAAGACCATAATCCAGTTAAAAGCTAATGTATTTGATTTATTAAAGTGATACATTTTTGTAACTGGTGATACACAAGATTTCCTCCTGAGATGGCATTAAACAAGACTGCAGTGACATTGGGGAAGGGACTAGAAATGTATAACTGAGAGCACACCCCACATTAATGCTGAAAAAAAATACATAAGCTCTAAATTCAGGGACAGTCCAGTTATAGACTTACAGAATGAGTAATTTGTTGGGGATATATATATATATATTTGTGTGTGTGTGGATACATATGTGATATGTGTACACACACACAATCATCCCAACACTTTCCCTGCTTTTCTCCCTTTAAATTTACACTATGTGGGAGTTCTGATGCTGTTCACAGTCAGAAACTAGATGGTGGCTTAGATAAGGCTGCTGATATTGTCAGATGCTGGAGTTCCTAAAAGCATAGCCTAAAACATTGAATTTTATAAATTTATAGGTTTATTAATATTTCCAGGGAAAGCTTTTGGCCACAGACACAGATCTTCCTCTGTGCTCAAAAGACTTTTGAAAGAAGAAGATATCCAAGATGATCTCTTCTTTTCATATCCTCACAAAATAACGAATGAAGAAACAAAACAGGGTTTGGTTTTTTCCCTAGGATGACCTTGTGTTTGGGAAGTGTCTTGGGTTCCTTCCAGGTCGATTGTAAATGTTTTCCAGCTTCTCCATAATGTTTCTGGGAGTCCCTCATGCTCTTGCAGGTGGCCCCTTGTGCTGACTTGCCTGTTAGTGTTTCTTTGAATGAAACAGTGAGAGAGATTCACGCTGCAAAATGTATCCCTTGGTAATACAAGCATTCCTGGGCTTGTCAGCTTTTGGCAAAAGGTTTGTTACCACCAGAAAAGGAGAAGGAATACCTAGGGTTTGGGTGTGTCAGGCAGTCAGGGTTGTGTAGGACTTGGAATATTTTCCCCCAGGTACTTTGGGTCTCAAAAGAGTTCAAGAACTACTTTGATACAAATCTACCTTGAGAAAAGGATGAAAATTCCCTTCATCCTACCATCAAATTCTGTTGTGGTATTTTTGGAGAGGATAGAGAATTCCTGACAGGAAGCAAAAAAGGATCAAAAAAAGGTCAGTGTAGAGTCAAGGACCTGGGCTATTGTTTTTGCCTCCTAAAACTTCATGCTCTGATATTATTATCAAATGGCAACAAGTTCCTTTCCATGTTTTTCTCTAAAAGCAGCCCACCCCTGCTGTCCCTGTCCTCAGCAGCTTCTATGAGCACTTAGTATATCCAGTATTTCTGGGGATTAGTTTTACACCTGTGCAAACTTAGTTGACTGTTAATGGGCTTCTAGATCAACACTAAACTTCCATCTTCCAGACACTCCTGAGATCATTACAGCAGGAACAGGGCTCAGGCCTTGCAAACCTTCCTGGGAGTTGTTTCCTTACTCTTTCCCTGTAGATAATTCTGTGGAGAAGACTTGCATCAGCCTTGTGGAACTGTATCCTTTTTTTTGTTTTGTTTTGGTTCTCTTTTACTTTTCCAGCCTCAAGTGTCTGCTCAGAAAGTTCTGGCACAGTATCCAACTGACTTGATGCCATGCTGGACATGCCCTCACTATTCCATGTGTGTCCAGTTAAGCTGAAGGAGCTGCCTTGTCTTTGCAGACCTGCAAGTGGTATTGGAAAGGGACATTTTGCCATCAAATGACCTCTGGGACAGTCTGTTGTCATCCTTTCCTAGAGCTCCCTGCTGCCAAACTGATAGCTCCCATCGCAGTCCTGAGAAATAGTGGATTTATCAACTAAATGACTCGAGTTAAATGAAATTAGGGCTCATCCCTTTGCTATCAAATCCCATTACTTTCCCTAAGATGGCTTAAGAATTGCAGTGTGAGCAGGATCTAGCAGGAAAGAAGTGTAGAGCTGGCAAGGCAGAGAAAGGAGAGAGGGCTTAAATGAATTACTGTTATCTCTTGGGCAGAAGAGAAGGCTGCTAATGAGTTGGACATTCTGAAGGAAACTTTAATTATCCTTCTCCAGGCACCATCCAAGCATGCCAACAACTTCAACATCTGTCAGAGGATGTTTAATACAGACAGATGTTTGTGCAGCACTCAGCCAGCATCTGGGGTCTTCTGTGCTTATGCTCACACTGACACTCTCTGTGTTGGGAAGTTAAACATTGCATTTCCCTGTTCCTGGAAAGGGGAAAATTCTCTCTAAGAGAGGTGAAACCCTTGGGCCTGTGCAGCCCATGGCAGTGGGAGCTGCCCAAGCTCCTGGTTTTTATTTATGATGTTCAGAGGGAATGAAGGCTCATGGAGTATCAGGACAGAATCTGTGGCCTTGACCTGGTACTGGTATCCCAGGTAGTAGAGAAAATTGACATTCCCTTTCCTCTCTCCTCTGGGAAGCAACACTATTTCTAAATTTTCCTTGTGTGCCTTTTCTATGTATTCTGAAGTGTAGTGTGGCTTCTCAGTGATGTAACAGTCTTAATTCATAAAAATTTGCTTGAGGCAAAGAAGGAAGGAGGAGGAGGAATTGTGATCCTTCTGCTTGGTTTTGATCAGATACTTTTTAGCAAAGTACATGGCAGCTGACCAAGACAATGACACAGTGCTTTCCTTTTTTACAGTTTGAAGATAAATCTGATGCGGTATTTGATATTACAGAGAAATGTAAGTATTTCTATTTATTCTCTAATGTCATAGTCTCACAAAGCCTTTCTTGGAAGTGTCATTGCTGCTGAGCAAGACTGTCTTGCCCTCATCCCAGCCCTTCCTGCTCATTCCCTCCTGCATTGCCTTCTCCACAAGTGCTACAAGTGAGGTGAATGGAGATGAATATTTTTTTCTTTCTTTGGTTAGTTTTACTCAGTTCTGCTTCAGAGTGGTGAGGGCGACTGAACCGTTCAGCAATGTTTTCACAGTCAGGTTGGCATGAAAAAGCTGAGAATATTCAAGGAATTACAGCATCAGCCACATTAGGACACTCACACTTCTCCTTTGTTACACATGAAATTGGTCCATTTTCTGACAGTTCACTGGGATTTCTTTCTCCCTAGGTGGTGAAATTCTGGATGCAGAGATGTCTGAGGACGCTGAGCACAACTTAGCACCCGCCCTGGACAGCTTGTCTTACGGAGTACCGAACCGAGCAGGAGCTGAGAATTCACTGCAGGGTGATGATCATGATTATTTTCTGAACTCTGGGGATCTTGCAGGCATACCTGTTGTTGGGAGTGACAACGAAGATGAGCAGAATTTCACTCCAAAAGACACTCTTTCTTCAGCAAATCGTGATGAAGATCATCTGGAAGAGGGCAAGAGAGTTCCAGATCATGAACTGGACAGTGAAAAAGAAATTCAGGTTCAGAATGCAATCCAGAAGGATCTCACTTCCCCCTTTGAGCAGGGCCCCATATTTAAATCACTTCGAAAAGATTTTAGCAGAACACGAGATAATGGCAAAGAGACTTTTTCAGCAAAGGACAAGAATAGAGAAGGACATTTTCAAGAACATGAGAAACGGTTGGAAAAAATCCCTAAAGATATGGAATCTAGATTGAAAAGCAGTTTTCTTGACAAAGCAGGTAACTGTTGCCATCATAGACCTGGCTGCCCAGCAAAGAGGAAGAAAGAATTAGAAAGAAATCAGCAGTAGGGCTAATTATTAAAAACATCACCTTGTTGAAGAGAACAGGCAGAGCTGTGTAGGGGAGCATTTTAAGAAGAATCCTGAAATCCAATGAACTCTGTCTTAGGAGGAGGATTTGCAAAGGGCTTGGCAGTGTCAGGGAGGTCTCTTCCTCCACAGCTTGTTACAGAGCCTCAACATCACCTTTGTTGTTGTGGTTTCCTAAACCAAGCTGGGTGACAATTCAAGCTTCCTTTTGGTTTTTCTCACTGTTTTTTATAGACCATGGAGCTTCTTAAAAGAAAAGGTGATGAAGTTTAGGTTAAGTTGATGGCCAGTAAAGATTTTTTGAGCAAAACAGCAATTCTTCACTAATGCCTAGGCATTTAAAGCAGTGTGGATTTGATAGTATCAGGGAAAGGCTTGCTAGAAAGGAGTTAGTGTCTGCAGGAACTAAGCCAGAACATAGCCTGAAATCTGCTTTTCCTGGGAGACTGCTCCCCTTCTTCCTCAAATGCTTGTGTCTTGGACTTCATCCAGCCAACATGGAAAGAACCAAAGATGCCTAAAATCCCTTTCTCATTTGACAGTCTCCATAATCTTGCTGCCCACACACTTATTTTTGTCTTCCCAAGCTCTGAAAGTTGCAGCAGAGCAGTGAATGAAGGAGTTAAGAATAACCAAGCAGGAACACATGGTTTAATCTTGTTCAGCAGAGGGAGGGTGAGCCAGCACGTGAGGCACTCCTGGCTGCTTGTTCACATTCACAGCTTCTAATTCTAAGGTTTAAACTTTAAATGTTCAGCAACAGCATCTTCAAATCAGTGCTTCCAGGTGGCACCAATGATAGAGAAGCAATAAAGATATCTTTTAAAATAAAGTTAGAGATGTATCTCTGCTTGTACCTTCAGTTAGAAGTCAAGGGAAGAATGTTTCTGTACATAAGATGTATTTCAGGAAGTTGTAAACACCTACAGTTAAAAAGATCAGGTAAAGTTGAAACCAGAATGATAAATGCTCATGGAAATATCCAGTATCTAGGCAAATCCAAAGTTTTTAAATTATATATTCTAAAAAAAGCAGAAGATGCTATTTCCTAAGAAGAGGGGAAAAGGCAAAAGAACAGAACAGCAAAGAAAAAGCTGGAAGATGTTGCTCTGAAAAGTATTTTCTGATTTAAATGTCAAAACAGGGGAGTTCAGAACCTGCTGAGGTGTGGAAAATTCTGAATGAAGAATTTGCATCGGAAGTTTGCAACTATTTTGCTGGAATGGGAAAATGATGATCCAATAGAATAATTATAAAAGAGTCAATTCTCTTTAGGGATTACCACCTTACCTACAGGGAGGAGAAAGGGAGTAGTTTAATAGTGGTGAGGTGCTGTCAGACACTGGGGTTGGGGAGCAGGATGAGACTCTGATAGTTTTAAAGGAAATGCATTGGAACCTGTATTCATTTCTATTTAATGTATATGTTTTCCTCAGTTCATAATCAAGTAGAAGAAACATTACGGACGCAGTTAGCGCCACAAACTCCAGAAACTAACTTCAGGGTAAGCTATAGATCTTTCAACCACTTTTGCAAGTGCAGCAATATGCTGGAATAATTCAAAATACGTATTTTGTATTTGAGTGTAAATTTGAGTGTTAAGGAAACTGATCTTCTGACTCTTAGACATCTTTGCTACTTAAACAGTCCATATAATTTTGTAAAATTTTCCTGAGCCTCTCTTTGGATTGAGGATTCTTTTGGTAGCCACTTTCCTGTTCAGCACGGTTGGAGTGACCGGTGAGCCGAACCTACAGCTGGATGCATCCACCTGACCTGCTGCTTTTTTTCCACATGAGCCAGGGAACAGCTGTATCCACAGGAGACACTCCCAAACAACCAACTTACAGAGCTGGGTGTCTTCTGCTTTGGCCAGAGGAGTGGAAAGCACTGGGGGTGGGATGAGAGAGGGGGCTGCAGGGAGGTTGAGGCAGCAGCTGCTGCCCAGCATTTCTCCCACCTTAGCAGGACCCAAATCTCTTGGTCTGCAACACAAACTCCCCTTGGCAGCAGCCCAACTCCTCATGGCAGATGCAGGAGGGTGAATTCTTTTTCATATTATTGTTTCAGGAGTCTAGCTACCTATTTTCTAGTAAGGAATCTATTGGACAAGAGCTGGGGAATTCCTTTGCACCAAATATTAGAATTAAGAAGGAGCCTTTGGATGACGAATATGCTAAAGCTATGGCCCCACAGCAGGGACTATTAGACAAAATTAAAGATGAACCTGGTAATTCTGAGGTAAGTTTCCCATTGCATTTCTCATTTTGGTCTGACAGCTGACCGCTTAAGCTGAACAAAAATTCAGCCATTTATTTGGTTTATTGACCGAAATTTAACTTGAAGAACATAGTTTAGTAGAAGGATTTTTTCCCTCTTACACTACTATGAAAAAATTACCCAACCCCCCCCCAACTTTTTGATGTCTTGTTACCTTGTCTCTGAAAATGTTTTTCTTTTCAGTTAGAAACAAAGCCGAGTGCTCTAAAACTTCTGTAACTAAATCTGTGGCAACGTAGATGCTTTATCTAACTAGGAAATAAACTGTAAATCCCATTTTGTTAAATAACTTATGAGTGGTCACAATGAGAGATATGAATTAAAGCAGCTATTGCTGCTACTTCCTTCTTAAAAGCTGCCTTTGCAAGCACAGTAGTTTGTTCTTGTTTTAAAATAGCACTTAAAGGACTTAGCAAAATATTTAAGTACTTACACATCAATGAAGTCAATTTGAGTATGTGTTTAAGTGACTTTCTCATTCAAGACTGACACTTTTTGTGATGATAGAGGTAAAAATCAGTAATTGCAACCTGGTGAAGGTCTGACCTATGGATTGAGCAGTGCTGGGGCCAGGGTTGCTGTGTGACACCAGGGGAATGAGCTGTGCTGCAATTCCTGTCTCCTCACAGCTCACATCTGGGTTATATATCAGATTTTATATGTTAAAGGTGTGCAAAACTTCCCAAAATGATGCATCCCTTTGTGCCAGCACAAGAGTGTTGGTGTTCCTGTGCAGGTGTTAGTTTTTAGCATCATTCTTTGTCCTTCTGCTGAACCTCCTCTGCTCTCTGGGCCTGTCTTCCCAGCACTTTTTCTTCTTTTCCCATAATACTCTCAATTTAATAAGTCAAATATTTGCAACTTCAGATTTTACTGTCCTTCTGATTTGTTCAGTCTCTGTTGGGATTGTTTGGGTTTATTTTTCCTTGAACCTGTAGAATGTCAAACCACGTGTAGATTAGTTAAATCTGTCTCTTCTTTTGTCCTCCCAAGATGGCATCTGCTGTGTGGATTTGTGTGGAATGCAAGGCGAGATGTCTGTGGTTATCAAAGATCATATTAATAAGTAAAAATGAAGACTTGAAGAATTTAAATGTCAAATATCGTATGGTTCAAAAAATTCCTTCCTGGAGTAAAATCCTGTGATTATCAACTCTGCCTGATACTGGAAAAGTAGGAGAACTGAGTTCATTTTGTTTTGCTTTAGATTGGAATTACTATGGGGGGGGATTTTATGGAATTTTTTAATATTTCCTGAAAGATAAGAGCATTTCTTGCTGTAACCAATAGTTGGAGCTGAAGGTTTTTGGCTTTCAGCACTGTTAAGCTGCTGTGAAACTGCTTCATCATGCACAGTTGATGTCAGGATTTGCCTCCATTTCTTTTCCTACTCTTGACTAATGATACAATTACAGTTAAAGTGCTTAAAAACCTCTATGTCTGCAAATGATTAATTTTTAAATAATAATAATAAAAATGGTGCTTAAGAATCTCATCACAGCATGCCCATACCCAGCTTTGAGCTTCTCAACCTGAGATTTGATTGTTTCAGTCTGATGGTTCACATGGTCAAGGAATACCACTGCCTGTCTCCTGGGAAACATCTTGAGAAATAGTTTGCTTGTCTAGTATAGAAACTTCCATTTTTCCCACAGGAGTGAGAGGAGTGCTCAGTTTGAGCACATGCTCAGTGGAGGTTGTTGTGGGATTTTGGGAGCTGGCAGAAGCTGGGGGAGCATCTCACTGCCACTGGGAAGGGAGAGCTTCCTTTTGCTTAGTGATTCTGAATTGGTTTCCCTGGCAGCCAGGCAGCAACTGTGAATTTAGCTCAGTCATAACATGACATCATGCCTCACTACTCCCAAACCACTGGAAGTAGGCTAAATCTTATCATCTCTGTAGTTCCAAGAGATTATGTTATTCAGCCTATTAAGATTTACATGTGGAGTGTTCCAAGCTGCTTTCTGGCTCAGATTTCTAGGGAGAGCAGGGGCAGGAAGTGTGCTGGCAGTGTGAATAGCTGCTGGGGACTCAGCCAGTCATTTATAGCATGTCAGCTATTCCAGCAGCAGCTGTCCAGGGATTTTCTCCTCCTGTACCAAATGGGAGGTGATTCCCCTCGTGCTGGAGCTGGGACTGTGATGGTCCAGCCTTGTTCTGCTGCAAAGCTTCACCTTAGGCTGCTCCAAGGTCCTAACTCCTGGTTAAAACAGAACTCTCCCCTACAAGGTCCCAGCTCTATTTCTTTGCTACCCTCCTTTATGTGAAGATAAAACTTCTTTCCCAGAACAGGGGCAAGGCAAAAGCACTTCCAGCTGGAAAGTTGGAATGGAAAGCAGAGATTTCCTTAAGTTTTGGCTGAATTCTGAAGTGTCTTGGAGTGCAGCTGGAGAGGGGGATGCACCAGGCAGCCCCACCTGTCCATTTGTGCCCCCTCAGGTGTGGTTTGCAGTGGAGCTCTGAGCAGGAGCTGTGTGTGGTGCTCACTTGTCACCCAGCCTTTGGAGCAGGCTTAGGACACCCACTGTTCCCTGAGGTTCAAAGCAGCATTGTGAAAGAATGGAATCATGGAAGCTGTTATTACATGTGTGTATTTGTTCTCCTTTTCCTTTCCCTTTGTTTTAGGAGTACGGCCAACAGCCAAAATCTCAGGAAGGGGAGCTGAAAATCAGTGCTGTATTTTCAGTCAGTGGCAATCCTCTTGGTAAGGAATAGGCAAGATTAATTTCATTTAAATCTGTAAAATGTGTCACCTTTGCAAATACTTGCAGGTCACTCTGCATTTTGTTCGCTGTGTCTGATCCCAGGAGGAATGAAGAACTAGTTTGGTTTAGAGAGAATGAAATTGAGATTATTATAAAATAATTGTGGTTTTAAGGCATAGGAGAATTGAATGTGAAATGCATAGGAGAACTGAATGTGTTAAATAGTCTTAAGCTGAAGGAGGGCAGGTTTAGATTAGATCTTAGAAAACAATTGTTCCCCTGTGAGGGTGGGGAGACTGGCACAGGTTGCCCAGAGCAGCTGTGGCTGCCCCTGGATCCCTGGCAGTGCCCAAGGCCAGGTTGGACATTGGGGCTTGGAGCAACTTGGGATAGTGGAAGGTGTCCCTGCTCATGGCAGGGAGTGGAATGGGATGATCTTTAAAGTCCCTCCCCACCTAAACCATTCTGTGATTCCATGAAAGGGATGTTAAAAGTGCATTCTCCATCTTTAGAGTAGTTATAAAAATCTGCTATGCAGAAAACCAGCACAGGGCATGGATTTGTGGAGAGTTCATCTGCTATTTGATTCTCCTCTAGACTCTGAAAACCCAAATAAAGCTATGAGCCTTGTGCCTGCCCATGCACACCAGTGAGTTCTTTGTAATGGATCTGTAACACTTACTCTGTGTTTTCTCTGTGTGATTTTTTTTTTTAGTTCCACAGCTGTCATCAGGTTTCCAGCCTGCTGTGGCATCCTCTGGCATGAGTAAAATGCTACCCTCAGTTCCAAGCACAGCTGTTCGGGTTTCCTGTTCTGGCTGTAAAAAAATCCTGCAGAAGGGGCAAACTGCCTACCAGAGGAAAGGCTCAACCCAGCTCTTCTGCTCCACACTGTGCCTCACTGGATACACCATTCCAGCTTCTCGCCCACCAGCTTCTACCAAGAAAACCTGCTCAAGCTGCTCAAAGTAGGACAGTGCTTTCATTTGTTCTACTAATAATTGATATTCAAGCAGATAATGAAAGGCTTCAGTTCTGTTCTTGTGCCCCTCGCTGTGTTGATAGTGCTGTTCCTCTTATGCTTCCCTTCAAAAATTGGTGGCTGATGCTGTTCTTTGTTAATTGGTCTGTCTGCTTGCAGTTCCATTTCCTTAATTGGGTTTTACACACACATAGATTTAAAAGCCTCTGTGGTGCAGAATGCATCTTCTCTTTTTTTATTTAAATGAGCCAAATATGAAAAACTGTGTTTCAAAAGGTCCAGCATCTGCCTGCCATTTCAAAATGTCATTGCACTCTCAAAATTACTAACAAGAGTACATTTTCAAAAAGTATTTTATGCATTATTTCTTCTAAAGAAAAGCAGATTTATGAATCCCTAAAATGAAGTAAAACATGGGTGAATTAATGTATTCAAGGTTTCAATTAAATGGATCCATCCTCTCCTGGAGAATGTTTAGTCTCCAGAATAAGCAAGAACAGCAAGTTGACATGAAACTCCCATTAATCCTTTATCTCTGTGTTTGTTTTTCTTTTTCCATAGAGAAATTCTAAATCCAAAGGACGTAATCACTGCCCAGTTTGACAACACAGACTTCAGTAAGGATTTCTGCAGCCAGTCTTGTCTGTCCACATATGAACTGAAAAGGAAGCCCATTGTCACTATCCACACCAACAGCATTTCCAGCAAGTGCAGCATGTGCCAGAAGAACGCAGTGGTAATTTCCATTTTCCTCGTTTAAATTTCTTTAGCTCAGCACAACTTGCTGTCTCAGAGATGACCACAGAAATTCTTCCTGTCCTTGCTGTATATTCCTTTTCTTGCAGATCAGGCACGAGGTGAATTACCAGAACGTGGTGCACAAGCTCTGCAGCGACGCCTGTTTCTCCCAGTTCCGCTCGGCCAACAACCTGACCATGAACTGCTGTGAATATTGTGGGGGATACTGCTACAGTGGCTCTGGCCAGTGTCATGTCCTGCAGATAGAGGGACAGTCCAAAAAATTCTGCAGTTCCATATGTGTGACAGGTTACAAGCAGGTACATGTGATGGGACAAGGGGGAATGGATTCCCACTGCCAGAGGGCAGGCTTAGATGGACATTGGGACGAAATTCCAGGCTTAGATGGACATTGGGAAGAAATTCCAGGCTTAGATGGACATTGGGAAGAAATTCTTCTCTATGAGGGTAGGGAGGTCCTGGCACAGGCTGCCCTGAGAAGCTGTGGCTGCTCCATCCCTGGAAGTGTCCAAGGCCAGGTTGGACAGGGCTTGAAGCAACTTGAGATAGTGAAAAGTGTCCCTGACCATGGCAGGGTGTGGAACAGGGTGAGCTTTAAGGTCCCTTTCAACCCAAAACATTCTGGAATTCCATGATTCCGTATTTGGACAAAATACTAAAAATAGAATCCATCTAATTTTTTATTAGATTTTAAGTGTTTTAAGAAACACACAATTTACTGGTTGATTATTTCAGTTACTGTATTGGTCTAAAGTAACTGCTTTTGTCATTTCAAGAATAACAGAATCATTTAAGGTTGGAAAAGCCCTCCAAGATCATCAAGTCCAACCTTCAACCAAATACCCAATGCCCACTAAACCATATCACATAGTGTCACAGGTCAAAGTGGGTTTTGAACACTTCCAGAGATCATAATTTGCTGCTTAATCTTTGCCCACATGTGTTGCTCTGGTTTTTTCTCACCACTGGACCAGCTATGAGAGAATTCCAGTGTGGGAGAAGACATTGTGGGACCCCCCAGCAGCAGCCTCCTGTGACTGTTTTCAGCCTTGAGATGCTCCTTAAAGAGTATTCTTTATTAAATTGTAGCCTTTGAATTAAATGGAAAGGAAAAGTAATAATTAGTGGATAATTATGATTTTAACTTTTAAACTTTTCGTATTTATTTTTTATTATAGAAGACCTGAGCATTTAGAAGAACCTTAATTTATTATAATAGCTCAATTATTCTTGAATTATTTATTCTAATGCAATTACTGTAGGAAATATTGCCTTCTGATAAAAGAATGGAACTTCACTTTATGACTTGACTCTGCTGTCCCATTATCCAGGCCACTTAGGTCAAGAAAGGCCTAATGAATTGAAAAAAAAAAAAACTATGGTAAATGTATTTCATCCAGAAAATTGCCTTCAGAATTAGTTGTCCTCTGAAACAAATCTGGAGATAAAATTAAATAAGCTGGAAACATTTTCATGCAGCTTTTATATCACACATCAAAACCCCATATGTGATAGCTCTCTTGAAAATACAGTATGTTCAAAGCTTATAAGGTTAAGTCAAATCTATTTTTAATTGATTTTCAAACAGTATTCAGCTCAATTGTCAGGTACATTCTGATAGTTTCTGGAGGTTTGTGGGTGTTTTAAAATCCCTAAAAGCTTGTATTCTGTTCTGTCCTGTGAAGAGCTGGAATAGCTGGTGATAGAACAAAGTGCACTTTTAAGGCTGTCATACTAAAATAATCTGGTGCACTAATTCTCAAAGGTTTTTCCAAACTTAAAGACCTTAAAAAAAACCTTAAACACAGAAAATATGTCTATGAAAATTGGGCTTTTTCCTGTGTCTCTCTTCAAAAGAAGTTTGTAGACCACACACTGAAAGCTGTGATTATTACAAGCAAATGGATCTCTTTCCCATTTTGTTATCAAACATCATCAGGGGACCTGCTTCTCCCTGTTCCTTGTTTCCTCATCTCTTCAGTGGGAATATTGTTTATCTACACAGCTGATGCATCCAAAACCATAAGCAAAATGTCAATCCCCTCAGCAAGGTGTTGGAAGTTGTCTGATACAAGGTGCTGATCTGTGCTGGTACCTGTAGGAGTGTTTCCAGTACCAGACAGCCTGGTACTGGTTAAAGTGGCCTGGGAAGGTGCTCAGACCACAGCTCACATCAATGAATCTGCACCATAAATAACACAGCTGTAAAACAAACTCTGTTTCAAGCACACCAACATGATTTATAAATACTTTCTATATTAGTGACAATTTCCAGGTTAATAAAAAATGTCAAGTTTCAAATGAAAAAGCAATTTCCCTGTTTCCACAGAAGTCAGCTAAAATTACACCCTGCACACTGTGCAAATCTCTGAGATCTTCAGCTGAGATGGTGGAGGGCACAAATAACTTGGGGAAGATGGAACTGTTTTGTTCTGTTAACTGTTTGTCAGCATACAGAGTAAAAATGGTCACTTCTTCAGGTAAGCTTATCCTTTTACTTCTCTAGAAACTTCATTTCCTGGGGCTCATATCCCAACTTTATTTGTCTTGAAAGTTAAGGGTGATATTCTTTTTTTGGGAGGGTGGAAAGGGGGATTTTAAGTGCTGAGATGGGAATGAAAGGGCATTCTATTGTAGATAAATGTAGCAGTGATAGTACTGCTATTTCACTTTTGGTTTTAGGGAACTCCACATGATAACCAATCTTAAATCTATTTTATTTTTGCTCTTGCAAGTGCAGCTGGTGGGTTTTCCAGCTAGACAAACCTCTTGTGTGGACATGTGCCATGCCACTGCTGGGACTCTCCTGGCCCTTGTTCCCTGGGGTGATCAGCTTTATTACCTCTGCCCAGTGTTGCATGGAGCTAGGCAAACATTTTCAGCTATTTTTCATGTGGAAATAGAAAAATGCTTACTGACATCCTAGGGATACTGGGAGATTAATTAAATTTCTGGCAAGCAACAGGCACAGCAGCTGCAGTGTCTGCTTCTGAATCTGTGGAAACATCATCGTGGGCTTCTGTCTGTGCCTTGGCTCATCACTCAGACTCTGTTTTTGTATGCACTGTGCAAAATTAGCTGCAATACAACTTGATGTTGCATAAATCACTTTTTCTTCTCTGTTTCACCCTCAGGTGTTCAAGTTCAGTGCAACAGCTGTAAAACCTCAGCAAACCCTCAGTATCACTTGGCTATGTCAGATGGGAGCATACGAAATTTTTGCAGCTACAATTGTGTAGTAGCTTTTCAGGTGTGACATCTAGGATTTCTTTTGAGCTGAATTAACAGAATGCTAAATTGATGGTGGAAATACCCAGGTGCAAGATATAACCCTGTAAAGTAAAGCCCTGTCTATTTGCTTTCCCACAGAATCTGTTCAACAAGCCTACAGGACTGAACTCCTCAGTGGTGCCCCTGTCTCAGGGCCAGGTCATTGTCAGCATCTCCTCGGGGACAGTCTCAGCCACTGGCACCACCTCAACTGTGTCCCCCAGCTCCACGAGCAGCCCAGCTGCAGCAGGGCTCCAGAGGTTGGCTGCCCAGTGCCAGCAGGTCACCTTCACCCGTTCTGTTGTGAAAATCAAGTGTCAGCACTGTAACAGATCATTTGCCACCAAACCAGAACTGCTTGACTACAAGGTAATAAAGATCAGGGCTTTCAAAAGCTCTTTTTTCACAACAGAAACTCAAAAAATTGTAGTTTATGTGCAGTGATCTGGCAGTACTGCTTTGTTGCTTGCACAGACCTGATGTGGAGGGTTTTGAAACTGATTTGGTTTAACCAATATCAAATTATTACTGATACTATCTCTATGGTCTTAAAACCAGAAAAAAAAAGAGAACTCCAAAAAAAATCCCAAACCAAAGAGTTGCCTCTCCAAATAAACACATCCCTGTCTCTTGGACCCAGGGATGTACCTTTTAATCCAAGGACAAAGACCATTGGTGAGGGCTTTCTGCAAGAAATTAAGCTTTATTATAAAACTAAATGGCAGAATCATCTGCCAGTGCTCTGTTGCTGATTTCTAAGGGTATAAATACTCTACTGCGTTTCTATTAACAATTTAAATGTATTATCTGGGATGTGACTCATTCAAACACTGAAACCAAAACATTCTGGCTGTGTTGCAGGGTAAAATGTTCCAGTTCTGTGGGAAGACCTGCTGTGATGAATATAAGAAGAAGGGCAATATGATGGCTTTGTGTGAATACTGCAGGTTTGAGAAAATTATCAAGGAGACAGTGAGAGTCTCAGGCATAGATAAAACATTCTGTAGTGAAGGTAAGAAAGGGCAAAACCCTGCCTCAAAGAAATCAAGTCACAAGTGTTTTGCCTAAAACTTATCACTAATACTAAAAGAAATCTAATATTTTAAAGTTAGAAATCTGTTTTTTAGGTTTAGAAACACTGAACCCTGTTCACACTTTACATTTTAATGGTATGATTCAATGAATCATTACAGGCATCACTTAGTATAGGAATTAGGAGTGCTGAGAGATTTTCATATTGGTACTAAAGAATATTTTTGCTGTTTTCTTTTAGTTTGTAAACTGCTCTATAAACACGACTTGGCCAAGCGCTGGGGAAACCACTGTAAAATGTGCAGTTACTGTTTACAAACCTCCCCCAAACTGATCCAGAATAACTTTGGGGGGAAAACAGAGGAATTTTGTTCAGAGGAGTGCATGTCTAAATTCACTGTTTTGTTTTACCAGGTAAGCTATATTCTCACATCCTCTAGGTTTTTATAGCTATACCCCTTGTTGGCATTTCCAGATGTGTTCAATTCCTCCCTCACTTTGTTTTCCTAGATGGCAAAGTGTGATGGTTGTAAGAGACAAGGTAAACTCAACGAGTCCATCAAATGGCAAGGGGAGATGAAGCATTTTTGCAATCTGCTTTGTATTCTGTTGTTCTGTAAACAGCAAGGTGCTCCTGACCCTCCACTCCCAAACAACACAGGTAAAGCAGCCTGGGGATGGTGTTGCCTTTTGATGTGTGGGGTAGTGAGATGGATGTTTATCTGCAAATTCACTTCAGTGAACTCTTTAAGATCTGTCTTCTCCTGGGGAGCTTGTCTGTTGCTGTTGAGTGGGCTCTGGTTTAGATCACTCTTACTTGAGGCCATTTCAAACTTCTGTAGGTGTGAAATGCAATTGCTTTTTGTACCAAACAAATTTTAAAGAAGATGAAGCAAAAGCACTTGCTTTCAGTCACTTTCATGAAACAAAAACCTGCTTCACTGGGGTAAAATCTACTGATATTTAATGCAGGCATGTTAAATATCCAGCCTCTCTTCATAACACCAAGAAGATATGGTAGAATGTGAATAATTTTCTAACAATCAAGTGGTGAAATTAGTAGACTTCATGGTTTAAAATACTGACTCCTATATATGCACTTAAACCTGCCACTTCTGTGCAGTCTGTAGGCATATGAAGACTTCCCATTTCTGTGTCATTAAGTGTTTATTCTTGGGAAATATCAATCCCAAGGTGTACAAGTGCTGTAGCTGTTTCCTTGAACAGGTGGAATGGGAATGAGGGTAGAAATGAAGCCCACAGGAATAGGAACTGTGACTTTCTGTAGAGACACGAAGAGATGAAAGGCCCTCAAAGACAGGAAGGAAAAGGGAAAGGAAAAGCAGGAATATCACTGATCCTAAAGAGGGGCATAATTTCCCACTGGGTGGTTGCAAGAGTAGGATACCCAAAACCAATGAAATATTAACTGGCAGTTTTTAGGCCATGGTGCACATTGTTTTAATTTGGTGCAATCTGCTGCTTACATTGGTGGGAGCTCTTTTCCCTTCTTGCTTGATTTGCTTGTGGAATTAGCTCCTGTTTAAACTGAAATGCTGCAACTTGACACCTACATCCCCTTCTCACACAGCAGCCTCTTTCATCTGGAGACAGATCTGAAGGGTGGGTGTTGTTTCAGAAATGCTTTTTTTCTCAATTATCTTACTGCTTATTCTCATTTTCTTCTGTCCACTGTGTCCAGCAAACCTTTCCATGGCACCAGCCTCCTCCTCAGGCCCTCCTTCTTTAAGAAAGGACTCAACCCCTGTCATAGCAAACGTGGTGTCCCTTGCAAGCACCCCAGCTGCCCAGCCTACTGTTAACTCCAACAATGTTTTACAGGGTAAGGCAGCTGAATACCATGCCTGTACTTTTACATCTCTATTCCTGAACATTTCTGTTTGCTCAGGGATTTTTACTGAGAACAGCGGCCACTTCATTATGCTTCACATCACTGCAGATGATTGCTTTTGTCCTTCCTTTATCTAGGGATAAATAATGACTCAAATTTATGTACATACATCAGGGAATGAGTTTTAATTGGAATCCTTTTTCTTGACCTTGGCAGAAATGGATTATTGTTCTTGATGATAAGTAGACATGTTATTGTATGGGTTTTTTTTCCTTCACAGGTGCAGTCCCTACTGTGACAGCAAAAACAATAGGAGATGTAAGTTTTACAAGAGACTTTTTTCAGTTTTCAGATTTTTCAATAACAAGTAAAGTATCCAAGAATTTGGCACAATCATTTTGTAACTAATTTTTGATGAAGCTTTAAAATTCATCCAGCTTGCAGATGCTTTTAAAAAATTGATAGAACTTAGATGGTACAAAAGTCTTGTGTCCACTGACAGATTGGATATTTTAAAGCAAAACTTAAGATTGTAGCTCTTGAGGTGTCTGTGGTTCCCAAGTAATTCATGTGTGGCTTCTGCACTTGAGGCTGCCTTTTGTGCCCAGAAGTGGGATAGGATAGCAACAGGACCAGCCTGGGCTGCTGGGACTGACATGACCAAGCTCCTGGAGCTTCATTTTCCTTCCCCACTCCCTGGCAGTGTGGTAACAGAGCTGTGGGGAGCCACTGTCACCACTTAGCTAGGGATAACTCTGAGAGTTCATGTTCCTGAGCTCTTTGAGGTATGTGCTGTAACATCTTGCAAACTCTCCTAAAATCAGAGATGCTTTTATGTAGCTTTAGTTTCTGGAAGACTGACAGCTTTGCTTTTAGCTGGAGTGTCACTTATGAATTAGAGTATGAGTTTTCCCTCTTGAAATAGATCCTGTTATTTGAATGCATGACTGAAAATTGCAGTTAGCAGGACATTAGTACAAGCATGAATAGTCAGTCTGTGTGTATCAGGAAATGATACTGCTGCTGCCAGCATTGCTGTTCCTTTTTTGCATTTATTTGTTTTCAGTGGTTTCACATTAGTTTACTGTCTGTATCAGCCAGACTTTTAGTCATCAAAAGTATCTTAACATAATTCCTCTTTATATCTCTGCCATCAGTAAAATTCCAAGGTCAAAAGTTTATAGCAGTTATTTGACAACAGAAACCAAATATTCTTGCAGATTTGTTCACTGCACTGTTAACAAAAAAAGCTTTATTAGCAAAATTAGCTTTAAACAACATTACTGTTGAATCAAATTAAACTAAGATGGAGACCAGAAAGCACCAAATAAGCAAGCTTATTTTGCAGTAATTTTTAAATGATCATTTTTATCAGCAAACACAGTTTTAAATTGTCCAGCTTCCCCTAGTGTAGAACAAATTCTAATCTTATGTTATCTTTCAAACCAATACTGACTCGACCCTCGTTTGTGTTTTCCAAACAGGCAAGTACCCAGACAGATGCCCTAAAGCTCCCATCATCAAAACCACCCAGGCTTCTGAAAAACAAAGCTTTATTGTGTAAGCCAATCACCCAGACTAAGGCCACCTCCTGCAAACCTCACACACAAAACAAAGAATGCCAGACAGGTGGGTGTGTGATCTCCTACCCCTGTTGCAATTGTCTGTACTGCAGTTGAGAGTGTCATGCATGCTTTATGTAACAGAGAGTATTTTTGAATGTATAATTAAACCTTAACTAGTTTTCAGGCTGTTGTATGGTATTTTCCAACATTTTTTGGTCTTTTCTGTTTTTGTTGTAACAGAAGGAGAAGAAGCACCTGCTCAGCCCCAGATCATTGTGGTACCTGTTCCTGTACCAGTGTTTGTGCCAGTGCCCCTCCACCTCTACACCCAGTACACACCAGTTCCCCTGGGGATGCCAGTACCTGTAAGTTATGCTGCAGTTCACTACAGAAGGCAGTGGTTTGCAGGCTTGTTTTACATCCAGCACACCCAGCACTGTGTCACTGGGTGCTGTGTCTGCTCATGCAAGTGGTATTTGGAGTCTTTGATGCCATTTCCCTCCTTATTGCATCATATTTGGTTAAACATTATCACACAAAACTACCAAATTGTAGGGAGAGTACAGAGCTGTCCAGTCTGGAGTTATTTTTAACTTCATTTTAATAGTCCTAAAATATACATAAATTAAATGGGAGGGACCCCCTGAGGTGTATTTGCTGTTTCCCTTCACCCCTAACATTGATATTTTCCACATGTTCCATAGGTACCAGTTCCCATGCTCATCCCAACCACCTCGGACAATGCTGATAAGATCATTGAAAACATTCAGGAAAACAAGGAAAAGATTTCCATTAATCCATTTGAAGCTGATCTCCTTCAGATGGCAGAAATGATTGCAGAAGATGCAGAGAGAGAAAAAACACACTCTCATGGTGGTAGGTGGTGGTTTTAAAAAGGATATGAAATGCAGTGAGGTGAAGGTCCTCTCACCACAGAATTTCCCTTTCCCTCATTCTACAGGCTGATCTGACTTGTGGTGACAGGGACAGGTTACCAGAGGTAGAAACCTCCAGATCAGTACATCATGTGTTAGAAGGAAGAGTCAAAATCAAGAAAACAGAGCAGCTGCCTTGAAAGAAAATTTTCCTATCAGGCTTTTTATGGAGGGTGAGACAGGTCAGAGTTTGTTGGAGAGCAACCAATCCATGTAATGAAAGTGAAACAAGCTGGAAAGAGATAAACAAAATATCCTACTGGTCTACAGATGACTTAAATAACAAACAGAGAGGGATGGAAGGAAAATCAAACCTACATTAGTTGTGATTTGTTTCTCCTGCAATAGCATGATCAAGGTAGAAAGCTGCTAGGAGAACTTCAGTAGAGGAGAAGGCACAGCATGTGTGTTCATGTTATGACCTAATAGATAGATTTTTGCTGTTCAAAGTATTTTATATTAGTTGTGCAAACTGTCAGCCATGTGTAGATACAGATTTCCTTCTTTTTCCAAAGGATCTCAAACATCCGAGCACGAGCTCTTCCTGGACCCCAAGATATTTGAGAAAGGTCAGTCAGATTTCTTTATTTTACAAATGGATTTTGATCCTGCTGCATCTTTTCTTGCAAACTCCTGGTTCTGCCTTTCCTGTAGCACATGGTCCCTGTGGTCCCTCTCGTTGCAGACCAGGGCAGCACGTACAGTGGAGATCTGGAATCAGAAGCAGTGTCCACCCCTCACAGCTGGGAGGAGGAGTTGAATCACTACACCTTACGATCCAATGCCCTGCCAGAACCTGATCCAGAGCTCAAGCAGTTCTCCAAAGGTGATGTGGAACAGGATCTGGAGGCAGATTTCCCATCAGGTCGGTGTCATGTGAAGAAAAACTCGTTTTATAACAGCACACCCAGTTTTCTGCTTGAACATTGTCCCAGCAGCCTGCTTGTGCATTTTCATGTAGTGACAGTGGATGTTTAAAGCTGCAATAGTTGATCACATCTACAAAATATTGCTATTTTTTAGAATATTGCTGCTGTTTTTAAAGACAGCACTCTGCAGAACCCCTGACAGGAGCAGCAGGAAGTTCTTGCTTACCTCCTTTGAATTCATCACTTTTGGGTATAATCCATGGGTATAATCCATGTGGAGTGGTTGCTAAGATATTTGCCTGAATAAATACACCCACTGTTTGGTGGCCTTTTTTGTCCTACTGAGAATTTACTGTCTTTAAACACAGATATGTGTATAAAGCAAATGCACGGATTGCTAAATTAGCCAAATGTCAGGATTACTTGAATATACAGGTGTGATTGTCAGCTGTAAGGTGTTCCATAGTATCTCAGTGACAGTGACACTTCTACCTGGGCTGCTAAATCATGTGATTAAACTCTTCATGGTGTTGATTTGACTCCAGACTCATTTGACCCTCTCAGTAAAGGACCGGGTTTGCATTCACGTTCACGGGCAAGACGGAGACACAGGGACGGCTTCCCCCAGCCAAAAAGAAGGGTAAGGAAGTATTTCTACAACACAAATCCCTTCCATTTTGAAATAACCACATTATGTACCCTGATCTAACCATCCTTGATGAAATGCTGCTTTGTTTGGGTGTCTTTGTTTGCCTGTAGGGACGGAAGAAGTCGGTGGTTCCTGTGGAGCCCCGGAGTCTGATGCAGGGCTCCTACCCTGGCTGCTCTGTTTCTGGGATGACCCTAAAGTACATGTATGGGGTAAATGCCTGGAAAAACTGGGTCCAATGGAAAAATGCACAGGAGGAACAAGGGGACCTGAAGTTTTCAGGTAAATTTGTCTCTCAGTGGAAAAAGAAATACTTAGTTGAACAGCATTTGGTTTGATTCATTGTTCAGGTGACAATTAGGATTAGTTACCACTGAGTGTTGCAATGCCCATTAGTAGAAAACAGATTTTATAGAGTTTTGTCTTGCATCATTTCATGAATTTAAAAATCCTAGCTATTACATTCTTAATTGATCTGTTTCCTTTCAAAAAAGTCTCTAAAGCATTAGAAATCTCCACTTTGCCTTCCTTTGCATGCAGTAGTGCTTCATTTGCAGCACAGATGCTTTATGCAGCTGCAGAGCTTTTCTAAGCTATTATAGAACCATGAAATTACAGATCTATCAGGCCATAATTCTAAGTTGACAGCACCAATTTGGCCCCATCCATTTTATCTGCAGCTGGCACATTCCCAAAGTATTTGTTGGTCAGCAGAACTGTTTGCTGTAAAAAAATTGTTTGATCCAACATCAAAATCTTAACACCTTATTTCCAGGCTTCACAGCTGGAAAGAAACATTTCAAAAGCCTGCCCATTCTGTGCTGCAACCTGCCTGAAACTTCATTCCTCCTCATGTCTCACAGAGGGGATAGATAACAATGACAATTTAATACAATTTGGTTTATTTTTCCAATGATTAATTTTTTATTTTTGATGTTTTACAAAAGCCCAGCAGAACTGGGATTTGGCAGTGTCTAACTCCCCCTTTCCCTGGTCTTACATCATTGCACTGAGTTTTGTGGGCAGATTTTCAGATTCAAGCAGAGAATTTAAATTAGGAATAGAATTGAGCATAATAAATACTTCTGCAGTTTAAAGAACTAAACATGGCAGAACTTTGATAAGAAAGACCTGCAAAGGGAAAAATTCTAGTTAGGATGAGATCTGCTTTTTCATCTCTTACTTGGAATTTTTGTTGTCACTCCATGAGAAGAGCTGGGGTGCTCCTCCAGAAGAGGAGTATTCACATGAGTTACTATGTTTTCTTCTTGAGGAAGTAAATATTACAGTCATTTCCAGGAAACTGAGCCTAGAATGATTCCCTGCTTATTCCCAAGCAGGCATTTCTGAGGTGTGGAGCAGCCAAGCCTGGTAATTTCATTGCAGATCATTTGATCAGTCAGTTCCTGGTTGTGCTGCTTCCCTTTCCAAACCCTCTGCATGTCCCATGACATGCAGAACTCTTCCTTTAAGAAATGGGATCTGCTGCACTCAACTCATGGCTAGAAATACTCAGGATCTTATTTTGATTCTGGTGAGTCTCTCACTCCCCTGAGTCCAGCTGGAGGGGTGAAATCCATTTATCAGCCTCCAGCTCATTGCAGCCATTGCTGTCCCACATTTTGGGTTCAGCAGACTCCCAGATATTTACATGTCTGGGCTCTAAATTCCTGCAGCCTCAATACTCATTGTAACATTTATACTGATTGCACATGCAGCTGGTCTGGGTTTTATTGGCCAAATCATTCAGTTCTTAGCAAACAGATAGGAAGGAGTTCACCATTTAATCATAAAGAGTAATTCATGTATGAGACAGGAATTTGGGAGTTTTGCCTACATGAAATAATAAGGAATGTGGGAAGATGTAATGTGCTGAATTAATTTTTCTGATCATTTCTTTGACCCCAGTTCATCCTGTGAAGCTCAAGGAGGACATTCTCTCATGCACATTTGCTGAGCTGAGTTTTGGTTTGTGCCAGTTTATTCAAGAGGTGCGGAGACCAAACGGAGAAAAATACGACCCTGACAGCATCTTATACTTGTGCCTTGGAATTCAGCAGGTAACTCTGGGATTGGGGCACTGCTGAGAACACCCAGAACTGCTCTGGTCACTTATGGGACATCCACAGTCCCACAGAGCAGCTTGGGCTTTAGGGAGGAGGCAAGAATTTCATTGCTTGCCTTAGTCCTATGTAGGACCCACTTTTCTGGATTTTCTTATGGTCACAGTAACCAAGTTCTTCTGTCCTTTTATAGGAGTGTGATGTTGGGGCTGAGTGTTTCTACCTGGATACAAGTACTAGGATTTGGAACTTTTTGAATAATTTTTCATGTTTAGGAAAGATTTGCTCCTCAGAAATCCTTGTTTTAAGATGGAATGGTTTAGATCTAAAGTAATTGTGTAGTGCTCTTCCAATTTATGTGGAAGAGGTTGCCCAGGAAGGATTCTCAGTGACAAGACAGATACCTGTTTTGTTGGCAATATTTCCAGAGAAAATACACTGGGAATAACTGCATTATAATTAGTAAATACTAAAAATAATGTAGTAAGTCCTTATTATCAGCCTTGCAGCAATAGCAGTACAAACTTAGAATAATGCTAATTTGTGTTTAAAACTCCATGTTCAGTACATTTCTGTTTCCTTTAGAACAGCCTGCTTGGTCCTGTTCTGAAACAGTCATTTTGAGATAAAGAGTCAAAAGCTATTTTGACATAAAACCTATTTAATTAGACATGGAATTATCTTAATTTTTTTCCTTGTTATGCTTGGACAAAGTGTAGAAAGAGTTAAAATTCAAAGGGCCACTGATAAGTTCTCAGAGTATCAGGGATTTTTGTGTCACAGTTTTGACTTATTTATTGATACAAACTCCTTTTAGAAAACTTTTTTAAACTGCTCCTTGAAAAGTTGAAGGAACTTTTCTTCCTTGGTGCTGCAAGTTGAGCAATTTCAGCAGCCTGTGTCTCTTGTCACAAGGTATTAACATGTAAAGTTCATTTCAGCAAAAAAAATCTCAATAACTCTTCTGGATTTTATAGGCAGACTCTTTCAAAAACATTTAGAGGAAGATGATTTTGCACAAAACACCTCTAGAGCTTGAAATATTAACCACAGTTCTTGCTGAGATCTCTCCTTTCATCCTGGAGTGATCCCAGTCCCTGCAGAAAACTTGATTTGCTGTTTTATGGAGATTTCACCAAAGTGTTTGGCCCCATAAGCCACTGGGACATAAGAAAGGAAAATTTGATGTGCTGTATCTTCTTTACAATGTTATATAATCATAAACTGGTTTTCTTCCTGCTTTTTTCTCTTGTAGTACCTGTTTGAGAATGGTAGAATAGATAACATTTTCACCGAGCCCTATTCCAGGTTTATGATTGAACTTACAAAACTTTTGAAAATCTGGGAACCTACAATTCTTCCAAATGGTAGGACAATTCTTCTGTTTTATTTAGCTGCATGACAAATCTGTATCACAAATTAATGTTTTCTCAGGGCCAGGAAGAGAATGTGATCTGAGGCTCTCACATTAGTCTCCCCTCTCTACACCATGGATTTTATGTGTGTTTCTACCAGTTATGATTACACTTAAATGTATCTTTGCCTCTGATCAATTCTTAGAAAGAAAGGATTTCCATTCTGGCACTCAACACATTAGTTTTCTTCATCCCTCAAGTTTTAGCTCTTTATTTAATACAAGTAGCCAGAATTTAATTCTGTATTTGAGGTGAGATACTGCAAAATCTGTGTACAGCTGCACTGATATTCCCCTATTAGTGCTGGAAATACTCCTGGTGAGTTTGGGGATCACATTAGCAAATCATTGGAATCTTGTCTCAACTCCAAATTAAGACTTCCCAAATTCTGCAGATACTTTTATTTGGTTTTCAAGCCTGATTGTGGTGTTTATAGAGCTGGACACCAGCCCTGTGAGCACACAACTTCTGTAGAGTATCAGTGAAATTTGAATAAGGTTGGCAACTCTACAACTGCCTTTTCATTTAGAAAAGTGAACTTTTTATGTAATACAGAAATAATCCAATTATCTATAGTTTGCTGCACACAGTGATATTTTTTTACAACAAATTTCTTCTAAGCCCCCACATCTCCCTTTCCTTGTTTAGGATAATCACAATGGACTATTTAGACATAAAATGGGACATTTTAAACTCATACTTCACACTGTAGGAAGTACATGTTGCAGTTGGCTGACTGTGGTTTAATACAGTGAAATTAGAACTTAGTGAGAATCTGCTGGTGTCTGCAGTTCCTTTTTATCCTTCTCTTCAGATATTGGAAGATCATACTGTTCCACAGCTTGGTTCTCCATGCTCCCTCTTATGTTTGCCCATGCAATATTCTGGTTTTATTGGATTACAGTTGCTGATGATAGGTGTGAATTTGATTTGATATGTGGTTCATGAATAGAGGTTAGCTGAAAAAGGATTTATATGCATAAATAACTATTTTCTTTTTTCTTTATCCATTCTTTGTAGGTTATATGTTCTCAAGAATCGAAGAGGAACACTTGTGGGAATGTAAGCAGCTGGGTGCATATTCCCCCATCGTTTTGTTGAACACTCTTCTGTTCTTCAACACCAAATATTTCCAACTAAAGAATGTCAGTGAGCACCTGAAACTGTCTTTTGCCCATGTTATGAGGCGCACCCGAACTCTGAAGTATAATACTAAGATGACATATTTACGTTTTTTCCCACCCTTTCAAAAACAAGAGGTAGAATCAGGTGAGTGCTCTCTGATCATTGGTGTTTGGGCAGTCACATTTGTGTGGTCTGAATTACAGAATCAAAGAATTCTGTGATTTTGTATTGTCTGCTTCTCTTTTAAAAATTACTGGGGAGAAATCTGTTCTGCAGTAAGCAGAGCTAAGCATATGCTGTTATCCTGAATACATTTGCAGTATTTTTCACTGCTTTAAAGAGAAATTCTCAAAGAGCCAAGGCACCCAGGAAAAACTTACAAAGGTGTCACAGATTTGGCTGCAAATTTGTTTAATAGTCTTTCATAACATCCTCAACTTGCATAAAGCTCTATTAATAGTGCAAGAGTTAAAGGCCTTTACTGAAGTTCTTTTCTCAGCACTTGACAATCTTGGGTTTTGCAGGTCCAGACCTTTATTGTGTCATTTAAATTCCCATATTTATCCTGGGTCTGTGTGGGGAACAGACCAGGCAGCCCCAGTGGAGAACAACAATATGAGGCTTGTACTTAGAGACAAAGACACACAGATTTTTGTTCTCAGTTAGTTTTGGCACTTGGGAAGGGGAAGCCTTTGATCCTTTTGTCTTCTTCAGTTCATAGCTCCAGTGCATTACATGAATTTGTCTTTAATAAGTAAAATTATATCCTCCATATTTTCCTGCTAGTTCTTGTGGGTTTTCTAGGTGAGGAATGGGCTGTGGACCTGGTCTGTAGGATGTGCAGTCCTTGCCCACCCAGCAGATCACACAGGTGACCATGGTTGGATGGTGACATGTGACAGAACCAGTTCAAGGAGTGGGTTTGGGTGATGCAGAGTCACCACTGGGTGCTGGGCTGAGACACCAGGCCTTGTTTCTGAAGGTGTTGCTTTTCACTGAACTTCTGTGATGCCATTTTTGTGTACCCAGATAAATTATCAGTAGGCAAGAGGAAACGCAGTGAAGATGAGGAGGTTCCCACAGCAGTGGAAATGGCTGAAAACACAGATAATCCCCTCCGGTGCCCAGTCCGACTTTATGAATTCTACTTATCAAAATGGTGAGTGACAGAACTTGAGTTTTGGTCTGTGTGTAGATTAGAACAGGCATTTGGGCAAGGAGCCCACTCAGACCTTCTGTGCCTGTGCTTTCCCAATCCCTCAGTGTGAGCAGAACAGGAATTCCAACAGCAGCACTGCTCTGAGACCCCCAAACAGCTTTTTTGTTTGTTTGTTAATGATGTTGAGTCAAGAACAGATTTACAGAGAGAGATGTATTCTTTAAATAAAGAAATTCTTTGATATAAATGTGAGACATTACTACAGTGCCCATGGCATTCTCATCTCCCTTAATTCCCATACACCATCCTTGTTGTGAGGAGATTATAACTAATACCCAAGGAACTTCATGTTCCTTCTGAAAGAGTTTAGGAGAAGAGTAAATGAGGTAAAACTCCTGATAAATTTTGCCTGTTGAGATGTGAGATTAACTGGTGTTTAGGAGTTAGGAAGGAGACTATAACAAGGACAGAGATATAAATCATTTTTCTCTCCTGTTTCTATATAAACTTCAGTTAGATCCTTGAGCAGGTGGAAGGTGATGTTCTTCTCTCTTCAAAGGAAATACACATGTAAAATGAAGCAGCATCTCATTAGTGTCAGCTGAAACTCAGATAAATCACTCTCAGAAATGTATCTACTGAACTTACTACAAATATCCCATTCCTGAGGCAGAGGCAGCTGTCCAGACTCTTTCTCTCCCTCTTCTTACCTTCCTTGTCTTCACTGGCACATCATTAGAAGCTTGTAGTTGTTCTTGGGCTGGGGAAACATTTTCCTGCTGCCCATCATATTTCATAGCTGAGCCTCTGCAGGACAGGCAGGTGCAGGCAGCAGCACAAATTCCCTTTGCTGTTTTGGTGTTTTATCCCAAAACCAGGCAGGAGGGACTTAAAACCCTACCAGAGCCTGGAAGCTGTCTTGGAGTCAGTCAGGCTTTCAAGCAGATGGGCTCAGCATTGCAGCATGGCCAGGCCAGCTGGGATTTGGTTTTACTCACTCTTAAACACCACCTTAGAATCATTTAGGTTCAAAAAGCCCTCTAAGTTCATCAAATTCAGCTGTTCCTCCAGCACTGCCAAGGGCACTACAACTCATGTCCCCAAGTGGCTGTTAAATCCCTCCAGGGACAGGGACTCCACCACTGCCCTGGGCAGCTGGGCCAGGGCTGGACAACCCTTTCAGTGAAGAAATTGTCACCAACATCCAGTCTAAGCCTTGAGGCCATTTCCAGCAATTCTGGAAGCCCTGAACCAGTTTCACTCAGATATTGCATGTCAAATTCATTTACCTCTCTACCATTAATTGGCTGACACTGAAGAACCCCAGCTGTAAAGAAGTTACTTAGATTTTCTTTGTTTCTTTAGAAGCAACTAATGCTGAGTGACCTGGAAACAACTTAACTGTTCCCTCTTAAGAAGGGGGAGACAGTGTTGCCATGCCAATGTATCATTGATTTTTTTGCTGATTCTCTGTTAAACTGTTGGTAAGATTGTAAATGCATCCTAAACCTTGTTTCCTTTGCCTTGGCAGTTCTGAAAGTGTGAAGCAGAGGAGTGATGTGTTCTACCTGCAGCCCGAGCGCTCCTGTGTTCCCAACAGCCCCATTTGGTATTCCACATTGCCAATAGACCCAGGAACCTTGGACATCATGTTAACAAGGATTCTTATGGTGAGGGAGGTACACGAAGAACTTGCCAAAGTCAAATCAGAGGACTCTGATATTGAGTTATCAGACTAACTGCAGTGGGGTATTTTCCTTTGAATACACATCAGAAGCACCAAAATGTGAATACGTCCAGCCTTTGGAAAATGTGTATCAAATAAGCCAAGATAACGTCACCTACAGGCAGATTTTGTACCACAGTGGATGTACAAACTGGAACTGGAAGGAAGCAAAGGAAGCAAGCTGTGTAAGCTGCAAATCCCAACGTCCTGCAGCACCGATCAATCCTCAGAACAAATCCAAGTGGAACTCACCCATTGGATTGGTGCATAAATCCTTTATCTGTTTAGGATTTTTAAAAGTTGTGAGATATTTTTAAGGAAAATGGTTGTGTAAAATCTACCCTCACACTGGTGGGCATGGAGAGCTAGATTGTGGCTCAGGTGACTTCCCAGCCTGCTGGCTGGCAGCCCTTGCTGCCAAGGAACATGTGGAGATCCTTGAGCTCTTCCAGAGGATACGAGAGAAAGGGGTGAGGTTTAGACAAACAGACACCTTCCGTTATAAATACACCTACACCTACACTTTTCTAATTTTTTTTTTTTTTTTTTGAAAACTGGGATCAAATGTTAGGAAGGCAGGAGCCACTGGCCATCCCAAGGGACAACTCTGGCTGCTCTTAACTGGTCACACGAGGCCGGACTCCAGCTCCCGCTCCGGGCTCACACCAGCTCTAGCTGTGGTGGAAGAGGTGCTGCAGGTCAAACTTCTGAGTGACCTTTGGGGAATGTCCAGGAGGGGATGTCCTGGGCTCTGTGCAGAATTCCTTTCCCAGCCCAGTAGCTCTGCAGTCTGTCCATATAACCCAGTGAATACTGTGGTGCGTGGAAAGTTTATTTCCCTTAAGGCAGCTTTCCTTTCTCCTCTTTCCCTACTCCTATGGTTTTGATTCTTTTGTAAGACAAATCTAGAGAGGGCTTTGTCATTTCAAACAGGAATATACACACACTCTTTCTCTTTCCACCTTTGCAACACGGGCAGTGTTGTACAAAGGATGCAGTATTACTTCTGACAACAGAACTGTGGTAGAAAATGACCATGTGTGTTTTTATCCCACCCCACCCAAAGAGATTTAGTCATAGTGTTGGAAATTGAAAGAGATTTTTTTTTTAAGGTTTGGCTGTTACTGAGTCTTTTGGAAGACTAAAGCTCCCATGTGGTGTTTAGAGGACAGGACATTATCAGATACTGTCTGTATCTCTGTTTTCTCAAGCTCTAGGTGTGTGTTTCTGATGACCAGTGGTCACAAATTCATTGGAAACCCAAGCTATTTTTGAAGAGGAGAATTATATGGTTTTTATCTAGCTCTGGTCAGTTATCCATCTTCTGTAACAAGGGTCTGATATTTGAGCTTGTCACTAAAATTTCAAGAGATGAAAATCAACAGCCTTGAATAATATTTCAGGTTTTTTGTTTTGTTTTGGTTGGTTGTTTTTTTTTATTATTATTTTTTTAGCAGTTACAAAAGTAATTTAACAAAAATAAAATCAGAAAGTAGTCTATTGACGTTGTGTACTCGGTAGTCCTGTCCCTGCCTGTAACAGATTTCACTGATGTATTTTTTAATACAGAAAATTATGTGAAAAGTAAAACCTGCCCCTGATTCTGTCTGACAAAAGCCCATTTGTGTCTGTCATTTCTGAGCAAAGGTTCTGCTTTCTTCATGGCCTGGCAGGGGAAGATGTTTTGGCCACTCCTCAGCACAGGGATGCTCCTGCAGGCTCAGTTCTTGCTCCATGGACACCAACCCATTGTTGCATTGAACAGTGACATTGCAGGCACAGTGGTTTGGATTGGGAAGGTTTAGGGAAAACAAAATCATGCTGGAAAGATGAGTTTGATTCTCTAGAGGATTAAGAATGTCTGAGGTGTGCCCAGAGCCTCAGTGGCACAGGGGAGGCTCCAAAAATTCTTGTGGCAGCTGCTGGGGGTGCTCCCTCCTTCCCTGGGGATGAGCAAGGCAGCAGTGAGGACAGGCTGTGGAGAGGGCAGGATGGGGATGGGGTGAAAAATAATCCCAGAGCTGAGTGGTCCTTAATGGACTTTAACAGAAATATTCCCATAGAATATCGTAGGATGTTTGTACCTTATAAAAAACACTTTTCTTCCTCTGAACATCCTCACTGTTTCTTGTCTGGGAGCACCTTAATTGTTGTCAATTTTTTTGCAGGCACTGAGAATGAAAGATAGGCAAGTGAAATGACTTTAACTTTCACTGGCTGAGAGCAGAGGTGTTAAACATTGTGTAAACTCCTTTGGTGTGGTGGCTGTGACATGAGAAACATTTCATTGCAGTTCCATGGTAATAATTAACACAGTAAGTAGTTTTAGTTTCTATTTCACTCCTGCTTGGAGGCCCTTTGGCAATGGTCTGTTTTTCCCAGGGTCTGCCTGGGCTGTTTTTGCCTCTTGAGGGATTTCTTGTCAGCTCAACTCAAGTTCACACAGACAACACAAGAAGGATTAAAGTATATACAAATTATACACACAGGCTCAAAGTTCTGAACACAATCTTGTTTGTAATCAACATTTCTGACTGCTGAGCACACAACATTTATTGAGATATTCTTTTAAACAAAACAAAACAAAAAAAAATCATGCTGTGTCCTGCTGAATCCCAGAGTTAACTGGGCTGGAAAAGTCCTTTGAGATCATCGAGCCCACCCTGAGACCTAACACCAGCTTGTCAACCAGACCATGGCACTGAGTGCCACATCCAGTGTTCAACTGTAGTTTCAGTGTGGACAGAGAAGCAATAAATGGGTGTGAGAAAGAAAAATGGAAAACTTCCTGCTACAGGGTTCCAGCAGCTCCCAGTGCAGGAGGTGCTCAGTGCAAACCTGCTGCTCCATCCCGGCTTCAGTTCACTAAAGAAGGGAACTGGGGGCATGCTGAAAGCCACAGAACTGGGTGCAAAGGGAAGTTAAATTACCTTGGGAATTATTTTGCCAACTACTGCTTAAAAAAAAACACTCCAGGATTTCTCTGGAATAGTTTCCAACTCCTTGGAGGCTTAAAACAGCAGCAGAGTCCCTCCTCACGTGTCCCCAGCTGTGCTGCTGCCTCAGTGCCAGGGCTCACAGAGGTGACTCACAGGAATGTGCAATAAACTCACTGGTTTTTGGTAACAATCTCAGCAACTCCCCAGCCCCCTGAGCAGCAATTTCACTGTTGCCTTAACAACCAAAGAACCCAGAACAAATGCTCCTGCACCCAGTGTTTACTGTGCTCATAACCCTGGCATGGCTGGAACTTTGCTCCCTTCAGCACCACAGGTTCCTCCCCATTCTTCCTTGGCCTCTTTTTAAACATTCCAGAGGCAAAACAAAGATTTGCTGCCTTCATTAAAGAGCTGCTCCCTGGCAGTACTTCTGATGCCCTGTGGCATCATCAGCCTTGTAAGATGCCATGTAAGAAATAAGGTTTGAGCCTTTGATCTCTCAAGCATTAAACTGTTGGAGTTTTTTCTTTACCTGTGTATGAGCACCAAAAGTCTGTAAAAATCACAGAACATTGCTGAAGAGAAAGGCTAGAAGGAGTTTTGGGAGCACTGAAATGGGTGTGTTGTGCCTCTGAGAGCTGCAGGTCTTGCCTCATGTTGCCAGAGCTTCACACCTGCAATGGGTGACGTGACAGAAAGGTCCCCATGGGATCCCCTCCTTGGCCTTACAGGGAAATCCCTTTGCTCCAGCACCACAGAGCTGGGCAGGTAGGACTGACTCTGCTTTTGCATCTTCCCCAGGAGGAAACAATTGGTTTGGAAACAATGAGGAGGTCAATTGGTTTTGCACAGTATTACTGTATTTGTTAGGAAGTTGTCCTCAGCCCTTTTTTAGGTGGATTTTTTTAAACTAAGGAAGAAATCACTCATTTAGTCTGACCCTGGCACCAACTTCTCCCAGCAGCAGAGCTATAAGAACTTGCCTTTTTATCTTCAGTTTCCCCACCAAAATCCCAAGGAGCATTCCAGAAGTTTTCTGTTGTGTTGTGCTTTCAGAGGGAACAATTTTGGACCTGCCAGGAAGAGCAGGTGGCAGAAGAGCTGTTGCAAGGTGCTGGCAATGTGCTTTGGGGAGGCTGGTAATTGATGGTACATGGCAAATCACTAATATAAATATTAAGTCTCTAAGATTAATGGTTTTATATTGCAAACATCTCATTGAGGAGGTCCTTGGTGCTCAGCCACTGACACCAGTGCTGGCTCTGCTCCAGGGAGTGTTACACAGATGCAGAATGGTTTTTAAAGTCATAAAGGCTCAAAAGAACTTGGGCAGCTTGGATTCCTCTAGCCACAGAACTAAAATGTCCATTGGACATCACATTGCCTAAGCTGATGGATTTACAGCGGACATTCAGCTTTTGTTAAAGAAATAAGACCTGGGATACCTGACTTTCACCTCTCAGATGGGAGAAGGGAATTTATGACAATGAAACGGTGAAGTTAGAGCTTTACACCCCACATCTCAAAATGAATCCCAAGAACATGGTTTTAATCTTGGAAAATCCAAGTGGATGTGGGCAGCACAAGCCACACACCCCAGCTTGGCAGTCTTGAGTCTTAGTCAGCCTCTGGGTATGTCAATAGATTTGTTGACATATCTCTTCTGCAGATTTATAGCACAAACAGCCAGAGCAATTTGCAAAGGTCTTTTTGACCTGCTGGAAGCCAGGTTGCAGCTTTGGAGGGAAGGGTGAGGGTGGTGGCACCTGAACTTTCTCCCCAGCTAAGCCACAAACTCACACCCAGTGCACACTTCCATCACTCCTAAGGATCCATGACACCTCATACCTTGTTCCTTCCAGTCTGTACCTGGGTTGTACCCTCTGTAAATTGGCCAGACTTTCCTACCTCGTTTGGGCTTTATGAGGCAGAATTCCACAGGATGCTTTGCAGCCCCATGATGAAAGGTGCTATAAAACTGCAAAGTGTTAATTCAGATGTAACTAGGTCAGCAGTGCATCATAACCTAACCTAACCATTAAACAGACATTTTCTGATACGAGAATTTATAGAGTTCAATGTATGGTATTCAGAAGTGAATTATTGAGACCCTCAAAAGAGTTTTTGTTTCAATCATACATGTATTCTGGAAAAGTGATTAAAAACCTTTAACCTTAATAAAAGAGTGCAGCCATCCTCCTTTCCTCTATGACGTTGGAATCTAAAAGCAGTTTACAAACCAGTACACAGCTTAAAAGCAGAATCTCACAGATTTCATATGGGGAGGGCTCAGCAGTTTTTAAGCCACAGTTAAAATAGCAGCTGATCACCTGCACAGCAGCACCTGATGGTTCCCACTCACACTGGGTTCTGTTCCTGTGCCGTGGGCTGTAACTTCTCCCCTGCCCCAACCTGAGTGCAGGGGAGCTGGGGGCAGCATCAGCCAGCAGGTCAGTCCTGGGGACTGAGCATCCCCTGTGCCCTGTCCCCCTCTAATGCCACCATCACCCGAGAGAGCAGCCACACACAAACACCAACTCTGCTGCAAGCAAAGCACATTTATTGGCTTCATGGAAATCACTGATCACAACAATCCAAAGGTTTTAAAAGGGGAGGCAGAGCCTGAGGGGTCTGTGGGGGTTTCTGAACACCTGCATTGTGCAAGGCAAGGCTTTGGGATCAGGAACCTGCTTGGCTTCTCTTGGGTTGCTTGTCTGGAGTTATCTCCTCCTCATGTTTGTCACCTGAGTTACTTTTTCTTGGGTTTGTCACTTGCAGGTTTCTTTCACTTGGACAGCAAGGCACCACTTATTGCACCAGCTGAGCCCAGCCCAACCTTGGCACCAACAGAAAGACCTGCAGCTCCTGCAAAGAAAAATCAAGATGTGAAGTCTCAGGAGCATCGAGGCTGCCTGCTGAGGGACCGAGCACTGGGCACAGCCAGCCAAGGACTCCTCCTGAGCAGAGACTTTGGAGCAATTCAGACGAGTGAGGGGTTAAAGGGCTGCTCTGGCTCTAGAGCCAGCGTGTTTTCCCTGCCATGGAGACGGAGCCCAGCTCCACTCACCGATGGACTGCAGCACAGCCACGGTGCTGCCCGCAGCCACTCCGCCGCCGTTGGCGATGGCAGCTGCCGACATCATCTTGGCAGCGACGGAGCCAGCGGCGATGCCGGCCCCGGTGAAACCCAGCGCAGCAATGCCCAGAGGGACGCCGATCAGTAGCACTCCTGCAAGGGAGGACAGAGCAGTGTTAGGGTGCTCTCTGTGACCCCCATCTCCCCCTGCCACCTGCACCAGAACCAGCCTCCCCAAAAGCACCCGGGGAGCAGAGCGGGCAGCGAGGGCTGGGGCTGCAGGGACGGGGACAGCCCTGGGCGGCAGGAGAGGAGCAGCGTGCAGGGCTGCAGCAGCGGGGGCTGCCAGAACTACAGGCACAGCCAGAGCAGCCCCTTCCCCCAGCAATTCTCCCCAGGCCTGGTACTTGCAGCCCCCAGCCCTGCCCAGTCCCCAGGACCCCACAGGGCTGGGACTGGGCAGTGAACCCGAGCGCTGCTGATCCAGTGCCAGACGCTCACCTGCTCCCAGTGTGCCTCCAATGACAGTTCCCGTCCACCCTGAGAAAGAAAATGGCAAGAGAGCAGGAAGAACATGAGCATGGACAGCACAGCTCCCCTGACCAGCAGCAGCTCCTCCAGCCTCCCCTTGCCTTCAGCCCCTGAAGACCCCTGGGAAGAGGTGTCTGGATGGGTGGGTCCCAGTGCCCCCTCAGATTGGGAGGAAAAGGGAGAAGGGGCACACCCCGGAGTGCCCACCCACCCTGTGCTGCCCACCGCCCCCACCAACCCAGAATAGCTTGGGACACAGGGCACGTGCCAGCCCAGTCTGTCCCCTGCACTGCCCAATGGCCCCTGTGCCCACAGCCACCCCTGAGCACAGAGCTCCTCCTGTTTAGACCCATGGCCAACCCATGAATGCCTCAGACCCAGAGCCCCTCAGTGGCTGGAGGATGCTCAGGATGGTGTTTTGGGGGTGGCTGCCCTTTGTGGGTGATGGGATGCTCCAGGATGGAGCCCAGGCTCAGTGGTTTGGGCTGCACCTCACTCAGGGTGTCCCCAGTCTGTGCCAGAGAGTTGGCCTGCAGTCAGCTCTGCTCCCTGGGCACACCCAGCCCCTTTCTGCTCTGCCTTTCTGTCTCTGACCACTGCTGCCAGTGGACACAGCAGTTCTTGCCACAGAGCACTCACCTGCCTGCACAGCCCCTGATCCCCTCATTCCCAGCCCCGGCCCCAGCAGGTCCTGGCTCTTCCCACCACATTGGGATGGATCCCTTTCCCACAGTTTGGGCACATTCAGACCAGTGAGGGGTTCAAGGGCTGCTTTGGCTTCAGATTAAGCCCAGAGTACAACCCCGTGTTCCACCCAGCCCAGCCCAGCCCATCTGCAATAAGGCCCCTCTCAGCCGGAGCCCCGTGCCCTGTGCCCTGTGCAGGGTCCCAGAGGCAGCAGCAGCTCTGCCAGCGCCGCCCTCCTTCAGCCCTGCAGAGGCCCGGGAGGGGAGCAGGGGCGAACCCCAGGGTCCCTGTGCCCCCGTCAAGACCCCGGCGCCCACCCCAGGAACCTCCCAGCTTACCCATGGTCGTCTGGGCGGGAGCGAGATCTGCGATGAGTCTGCTCTAATCCCGGTACCTTGGGGAACGAGATCAAGATTTTTTTGCGTAGGCAGCAAGTGAGATCAGCGGGGCTTTGTTGCCCTGCGCGATCGCCTCCAACCACCCCTCAGCCACCCAGGAACGCCGCCCCCTGCCCTTAAAAGCAGAGACGACTCCCCCCCATCACCACCACCACCCTCCCCGGCTGCTGCCCGGCCAGGTTTTGGTGGCCGCTCCGCCGGCACAGCGAGGGGAGCAGCCCCCGGTCCTGTCCCCCCCTCAGAGACAGGCGGCTGTCCCCACACACCCACCGCGGCACCGCGGCACCTCACGCCACCACCTGTCCTGTGCGAACTGCGCTCTGAGGGACACAGGACTGAATTAAAGTACGAGCGAGGGTGTGTCGTGTCACCTGGTTTCCGAGGTGTTCTGAAGCCGCTCGCTCAGTTTCACTTTCTGGTTAACCCTTGATGGTGCTGTCTCTGCTCGAGCAGGGCTGGGGCTCTCCCGTCCCCGGGGTCGCACCCGGGGTGTCCCCTCAGGGATCCCTTTGGCCCCGAAGGCCTCGGGGGGACCTGCGGGGGCTGCGGGGGAAGGACGCGCCGGGCTGGGGCTGCTCCGGCTGTGCCGGGGCTCCTGTGGCTGCACGGGGCGTTTGCCCAGCAGGTTTGGGACCGATGCAACTCCGCGGCTCCAAGGAGCACCCACAGCAGCCTGGAGAGCAGAACTGAGGTGCTCTGCCTGCCTCCTCCCCAGCGGGCATCCTCAAAAAGCAGCCGCAACCCCTCTCTGCACCCCCGCGTTTGCTGCTGCTGCTGAGCTGGGTCAATTGTATCTGTATTCTGGAAAAGTGATTAAAAACCTTTAACCTTAATGAAAGAGTGCATCCATCCTCTGGCGTGGGCTGTAACTTCTCCCCTGCCCCAACCTGAGTGCAGGGGAACTGGGGGCAGCATCAGCCAGCAGGTCAGTCCTGGGGACTGAGCATCCCCTGTGCCCTGTCCCCCTCTAATGCCACCATCACCCAAGAGAGCAGCCACACACAAACACCAACTCTGCTGCAAACCAAAGCACGTTTATTGGCTTCAGGGGAATTGCTGCTCACAACAATCCAAAGATTTTAAAAGGGGAGGCAAAGATCTGAGGGGTCTGTGGGGGTTTCTGAACACCTGCATTGTGCAAGGCAAGGCTTTGGGATCAGGAACCTGCTTGGCTTCTCTTGGGTTGCTTGTCTGGAGTTATCTCCTCCTCATGTTTGTCACCTGAGTTACTTTTTCTTGGGTTTTTCACTTAGGTTTTTATCCTTTTTTACATTTGTCATTGGAGGTTTCTTTCACTTAGTTAGCCAGGCACCGGCTGCTGCACCAGCTGAGCTCAGGGCAGCTGTCAGCCCAGCTTTGGCACCAACAGAGAGACCTCCAGCTCCTGCAAAGACAAATTGAGATCTGAATTCCCAGGAGCATCGAGGCTGCCTGCTGAGGGACCGAACACCGGGCACAGCCAGCCAAGGGCTCCTCCTGAGCAGAGACTTTGGAGCAATTCAGACCAGGGAGGGGTTAAAGGGCTGCTCTGGCTCTAGAGCCAGCCCGTTCTCCCTGCCATGGAGATGGAGCCCAGCTCCACTCACCGATGGACTGCAGCACAGCCACGATGCTGCCCGCAACCACTCCGCCGCCGTTGGCGATGGCAGCTGCCGACATCATCTTGGCAGCGACGGAGCCGGCGGCGATGCCGGCCCCGGTGAAACCCAGCGCGCCAAACATCACTGGGAGGCCGATCAGTGCCACTCCTGCAAGGGAGGACAGAGCAGTGTTAGGGTGCTCTCTGTGAGCCCCATCTCCCCCTGCCACCTGCCCCAGAACCGGCCTCCCCAAAAGCACCCGGGGAGCAGAGCGGGCAGCGAGGGCTGGGGCTGCAGGGACGGGGACAGCCCTGGGCGGCAGGAGAGGAGCAGCGTGCAGGGCTGCAGCAGCGGGGCCAGACAGAACTCCAGGCACAGCCAGAGCAGCCCCTTCCCCCAGCAATTCTCCCCAGCCCTGGTACTTGCAGCCCCCAGCCCAGCCCAGTCCCCAGGACCATGCGTGGCTGGGACCGGGCAGTGAACCCGAGCGCTGCTGATCCAGTGCCAGATGCTCACCTGCTCCCACTGTGGCTCCAATGACAGTTCCAATGGCACTTCCACTTCCATTCCCCCCTGAGAAAGAAAATGGCAGGAGGGGAGGAAGGACATGAGCATGGACAGCACAGCTCCCCTGAGCAGTGCGGAGCACTCTGTGCCAGGCAGAGCAGGGTCCCAGAGCCAGCAGCAGCTCCTCCAGCCTCCCCCTGCCTTCATCTGCCTCCAGCCCCTGAAGACCCCTGGGAAGAGGCCTCTGGTAGGGTGGGCCCCTAAGGGGTCTCCCCCTGTCCCAGCCCGCAGAGCAGGCTTAGCCCCTGAGCAAGGCAGTCCTATCCAGATAACTCAGTCCCTCTTGGAGACAGAGTTCCCAAATACCCAGTCGGCTTGTAGCGGCTGGCTACCTTAAGCAAGCTTAGTGGGTTTCCCCACTTTAGTGATTATTGGCTCTCATGATTTCAGCTCTTTGCTTGCTTGCTAGGGCACTGGAGGGTTAGGGGGAGAAGCAGATGAGAGAGAGGAGAAGAAGGGTCCTGGCATTCCACAGCGATGGTTTGTTGAGGGGTCTGTGAAGGGTTCCAGCAATGGCTCTTCTTCTGCTGAATGGGCTAAGACAGCCCCTTATTATAGGGTACAGAGGGATCCAAACTTGTCCAATAGTAAGGGTTAGGGGAAAGTGACCTATGGGGTTACAGAGATAAGTTAGGGTTCAAGAGGCGGAAAACATGAGCTTATTTTGCTATCTCATCATGACTCAGCTATTCCTACTGTTAAGTCTCAGCCCTCCACGGGGTATTAGACAATTCTATGGGGTCTGCTACAGGTCCCAGTGTCCCCCCAGGCTGGGAGGAACAGGGACAGGGGGACACCCGGGAGTGCCCACCCACCCTGCCTTGCCCTCTGCCCCACCAACCTGGAACAGCACAGAACACAGGACAAGTGTCAGCCCAGTCTGTCCCCTGCCCTGCCCAATGGCCCCTGTGCCCACAGCCACCCCTGAGCACAGAGCTCCTCGTGTCAAGACCTATGGCCAGTGCATGTTTCCTCGGACCCAGAGCCCCTCAGTGGCTGGAGGATGCTCAGGATGGTGTTTTGGGGGTGGCTGCCCTTTGTGGGTGATGGGATGCTCCAGGATGGAGCCCAGGCTCAGTGGTTTGGGCTGCACCTCACTCAGGGTGTCCCCAGTCTGCGCCAGAGAGTTGGCCTGCAGTCAGCTCTGCTCCCTGGGCACACCCAGCCCCTTCCTGCTCTGCCTTTCTGTCTCTGACCACTGTTGCCAGTGGACACAGCAGTTCTTGCCACAGAGCACTCACCTGCCTGCACAGCTCCTGATCCCCTCAGCCCTGATCCCTGCCCCAGAAGGTCCTGGCTCTTACCACCACATTGGGGATTTATCCCTTTGCTAGATTTTGGTTGGATTCAGACCAGTGATGACTTCAAGGGCTGCTTTGGCTTCAGAGTAAGCCCAGGGTACAACTCCATGCTCCCACCCAGCAAAGTCCATGTCCCCTGCCCTCCCTACTCACCGTTTCTGAAAATGAAGCCAAAAGAATTGAAATTCCTAAAGAAGTCGATGATCTCACCCTTTGCCAGTGCTGCAGGGAGGACAGAGCAGCGTTAGGGTGCTCTCTGTGACCCCATCTCCCCCTGCCACCTGCACCAGAACCGGCCTCCCCAAAAGCACCCGGGGAGCAGATCGGGCAGCGAGGGCTGGGGCTGCAGGGACGGGGACAGCCCTGGGCGGCAGGAGAGGAGCAGCGTGCAGGGCTGCAGCAGCGGGGGCAGACAGAACTCTCGGCAGAACTCCAGGCAGCGGCCAGAGCTGCCCCTTCCCTCAGCAGCACAACCAGCGAAGTTTAACGCTGCTCGCCCCGTGCCAAATTCTCACCTATAATTGTAGATCCAATGATGAGCAGAGTGACGATTGCGATGATGACTACACGTGTACCTAAGAAGGAAAAGGGCAGAAGGGCAGCAGTGTGGGCACTAAACCCCCTCTCAGCCGGAGCCCCGTGCCCTGTGCCCTGTGCAGGGTCCCAGAGGCAGCAGCAGCTCTGCCAGCGCCGCCCTCCTTCAGCCCTGCAGACACCCGAGAGGGGAGCAGGGGCGAACCCCAGGGTCCCTGTGCCCCCGTCAGGACCCCGGCGCCCACCCCAGGAACCTCCCAGCTTACCCATGGTCATCTGTGCGGGAGAGAGAGCTGCGATGAGTCTGTTCCAATCCCGATACCTTGGGGAACGAGAACAAGATTCTTTTGCATGGCGGGCAGCTGCGATCAGCGGGGCTGTGTTGCGCAGCACGATCGCCCCCAACCATCCCTCTCCCACCCCGGAGACCCCGGCCCCTGCCCTCACAAGAAGAGACCTCCCCTCTCCCCAGCCCCGGCTCCTGCCCGGCTGCTCGGCCGGCACAGCGAGGGGAGCAGCCCCCGGTCCTGTCCCCTCCTCAGAGACAGGCTGCTGTCCCCAAACACCCACCGCGGCACCGCGGCACCTCACGCCGCCAACCTCCCATGTGTTTGTTGTGCTCTGAGGAGCCAAGGGCTGCAGGGAAAGGTGGAGCTAAGGGGGGTGGCCGGTCAGCTGATTTCCGAGAAATCAGCAAGGAAGCCGCTCGCTCAGTTTCACTTTCTGGTTAACCCTTGATGGTGCTGTCTCTGCTCGAGCAGGGCTGGGGCTCTCCCGTCCCCGGGGTCGCACCCGGGGTGTCCCCTCAGGGATCCCTTTGGCCCCGAAGGCCTCGGGGGGAGCTGCGGGGGCTGCGGGGGAAGGACGCGCCGGGCTGGGGCTGCTCCGGCTGTGCACCGCCACACACACCCACACCAGCAATGCACTTTTATTAAAGGTTTCTCAGGATTTAGTGCTGAAAGTAATCCAAAACATTTGAAGGGGCAGCTGCGCTTCCGTGGGGACTTTTCAGTTGCAGCAGTTGGAAGACAGAAATCAGGCTTCTTGGAAGGAAGGAAGGAAATCTGCTGCTGTTCACTGGCCATGGTAATCAGGAGTCCTTTTTCTGGACAGCAAGGCATCAGCTGCTGTTCAGAGGCCAGGTCATTCCTTTCCCCCCTATAAAGACAAGAGTGTCAGGTCCCAGAAGCATCGAGGCTGCCTCCTGATGGACAAGCACAAGCCAGGGACAGCCAACAATGTCTCTCCAGCAAGAGTCTCCCCAGTCTGTGCCAGAGAGTTGGCCTGCAGTCAGCTCTGCTCCCTGGGCACACCCAGCCCCTTTCTGCTCTCCACCTCTGGCCAGTGCTGCCAGTGGACACAGCAGTTCTGGCCACAGAGCACTCACCTCCCTGCACAGCCCCAGTGCCCTCAGCCCCAGCCCCAGCCCCAGCAGGTCCTGGCTCTTCCCACCACATTGGGATGGATCCCTTTCCCACAGTTTGGGCACATTCAGACCAGGGATGGCTTCAAGGGCTGCTTTGGCTTCAGAGTAAGCCCAGGGTACAACCCCGTGTTCCACCCAGCACAGCGCCCCTGCCCTCCTCACTCACCGATATGGAAATGTGCAACCTCGGTATTCACAGTCAAGTCCACGGGCTTATTCAATACCAGTGCTGCACAAAGCACAGAGCAGCGTTAGGGTGCTCTCTGTGACCCCATCTCCCCCTGCCACCTGCACCAGGACCGGCCTCCCCAAAAGCACCCGGGGAGCAGAGCGGGCAGCGAGGGCTGGGGCTGCAGGGACGGGGACAGCCCTGGGCGGCAGGAGAGGAGCAGCGTGCAGGGCTGCAGCAGCGGGGGCAGCCAGAACTCCCGGCAGAACTCCAGGCACTGCCCAGAGGTCCCCCTTCCCTCTCAGCAGCACCACCAGAAGTGAAACCAAGTGCTGCTCATCCAGTGCCAAATTCTCACCTGTAATCAGAAGTGCCATGACAGCTGCCACGACAACTCCCAGAAGAAATGCAATCACGAATGGCTCGAAGCCTAAGAAGGAAAAGGGCAGAAGGGTAGCAGTGTGGGCACTAAAACTCCTCCCAGCTGGAGCTCAGCGCCCTGTGCCGGGCAGGGCAGTGTCCCAGAGGCAGCCGCAGCTCTGCCAGCGCCGCCCTCCTTCAGCCCTGCAGGGGCCGCGGAGGGGAGAAGGGGCGAACCCCAGGGTCCCTGTGCCCCCCCCCCACTGCAGGTCCCGTGTCCCAGATCCCACGAGACACCCAACTCACCCATGGTCATGAGATCCAGACCTGCCATGAGTCCACTCTAAGCCTGGTCCCTTGGGAAGCAAGAACAAGATATTTGTCCATGGGCTGCTGGTGGGGTCAGCGGGGCTTTGCCACCTTGCATCATCACAACCACCTCTCTCCCAGCCAGGAGACCCTGGCCCTGCTATAAAAGCAGAGACCTCTCAGTCCCCACCCAGTCTCCTGCCTGGCCCACAGCTACGTATGCTCTGCCGTGTGTAAACAAAGGAGGCACAGACTCAGACCTGCAGGGATACTGAGATATTTACTGGGAGAAAGGAGCTGGTTTTATAGCCTTCCTCAAGACCCACTACTTCCTTGTACAGTTTTTGTTCACTAAGGGACCTATCACATATTGCCACATCAACAATGTTCCTATCATCCTTCAGGTGTCTGGCAGATTCCGACAGGCTCCTCTCCTTAGGGCATCCACCCAGTGGCATTTCTTCCCAAGGTCAGGGCAGACGAGTTCCTCCATGCTGCCATGACATTCTGCAGGCACATCCCACTGCCTGGAACTCAATTCTATCTTATCCCTCCCCCCTTCTGGAGAGAGATGAGCAGCCCCCCGTTATTGCCCCCCCTGCACAGAGAAAGGGGGTGCTGTCCCCAAACACCCACTGTGGGAGCACAGCACCCCACACCACCAACCTGTCCTGTGTCTCCTGTGCTCTGAGGGTCAAAGGACAGCAGGAAAGATCCCAACAGGGAATGTCAGGATAGGGAATTTCCGAGAAATTGCTCAATCACTGAGTTTCAGTTTCATTCCCATCAACTCTTGATGTTGCTGTCTCAGCTGGAGTGGGGCTAGGGCTCCCCCATCTCCAGGACATTGGACCCTGGGGTTGTCCCTGCAGGGAGCCTGTGGCTTTCCACTCTGGGGAACTGTGAGGAATTCTTTTAAAAATAAATGATCCGGAACGAAATTAAGTCAACTGAGACAACATTGTATCTGAACACCATATATTGATAACGAAAAAAACAACAAAACAGAAGTAACCGTACTAAAAAGTGTAGGAAAGACAGCAAGGAGAAAGGAAAATGGAAAAGGTGTGGGGGGAGAGAGAAAGAGAGGCAGCCAGAGACAAAAGCGGGAGCGAGCAGCAGCAGCTCGGGGAGTGGCTCGATGCTCACAGGATGCTCTGCCAGCAGCCCAGGAGCTCCCCCATGGCTGCTCCCCAGGGACCCGGCCCTGAGCATCCCAGACACGGCTCCCAGGAGCCAAGACAAGGGCCCAGCCCAGCAGGAGCAGTGGGCACAGCGTGTCTGGCAGCACCAGCAGCCCTGAACCACCCCAAATCCAACAGAGTGGGTGTGCAGGGGCACAGGGAGCAAGGCTGGGAACACTGCCTGTGCAATCCCTTCCTGGGCACAGCACATCCCCAGCTGCAGGGCAGGGACCTGAGCCACGAGGCACACCAAGGAACACCACACACACCCACACGAGAAATGCACTTTTATAAAAGCAATAAATCAAAACATTTATTGCTCAAGGAAATCCAAATTTGTTTAAGGGGCAGCTGCTGGTCAGTGGGGTCATTCTAGTTCATGTTGTAGGGAGACATGAAGCAGGCTGCTTGGAAGGAAGTAAATCACCTTCTGTTCCCTGGCCATGGTGATCAGGCTTTCTTCTTCTGGTCAGCGAGGCATTGGCTGCAGCCTGGGGGGCTGGCCTTTTGTTTTCCCCCTATAAAGACAGGAGTATCAGGTCCCAGAAGCATCGAGGCTGCCTCCTGATGGACAAGCACAAGCCAGGGACAGCCAACAATGTCTCTCCAGCAAGAGCCTCCCCAGTCTGTGCCAGAGAGTTGGCCTGCAGTCAGCTCTGCATCCTGGGCACACCCAGCCCCTTTCTGCTCTCCATTTCCACCTCTGGCCACTGCTGCCAGTGGACACAGCAGTTCTGGCCACAGAGCACTCACCTCCCTGCACAGCCCCAATGCCCTCAGCCCTGACCCCCACCCCAGCAGGTCCTGCCTCTTCCCACCACATTGGGATGGATCCCTCTCCCACAGTTTGGGCACATTCAGACCAGTGGTGGCTTCAAGGGCTGCTTTGGCTTCAGAGTAAGCCCAGGGTAACCCCGTGTTCCACCCAGCCCAGCCCTGCCCTCCTGCCCTCCTGCCCTCCCCACTCACCAAAATGGAAACGTATTCCCAGGAGATTGATATCGATGTTCAAAGGCTCATTCCTTGCTATTCCTGCAGGGAGGACAGAGCAGCGTTAGGGTGCTCTCTGTGACCCCCATCTCCCCCTGCCACCTGCCCCAGAACCGGCCTCCCCAAAAGCACCCGGGGAGCAGAGCGGGCAGCGAGGGCTGGGGCTGCAGGGACGGGGACAGCCCTGGGCGGCAGGAGAGGAGCAGCGTGCAGGGCTGCAGCAGCGGGGGCAGCCAGAACTCCCGGCAGTGTCCAGAGCTGCCCCTTCCCTCTCAGCAGCACCACCAGAAGTGAAGCCGAGCGCTGCTCATCTCATACCAAATTCTCACCTGTAAGCAGAAGTGCCATGGTGAATCCCAGAAGCAATGTAATCAGGAATGGCTCAAAGCCTAAGAAGGAAAATGGCAGAGGAGCAGGAGTTGGGCACTAAAACTCCTCCCAGCTGGAGCCCCGTACCCTGTGCCGGGCAGGGCAGGGTCCCAGAGGCAGCAGCAGCTCTGCCAGCGCTGCCCTCCTTCAGCCCTGCAAGGGCCCCAGAGGGGAGAAGGGGCGAACCCCAGGGTCCCTGTGCCCCCCCACTGCAGGTCCCGTGTCCCAGACCCCACGAGACACCCAACTCACCCATGGTCGTGGGATCCAGACCTGCCATGAGTCCGCTCTAAGCCTGGTCCCTTGGGAAGCAAGAACAAGATATTTGTCCATGGGCTGCTGGTGGGGTCAGCGGGGCTTTGCCACCTTGCACCATCACAACCACCTCTCTCCCACCCATCTGGCCCTGCTATAAAAGCAGAGACCTCTCAGTCCCCACCCAGTCTCCTGCCTGGCCCACAGCTACGTATGCTCTGCCATGTGTAAACAAAGGAGGCACAGACTCAGACCTGTAGGGATACTGAGATATTTATTGGGAGAAAGGAGCTGGTTTTATAGCCTTCCTCAAGACCCACTACTTCCTTGTACAGTTTTTTTCACTAAGGGACCTATCACATATTGCCACATCAACAATGTTCCTATCATCCTTCTATGGGGTGATCTCGTGCCGTTCAGGTGTCAGGCAAATTCCAACAGGTACCTCTCCTTAGGGCATCCACCCAGTGGCATTTCTTCCCAAGGTCAGGGCAGACGAGTTTCTCCATGCTGCCATGGCATTCTGCAGGCACATCCCACAGCCTGGAACTCAATTCTGTCTTATCCCTCCCTCTGCTGGGCAGGGACCTGAGCCACCACACACACCAAGCAACACCACACACACCCACACCAGAAATGCACTTTTATAAAAGCAATAAATCAAAACATTTATTGCTCAAGGAAATCCAAATTTGTTTAAGGGGCAGCTGTTGGTCAGTGATGGTATTCTTGTTCATGCTGTAGGGAAGACATGAAGCAGGCTGCTTGGAAGGAAGTAAATCACCTTCTGTTCATTGGGCGTGGTGATCAGGCTTTCTTCTTCTGGTCAGCGAGGCATTGGCTGCAGCCTGGGGGGCTGGCCTTTTGTTTCCCCCCTATAAAGGCAAGAATATCAGATCCCAGAAGCATCAAGCTTGCATGCTGATAAACAACACGAGACAGGGAGAGCCAAAAATGTCTCTCCAGCAAGAGTCTCCCCAGTCTGTGCCAGAGAGTTGGCCTGCAGTCAGCTCTGCTCCATGAGCACACCCAGCCCCTTTCTGATCTCCATTTCCACCTCTGGCCAGTGCTGCCAGTGGACACAGCAGTTCTTGCCACAGAGCACTCACCTCCCTGCACAGCCCCAATGCCCTCAGCCCCAGCCCCAGCCCCAGCAGGTCCTGGCTCTTCCCACCACATTGGGATGGATCCCTTTCCCACAGTTTGGGCACATTCAGACCAGTGAGGGGTTCAAGGGCTGCTTTGGCTTCAGAGTAAGCCCAGGGTACAACCCCGTGTTCCACTCAGCACAGCCCAGCCCTCCTGCACTCCCCACTCACCAAAATGAAAACGTATTCCCAGGAGATTGATATCGATGTTCAAAGGCTCACTCCTTGCTACTCCTGCAAGGGAGGACAGAGCAGCGTTAGGGTGCTCTCTGTGAGCCCCATCTCCCCCTGCCACCTGCCCCAGAACCGGCCTCCCCAAAAGCACCCGGGGAGCAGAGCGGGCAGCGAGGGCTGGGGCTGCAGGGACGGGGACAGCCCTGGGCGGCAGGAGAGGAGCAGCGTGCAGGGCTGCAGCAGCGGGGGCAGCCAGAACTCCCGGCAGCGCCCAGAGCTGCCCCTTCCCTCTCAGCAGCACCACCAGAAGTGAAGCATAGCGCTGCTCATCTCATGCAAATTCTCACCTATTAGCAGAAGTGCTATGGCGAATCCCAGAAGCAATGTAATCAGGAATGGCTCAAAGCCTAAGAAGGAAAACGGCAGATGGGCAGGAGCTGGGCACTAAAGCCCCTCTCAGCTGGACCCCAGCGCCCTGTGCCGGGCAGGGCAGGGTCCCAGAGGCAGCAGCAGCTCTGCCAGCACCGCCCTCCTTCAGCCCTGCAGGGGCCCCGGAGGGGAGAAGGGGCGAACCCCAGGGTCCCTGTGCCCCCCACCCCGCGCTGTCCCACTGCATGTGCCGTGTCCCCGAACCCACGAGCCACCCCACTTACCCATGGTGGGCTGGGCAGGAGCGAGAGCTGCAATGAGTCTGCTCTAATCCCGGTGCCCTTGGGAAGCAAGAACGAGAAATCTTTCCATGGGCAGCAGGTGGGGTCAGCGGGGCTTTGCTGCCCTGCACGATCGCCCCCAGCCACCCCTCTCCCACCCGGGACACCCCGGCCATCCCATAAGAGCAGAGACCCCTCAGTCCCCAGGCAGGCTCCAGCCCAGCCCAGGGCTACCTGGGCTGCTCCGCCAGCGCACGGACTCAGACCTGCAGGGATACTGAGATATTTATTGAGGGAAAGGAGCAGGTTTTATATCCTTCATCAAGACCCATTATTTCCTTGTATGGTTTTTTTACTAGGTGACCTTTCACCCCATAAGAAAGCGCTTTCTTATCATCCTTCTATGGAGTGATCTCGTGCTGTTCAGGTGTCTGGCAGATTCCGACAGGCTCCTCTCCTTAGGGCATCCACCCAGTGGCATTTCTTCCCAAGGTCAGGGCAGACGAGTTTCTCCATGCTGCCATGGCATTCTGCAGGCACATCCCACTGCCTGGAACTCAATTCTGTCTTATCCTTCCCCACCAATACAGTGAGGTGAGCAGCCCCCCATTATTGCCCCCCCTGCACAGAGAAAGGGGGTGCTGTCCCCAAACACCCACTGTGGGAGCACAGCACCCCACACCACCAACCTGTCCTGAGTCTCCTGTGCTCTGAGGGTCAAAGGGCTGCAGAAAAGGTCCCAAAAGGTCCCAAAAGGTAATGTCAGGACAGGTAATTTACAAGAAATTGCTCAATCACTGAGTTTCAGTTTCATTCCCATCAACTCTTGATGTTGCTGTCTCAGCTGGAGTGGGGCTGGGGCTCCCCCATCTCCAGGACATTGGACTCTGGGGTTGTCCCTGCAGGGAGCCTGTGGCTTTCCACTCTGGGGATCTACAAGGAATTCTTCTAAAAATAGATGGTCTGGAACAAAATTAAGTCAACTGAGACAACATTGTATCTGAAAACCATATATTGATAATGAAAAAAAACAACAAAACAGAAGTAACCATACTAAAAAGTGTAGAAAAGACAGAGAAGGAGAAAGGAAAATGGAAAAGGAGTGGGGGGAGAGAGAAAGAGAGGCAGCCAGAGACAAAAGTGGGAGCGAGCAGCAGCAGCTCGGGGAGTGGCTCGATGCTCACAGGATGCTCTGCCAGCAGCCCAGGAGCTCCCCCATGGCTGCTCCCCAGGGACCCGGCCCTGAGCATCCCAGACACGGCTCCCAGGAGCCAAGACAAGGGCCCAGCCCAGCAGGAGCAGTGGGCACAGCGTGTCTGGCAGCACCAGCAGCCCTGAACCACCCCAAATCCAACAGAGTGGGTGTGCAGGGGCACAGGGAGCAAGGCTGGGAACACTGCCTGTGCAATCCCCTCCTGGGCACAGCACATCCCCAGCTGCAGGGCAGGGACCTGAGCCACCACACACACCAAGGAACACCACACACACCCACACCAGAAATGCACTTTTATTAAAGGTTTCAAAAGTATTTATTGTTCAAGGCATTCCAAAAGTTTTGAAGGGGCCACTGGGGGGTCTCTGGGTGCTTTCCAGTTCCAGCAGTGGGAAGACATGGATCAAGCCAATTGGAAGGAAGGAAATCACCTTCTGTTCTCTGGCAGTGGGCACCAGGAGTTCTTCCCATGGACAGCATGCTGTCTGCTGCTGCTGGCAGGGCAGAGTCAGTCCTTGTGTTTTCCCTCTATAAAGACAGGAGTGTCATGTACCAGAAGCATCAAGGCCTGATGGACAAGCACAAGCCAGGGACAGCCAACAATGTCTCTCCAGCAAGAGTCTCCCCAGTCTGTGCCAGAGAGTTGGCCTGCAGTCAGCTCTGCTCCCTGAGCACACCCAGCCCCTTTCTACTCTCCATTTCCACCTCTGGCCAGTGCTGCCAGTGGACACAGCAGTTCTGGCCACAGAGCACTCACCTCCCTGCACAGCCCCAATGCCCTCAGCCCCAGCCCCAGCCCCAGCAGGTCCTGGCTCTTCCCACCACATTGGGATGGATCCCTTTCCCACAGTCTGGGCACATTCAGACCAGTGAGGGGTTCAAGAGCTGCTTTGGCTTCAGAGTAAGCCCAGGGCACAACCCCGTGTTCCACCCAGCACAGCCCAGCCCCTGCCCTCCCCACTCACCAGCTTGGACAAAGAAGGAAAAAGATCCCTTGTTTGTTTGGATGGTTATCTTGTTTTTCTTTATCGCTGTTCCAGAGAGGACAGAGCAGCGTTAGGGTGCTCTCTGTGACCCCATCTCCCCCTGCCACCTGCACCAGAACCGGCCTCCCCAAAAGCACCCGGGGAGCAGAGCGGGCAGCGAGGGCTGGGGCTGCAGGGACGGGGACAGCCCTGGGCGGCAGGAGAGGAGCAGCGTGCAGGGCTGCAGCAGCGGGGGCAGCCAGAACTACAGGCAGCGCCCAGAGCTCCCCGTTCCCTCAGCAGCAGCACAGGAGAATCCAAACGCTGCTTATCCCGTGCCAGACTCTCACCTATTATTGTAAATCCTGCCATGACTACAGCTAATCCAAGGAGCTTTATAAGTGCAAGGATGACTGGAACGGGAACTAGGAAGGAAAATGACAAATGAGCAGCACTGTGGGCAGTAAAGGCCCCCTCCCAGCTGGAGCCCAGCGCCCTGTGCCGGGCAGGGCAGGGTCCCAGAGGCAGCAGCAGCTCTGCCAGCGCCGCCCTCCTTCAGCCCTGCAGAGGCCCCGGAGGGGAGCAGGGGCGAATCCCAGGGTCCCTGTGCCCCCGTCAGGACCCCGGCCCCACCCCAGGAGCCTCCCAGCTCACCCATGGTCGTCTGGGCGGGAGCGAGATCTGCGACGAGTCTGCTCTAATCCGGGCTGCTTGGGAAGCAAGAACAAGAAGTTTTTTCCGTGGCCGACAAGTGGGGTCAGTAGGGCTTTGTTGCCCTGCGCGATCGCCCCCAGCCGCCCCTCTCCCACCCAGGAGACCCCGGCCCCTGCCCTTAAAAGCAGAGACGACGCCCCCATCACCACCACCACCCTCCCCGGCTCCTGCCCGGCCGGGTTTTGGTGGCCGCTCCGCCGGCACAGCGAGGGGAGCAGCCCCCGGTCCTGTCCCCCCCTCAGGGACAGGCTGCTGTCCCCACACACCCACCGCGGCACCTCACGCCACCAACCTGTCCTGTGCGAACTGCGCTCTGAGGGACCGAGGGCTGCGTTAAATACGAGCCAGGTTGTGTCGGGTCAGCTGCTTTCCGAGAAGGTCTGAAGCCGCTCGCTCAGTTTCACTTTCTCCGTAACTCTAGGTGGTGCTGTCTCTGCCAGATGGGTTCTCCCGTCCCCGGGGTCGCACCCGGGGTGTCCCCTCAGGGATCCCTTTGGCCCCGAAGGCCTCGGGGGGAGCTGCGGGGGCTGCGGGGGAAGGAGGCGCCGGGCTGGGGCTGCTCCGGCTGTGCCGGGGCTCCTGGGGCTGCACGGGGCGTTTGCCCGGCAGGTTTGGGACCCCTGAAACTCCGCGGCTCCAAGGAGCACCCACAGCAGCCTGGAGAGCAGAGCTGAAGCCGCTCTGCCTCCTCCCCAGCGGGCATCCTCAAAAAGCAGCCGCAACCCCTCTCTGCGCCCCTTTTTGTCCCGCTCCCTGCAGCCGCTCCTCAGCCCGAGCCCGCTCGGGGCAGCGCGGATGCACGGTCAGGGCCAGCGGGTGCTGCAGCTCATGTGCCGCTGCAGCTGGTTGAAGGGGACCAAATCCAGTTGCAAGTTGATCTGGTTCCTTTTTACCAGCCCCAGGGACGCATCGTCTCTCCGGAGGCTCCGTCTGGTCGCTGCTGGTGATGGGGCGCTCCCGGCGCGGGGGTCCCAGCCCAAAAATACATACTTCTTAACATTCCATAGCACCGGCCGGCTCCATATGGGCATATGAAGAAGTATGTAGGGTTGGGAGGGAGAGGCGGGCACCGCAGGGCTGGGGGCGCAGGGCACGGGGCTGTCCCTCTGCCGGCCGCGTCCCCCAGCCCCAGTGAGGTCCTGGAAGGAGCCCGTGGCCAAGGGGAACCCCGAGACTGGGCAGGGGCTCTGGGGAGCACCTCCTGCCCACCCCCAGTCCCATTCTCAGCCTCTCTCCGGTGCAGCCCATGTGGAGGCACTGCCCCTGTGCCCACAGCCACCCTGCAGCTCCTCGTGTTTGGAGCCGTGGCCAGCCCATGTGTGCCTCAAACCCAGAGCCCCTCAGTGGCTGCAGAGTGTTCAGGCTGGTGTTTTGGGGATGGCTGCCCTTTGAGGCTGATGGGATGCTCCAGGATGCAGCCCAGGCTCCGTGGTTTGGGCTGTGGGGGCACCTGTGCAGCTGCACCCGCGAGGAGAAGGGGGCACAGCCAAGGGCCGTGTCCTGTGAGCCCACACGGGCCAGCAGGGATGGGTGGCAGGGTGGGTGCCTGTGCCTGCAGCCATTTCCACAGGGGAATCCTCCTTGGCCCCGGCTCGTGGCTTGGCAGGGGCCCCCTGGTGCTGCTGCTGCTCTGGGCCAGGATGCACCAAGTCATTCCCCCATCCCCTGCATCCCCCACGACCTCCAAACTCCACATCCCCAATTCTGTCCAGGTGCCAGAGCAGTGTTTCAGGCTGGTGCACATGAAGCCAATGTAGGGGGCACCCACCTCCCACAGCCCCATGTCCCTGCCCATCTCATCTGCAGGGCCAGGAGGAGGACACGGGACTCTGTGTCCCCTCCCACCCAGCAGCTCTGGACTGTGAATGCTGGAGGTGCCTTTGCCCATGGGAGGAGGGATTCAGCTGGGAACTCAGAGTCTTGACAGTCTGAGGGGACTGTGGGTGCCTCCCATGCCCAGCACAGCTCGGCCACGGCAGGGTGACAGAGGGGACACGCTCTGACTTCAGTGACCTTCCCAGCCCTCAATCTGCAATTGGAATGGACAATGGCAGGTACAGGGAGTGTTCCTGGGTTCCCAGGGCTGCCCCCTCTCAGGACAGGGGGGTGAGGGGTGCGTGGGGGTCTGGCTGTGGGCAGGAGGGGCTGGCTGGACACGGCATGGCCGTGACTCAGCACCAGGAGCCGTGGCCACACACACCACAGCTCCTGCAAGGAGCCCCCGGGTGCCAAGTCCAGCCTCACGTCACCAGCCCAGCTCGCAGCAGCCACAGGCAGCAGAGTCGCTGCTCAGGGGCCCCCCAAGACACCAACACTGCTGTGGGGCACAGCCTGACACAGCCCAGGAGCTCCCCCATGGCTGCTCCCCAGGGACCCGGCCCTGAGCATCCCAGACACGGCTCCCAGGAGCCAAGACAAGGGCCCAGCCCAGCAGGAGCAGTGGGCACAGCGTGTCTGGCAGCACCAGCAGCCCTGAACCACCCCAAATCCAACAGAGTGGGTGTCCTGAGCCCGAGGCCGCAGAGATGCAGCCCCTGCAGCCCTGGGGCTCTGCTGGCCCTGCAGTGCAGTGCCGTGCTGCCCTGAGCATTTGCTGCAGCAGTGCCGGGGTCCCAGGGGCTGCCAGCACTGCCAGGCTGCAGTGGGAGTCAAAAGCTCAGGGCTGAACCCACCCTGAAACCACAGAACCAGGGCTCTCACATCGCAGCCGAGTTCATCTCCAGTCACCTCGGCTGACCTTGGGCAGCCTCCCAGTGCTGGGAATTAGAGACACCCCAGCCCGAGTGGCCCACGCAGCCCCAGCCCGTGGCACTGCTCCCACAGCCCTCGGCTGGGCTCTCCCGGTGACCTTGGAGGCTGCACCAGCTCCAGGGGATCCTCACTGCATCCGGGGCACCACGCTGTGTCCCCTGCTCCAGCCCGGGCCCCCCTGCCTGCTCCCACCACCCCTCCTTGCCCCTGCCCTGTTCCACAGACCGGTTCTACCCCCCTGCCCTCTCTGTGCCCAGACATTCCCTGTCATCCCCACCAGCCCCTCTGCAGCCCTGGGCGTGCCCCCCACCACCGAGCCCTCCCCAGCCCCGGCGCTGCATTTTGCAGCCGTAGACCCCGAGCCGAAACCCACCCGGGAGCTGTGGCCTGGGGCAGCCCCTCTTCCAGGAATTCTCCATGCCCGCAGAGCGGCTGCGAGTCCCCGGCCAGGGCACCCCCCGTGCTCTCTGCGCGCCCCGAGAGCAGCTCCGTGCCCGGCCAGGGTGCTTTGTGGGCACCAGGCGGCTTTGCAGAGGCTGCCGGGGCCGGCTGTGGTGGCACCCACGCGTCCGCAGGCACCCAACAACCCCGGCTTGGCTATAAAAGGAAGAGTCTTTTTTCCCCCGGCTCCGCCAGCGCCGCGTCCCTGGCCGAGCCCTGCAGCCGCTGCCCCGCAGGGGCCTTTCCAAGTTTTCCCATCCAGCGCTGCCCCCCCAGCCGGCTTCCCCCGGCTCATCCATCCCCGGCAAACCCACTGCAGCAGCTGCTGAGTGACTTATAAAACACCGAGAGGCCCAGCAAGCAGGAGGGTGCATGGGGAGCGCTGGCACAGGGTGCCCGGGGAGCACCCCCGCTCCCGTGCTGCCGTCCCTTGGCCCGGCATTGCCCGTGTCGGGCCGGTGGGCGCATGACCCCGGTGCACCGGCCGTGCTGGTCAGCGCTTCCCTCCGTGCCAGCCCAAAACGCGATGCCGAGGTGCCCAGAAGTTGGGTTTCCCACCCCATCCCGCAGGCGCGGGGTGTCCCCACTTTGCGTGGCGGAGGTCGCCTCGGCTCTCTGGGGAGGGGGCGACCCCCGCGGGCAGCGGGGCCCGAGCATTCACCACCCAGCACCCCTCCGCAGCCGGGAGTGCCGGGGGGCCCCATTGTCCCCCGGCCACACAGGGACTCGCTGCCACCCCCGCTCCTCCGCCCGCACCCGGGCTGGCCCCAGGCCGGGGGGGCTGCGGTGTCCCCCTCCCCGGGGTGTCCCCTCCCCGCCCACGCCCCGCAGCAGGAGCATCCCCGGCCCCGGCGGGCTCAGCACCGGCCGGGCTGGCTGAAGGTTAAACGTCGGCGGCGGGGAAAGCCCCGCTGCCCCCCGCAGACCCCGCACCTCCCGCCCGCAAGGCCACTCACGGTGCTGGAGGTGACAGCGGCCGCAGCGGGCTGGGCTGGCGGCAGCGAGCTGCGGTGACACCCGGCACGAGCACGCTGCCTCCCTGCTCGCCTTGACTTTGCCACAGGACTCCTCCGGCTCGTCCGCAGGAGCTTGCAGCATCCTCCAGTTCAGCGGGAGAAGTTCCTCGCCAGGGAGGGAGGGAGGAGGGAGGGATTTAAGGCAGACCCTGCCGGGGATGCAACGTCTGCGGGTGCAGCTGAAGACCCCTCGCTCGCCGGGCACCCCAAAGCTCCCTCCTCGCTCTCCCCATGCTGGTCTCGGTGTCCCGGCACATGTGCCCGATTCTGGGTGATCTCTGCTGAGAAACCCTCTCCCTCCCGGACAGAGACAGCCAGGGCTGCCACCAGCCCGCAGACAGCTCTGCCACCTGCCCCACGTCCCCCGGGTGCCCGCGGGGGTCCCAAGCCTTGTCGTGGGGGAGCCGGCACACAGCGCCGGGCCCAGCAGCAGCCCAGGGCAGCTCGAGGGCAAAACGGAGCTCGTGGAGTGCACGGAAAGGTAAAACCTGTCACCACCTCGGCCACACGAGATTCCCCGTGGGGATGGGCATCCCTGGGTTGCCCCAGGCCACCCACCTGGGGTGTCCCCAACCACAGCCGCCAAGTCCGGGGTACAGGGCTGCTCTGCCCACCCGGCCCCGCCTGTCCTACCTGCGGAGAGCCGGCAGGGCAAAGGGGACCCCCTGCCCGGGGCAGGATGCTGGGAGACACCTTAGCGTGGCTCCCAAAGGGAAAAGCCGGGGCCAGCAGCGTGGCATCCCTCCCGCGGCGGTCCCGGCGGCTCCCTGCCTGCCACGACACCCTCCCCACCCCGGGTGCGCTCTGTTTGCCTGCTATTTTTGGCAGCCTCCTAAGAGCTCCTCTCAGGCTATTAATAATGAGAGTGAGAAATTCGTTTGGCCTCTCCTATATAAGGAAAGGTAGAGGCTTAGAGGCAGCTAAATATACTGGCGCGTGCGGGAGCGAGCGGGGAGCCTTTGGCACCGCGTGTGGAAAAGAGATTGTTTGAACAATGGAAAGACGGACTCACTCGGAGCACGGGGCCCCGCCTGGACCGACGGGCGGACGGAGGGACGGACGGAGGGTGACGGTGCCCGCGGGCCTCCGCCGCAGCAGCAGCATCGCCCCCGATGCCCCTCGGGGCTGCGCCTCAGCAGGAGGAGCAGCGGGAGAGGGGAGGCAGGAGCGGGGATGCTCTGCAAAACTCCTGCTCCGAGCCAGCCACGCTCGCCCCAAAATGCCCGTGACAACCCCCGGGGAGTGACGCTGGGTCTGTGCCCAGGGGGGACGTGAGGGGGGGCGGTGGTGGGAGCAGGTGGGCTGTGGTGGGGCCGCTGGGACATGGGCGACACAGGGTCGGTGCTGCAGCTGAGCCCCGGCAAATCCCGGCCTCCCTCAGGGCCCTGACCAACGCTCTGGAACAGCCCCGGGGGCATCTCCCGCAGCCGGGGCTGGAGGTGCCGCACTGTGGCATGTCTGGCACTTCTGCAGGGTGCCAGCGGTGTCACAGTGTGTCCCACCAGCACCCTGCAGTGTGCCCACACCCTCGGCACGGGGATAATTTACGGAGAAATCGTTACCGTGTCCCCCCTGTGGCTACGGGAGACCCGGGCGAGGTGCGGGAGCTGCTGTCAGGGAGAGCCCGGCTGAAGAAGGAAAGCAGCAGCAATCCAGGGAATCCTAATGACAGGAAGGCGCTGGGGAGCAGCGCCAAATCCACACGGTCGGAGCAAGGACAGCACATGCAGCAGGATGAGCGCAAAGAGAGGAAAAACCGGGTTCCTCTGGCTCCGGGAAGAGCCTTTTGGTTTTTTTTTTTTAACTCTTCGTAGTCACGGTGCTGCTGAGGGAGGCACAGGTGATGCAGCCCCGACCTCCCCGGCTCCGGCACGGTCCGACGGCGCCTGGCCTTGGCCAAATCCCGGCACCCGAGGCACTGCGGGGCTTCCCCGGGCTGCTGAGCCCCCAAAACACCGGGACAGAGCGGTGGGAGAGCCCTCGAGCTGCTGCTGCCTTGGCCACAGCTCCCTCAGTTTCCTGAGCTGTGAAATTCCAGCAGTAAAACGCATTTCACAGACTGCGGCTGCTCTGAGGCTCCAGCCCAGGCCCTGATCCCCCCCTGGGGATGTGACACAGACCAGAAACTGCTGGAGGGATGCAGCTCTTTGCTCTCAGGGCAGTGAGAAACCCCAATCTCCTGTTCTGGAGCTGCTGTAAGTTCTCCCCAGCCACCAAGCGGAGCCAAGCTGGGGAGCTCAGCAGATCCTGGTTCCTCTGTCCTCAGGTGACATTGAGGGAAGTGAACTCAGAGGCTCCAGCCCACCCCATGGACCACGTGAACTGTGTGCAGACAGAAGGACAACTCTGAAGGTGAATCTCCTCCCCTCTCCAAAACATCTGTGCCCATCAGGTCCCATGTGCTGAAGTGTGCTCCCTAGACAGGCAGCCCCAGCAAGAGCTGGGTGGCCACAGTCATCTCCTTCAAGGACTCCACTAACTAGCAAATGTTCCTCTGCTGCATGAGGAGGTGCTGCTATCCAGGTGTGGGGCAGCTGCTGCTTTGCTTTTCTGTGAAATCATGTCTTATATGAGAACTGTCCCACAGCTGAAACTGGACAAAGAAGCAAAACATCTTCCCATTTGCAAGAAGTGTTTTGTTAAAAAAAAAAAAAAAGACTTTTAGTCTTGGCCCAAGTAACACTGGAATCACCAAACATCATTAACCAAAGTGCAGACAGGTTGGGCACCCCCAGCTATGCAGTAGGATGTGGAAAAGATTTAAGAGCAAACTATTTAAAAACTATAGAATCTGCCTCAAACATCTTCACCAGCACTTGAATATGTTAAAGGAAACAAAACTGAGTTAAGGTGCTGGTTCATCTGACAGATGTCTCAGGCTTTAACTTTCACACGTGGGCAACTTGTAGCCAGTGTCTAATTGTGAAATCATAAAGCATAGCAATGCAGAAACCTTCCTGAGCAAGGTCACGCTCACGGCGCTCGGGTAACAAACCAGCAGCAAAATCAGTGACACTGGGAGAGGAGGAGAGCAGGGAAAGGGATTCCAAAACCCCAGGGAGGCTCCGTGCACACCCCTGGGGAGGGCTGTGCTCCTGGGGCACTGCAGCACACAGCCCATCCTGCTCCTGCCCCGGGCCAGAAGTTCCCACCTTCAGCCTGGGGAGTCTCCTCATCTCTGTCAGCCCCACACATCCTCGTGTCCCCCTAAGCTGGGGTGCAGAGCCTGTCCCCATTCCTGAAGGTTTGGTGGCCCTGAGGGTGAACATGTGGAGGGGGAAGAGGCTGCACAGCCAGGGAATACTAATGGGAGCCAGGAATCTAATGTGAGCTTGTGCTGTGCTGTCACAAACCTGCACTTGGAGATGGCAAGTGACTTGGAGCCACTGGGCACAGAGGGAAGGCCAAAGCTCTCCCCGAAGCCCAAACTTGGGTTGGGGTGCAGCCCCACAGTGAAACACAGGGGTGAAGGAAACAACCACAGCTGAACAAAGCTGTTGGAGGTAACAGCTGCAGGGATTGTCATTCCCTCCCCTGTAACAAGCAGCCAGGCTCACTGAAAGCCCACCCTGTCTCTGGGTTGACAAGGGCACTGACCCCTGCAGTGGCTGAGCCCCCACCTGCTGCTGGGGGCCCTCCCTGGGATGGGCAGGAGTGAGGGGCTCAAAAAGCACAATCCCCAATGACCAGAACTCAGCAGAGCCCAACAGCTCCCCTCTCCCAGCACAAAGTGCTCCCAGGTACAGCCTCAGGGCCACACCTGGTCAATCCCTGCAGCTCCAAAGCCTCCTGTTCCCCCAGTTTGCTCACTTACATCCAAATGAAGGGACACACAGAGGGTGGTGTCACCCAAGAGTTAAGCGTGGGGCCATGGGACAGCCAGCGCTGGGCTGTGGCCTCTGAGGAGCCTCCCAGGGTCAGCCCTCCCTGTGTGTGGTCCTGGGTGGGTTTGGAGGGTGCAGGAGCCTCCAGGGAGGGGAAGCCTGAGCCAAGGCCCAGCTGTGTGCCAGACAGCCCAGGCAGAGGGTGGCCCGTGCTGTGACGCCAGCAAATGCCACAGCCTCAGCACTGGGAGAGCTGCAGGCTCCAGAGCTGGGCCCAAACAGCTGATTGCCCAAAAAATAAACTCAGCAGCAGCCACGACTACATTCAGTGAGGGAACATCCCCTCACGTTCAATAGTGTTTAATCTTCATCTAGCTCAACACAAATCAGTAGTGCAGCAATATAAATACAACTGAGGAACTTAAAGCCTTTTGGCTTTCATAGCTCAATAAGAAGGAAAAAAAAAAAGCCAATGAAACCAGTTTCCAGTTTTTAAATTAAACACAAAGAAAGGCAATGAACTGCCCACCCATCCCCAGAGAAGCAGTGGCATCCTTCATGCCAGCACGAGGCTGAGCTCTGCCCGAGGACAGGGTGCAACTCACGACAGCAGCACAGTGAGATAAGGGACTGGGAATGGGAAAGGACCCCCCTGCCTGCCCCTGGGACACAGTGACACGCTGTGCCACGTGCTGCTGGCACTGCCCAGCACCCCTGGGCACCCAGAGTTCCCTTTTCCACCACAAAAGGACATCAGTGTGCTCTTGCCACTGTGATGGGAGCACACAGGGCTCTGCAGCCACACCAGCACAGGGCCAGTGAGCTGCCAGCCTGAGGGAGCAGCCAGCTGGGGACTGCAGAGACCAATCCCCATCACCTGGGATGTGCAAATCTTAAGGGAAAAAAAAAACCCGAACAAAAAAACCACAGTACATAGTGTTCCATAACTGAGATATGGTTAATGTCCAGCCTCATGGACGGCCTGGTGACCAACAGAAGGTGCTGGGGCCACAGAACATGTCACAGCTTTGGAATGAAGCCAGACATTGGACAGAGGTACCAAAGGTGGGTGTGTGTCTCCCCAGCTCTGGTACCAAGCAGGACTTTGCTGCAGGAGGGGGTCTCCCAGCCTGGGCAGTAACCACAGGTCAGCTTTTCACACATGAACAGGCACCAAGTCCCATCACCCCCCATGAGAGCAGCCTGACAGTGATTTGGAACAGCCACAGACCCCTCTCCTACCTGCAAACTGCCAGTGTTTACATTCCCCCTCCTCTACACTCCAACAGCAGCCAAGTGCATGTGAAAGGACAAGTCTACATTAAAATAGTGCCCAAACCATTAGGGAAGGTGGGAGTAAAGGAGAAGAAAGTTCTTGGACAGCACAAGTAGCCTGTGGTAGGCTATGGGAGCCTGAAGGGAGCTCAGAACACAGCTCAAGGACTTGACCTTCCTTCTCCAAGGAGCTCCAAGGCAAGTGAGCTGGAAGTCCACAGGTGCTCCCTCCACTGCAGTCTGAGGTGGCTTAGGAGGGTCCTGCACATTCACAGTAGCTCCAAGTGGTTCTGTCCTGCCCTCTCCAGATGCCAGCTCCATCCTTTTCTGACTCTTCTCCTGGGGTTCACAGTTGCCTTCTCCTCCCTTTGATTTCCCTTGAAGTTCAAATTCAAGTACAACCAGTTTTAACCGAATGAAAAGAAACCCACAAAACCAAAGTTATTTTCTGTGAAACGAGTTAGCAGCGTTGTCCTGGTCCAAGTGGCCTCCAAAGGCCCTGGTAGGACAGGGATGGGATTGGCCTTCCCTGCTGAGCTCCAGCCAAGGCTGCCCAAGGGGGGCTATAGGATTTCCTCCCTCTGGCTCTTGGCTTTGAGGCTCAGCTGGCCGTTGCGCAAGGAGCCGTTCTGGCTGCGGAGCAGTTTCCCTTTTTCCCGGTCAGGCCATGTGAAGATGGCTTCATCACTGTCCAGCTCTGACTCTGAGTGCATCAGGCTCGTGTTGAGGACTTGGGCTTTCTGTCTGCCACCTTGAAGGAGAAACATTGCCACGTTAGGAAAGCTTTTAACACCAGTGAGGACCTCACCTTGCTCCATCCCCTCTAAGTCTCCTTTTCTCATCACGTCCAAGAGGCAGCAGAATCTGACTTTACTCTGTGTGTCTCTTATTCCCTGTGATGCTGAAGCCAAAGTGATCCTGTCTCAGACACTCTGGCATGTCAGAGGTCACAACAACACTCCAAGACAGCACAAAGCACAACAAGCAGACAGGAAGGCAGTGATGTGACCAGAAGGGGCTGTGAGCACATGTGGGAGCTCTGTCTCCCTGACCTTGCTTGGGGCATTGCCTAGAAAATGCTTGGAGGGCTCACAACTGGAGTAAGAGAATATGCAGGTGTGTGAGGGAGATCTCTGCCATCTCACTACCCTCTCCCTACTCTCCCCTCTGCAAGGGAAGAGAGAGAAATTAGCAGGATGAATTTAGATTAATGCACAAGGACAGGAGAGAGACATTTACTGATACTGTCAGCAGAGGAAATATTTAAATTTAGCTTTTCCTTAATGGAGAAATGCAACATTTCCTCTGTTAGCAGAAAGCTCCCTGGACATATCTAGCAGGGGAAAAAGACTTCAGTCAGCAGCCAGCCTCAGAAGCAGCAAGATGAGTTTAGTTACCAGAGAGCAAATGGTGAGGCACATTTAGCACATTTCTTGCACAGTGGGCTCTGAGGTGACAGATGGTCAGATTAAAGCAGAGTTGGGTGCTGAGGGAGGGAAACACACCCAGGTTTCCTGCAAGGGTATCTGTGTTTGAGCAGTTGGGACAGCCTGGTCCTCAGAGGAACAGCTGATCAGTCTGTCACTGCAATGCCCTCCATGCTGCTCTTGGGCACTGCTCACTTTGCTGGAACACCATTAAATGGGATAATACCAGCATGAGCAGTCATTTTCTGCTAGCAAACAAGGATCAGGGACTCTTTTCCATGCACAGTTAACACATCCTCTTCTCTAAACAAAACCAGGACACACTCTGACATGAAACACACACTCAGCAGCTGCAGAGCTCCCTGGCTTTCAGCAGGGCTGTACTTGGCACATCCTTCCCAACACTTCCCTCTTTTCCTGGTCAGTCAGCAGGTGGCCATGGCTTGGTTCATGTATCAGATAAAAACACTCCAGCCTGAAATAACTCCCTGATCTTTGCAAAGCACTGACAAGCACTCTCAGGTCAGCAATGCAGGCAGGAAAATGCTGGCTAAGAACACTGAAGACAAATCCTGCCCTTCTGGAATGGGCCAACGGACCTGTAGCCACAAGGAGCACTGAGGAGTTAATGGAGCTCCCTCTGAAATGCACCTGCTTACTGGAAAACTAGAGGATGAGCTAAAATGTGAAATTTTCACAGCCTGATGTGCACAGGAGCAAGAATAAATAAGTTGATGAACCAGTTGTTTGTGGTGGGTGAGTAGCAGGGCAGAAATAAACCCCAATCTCTCCAGTACACAAGTATTTTGAGGTTGTTTTCAGGTGTTGAATGCAATGTTTAGTGCCACTGAATTCCTGTTTTGCTGTAGAGAATGTCCAAAGAATTGTATATTGGCAAGAAGGGAACTACCAGAACCCAGGGGAAAACTTCAGAGCAGAAGAAGTTACAGTCAAGACCCAATTTTGGGCTTCCTGAGTCAGATTGTTCTGCACAGCTTAATGCATCCACTTCCTACTTCTGAGGTACCAAGTGGAGACATCAGGACCAGGCCAGCTTCAACCCCAATTTCCAAACCTAAAAGTTAGATGACTTTACTAAATACCCCATATACAGATCTCAGACAAGCTCTCAGATCTTCTGAGACCCCTCTGTCAGTCCCTACATCACATTTGTTTCACTGTTATTTTAAGTCCACTGAGGAAGAATCCTCAGTCAGCACTCTGGAAGTGCTGAGCTCTTCCCTCTCATGTTTTACCTGCTTTGGGATTTGGTTTTAACTCCAGGCTTTCTTGATCCGTTGCATCCAAAATCTTATATTTGCTTTTTCTTTTGGATTTTCCTTTCCGTCTAAAGGGGAGAAAAAGGAATTAAGAAAGAGTCCATTTCCAAAAGAGCCAGAAGAAAAACAACTCTGATCTTCAAAGCTAAAGCACTCACTATTAAGGATTATGTTCATATTACAAAGCGAAACATTAAAATGTTGCTCAGTTGCACATTTATAGGTTAATCCAAATTTTGCTTCCTAACATAACCCAGAGTTCTGGAACTTTAACATTTAACTTGAAACACTTAAAACCCAGCAGATGACCTGCTGGGACAATGGGTTTGAATCTTTAACCTCCTGCTGCAGACACTTGGCTGTGAAACCTGGATACAGCAGGGGTTTGCTCTCAGTCCCACCTCTTGCAGCAGCAGATCACCATCCACGACAAGATCCCAAAGGCAACCACGATGACAAAAGATGCAATGATCACATACAGCACACTCCACTCTGCAAGCAAAAGCCCAGAGATAAACATATTTTGGCACCTCGTACAACTGACAGTGCACATTTTAGGGGACTGTTTTTGGGAAAGAAAAGGCAAGGGCTGCCTTTTTGCAGAATTAGAGGCTGGCATTCCCCACTGTCAGCACCACCCCTTGGGAAGCTCAAGATCCAGTGTGTGGACTTGCTGGGCAGTGTTCACTGTGTGCTGGCTTATAAAATTTACTCTCCTGTGGCAGGACAGAGATGACAGAAGAGAGCTGTGATTTATACACCCAGACAGACTCAACTCTTAGTGAGTATCTACTGGGAAGGTCTGAAGAGGACTCACTCCCCTGTCAAACATCTGCCCAGAGGTGAGACAAGGCTCTGTGTCCTGGTGTCAGCATCTCATCAGGAGATGACAGAAGAGAGCTGTGATTTATACACCCAGAACAGACTCAACTCTTAGTGAGTATCTTCTGGGAGGGTATGAAGGGGACTCACTCCCCTGTCAAACATCTGCCCAGAGGTGAGACAAGGCTCTGTGTCCTGGTGTCAGCATCTCATCAGCAGATGACAGAAGAGAGCTGTGATTTATACACCCAGAACAGACTCAACTCTTAGTGAGTGTCCACTGGGAAGGTCTGAAGAGGACTCACTCCCCTGTCAAACATCTGCCCAGAGGTGAGACAAGGCTCTGTGTCCTGGTCTCAGCATCTCATCAGGAGATGACAGAAGAGAGCTGTGATTTATACACCCAGAACAGACTCAACTCTTAGTGAGTGTCCACTGGGAGGGTCTGAAGGGGACTCACTCCCCTATCAAACATCTGCCCAGAGGTGAGACAAGGCTCTGTATCCTGGTCTCAGCATCTCATCAGAACAATGGGGATGCCTGGCATGTGCCCAGCCTGGGTTCCAAAGTGGGGTTTCTCTGCCAAGGTGCCCACCCCAGGGGGGTCACGTACCACAGTTGCTCTCGCCGTCCCCCATCTGCACCCTGAGGAAATTCTCCATCCAGAAGGGGTCACACACGCAGCGCTTGGTGAAGGAGTCACAGCGCCCGTGCTCGGAGCAGTTCAGCTGACAGGCTGGGGGCCAGAACCAGCAAGGTGAATTAAATGACTCACAGGTGAGGTAAAAATGGGACAAAATAGTTCAATCCAGCCAACCCCTCCTGCAGGCTCTGATCTGAATGTGGCCCCTCTGTAGCTCATTCATAGCTCAGCCATAATCACGAGAGGGGAGAAGTGCAAAGTAAGCACCTGGGCTTCCTGCCAAACTGAAACATCCCACTTCACCAGCAACATATATTTTGCCTAATAAATCCTCATTTTGATATCCAAGTTATGGAATTTGTATATTAGTCAAGTAAATGTTTTTAAACAAAGTTTTGATTTTCCAATTCAAACCCCGACTGTGAGACAGACAAGAAATAAACAGATCCTTTGGAGGCACCAAACAGAACTGAAAAATGGCTTCTGAAGGCCACAAAATGGTAAAATCAGGAAGTAATGAAAATAATTACTTTACACAATTCTAGTTTCAAATCTCTAACTGATCAGCAAATGATCCTCACAGGATGGATCTCATAAAAGAAAAGCAGTGCTAATGTAAAGATGTAAAATAATGATAGAAGGGGAACATTTCTTGTAGACTGATGTTTTGTGCTGCACAGGAAACGAGTGGGTTCACAGCTACCAAGATGAGCAGTTTATTGTTTTCAGGATGACACTGATTTCAGTGGCTATAGTCCATTAACACTGTATTTTAGTTCCATAAGTATCAATCTGCTTTTGCTTTTGTGAACTCCTATCTTCACAGCAACACTGCAAGTAATTATTTATAAGAAGCTGAATAGTGAAGGGATGGAATTAATTAGTAAATAAGTGATTAGTGAATAGTCTAATAGACTTAATTTTCTGTTTCCCATTTATTAACATGAAAGCTCCTGCAGTGAGTGTGTGTGTGGGCATGTGGGTGGTTTTAGCACCCTTATTTCTGTCAGGCAGCTGAAAAGAAGGTAAAAGATGTTCAGTCTGTCCCAAGAGACTCTCACTTACTGACTGTGTTAATCTCCAGAGCCCGGAAGATGAGGAAGTCTGACTGTTGTTTCCTCAGCTCGTTCTTCAGCGTCCAGGCCACCTCCCGTCCTTTGAATATCTGATGGGGAGGCTGGTTCTGCACAAAGAACACCATCTTTGTGCTGGAAGAGAGGCAAAAACTATTAATTATCTGCTGCTTCTCCAAATATCAGGTGGAGAGCCACACTCCCCAGTCTGCCATTAGAGGGACTTACTCAGAATCCCAAATTTATTTGAAGACCAGACTTCTGGCTCTGCTTGAAAGCAGTAATGGCAGACCTGGTCCTACAGTAGAAAACCCTTTAAGATATCTGATCCATTCATGTTTTTCAAGCTAGGGCTGCACTGTTCTTGAATTTGCACGTCAGGCAGATCTTTGCACACTCATGCTAAGCATCAAATCCCCAAACTTTAAGGTCTTGCTGTTTTCATACTCTCCTTCCTTCCTTGCTGTGGGATTCTGAGATTTTACTACACCTGGAACTTGGGGGTCCATTTACATGCTCAGCACAGAGCTCCAGCACCAGAGAGTGGAAGTTTACAGTCTTTTGCAGAGTTGAGTTTGAATGCACCAAGTGCTATAGCCCAAAAACAACCCAGGTGTGAAGGATTCTGTATTCTGCAGCTTTACTGCATTAACTTTATGATAGAAGAACTTGTTCTCATGGCTTGCTCACCTTGCAGAGCCCTGTGGATCCTTTAGACTTCCAGAAGGATGCATGAATGTTTGGGATTTATTATCACTAGTGAGCTTATGAGTCAATGGCAGTGAAACCCTCACGAGTATGTGAAAAAGAACAAACCAACAGTCAGAGGAAAAAGCTCTTTTTTAACAGCACAAGTTACTTTGACAGTGGAAGCAAAAATGGGATCTTAAAGCCATCTGCCAGGAAACAATCTCTGCTCCTTTTTAAACACTTCCCACTCTTTTGTCTGCTTGAACACATAAACAGATGAAGCATTAATGACAAGAATCCCTTACTTGCCTTACTCAGGGGCGACTGGCTTGCTCATGGCAGAGACAGAGAGCTACAGTTACAACAGAAAGTGCTGGCTCCTCTCTTCTCAGCTCTCTAGGTTTGCAATGGACAATGAATTCTGATTTTCCTGCTACTGCAGGCCAGGTGGACACAAAGGAATCGATACATCACAGCACTCAGCTGGGTGTAAAGTAACTGCAGATTTATTGCTGACTTGCTGCAGGACTTTAAGCATGTCCCTTAAATCTTCTTTAGTGCTTTAGGTACTTTAAAACTACTCCCCTTTTAATAAAAACTAAGTGCAATATTGCACTTATTTCAACAGATTTTCACTCATGGCTGTTTGCCACTCTCCGGGTAGGCAACTTCACTCTGACCTACAGCCCTGCTCAGCAGCCAACTTCCATGTGTTTAGGATAAATGCAGTTTTCTGTAAGCCAATTAGCAATCAAAATTAAGCTTTTCTATCTCTTCAAACAGAAATTACATTGGCTTTCACAATTTTTTTAATACATTAAGTTGAAGCAGTTGTGTGGGCAATAAAGCTACTGCAGAATTAGTGGAAGACATCCCTGCCTGGGGCTGTGTGGTTGGAACTGGATGATCCTTAAGGTCCCTTCCTACCCAATCCAGTCTGTGATTGTATGAGCTACCAATGTGGCATGAAGGTGAGGGGGATTGTTACACCCTCTGGTGTGTTTTAAGTGTTTCAGCAAACTCCTGCACCAAGCTCTGTTACTTCTCCAGCTGCAGAACATCCCTTCACACAGTCTCCACAATTTTCAAAAAACAAATCAGATTTGTTCTTATTTTAGAGGTTTGAGGTGAAAATACATCATCATCAGCAGTTTTCAAGGGCAATGCACCATCTCCAGAGGGGAAAGATACTCAAGACCTGCTTGGCAACTCTAATCCGAGCACGAATATCAACATTAAGCAACAACTCCACATGTCCCAAAGATCCAATCTGCTTTCCAAGAGGCCTTGCTTTTCCAAACCCTCAAGCAATTCCTTGCTGTGTACCCTCCCAGATGAATCCCACCTTTGTTCAGTGTATGGCTGGATCTTTTGCACGGTGATGTCTGAGTCGAGGACCCCCAGCAGCACCCCAATCTGCCGGATGAACAATCCCCTTCTGCCGCTCCGTCAGCTGGCTCACGTTCACATCCAGGATTATCTCCACCAGGTTATTTTTCCTAGGATCTAGACAGAATGGAGATTGTACAGATCTTTAGAGTTTCTATTTAGCAGCCTGGGCACAAGGCAGGTTTTTAGCTATCTTTCTAGGATATTTCTGATTTGAACACAGAACTACAGAGTGGCACTGTGGGAAGGGACACAAGGTAACAGAAGCAGTGAGAGTCAGCCCTCAAAAACCACAGGAAAACACAACCACATCCCCCAAAACTTTTGATGTTTACAGTTTTAAACTAGACTAGATGACACATTTTAATCCCAGTATACTGCATCCAGAGGGCTGCAGGCAAATGTGGTACAGCACAAAACCCACACTCACCAGGTTTGACCTCCACCGTGGTCCTTTCCACATCACTCTCTCCTTTGGCATCTGTTACTCTGAGGTGAAATGTTGTAGGTCCCTTCTACCAGATTGGACAGGAGGAGGACAGGATGATGGTCTATTATTTAAGACTTCCTGGAAGGCAGAACAGAGTAAGTATGAGGAAACAAAGGATCAAAGCAGCACCATGTATTGTCATATTTCAGGATATGACAGAGTAACAGCCCAACAAGGAGCTTTGTATTTCCTCAGGAGCTGTCAACACTACCTTGCACTGATTTTTGTGCTCCTTTACAAAAGAAAGCTCACCCCAGCTGCAGGGCTCCCCTCATCCCGGGTCCACAAGTAGCTGACAATCCCTTTATCATCAGAGGACTTGGATCCATCCAACTCTGCTGTGTTTGTGGGCAAGGTGATGACAACGTTACCAGCAATCTTTGCAACAGGAGGCTTGTTTATCTCTAAATAAACAGAGAGAAAACACTTGGAGAAAGATCTTGCAATGCCCAATCAAAAATTACTGCATTAGATCTCCAGCATACTCCAGAAATCCCAGTCTAACCCTAGGGAAGAGAAGGGAAATACTGCAGGATTAAGCTGAAAATACTATTTTCAGAAAAGGGCAAACCTCAAGGCTACTTCAGTGCTCCTCACATTGTCTCCCTCCACTCCTTACTTTTGCTGTGTCTCTCAACACAGGTTTTGCTGAACTGCTCAGAGATAACCAGTGACTGAGCAGCTCTGCTCGTGGCTGGACGTACCTTCCTTGACGATGACGTTGACAGAGCTTTGGCTCTGCAGGTTCCTCTCATCTTTCACTGTCAGAGTGAACTCATATGTCCCAACCTGGAGGCCTGTGACAGTGGCAATGCTGCTGTTGGCATTCTCCAGCTTCACACCATCTGGACCCCTAACCAAGACACAAGGGGTTTGGTTAGTTTTGGACATTTTCAGGGGTTTTGAGAAGTTTAAACTTTGCACAGAGCACTGGAGGAAACCTCGCTCCAAAGAGGAGCTTGGAAATAATAGGCCATTATAAAAATCAAAATTATGTTCTCCAGTTACAGCAAGATAATCTAAAGAATAAGTGCAAAAACCAGAACAAAAAGCATAATTTCTGGCGGGTTAATGTTTTGGTTAATTTTAAACCAGAGGAACACTGATAACAGCACTTAGGTGGTGTTTACAAATTGTGGTGCTTTCAGCAAATTGGCTTGTGAATTGCACAATGAGCCAATTTTGTAAAAAAAAAAAAGGGCAAAGCAATAACAGTCCTTCATTTCTAGGGCTTTGCACAGACATTGCATTAACAAACAGAAAAAGCTACTGCAAGTTGCTCATAGGCTTTTTCCTGAATTCCCTAGAGAATTTCAGGGAATTTAGAGTTGAAGAGAACTCTGCCTCCTTTAAACAAACTGCAAAAGCATCAAGTTAGGAGGCTCTGCTGCTGTTTGATGGCAAGGGTCAGTCTCTCCATGAGACCCAAGCTCCACTGCTGTGAATGGAAACACAGCTGAGCCACACCAGGCTCAGAATGGGAGCCAGGCCTAGAGATGAAGGCAAAGCTATTTCTCATGCTCAAAGAAAACCCCACTTCTTTCCAATCAAACATAAATCCTTGTCTTATTCAGGTAAAGCTTGTCAGGCCCCATGTGACCATGACTGAACACAAGGGAGGTGTGGGGGTGTTTTAAATGAAAGCTTTGGATACACAAGAACATGGAAGGTGATACACACCGTGTTTTTTCCCAAAGATAGAATACTATCTTCTGGTCATCTGAGCTCTTGCTGCCATCTAGAGTGGTGCTGTCCACAGGAAGAGTCAATTCTTTATCTGGACCAGCATCTGCCTTTGGGGGCTTGTTGTTCTCTGGAAAAGAATGCAGGGTTTCATAAAGGTGAAGCTTAAAACACCACCAATAAGATTTTCCAGTACATCCCTTGCCCACTACCTTGTACTCAGATAAAGTGAGGTTAAAAGCAGTTAAGAAATTCAATAAGCATTTAATTCACACATGTGCAATAAAATGAGACTGAAAACCAGGAGTTCTGATTTTTGCTCTCATTCTCAGCAGTGCTCCACTTTTCCTGCCCCGTCCCAGGACCCAGCACTGTGGGCAGACACAGCTGACTGGAAATACAATCCTGCCTTTATTGTAGGAAAATATCAATTAGGTTACACTGTGTAAAGTAAGAGAACAGCCTACAAAGGCAATATTCCTACAAGATTTCTTTTGCTCGTTTATCAGCAATATATCAGCCCAGAATGTTCCTAAATCAGACCAGCTTTTCTGCAAGTCACCATAAGAGGTTGCTGACAGATTGCTGCTCACCTCCAAACCCTGGAAGGGAAGCAGCAAGAGCAGGCAAAGGCAGCTTACCTGGCTGGACTATCACAGTGACCTCTGCAGTGGACTGGTGCCCAGCAGAATCAGTCACTATGAGCTGGTAGGTGTAATCACCTTCCTGCATTGCAGAGAGCTGCAAGACTGGTGTCCTCACACCCTGAGAGAAAAGATATTCATGGATTAAAAACAATCCTCATGCAGATGATGGTGGACCAGAAGACTCTGATTCTAAAGTAACTATTACCAGCACATTCTAGGGGGTTATTACCAACTCCTGCTATGGGAGCAGGAGTCTGAGCCACTTCAGCAAAGCTCCTGCAGCTAAATTTATGCACACTACAAGGACACTGTTGTGGGACATAATAAGAGTAATGCCATACAAGCAAACCTTTAGGGATTCAGTAGTTCCCAACACCAGTAAAATCTCTGGGGAGCCCTGTGCAAATCCCACACATTGTGAACCTGATTAATGGACTTTCTTATTCTATAAATTTGACAGTAGTAATAATCTTTAAAAGAAAAATGACGACACAGAAACAAGTTCCAACATTTACTGTTTAGCACTGAGAAGAGTCTGGCCAGTATCAGTACAATTCAGACTCCAAGATTCAGCTCAAAAGTTCCCACCTCTCTCAATCCCCCTTCTTCAGCAGGATTTAAAACTGCATTGCCCAAGAAAGGAACAGGATGCCAGTGGTGAGGCTGGTGCACCAGCTCAGCCACTAAACCAACACCAGCTTCACAAGGATCTAACTTGAAGCACAAACTTATCATCAGACATTTGCTCTGTAGAATTCTAAAAGACATTTCCTAACAGTCCATTAAAACTGGTTTGATTATAGATAAAATCCAGGCTAGTGAGCAACCCAGGTGGAACACAGGAGACACTGACCTGCATCTCCATCACCTTCCCTTTGCTGTTGGGGCTCAGCAGCCACTCGTAGCTGACGATGCTGTGGTCGTCCGTGCTCTGGTTGCCATAGAGAGTGATGGAGTTCTGGGGCAGGGTGATCACCTGGTTTGGGCCAGCATTGGCCACTGGAGGATAATCCACTGCCTTCTTCACAGTCAGGTTGGCAGTGGTGGAGTTGCTGGCACCATCTGAGTCCACAACTGTTAGACTGAAGAGGGAAATAAGAAGTGATGGTAACCAAAGCTGAATACAACCTTTTCTGAAGAGAAACTTCCCCCAAATGTCCAATTATCAGCCTCAAAGTGATGCAAGGAATTCAACACTCACATCCATCTCTCACTTGAAATCTAACAACCAGTTCCAAGGTGAAACAAAGAAGTGCATTACTAACCCACATCTCCTCAGGTAGGCTGGTACCACAAAACACAACTGCTTTCTGCTAAATCTAGACCTGAACATGGATCTGATTACTTCATGCCAACTGCTTTACAAGAAAGCAGTGTTCATTAAGAGGTACTCCAGGTTATTTTACTTTAAGTAGATCTGCTGATGCAGTGATGGGCACCACACCAAAATACAGGCCAAAGGAAAAACACAGGACAAATAGAGAATTAAAATCAGCCACCACCTATAACCAAGGTTGTGCATCAAACCATTAGACCTCATTCACTTATCTGAGACAAACACATTGCATTTAAAAACTGGATTTCAAGACTGCATTTCTTCCTAAGCCTTTACCCAAGGAGTTTAGATTTGACATTTCAAGGGACATTTTGTAGCACTGACAGACCAGCCATCATCTTAACCAGGGCAACAAGTCAAGAATAAGAAGTAGCTGGACAGCTTATCTCTCCTAAAGTGCAAAGCTACAAAACTACTTGAAAGTGTAGGAGTGGAGAGAGGGAACATCACAAAATGGAGTTATCTCCATGTTTTGTGTTGGGTTTTTTTTAACCAAATTAACACTTCAGGAATCTCATACATTTCACTCTTAAGGGATGAGAACTGATGGACTCTGCCAGGTGTGACCTACCTGAAGGTGTAATTCCCAGGTACCAGGTTGGTCAGTCTCAGGATGGGAGTGTCACTGGAAACCTTCTCCTCCCTCAGGGGACCCTTCAGCTCTTCCCAGTGGTAGCTGATAATTTTATCATCATCAGTGCTTTCTGTTTCAGTAATGGAGGAAAACACACACACACACACACAAGGAGTTGGAAAATGCTGCTTCACAGATTCCAAGTGGTCAGTCCCCACTTCTGCCCTGGGTTTAGTATTTTTGGGAAAAGGTATTTTTGCTTGAAGCCCAGAGTCTCTGTTATGCTCAGACTCTCAAACTGTAACAAATCAATGCTAGCTGGGCCTAAGAGAACCTGAATTTGTTTAAAGGAACTCCTGAAAAGCTCTAGTGCAAGCCAGGATCACTGAAGGTGCCCTGTCAGTAACTTACACATTTGAAGTTTAGCCAAGAGCCCAGTAATTTTGATTGACAGTAATTATTTTTTGATTCTGAGCAGCAACCTCCAGATCTTTTCCTTTTTTAGGACATTGGCTCAGGCCAGTGCCCTTCAAAAGGAACATGGAGAGTTGCTGTTGTGTGTGTTCTGCTCTCCTGGCCAGAGAGGCTAATTCTTTTCACTGAACTGTGTTTGACAGTGTCACTGTTTCTCTTAAACTTTATGCAAAAGGCCAGCCCAGGACCAACCACAAAGCCCCCTGCTGGATGCTGCACTAAAACCTGCAGGTACTCACTGCTGCCGTCGATAAGAGTGGAAATGGTTGGCAGGGAGATTTCCTGGAATGCTGGGGACACGATGGCAACAGGAGGCTGATTCACCCGGGGCTCTGCAACAACAACCCAGCTGTTACCATCACACTACAGGCAGAAAGTCCTGGCCAAAAAACTGCAAAACTATCAGCAACAGTGATTTGTGCTTCCAGTACGTTCTACACCAGCTTGGGGAGCCAATGCTACCAAAAGGGGGTTCAAAAGGTGTGGGGGTGAACAGCCAGCACGTCAGTGCTCTGGGAAGGCTGCACTGCATCAGTTTTTTCCTACTGGGTCAAGCACCTACAGCTTCTTGCCACAGTGTGGCTGCTGCTCTGAAAAGTGAAGGATTTTGGTGCATGCTGCCAGCTGCAAAGTCACTGCTTATAAGGAAATGATCAGCCACAGCACCCAGAAGACCAGCCACACACTCTTGCTAATTTAGGGAGTGCAGGAGCCCTTCTTCGCCCACAAAGTTTGTACAAGAAGTCTTGCTGAAGACTGCAAAATGAAGAGGTTTTACTGACACCTGTGGTTGTCTCTACAAAGTGAGGCAGCACAAGATTGCTGCATCTCCACCAGCTCGTCTGCAAACCACATCTTACAATAGAGAATGAGATTTGATTTAACCTGCCTGTGGTAGGGAATGATATTCCTTATGGGCAGGAAAGAAAGGAACCTCCAAAGAAGCTTCAAAGCTCTGCCTTCTCTTCAGTTTTTGCTCCTGCTGCTATAAGCTTTTTGTCAGACTGCAGCTAGTTTTTATGGATGCAGTGGCCTTCCAGGGTGAGGTGTTTGCTGAGCATCCCCCAATCAGGCTTAGAGCTCTTTTATCAAGTGGTTGGCTTGATACAGTAGAGCAAAAATAGCAGTGTGTTAGCAATAGCTTCCAATCTCAGGAAATTATTTAATATATATGTATATATGTGTGTGTTTGTGTGTGTATATATATATATATATATATATACACACATGCTGCAAGTTCACAGCACAATGAACTATCACCACACCAAACCAAATAATCTAACCCCATGGTACAGCTGCCTTGGCTTGTCAGAGATGGGTGAAGTCAAGGAAAATCCAACCCCAGCACTCACTTGGATTCACTGTTACATTCACATATCCCTCTCCATGAGCGTTTTCCCCATCCACAACGACTTTGAACTCGTACAGGCCAACAGTAAGCTGGAAACAAACACAAAGGATTATTTACCTACAGGTTGGTGGCACCTTGTCAGGACCTATTGGAAGGTCAAGTTCCTGTGCTTTGGCACCTGAGCACCCAGGCAATTGTGCTTCAGCTTCTGCATACACAACAAAGGATGGTTTCCAGGCCAAAATGGCATTACAGGTATTTTAGTTTACAATGGCTATGCAGAAAGACTTCTATTTCTCTCTGCCACAGGATTGTCAGTCAAGCTTTATTTTCCAGCAACAAAAGGCAAACAGAAGAGAGATAACAGAGATTAGTTCAGGTTGTCTGGCCACAGGAATCTGAGCTAGCAGACTGCATATGAGGTGAAAAAGGCTGCATGTAAGAAGAAAATCTCTTCTTGCATGTTTTTATAAATGCAAGTGTTTCTTCTTTTCCTTCTAGGTGACATGAGCCAGGCAGTCACCTCTTCACCATCCACTATTGAGCCAAAATGAGAGGGTGAGGGACCAGGTGCTGAACAACAATCTTGATACCCAAAAGGCTGAAACCCTGACAGAGACCTGCACACTCCTTTCCAAAGTTTAGCTCTGCATGATATCCTTACTACAGCCTGTAGGTTTTTTTCTGAGTGCAGTAGAATCCAGGCTGCCCAAAGGAATGTCTCAAGTACAGAACTGCATATTCACAGTACTTAGAGTCATTTCCTTATTAAGAATCCCCACGTGCAGGAACTGGGAACCCTTTCCCTGTTAGACCTTGTCTAAGAGCAGCAGTCAGGGACATGTCATGAGGTATTGCAGGGCTCTGGTTGATGGAAGCAGCAAGATCCTCTTCCAGTGGGCAGTACAAGGCTCAGACCTGAAGAGACTGCCACACTGCTCCAGGAATATTCCCACCCCTTGTTACTGTTAAATTGTGCCATTTGTGTGCCTTGTCACACTGCTTGTAGGCAGCTTGTACCTCCTGAAATCAATTTCTTCCTTCCCCCATGCCAGATCAATCTCCTTTTTCTAAGAGCTTCAGAAGAGGGCTTGCAGTCCAGTGTTGGCTGCCTGCCCATCATGCCATTTCCTATTCATCCTGAAATCCCACACAAGTCTTTCCTGGCTGCTGGGGTCCCCATCTTCTCCACCTGGCATTTAACACAGCAGGATATGAAGTAGCCAAAGCTTTACCTTAGACAACTTCAGGGTCTGGGAGTGCTTCTCTGCCATTACTCCACTGTAGTCCTTTGGATGAGTAATCAACTCCCACTCATAGGAATATGTGGTTCCTTAAACAAAAAGAAAAGGTCCAGATGTTTGTTTTCAAAGCCTGTCTTTCTGCCATGCTAAAGAACTGCAAAGGTATTAAACATTTACAAGGCACATTCTGCTGTACTGTGGAGAAATGAAACAGCTTGGGCTGTGGCTTTTTGGGAATATACCCAGGAAAAGAGACAATCTGTGCTTCTAAACTCATTTACTCTGGAATCAAAACCCATCTTTCAGCCTCCAAGGCAATAAAGAGCTTTGGAACAATCACAGCTCCAGGATAATAAGAGAGAAAAGCCTTATCACATCCTCAGATCCTGCAGACACAGGAATGCCAATTTTCGAACAGGAATGAATCAATCCCTGCTGCCCACAACATGGAACACACCTGCCTCTACAGCTCCCACTGCCACAGTGGACAGAGTTAAGAGAAGAACTTTAAAAATACCTGCCAACAATTTGCATGATGAAATGAGTGTATAGAATGTGTTCCTCAGCAGGCAAATACCCCAATTCAGATTTCAATCACTTGCTAATACAGCTCAGCTCCTATCAGCTAATATCAAGAATAGATGCTAAAAGTCCAATTTTTCCTCACACACCACCTTGAGAATGTGCCATCTCTCCTCCCATCTCATCCCCACAATCTCCCAAACCCACTGGCTTTGTAGCACTTTCCATTTTTTTGTGCCTCACTATTTTCTCTGAGAGGCAGCACAAGGCAATAGCTGAGTATGAAAAATTTCCACAGGAAAGTGCTCTCTGACAAAAGACATTTTCAAGACTGCCCTTATTACATGCCATACATGATGACTGTTTGCTTTTTCACACGCCAAGCCCTTAGCAGAATTCCCAGGGAAGCCTTACCAGGTGGTGGTTCAGGAAGCACAAATGCATTCAGCTGAACTTCATTCTTTGGCAGGGTCACCTCAACACTGTCTCCAGCAGAAACCACCAGCTCCTTCATAGCTGAAAGGGACAAACACAGAATTGGAGAGGAACAGGGGGAGAAAAACCCCCCACCTTGGTTTCAGTTTATGGAATAAACCCCAGCTACAAATGAGGATGTATTTTGTAAACATCCTGCTCCTCAAGAGCCCTCCCATTTCAGGTTTTGCTCTCCTTGTCCGTGTAAAAGCACTAATGGGGGTTTACAATTTTTAGACAAGCCCAAAATTACTCAGTCACCTCTCTCTTTGCAGATACTGTGCTGAAACCTGGCCCTTGGGCCCTGCACAGGGAGTCTCCTCACCCAGGTCCAGCAGGATGGGAAGGGTTTCACTTGACAGCTTTTTGGCAGAGAACTCAGCTGCAGGCTCATGGCACAGCAAGACAAACACTGCTACTTCCAAACTGCAATTCCAGAGCTTCACAAATACATAAAGAATCCACAGAATTTCTTTTTTGAAAAATTGCTTGAGGGCTAAGAGAATTTTTTTAAACTTGCATAGCTGCCACACTGGGTATGGAAGCTCAAGATACAAACTTGGACTCCTTTTATTTGTATTTTCTTTTCCACCCCCGCTCAAGAATTGCCTTGCCATTCCATTTCAAATAAACTGACAGGTTCCTTTTAAAAACTACAGGGTAACCTTGAAAACTAGAGTGAGGGACATATTTTTCTGCTTTTTATTAGCACTAAGATAACCAGAAAGTTCAACACATTTCTTAAAAAACACCTCTTGGCCTTCTCATCTCTCTTTTCCCTTCCCATTTGCTTTATATTTGTCTTTTTATTATTGGACCTGGGAATTATGCATAGAAAATATTCATTCTTTAGTTTGACCCTGTCAAAGACAATGTTTCAGAGGTAGGCACAAAAAAATCCAAATTAAGAAAATGGGAAAAAAGGACCTTAGACATTCTGCTATTTTCCCACCTCTATTATCTATTATTTATCTATCTTCCAATTTTAATAGCTAGTGGAATTAACCACCTTTTCTTTCCCCTCTCAAATACTCCAATCTTTCCCCTCTCAAATACTCATCAATCTTTCACCTTCAAAGAGTTCCAAGACAAAAAGCAATCAGATCTCATTAGGAAATAACAAAAACAAAATCCAGACAAACAGATAAAAAACCTTGGAAAAACTACTCTTTACATCATCTTTGCATTGGTTAGCAAAACCAGAAGCCCCTGGCTGTGTTAGTCTTCCCAGACAAAGGTGTTTAAAGCATATTTTCCAGTTTTAAATGGGGTAAGCTCTTAAAAAAATATAATAAAAAAAATTAACTTGTCAGCACAAGCAGCCAATGAACTTCCTGCCAAAACCATCTTTGGATGCAGTGCTTCCCTTACACTTTCCATTTGTTCCCTTGTAAGGGAAAGGCACCCTAAATTCAAAAGAAATTCAGCAGGGAATGCTTCAGGACACTGGCTGGAGTGAATTCTGAGACAGCAGACGAGCAGTACACGCCATTCCCTGTGTGCAGCCACCCCTGCAGGGAGAGCTGCCAGCCTGCCTCAGGGAACAGAGCTGCCAAAGGGCATTCTGGCCTTGGTGCACTTTCAGCAGTCTGTTTTAGGAAATACCAGTGTGAACAGAAACATCAGCATGCTGCAGAGCAAAGCGCGGGCTAAGAGCCAAGTACACTGTTCTCCACGGCTGAAGTGTGCAGTGACACCTCAGGGACACAAAAGAATCAGTTACACCCTTTTTTGAGCACACATTAAGGTTTCTGCTCCATTTGATGGATAGCAGTGTGCCAAGGCTACTGGAAAAACACTTCCCAGGACTCTGGCCTGCATCACATCTCAGCCTTCACGTTGGGAACTAAGATATCATCATTAATTCCCAGCTGTCCTCACATGCAATGGTCACATGCAGATTTATGATGCTCAAGTCCCATTCCAGACCTCAGGAATTATTGGGATCCAACAGCACATGTGCTGACACAGATGCCTCAGTATTTTCTCCAAGGTACCATAATTATCTATATATCTATATATACTTTATATATATTTATGCATATTCTATATATATTATATATATTACATATTTTATATACTATAATATATAATATATATAGATATATATAGACATAGATATATAGATTTATAGATATATATATGGATATACACACACATATAGATATATAGATATTTTTATATATTTTATACATATTTTATATATATTATATATGCTATACTCTATATCTATACATGTGTATATATATCTACCTATATTATATATAGATACACAGATATTTTAATATATATTTATGTATTTTACATATATTATACTCTATATCTGTAACTAATATAGCTCTATATAGACATATAGCTCTATATAGATATATATACTTAGATATATAGGTATTTATATATATTTATACATATATTTAAAAAAATTATATATAATATAATCTATCTGTATCTATATTATACATATATATAAGAAATATATATATAAATATATATCTTTTATTTATATATATATATAAATAGATAGATAAATAGATAGATAGATAGATAGATAGATAGATAGACAGACAGATAGATATAGATAATTATGGTACCTTGATACCATATATTTCCAGGTATATTTATAATCTATCTATATATATTTTTCCACACTGCTGTGGCTTGAAAAAGCCTGAGCAGGTGCCATTTGCTGGAGCCCTGCAAGTCCTCACCTGGAGTGGTGGCAGCAGTGCTTGGGGCTGCAGCAGTGGCTGTAGGAACACTGCCATTTGTGGGCACTCCACTGGGCACAGAAGTCTCTGCCTGTGCCTTTGCTGTGCTTTTCACTGGCACAGGGCTGGCTGTGGGAAGCTGAGGGTGGGCATCATCCTGCTGCCCAGGCTGCTCAGTCTTCCCTGGAGCTGTCAAGTCCAGTGCCACAGGGCTGGAGAACGTAGCCAGCAGTGATGATTCTGGTGCAGATGTTCCTGTGTGGATCTGCAAAGGAAGAAGTTGTCTGAGTTTGACCTGAACACTGAATGGCAGTTTTAAGTTGCCTTTCTCCTCCTCCACAGTTAGGGAGGCTGGAAAATCCCTGGTTTGTTTTTCCACAAGCAGGAATTTTTACAGCTTCCCCTTCTCTCTTCTGAAGTTTCTCCATGTTCTTCCTCCAGAGCAGACAGGTCATTTCTACCCCAGCTGAACACCAGTTAACACCAGATTTAGCTACACCACATAAGTACCAAGGCTGTTGATGTGGGAAATATAGAAGATCCAGGTTCAAAACTGCAGTGAGTGGAGCTAAAAGAACAGAAAGGTGGGATGAGACAGACCCTGAAGACAGGGATCACAAACTGGGGTTCATTTACTCTGGCTGTGATTTCCTTTTCCTGAAGCCAACATGAAGCAGGAGATTTGCAGTGGCATTTTTATGTAATAACTAAATTGTTACAGCAAGAGGAAATTTATTTTGGACTCACTCTTCAAAGCAAGGTGAGCTGACACACACAGCTCCCTGCGTGCCTGCCCCAGGAGATGCTGCTGGGCAGGGAGAGGAGCTGGAGGGCACAAAGTTTGCTCACATCCACACAGGATGAGCCACTTGATTGAAAATAATCAGAATGGCAGGAACAATTTCCTTTCTTTCATCAGAAAATTCCTTTTACCTACCCCCATTCCAGTTCCCAGCCTGCCAGGCCATACTCCTGACAATTTACCCTCCACCATGTGAAGTCCATGTGTGTAGCACTTTTTTTTTTAGCTAACTCTATTTTGAGAACATCTGCTAAATATTTAAAATGGAGCAATTTACCACCTTTGACTCAGAGAGTGCTTTGGAGCTGGATTTCCCACCACTACTGCCCATTAGAGGAGTGATTAAAAGCTCATTTTGGAGGAAATAAACTCAATATGCTTTTAGACCATGCTGTTGGCATTCAGTCCAGGAAAAAGGAACTGGGCAAACACTCCAGACCATGGTGGGCAACATCTTTGTCAGTATATGGGCTGGGCTTTAGAAAACACTAAATGTTGGTTGTAAAAATAAAGCTGTGCTGCCCACACTGAACAACCAGCCAAGCCAGGAGCAGCAGTGAAGGCACCCAGGGCTTCTCTGCAAGGTTTTTGTTTCAGCCTTGGGCAAATAATTTCTTCTCACCATATCTCAGCTCCCTTTGCTCACAGAATGTAAAACAATTGTTTGGTTAACATCTGAGCTTTATGTACCAAGGAATCAAACACTATTTGTTAGTGTTACAGACATAAGCTGTCCTCCTATATTTGGTTACTTGCTAATGAGCTGACTTAAACAGAAGTATGGATTCTTTGGAATCCATGCAGGAAAAATCTGGCATGCTGCTCCTCCTCAGTGGCCTCAGGACAGCTGGATGTCCCAAGCTGTATCATCTTCCACCCACTGACAACTGCAAAGGGTACTGAGTCCCTTTCCTCAAGATAAAGTTTGAAATGCTGGCAGGAGAAAGAGGGGAACGGCCAGGCAGTGAGACAGACTCTTTAGGAAAGGCACAGGAGCAGAATGTTCCCATGACTTCCTACCACTGTGGGGAACAACTTTTTGCTTCTCAAGAATCAACCCAGAAGGGTCACAAGAACAAGAGCCACAAAAAACAAACATGAGATCCACATTCACCTGCTGGCCACAGCAGAGTCCCCACTTGGCCTGGTAATATTTCCAGCGAGCTGAATGCTTTCTTGACTCACTTTTAATTCCCAAAAAACCCCCACTTTACAGTTAAGAGAGATCCTCTTCCTTCCAAAAATCTTCAGGATGAATTGACAGCCAAATGTCTGTGGAGAGCTGGAATTAGATAAGCTTTGCCTGGGGCAACACAACAGTCAAAAATGCCTCTAATGCTTGCAAGCTGAGACATTTCTTATCTTTGCTCCATAACTCTGAATTCTTTAAAGCAAAGAACAGATTATTTCATTCTTGGGGATAAATGACAAGGAGACTAGAAGTTTGCCAGCTGTCCTATCTTATTAGCTTAGAAAATAGAGAGGAGTGACACATTGGCCTGAGTCAACACAGGAGCCTCAGACAATTTTGATTCCACCCCTAAATGCCTTTGGCCTGAGACAAATAACCCAGTGTCCTTGTCTGGGAGTCCCATGTCTGGTAGAGGGACTAGAGCAGCCCTGTGCATCAGAATCCACACTGAGCCCAAGTTACTTGAGAGAAAAATACCTCTGTCCTGGAAATTACTTCTATTTTTTAATTTAAATAGGCCTGGTCTGAATTCATAAAATGGGCTCTTTCCAGCTTAGATGGTTTCCTTGCTGTCTGCAGTAAGTGCCACATCTGTGAAGACTCTTAAGACACTAAAATGTAGGTAATGTCACAAACCATTACAGAGTTAGTGCTGGTGGTAAAGAGAGAGATTTCCTTGTTCCTTGTGGATGAAAAGCTTGCAGGAAGTGTGACAGCAAGAGCCAAACAGTGCATTTGATGTAAGGGCAGGAATGAGTTCTCTGGCTCTGTTGCAACACTCTTGCTCCAGCCTTTCCCAGTCTGTCTGCAGACTTGCTGCAGTGCTGCAGCAGCCCTGCTCATCAGCAGTGCTACAGTTAAATACTTCTCCTGACTGGCTATTAAATGTGTGGCTATGTTTCAAAAATGACAAGGAATTTTACAACGAGACAGAAAAAAACCTGGTCCCTGGAAAGTGTCACTCACTTTAATGAAAAAGGACCAATCTCCCTTAGTTAAGGGCTGATGAGCAGGATGCACTGTGGTTTATCCTGGTTCCATAGCAAGGATACAGTAAAACCAGAAATTAATGCTCACTGTACATTAGCAAATGCCACTGCAGATGGCTGTGGAGCCATCAGAACTGCAAGAGGAAATTTAAAACCCACAGAGGCAATATTTTCCCAAAACGATCATTTTCCTTCTCTCTGAAGGAGAGAAGGACAGCAAAGGAAAATATTTATCTTCCATACATTCACTGCTCAGCAGCAGCAGAGGAGAAAAAGCACTTCGAATTCAAATCTCCTTTCCTACTTCAGGTGTTTGATGTTCTCAGGTATGAACAGCCAGTACTGTCCTCATCTTCCAACCCCTCCTAAAGAACAGCAAGAAACACCCAGCCATGTGCTCCATGGATTGGGCCAAATGTAGCCCAGGAGAAATTCCAGTGATTTCAGCATGGGTGTAATTTTATTTTGGTCCCAGCTTGGAATACCTCCCTCCTGGAAGGTCTGACCATGACCCAAGAACACAGCCCCCAGTGTTTTATCCTTGGCTCACATTAAACTGCTCTTGGATTTGAAGTGCAAGGACAGCTGCAGAGCTGGCTTTGCATTTTGCAGGTAAAGTTGGACGGTTCAATAATCCTAGAATTGGCCCAGGTGGCCATTTTAATTCTTCCTTCTCCTCAAAAACTCCATCCTAAACCTCAAAAATGCAAATGTCGGGAATTCCATCATGTCACTATATTTTTGTAGAATGTTTTTAGTTTTTATTTTTAAGAACTTGCATTTTGTTAAGAGCCACGGACTTTCTTATTAGCAAAAATCATCAAGGAGAGTAAAAACCTTTCCCCAGCATACATCCAGCAGTGCACATTCATGACAAAGGGAGCACTTCCTAAGGATGGAAAATCCTTGTTCAGCAACATTCAGAAGCTGATTAATCAGTGTAATTTAATATTTGCAACCAGTTTACTAGACACACGTTGGACAGTAATAGCAGGATAACCTGGAAAGCAAAATTGCAAAAAGAACAAGCAGGGAGATGTAAAAGCTGTTCCCCAAGAGCCAGAGAAAACATTTAAGAGTGGCTGCAAAGACATTTCCTCACATGTATGACAGCTGAGAGAATGGGGTCACCATGCTCAGCTCAGCTCCTAGGAGGAGGAAAGAGCAGGGAGGGTGGAAATGCTGCAGCATTGCAGGGGAGAAAGAAACCTGAGCTCAAGTCAGCCTCGAATGCTGGGGGGGGTTCTGGAAAATCAAACATTGGTCAGGTTTGAGTGCCTGGTTTCACATGGCACCCTGGCTGCCCAGGAGCTCTCAGCAGTGTCCCTTGGCTGCTCGCCACATCCTGCTCCAGGGTGGTGGCTCAGGCAGTCCCAGCCCTACCTGCAACCAGGATTTGAAAAAGTCACTCATTTCCAGAACCAGAGGCACCAGTTTTGTACACAAAGCCAAATCCCTGAAACGTGGCAAAAGCTATTCCAGGAGCAGTTTAACAAAGTAGAATTATATTTCACCATCAGGAGTGCACAAGCATTTTTGAGATAAGGCTCAAAAACATCATTTGCAGATGTAAAAATACAAACATCACTTAACAATTCAAATGTGCCAAATTCTCTGTAACATCATGATCTACAGGCTTAACACTGTATGTATTTGGAATAGAGACTAAACTGATTCCATTCACCCAGTGCCAAGGTAAGCTCTGGAGGATTTGAGAAACTGGAGCACTCTTCAAAAAAGAGAACATTTGGAATTAAGATGCCAACTCAAGCAAGCAGACTGACATCGCAGTACGCTGTGAGCTCAATGCATGACTCTATAAAATAATGAATTTAACTGCCTTGATTCAGTATTTAAATGAAAACAGCTTTTTTAATTGTGTGGATTTGAACAGGTACTTTTACAAGTAACAGTTTTCAGCTCCCATATAATTCCCACTGACATGTCACCTTTCCTTCTCAGCTGGCAAGCACACTGTGGGATTATACAGAGGATAAGCATTATCACAGACTCCATCCTGCCTCACCTTCCCACTTCAACACTGTTTATCCCAGCTAAGAAAAGGGGAGCAAACAAAACTACCCCAAAATCCAAACAAAACCCCAAACCACTGGCTGTGCCTTGTTGATAGGAGGCTGAAAACTGGTAACTTGAAAAGGTATCCCATCAGTTCCAAGTCAAAATCAACCTAAAGCCAGACTGAGGAGGGGAACAGCTGTCCCAGACAGCCCCACCCATCACTTACCTGGGGCGAGTCACCATCAGCATCCTGTGACCTGTTCACATTATTGCTCTTAGGAGGGATTGGGCTTCTGGGGTTCAGTTCTCTTGGATTCTGTCCATTTTTCAGCAAGTCTTGCTTTTGATTTACTTTCTCAGGAGCAGCTCTGTCTTCCACTAAGTGCCTCAGGACCTGATCCTTCCAGCGTTCTGTTTCACTTTGGCTGCTTCTGGAGTTCTCTGCCAGATCCCTTCTCAGGAGCTGCACCCTGTGACCTGCCAACCTCCACTTCTGCAATGATCTTCTCAGTCTTTTCTTCCTCTGGACAGGGATACCCCAGTCCAACCACTTGTGACTCCAAGTCTTCCCATCACCTTCCATATGGAAGTTTAACAAGTGCTCTGTGCTTTTTGATTTCTTTAAAAACACCAAAACAGAATCTGAAAAGCCAGTCTTGTTGGCCTGACACGTGCCAGGCATGCTGCAGTTCACCTGGATGCACATATTTTCCAAGAACCAAAAGGCATCACAGGTGGGGTGCTGGCAGCAAGTGGTCTGACAGGAGCTCAGAGTGTGGAACCCTTCCAGAAGCTGCAAATGGTGACCTGCCCACGATCTCAAACGGCCACCAAGCAGGATCTTCCCCAGCTCACATTTAGATCCGTTCCAGTTTGCATCTGGGAAAGAGGAGGGAAGAAAAACAGACAATTCTCAGTTCTTTAAAGCAGTGGATAATAGATTTCATCACTATTTGGGACACAGGAATAACACAGGAAAGTAAATCTGACTTCTCAGAATCTCTACCTGGCCTCACTATCCAGCATTTACAGAATATTTTAAGGAACAATCTGCTCCTCCTTCCTAAGCCACCACCACCCTTTCCAAGAGGAATGGAGAAGCAGAAGTGAAGATGGAAATGTTTCTGTTTCAGAGGAGCCCATAATGCCCACACTGAGCAGCTGGACCAAGGTCACACAGCAAGTTCAGAGCCAGAAATTGAACCCCAAAATCCCAAGCACAGCTCTTTAATCAGTCATGGCCTCTGCCCATAGTCTGCCTAGAAGGAAAACACTGCAAATGTGGCACTGGCATTTTTAATTCTTCCATGCTGATATCTGACATCAGTTGCTTATTCTGACTGAATTTGCTCCACTTGAGAAGTTGTTAACAGTTTCTAGAAAAGGGTTCTTCAAGGCAAAGCCTTGCCATCCACCCTGCCATAGTGTTTTTCATTAAAAACCCTCAAACATTTGACATAATTTCTGTTAAGAGTCAAGTCACTTCAGGTCTCAGCTCTGCAGTAAAGCAGCAACTGCTTTGCAAATGGATTCTTTTTTTTTCTTAGCATGAAAATTTTGAGTGCTTGCAGGGATCAATGGATTAAAGGCTTCCAAAATTCAGAGCTCTGCAGATTAAGGACTCCCTAAAAATAGCCTAATGACCTATGGGACTGTTACACTGTGCTGTGTTCAGCATCCAAGCAATAATAGGTCATTGGAAGATTACTTTACAAACAGTGTTGCTGGACTGGGAGCTGTGCAGCTGGAGAATATGCTCCAGATCTGGCTCCCTCCCTGTCAAGAATGGAGTTCTTGAACACAACATGAATGGAAACCATTTTTCTCCTTTAAAATAAAGCCTGAATTTAAATTACAATATCCTGATTGGGAATGAACTTGAGTTTAGTGACCAATTCATGGGGGACAGAGCTCCCTGTAGGTGTCTGAACCCACCACTGTGCAGAAGGGGGAGAAGATCCTCCCTTGAGCACTGAAATGTGTAAAAGACACTCTGCAAATGTTCAACAGCAAGAGAAGTTGACACCAGGATCTTTGAAAACCTCAGCACCCTTGTCACACCTCATCAACACACAGCACATCCTTGGAGAGAGAGCAGACAGGGAATCTGTGTGCCCAGGGCAACTGCCAACCTCATCACACCTGAAATGCCAGGACTGCCAGCCCCTGGCACTGTCACAGTCACAGGCTCCTGGCACCAACCTGATGGGGCTGGAATTAGAACAGAATATGGAATGTGAGTACACACCAAGCCCACGTGTAAGCACACACACACACTCTCTCCAGACTTGGAGAAACAATAACAAACTGAAGTATTACACCATTCCTGAATTTCAAAAGGATCTCATCCACTCAGATTTACGTTTTGCCTGTAAAATTCTCTTTCTGTTAAAGGTGAATCACTGTCACTAATATATCCTGAGCATGAGGGAAATGTGCTGCTTCCCACGTTCCTAAAACCCTTCCTCCTCCTCCTCCATCACTGCTCATCCATCTCTCCTCATGTGTCAGGCCTGGCTCACACATACCACTCAAATTAAGGCTTGATATGGAAGCAGTGAAATTCAGCAGTTTCTAGTACCAGGCTTGGAACTGGGGCACACACAGAATGGGGCACATTTAAAAGAAAAATGTTCCCAGGGAAGATATCCCTTGTGACAAATCAGTACATAACACAGGTATTATAGTTATTAATCTCAAATGTAAAGCCTGGATCCCAGAAACATCTCAGTATGTCAGAGCCATGACTTAGCCTGGATGACACAACACTGCCATGCTGAGAACATTCTGCTTCTCTTTTAACACACTGCTAAAACAAGATTTGAATAATATTTTGGCTACATTTCATTTTCATAACTTTGTTAATGGCCATTTGGGACATATTTATTTGAAATTAGCCAGTATGTTCTTCTGAATTGCTGTACATGGACAGCTTAAAACTCAGATAACTCTCAGGAATGACAGAAGTGAACAGGCAACTCCCAGCATGCCAGATGTGAATTTTCCACTGAGACATACTGATTTTCACTTTGCATTTTCAAATTCCATGGCCTTTGCTGGGCATCAAACATTCAGACAACTCTACATGCCCTGGGAGAAAACAAAATCTGCACTTGCACTGATCTGTGGAAAGCAGGAACATTCCTGAGGATGAGTTCCCTCCTAAGCTCAGCACCACACAAGTCACAAGACACCTGCACAGTGGGTGTGCTTAGTCACTTTTCCATACTGTTTTTGTCACATCAGTGGAGAAAAACTGCTCTTGCCAGGAACTCAGGAGTTCCTGTCCCAGGGATGCAGCTCCCAGCTTTGCTGAGCAGCAGGGGAATGAAACACACAGGAACAGCTTCTATTAATAACCCCAGGTTTACGGACTTGCCCAGGCAGTTAATCCAGCCTGATAGCAGATTAATGATTAAAGACTTGACTCTGTGGACTTTTTAAACCTGCCACACAGTCAGTCAGTCAGTTATGTCAACACAGCCCCCTTGCGTAACTCCACATGACCACGCTCATTTCTAGGCAGCCATAACTCCTCCTCAGCTTCACAAACAAGCCCAAAATAACAAAAACTCCGCAATGGAAAAAATGTCCACCCCAGGGTAGCTATGCCCATATAATTATATTTATTTCTGCACACGCAAAAGCTTTAATTTAATGGACTCTTCACTCATTGAACAGTTGGACTTGATGATCTCAGAGCTGCACTGTTCCAACCTTAACAATTCTAGGAGTCCTGGCTTTAACTCTCCCAAGCAGAGCAGCCCATAAACACATCAACACTGTCTAGAACACCCTCCAGGAGTCTCATAGGAGCTCTAACTCTGAACTTCCAAGAAATTACTAAAGCCAGGAAATGCAGGCAGGAAGCTCAGTTGAAAAGGAAACACTCATCATTCAAAAACACAACCCTTAGCAGGAATACAAACATGTTTTTCCAGGGTCTGAAATAGCTGATTAAAATCACACAGCTCATTAGCTTAATCAAATCTGCCACTGGGAACTGTCCAGGAAGGTCCAGCAACACAACAGGGACCCTGCAGCTGCCTGGAGAACATGTCCACATAACTGGGAAACAAAGCAAACCAACCCCCTTCTCAAACCAAACATCACACAATCCATTAGAGGAAAACTTCAATCCAAGCCACTAACTTGGTTATTTACTTGAGCAGGAGGTTGGTTGCTCAAGTTTGAACAGGAAATAAAAAAAACAAACACAACCATTGCCTGTAGGCAAATAAAGACTTCTGATACACTGCTCTTGGGAAGAGCATTAAACATCTTAGGGCTAAAAAATATTCCTGCCTTTCCAGGTTGATTTCCTTAAGTTAAATTATTTTCCAGATTATCACTTGTCCCTTTTGTCAAAAATTAAGGTCAGAAAAAGCTCTCTGTGAGATACAAGCTACACTTTTGAGAGCTCATTTAGTAACTGCTAAGGGTGGTGTTTTGGTTTGAAAAAAACAACAACTGCTTTGGTTTCTCAGTTAAAAAAAACAATTAAAAAGGAAACCAATAAAAAACCAACCCTATATCTACCAGTAAATAATTTCACTTTTCTCTCAGAGTATTTTAAAGAAGTAAGAGGGAAAAAGACCATAAAAATCCATATACAGAGTCCCAGAGAGAACAGAAGAGTCACCTGCAGAGGAGCACGAGGCACACAGGCAAGTGCACAGGTAGAACAGCTGCAGAATTCCCAGCTCCCTCACAGCTTTTCCCAGGCAGTATTGGGACAGGAACCGGGTGCTGATGCTGGGCTTGGCTTCCAACCTCTTCTCCATGGCCTTTGTGGGCAGCAGCAGGGTTCTAGAAACACGCAGGGTATGAAACACAAAACATCCTGTGGCCATTGAAATGTTCCTGCACAGATCCTGCGAGAGTGCAACGTGAACAGAGCATTTGTGGAGGAAAAGGAATGTCTTATCAGCTGTGATTAGTCCAGCTGTTGCTAAGGAACTATCAATGTCTGATACCAAAATGGAACCTGTAGTGCCACAGCTCCCAGTGCTGAGTGCAGAGAGCCTTTCCCTTGTGGTTTTCTCCTCCAGATCCCCATTTTTCATCTGATATCACAATAGCTGTCCACTGGTTTCCAAACGGGCATTTAGGAATTTCCAGTTTCAAACATGAGGATTGGACACCCAGCAGCAGCACGAGGATAACACAGGCAGGGACAACCCCTGCACATCTGCCCGGAGATGTCACCAGAGGCACGTCCGTGCTGCCTGGTGCCAGCCAGAAACAGGGAAATGACAGCACAGCAACGCTGGGAAACTGGCAGCTAACGCCCTGGTTTGCTTCTTGTTTTGCCCCACAGGGCAGAGATCACCAAACTTCTCTGCCTTTCTAATGCCAAAGGCCATTTAACAGCCCTATATGCAAATTGAATGCAAATTATCTCTAGGTGATGCGGGTAGGAGAACATTAATTATTTCACAGGTAATAAATAGTTTCTATTTTAAGGGAGCGACGAAAGCATCATTAGGCACTAAACGGCATTAAATAGGCCAGTTCTGAAGAATGCAAAGGGAATGCTGCGACAGGGAATGTTGTGACAGGGAATGCTCTCACAGGGAATGTCGTGAGAGGGAATGCTGTGACAGGGAATGCTGTGACAGGGAATGTCGCGACAGGGAATGCTGTCACACAGGGAATGCTGTCGCAGCCGGATCCACCAGCGCTCCGCAAGCACCCAGAGCTGGTTACACCTCGAGGAACTGCACTCAACCGTCCTCAGCAGAGCAGGAACAGACACGGGAGAAAAACTTCACCGGGGAGGAGAATGTAAACACGCGCCCGCTCAGCCAACAGGTCCCTGAGGGAACTTTCCGCCGCCCCAGCCCCCGGTGCCCGCTCCTGCCCGGCCGGAGCCCAGCACGGAGCCCCCGGCGCCGGGCCCGGGCCCCGCGGGAGGCGGCAGCGCTCCGTGCCGCCGGCGCGTACGTACCAAGGGCGCATGGCGAGGCTCGGCGGCTCCTCGGCGGCTCCTCGACGAGCTCAAGCGGGCACCGGGCGCCGGGCACGGCCGGGGCTCCAGCGCGGCGGGCCCGGGGGCACCGCGGCCTCCCGCCCCGCGGCCATGGCGGCGCACGCTCACCCGGAAGCTGAACCGCCGCCTCCCGGCACCAGGGCTGGCTCCGGCCGTGCGGGCAGTGCCGGGGCTGCGGAGCCGCGGGTCCCCGCCGCTCGCTCCCGGTCGCACCGGGCGGGGCGGGCGCGGAGGCCGCGCAGCCACAGGTGATTTGCCCACAGTTCCGCGCGGAGGCGGCGGCTTCGGGCACCGCCCAACAAGGCCGCACGCCGTTGGCCGGGGGCGCGGAGGCGGCGCGCGGATTGGCTGGAGGGGGAGGCGGGGCGGGGGCGCGCGGCCGCAGGCGGGGCGCCGTGAGGGAAGGGGCCGGAGCCGTGAGGGACGGAACGGAAACCGTGAGGGACAGGGCCGAGAGAAGCGGCCGAAGCCGTGAGGGACGGGGCCGAGAGAAGCGGCCGGAGCCGTGAGGGAAGGAGCGGAAACCGCGAGGGAAGGGGCCGAGAGAAGCGGCCGGAGCCGTGAGGGACGGAGCGGAAACCGTGAGGGAAAGGGACCGCAGCCGTGAGGGACAGGGCCGAGGAACGGGGCCGGAGCCGTGAGGGACGGGGCCGAGGGAAGGCTGCCCGCGTTCCCTTCTAGTCCTTCAGCCCCTCTTCCCGGCCATGGCCTCGGACTGCGGGGACAGGCTCGCCACGCTGAAGCGGTGCCTCAGTGTGCTCAGAGACGCGAGGAACGACAGCGAGCAGTTCGCAGCGCTGCTCCTGGTAGGGAGCCGCGGGATCGCCTCAGGAGAGGGCAAACGGGAGGCCAAACACCCTGCTGGACACGGGAGTGCCCGGGGGATGTGGGGAGGTGGGTTTTGGGAGCTCAGAGCAAACTGCTTCAGAGCTTTGGGGTTCTCTTCAGCAAAGCAAGAGAGCCTGGCCTTGACCTGGGCGTGCAAAGGGTTAGTCAGTGCTGCCAGGCTTTTGGAACACCGTGGTAAATGTCTGGGTTAGCACTTGGATCAAGCGCCAGCTCAGTGCACTAAATAAAGTTGTTTTGGTTTATATTTGCAGCAGTTCTATCCTGTACATATACCAAATCCTTTTGCTATGCTCACGGTCGCTCCTGTTCCTGCACTAAATAAAGTTGTTTTGGTTTCTATTTGCAGCAGTTCTATCCTGTACATATACCAAATCCTTTTGCTATGCTCACGGTCGCTCCTGTTCTGCCTCGTAGGTGACCAAAGCAGTCAGAGCCGGAGAGGTGGATGCCAAGACCCGCCGCCAGATCTTCGACGCGATCGGTTTCACATTCCCGACCCGCCTGCTGATCTCCCAGCAGCCCCCAGCCGACTGCCCCCCGCACACCTTCCGTGCCCTCGGCCTCACCCTGCTGGCCTGTTTCTGCACCGACCCGGAGCTAGCTGGCCACTCGCAGATCCTCAACAAAATCCCGACCTTCAACGACGTCCTGCTGTCCCCCTGTGACCCAGACTGCACATCCATGGTTGATGACGTGTACCAGTGCCTCAGCGCTGTCCTGGCCACAGCCAGGGGCCCCAGGCAGTTGGTGACCAAAGGGACAGCGTCTGCCCTGTGCCAGGCCTACCTGAATGGTGGTCACGGCTCTGAGCGTGCCCTCACACTGCTTGTGGGGCTGTTGGCCGTAGCAGAGGCCAAGTGCTGGCAGAGAGATGCTCCACAGCTCCTGGCTGTGCTCAGCAAGCTCTCCAGTGACTTCCTCAAGGCTGAAGACATGACCAAGTTTGAGCTGTGCGAGGTTCTGCCTCGCTTCATCCCCCTGTCGTATCCTCTCACAGAGAACTCGCAGGGCTCCGAGTGCCTGCGCAGGCTTTACAAAGGGCTGGCTGACGTTTTGGGCAGCAAACTCAGCCAGGCACAGCGGGACCCTGCTCTGAAGCTCGCAGCCAGCCTCGTGCAGGCCTGTGGGGCTGAGTGGATCCCAGCAGGGAGTGCTGGCAGCAAGTTCCTGGCCCTGCTGGTGAACTTGGCTTGTGTGGAGGTTCGCCTGACCCTGGAGGAGCCAGATCCCCTGGAGGTGGAGGGGAAGAAGGAAGTGGTGACAGCCTGCTATGTCCTTATGGAGATGGGGATCCAGGAGTGCCTGAGGGAAGAGAACCCTCTGCTAGAAAATGTGCAGAAAGTGCAGCTCACGAGGATTATGGAGGAGGCATTTGGAGCTGTAATATTCTACTTGAGACAGGTAAGGCTGGGCTTTTAACAAAGAACAGGTTGTGGGGGAGGCTCTGTTTGGAGCAAACTCTCCCTCTTGTCCCACTGTGATTTCCAGACCTGTGGTAGTTGGTGCAGAGTGACAATAATGTGTCACTTTGCTTTCTTCATGCAGGTTAGACAGGAGGAGCTGCAAGATCCTTTCATCTTTGCCTCTGTTCGAGTCCTTGGAGCTTGGATGGCAGAAGAGACATCCTCCCTCAAGCAGGAAATCTGTGAGCTCTTGCCTTTCCTTGTTGATTATGCCAGGAAGCTTTTCAAGGAGGGCAGCCCAGCTGTGAGTCTTCCCCAGGCAGAGCTGGTCAGCACCGAGGGCTCTGCCTTACCCCAGGATGCTCTGAGGTGAGCATTTTAAGCATACATTTATTGCATTTTAGTGCAAACCTGCTCAAATATTTTTTCTATTTTCATTCTCCCTGCAGTGCCACTTCCATGGGGCTTTCTCCCCTGAGATGGATGTAAATGCAGGGCTCAGACCCATTCTACCTCATGCTCCCAGTTTCTTTCCCCTTCCAGATTTCTGCTACCTGGCTTTTGCCATTTGACAGCAGAGGACAAACCCCGGGACATCCTCATCTCCGAAGGGGCCCCAGCACTGCTGTGTGAGTACTTCCTGCAGCAGTGGGAGGTTCTGACCTCTGAGTCCACGGCCCCAGCGCCTCTGACAAGCACTGAAATGAGTCTCCAGACCATGTGTGGGATTTTCCTTAACCTGGTTGTGACTGCTCCAGACCTGGTCAGGTAACAGAGCTGTGGGAGCTGGCTCTGAGGTTGGCAGTGGGAAGAAAGGGTGTCTTGTGCATCAAGCTTGAGGATCTGTTAACCTGCCATGCTGAAAAGGGATGTTCCTTTTTCAACCCCAACTTCATTATATTTTTGGTGCTGTGTTTAACCTTGACATTCTCAGGTGCTTCTGGCTCTTCTCAGGAAATGTGTCAAAAAGGGTTTATTTTCTCTCTAGGCGTGACAAAACCTTTTCCTCCTTGATGGATGTGTTGCTGAAGTCTCTTCCACTTCTGCTGCCCCAGAAGCATCACCTGGTTCTGACAGCAAACGTTGCCACTCTGGGCCTGATGATGGCCAGGATCCTGGCAGGGTCAGCAGGTAAAGGAAGTTCCCATGTTGTGCTGCATGGGCAGAGACCAGGAGCTGGGAAGTTGGGCTGGAGAAAGCAAATAGAAGGGAAACTGGTCCAGTTTGTCATTGGAAAAGTGATAAACCAAAAATGTTCAGGAGCAAGGAATACGTGAAACAATCAGTAGACTGATGTGCTGGGATGAAGAGATTTCTAGGGCAGGAAGATATTCTGCTCCACAGGCCCCTTCTCTGAGTGAGCAAACTGCATTGTAACATTCCTTTCCTTTTCTCCCAGCCCTGCAGGGAGCACAGCGTGCCAAGGAGTTTTTTGGAGCTGCCGTTCGCTTCCTCTCGCAGGCGCACGTGGCGCAGTCAGACCCCAGCGGTGACGGGCTGGCCCTGGCTGTGTCCCCCACCTACGCCAGCGCCTGGGACGACATCGCTGAGCTCTGGTTCCTGGGGATGCAGGCCTGGGCTGGCTGCGTGCCACTGCTGCCCTGGCTGCCACACACCGCTCTGCAGGCACGCTGGCTGCAGGAACTGGCACAGCTGCTGGCCCAGGTCACTCCAGCCTCCGTGGATTGTGAGCTGGTCACTGCGTTCCAGGCCGTGCTGGTGGAGCTGGCCAGAGCCAGCCAGCAGTGCAGGGATGTGATCCTGTCCCACCACGGCACGGAATGGGCCAACCTGTATGGAATGGCAGCTCTGGAACAGTGTCTGGCTGAGCAGGGAGGAGCCAGCAGCACTCCAGGTGGGAAATGAACCTGCACAAGGTCTGTTCAGTGCTTCTGCCAGATGGGCACAAGAAAACCCCATTTTAATGACCAAACTACAAAACTGGAATGATGCAGCAGCACCCAGCATGATCAGCACTGTCCACATCTGTGTGCAGAGCTGCTGCTGCCTCAGAACATTTCACCATGTCCTTGTTTGACCTGTTGTGAGGATTTCTCTGTAAAAACAGCCTATTTTGTTATTAAAGACTTTTTGTCTGTTTGTTTTTTAAACTCCTCAGTGCTGGGATTTCTTTCTGCCCCGGGCCCTGACAGGATGCTTGCTTCTCCCATTAATTTGGTCACAGTTTTGTCACAGTAAGCCCTGCAGGTTTTCACCTTATTCTGAGTCCTGCACATATTAATAACTACACATAGAACCCTGAAAAAGGCAGGAATGGGAAAAATTTTTATTATTTACTGATAGCACTGGAAATAACTCCTTGTGACTTGAAGATGCTGTGCTGCTGGGTGATCCCCCAGTTCATATCCTCCACTGGTACCATCATCCCAAGTTCACACCTAGAAAACCTTCCCAGCACCACTTGCTTTGCCTCTTTTGCCTCATCAAACACCTGCACAAAGTACATCCATGGGATTTTCCATTTGCTCCTTCTCACTGCCAGGATGGGATGTACAGGGAGAGATTTCCACTCCTGCAATGTGAAGGATTCAGTCTGCTCTGCTCCATTTAGGGTGTGAAAGCCAAAATGAGTGAAGTCCCCCTTGCTGATTCCCGATTCCCTGCAGACCAGAGAAGAGAAGAGAAGAGAAGAGAAGAGAAGAGAAGAGAAGAGAAGAGAAGAGAAGAGAAGAGAAGAGAAGAGAAGAGAAGAGAAAAGAGAAGAGGCCACATGTGTGGAGTAAACCTCTTGTAGCACCGGCTTTCCAGCTTGGCCTTGCAGGGGTTACCGCGTTGTCCCGAGGGTGTTTCCCAGAAGGAGCGGCTGCACGGGGTCGCTGCTGAGGCTGAGGCTGAGGCTGATCCGAGCGGCGCTCCCTGCTCCCGCTTTTCCACCAGGTGTCAGCCGAGGAGTTCTCTGCGAGCTGCTGCCTCGCCGGGACCGGCTCTGCTGCCAGCCCGAGGCGCTGGTCAGAACTCATTGGAGGGGGCTGTGGGATCGTCTGATCAAGGGAAAATCAAGCACGAAGCTGCCTCAAAAGAAGGGCTGGCTCTGAGTGTATTCCTGCTTTACACTGTGTTTTTGGCTCGCTGCTTTATTAGAGCGAGTGCCTTACACAACTGGAGAGGAGGCTGCTGCTCAGGGAAAGTATCTTGAGATCTTTTCAGCTCAGCCCTGAGCGGGAAGTGCAAGTTGGAACAAAGGCAGGTGCTGCCAGCAGAGCGGTGCTTTGCCAAACCAGCAAATGAGCCTCCTGGCCTTGGAAAAGAGCAGAACTTTGTGGAGCTGGGCTGGGAGAGGCTCCTCAGCCTGCCAGGAGCACATCCCTGCACCGCAGGGACAGAGCAGCAGGAAAAGCTGGGAATACAATGCAGTGTCAGAAAAAACACCCAAACCCTCAAAGCCTTTACCTTCCAGTGCTCCCAGGCCTGTACGCTCTTTTGCCTCTGGTCAGGGGTGTGGGCTTCCCATTAATGACAGCCACTAATTAGTGCTAATGAGAGATATGACCTGTATCACCAGGAGGATGTTCTGCTATCCCAGTGCAGTGCTGGGCTTGCTGTGGGCAGCAGATCTGGTTTGGCCGTGGTTCATTCCCGTGGGCAGTGGTTGGAGCTCCCACACCTGACCAGAGATCCAGCCTGTGCCTGCAGTTCCAGCACTAGCACAGTCCTAACCCAGAGGCCTTTGGCTGCTGGTCTTTAATTCCCTGAGATGCTACCTGGGAGCAAACCAAAAGCCCAGGAGGTTCTCCAGTTGTATCCTTCCCCATTTTAGGGAGTGGGGTTTGGCCACCAGCAGGTGCTGGAGAGGAGCATCTGCACCTCATTCTCACACTTTTTTATTGTAAAGTCCCCTCAGATGTGAGCAGGATCATCTGTGCCCTGCCAGAGCTGGACCCTCCCTGGGACTCTGATATCTTGTCATGTACTTATTTCCTTGCACAAAACCAAGCACACTCCTCATGAGCCCCTCACAGCTCTGAGCTGAAGGGGTGAGACACCCACGTTGCTCTGGGATGTCACCAGGCTGAATGCCAGTGGAGAAGGCAGAGCTCCTTGAGCAGTATCATTGCTCTTTTGTCCCAGGGCACTTTCCAAACATTCCTGGACAGAGCACTCCCAAAAAGACTGTTTTGCCTCCCCAAGACTGAGTGCTAACCACACGAGCGCTGCATGTTCAGGAGGGGAGGGCACTGGAGCTGTTGGAAGCCTCCTGCCACGTGGGCATCTCTTCTGGCTCCATGTGTGCCAGTCCACAGGCCCCAGCGCGCCCGGCTGGCCCAGCCCACGCGAGGGAGATGGTGCCCTGGCAGCCTGGCCAAGGCTTCAAAGGCTGCAGGATGTCCTCAGCCACCCTGAGCTTTGCAAGCCCAACCACAGGTTCTGCCTCTGGCAGCTGGCATCCACGGGCACTGATGATCTGGTGCCAGAGAGGTGGATGTGGCATCCTCTAACATCCCCTCTCTGCCAGTGTTTGAGATCCCAGCACGGAGTGGGATTGCAGCCAGCAACACCCAAAGCAAACTGTGCTTTATCTCCCAGTGCATTTCCAACACCAGGAGAAGCTCTCCAGCAGCAAGATGATTGTTCACTCTGCTCCAGCAAGATGGACAAGGCCCCAGAGGAGCAGATCCACATTCTGTTTCTCTTTGACAGCTTAAATGTCATAATGCCATTGCAAACCTGACCATGGTATACGTTATCTTACAGCATTTATTCATCTCACCCCAAAAGCACTGGCAATAAAATTAAATATTTCATAAGGTTGTTATTTGGCTGCTGTGCTGCGAGAACCCAGTGCAGCCCTCTCCCTCCTGCCATGAGATGTAGCAGAGGTGGCACAGCTGGACTTGTGCTCCTTAAACAGGGATGCTAAAGAACAGGGAGCTGTGTTTGAGCCTCCTGCGCTCAGGTGATACCAGAAATTGTCCTGGGCAGGTTGAACCAGTAACAAAACCAGGCAGCTGCTGGAAGAATGTGTTTGCATCCCATTGTGTGACAATCCTGGGCCCTGCCTGGGACCTTGGGACAGCAAAAAGTGAATAATTGTTCATCATGGCTTAATGAGTGCCTCCTGTCCATGAGAGGCCCAGGGTTTGGTTTGCCCTCATCATCAGACAGGTGCTGTACAGAGGGTCTGGGGCACTGAAGGACTCAGGCAGGTCTTGGACACCTTGCAAGGACAATTCTGCTTCTTGCAGGGCTCTGAGGGTGCTGCTGGGCAGGACACCAGGGCTGGGAAGGTGCTGATTGTGCTCCCAGAGAAAGTGAGAGGAGGTGCCAGGGCAGGGTAGCTCCTGGGGGTTTCCAGAAGCCCAGAGTCTGCTGCAAGGTCCTTTTTCTCCTTCCTGTGTTGTGCTGGGGAGTGTGACACCCCCCACAGCCCCACAGCTCCAGGCTGGCCTGGCCCTGCCCCAGCCTGGTGTGTTCCCACAACCCCAGTTTGCCCAGCATGTTCTGTGAGGGGCAGTGGGACAGCTCTGCCTTTTGTTTTTTTCCTTCCCTTTGTCTGTCAGTGTTGCAGGTTTCCTCTGCTCTGTCTCATTTTTGGGTTGAAACACAGCTTCCCTCCAAGCTGCTGCAAGGGACCATCCTCCTGTTTGCCTGCTGTCCTGTGCAGGCTGACTCACAGCCCTTCCTGCCTGGATTTTGCACAGTTTCACCTCTTTCAGATGAATAAAGACTCAACATTATACGCACTAGACGAGCGAGGGACATTAAGAATGAACTGGAACATAACTGCAAAATACAGCATGTCCAATCCAATTTTTCCTAGCAAATGAAATGGATCTGGTGGAAAATAAATACAGAACTTCCAGGAGCAGCGTCCTTGAAGAGCATTTGAGGGGGATGAAGAGATTTGAATGGATCAACCCTCTATACCTCTTCATATCCCTCCTCCCACCCTTAAATGCCATCTTTAACAGAAATAAATTAGAATAAACGATCAGCCCATGCCTCCTAAAGACAGGTGGCAGGGTAATATTAAAAGAAATGAATAAAAATTCATTTAATGAGCATTGTTAATTAAACCTGGAAATCAAAGAGGTCTGAGTTGTGGGAATTCAGAGGAAAAATGAAAATGAAGGGAGCCGTAGCTCGGGGCGGGAAGAATGGAATTAAATTAACTGCAGTGTGGGGCTGTGTTTGTTGATGTCGATCACACAGCGCGGCGTGCTGCGGCTGGGGGTGAAGGGTTTGTGCTCTGCTCCACGGAAAACACGCGCTGCCGGTGCCACGTCCCGCCCAGCGGGTGGCACGGGGAGGCCGCGGGGACCCGCGGGGACCCGGCACCCCAGAGCCCGGCCACGGCGCCCGTGGGGAGCTCTGACCGCGGGTCCGGAGCCGCGAGTGGGTGCCGGGCTGTGAGGCTGTGCGTGTGCCCGTGGGGATGGGCATCGCCGCTCCGCCGTGGGACCGGCGTGGCCGTGCTATCGAGGGGAGCGGGGATGGCATCGGGGTCACTCTGTGCCCCGTTGGTGTCCGGTGTCCGGTGCCCGGTGCCGAGCTCAGGGACCCGGCGTTGCGGACCCGCCTCGTCCTGCCCCGGAGGGAGGGCTCAAACAGAGAGTGAGGGAGGGATGGGGAGGCGGAGGGAGGGACGGGGAGGCGGAGGGAGGGACGGAGGAGGGCGGAGAGGCAGGCGCGCTGCCCGTCGGTGCTCCCCGTTTTCCCCTGGCTCTGTTGCACCCGGCGCCCGTCCTCCCGTCCGTCTCTCCGGACAGGGAGCCAGACCCGGAGCATCCCCAGATACTTCTCGTGTCCCCAGTCCGGGATGCGGCTCCCCGCTCCCCGTCGGGGAGGAGAGTGAAGCGCCCCGGGAGGAGCCCCCGGCTCTCCCGGCAGCACCGGCCCCGGGCCCCGCTCCCGCCGCGCTCCCGGGAGCTCGCAGCTGCCGCCGGGGCCCTCGCAGCGCTCCCGGAGGGGCCCCGCACCCGGCTCGGGCTAATAAAGTCAAACCGTAGAGCATCGCCGCGGCCCCGCAGCCCGCCCGCGCTCTCGGGCTCTCCCGACCCTCGGGGCTCGCTCCCCGGTGCGGCCCGTGGCGCTCCGCGGCAGGACTCTGAGCCCCGGGGCAGGGGAGCCGGGGTGGCACCGCGGGGAGGGCGCGCTGTACCGGGGACAGGGAGCGGAGCCGCCCGACGGCGCGGGGGTAGCGCCAGCCGCGCTCCCAGGGGGCGGCGGGTGCCCCTCGCCCCCCGCCCCGGCCGCCTCCCGCCGCCGTCCCGCCGCGCCCGCTGTCGGGAGCCGTCGGGGCCCCGCGGGAGCGGGCGGCGCGTCCCCGTCCCCGCGCTCTGACGCGCGCTCCCGGGGCGGCGGGCGCGCCCCCGCCGCTATAACTGGCGCGCATGGAGTCGGGGCCGGCGCAGAGGAGCGGGCGGGCGATGGGAGACGCCGCTCCGGCGGGATAGAGGGGCGGAGACGGGGGCACCCCCGGGGCCCGGCCCGCCCGGGGCTTGCCGCGGGCCCGCACCGATGCTTGTGCACAGCTACCCGGGCATGGTGAGTGCGGGACGAGCACGAGTGGGGCGAGACGGGACGGGACGGGACGGGACGGGACGGGAGGTCGGGGACTGGGGCCGGGGCTCCGTGCCCGCCTCACCGCCGCTGTTTTCGCCGCCGCAGGACCGAGCCGAGGGGCTGCCCGGGGCGCCGGCCGGGGCCCGCCTGCCGCAGCTGCCCTCGCTCAACCAGGCGCCCTATGGCTCGGCGCCGCCGCTCTGCCACACGCCCGCCGCCGACTTCCAGCCGCCCTACTTCCCCCCGCCGTACCCGCAGCCGCCGTTGCCCTACCCGCAGGGCCAGGAGCCCGCTTACCCTCACCTGGCGGACCCGTACGCGGCGCTCAGCCCTCTGCACCAGCACCAGCAGCCGGCCTGGCCCCCGCAGCGCGGCCGGCAGGACGAGCCGGGGCTGCTCTCGCAGACCCACCGCGCCCTGGGGCTCGACCCTCGCCGCGAGTACCCCGCCGTGCCCCGCCTGCTCCACGGGCTGCCCGACGGCGGCCACGGCCTCGCCGACGGCCCGCTGGGCCTCCACGGCCTCGGCCACCACGGCCTCGAGGACATCCAGGTACGGGGGGACGGCGGGAGCGCCGGGAGGGTGCCCGGGGTGGGTTGGTTGACCGGGGACGGGGACAGATCCCTCTGCCTGTGGCCGGGACAAGTCGGGCCCCACGGCGTTCGTACCCCCGGGCAAGCAGAAACACCGGGCCGGGGATTCCCATTACTGGGGCTCGTTCGTGCCCTCAGAATTCCCTCTGGCCGGGGGCAGCGGGGGGACCGGGCCGTCCCCGCGCCGCGGGCAGCCGGTGCCCGGAGCCGGCTGACGGCTCTTCCTTCCCTCGGTGCTTTCAGGCCGTGGACGACGGCGGGATGAACCTGCTCGATCAGTCCGTGATCAAGAAAGGTAAGAAGAGCGCGGCGGCTCAGCGGAAAGCGGCACCGGACCGGGCCCCGCTCCTGCCCTCGGGTCCCCCCGCGTCCGTCCTCCCTCGGGGCTGCCCCCCGCCCGTCGGGCAGGGCTCGCTGCTGTCCCCGGCGAGACTGAAACGAAAGCGGCGGGTCCCGGCGGGCCAGCGCTCCCACCCGCTCCCGGCCCGCTGCTCTCCCTCGGGCGGTACCGCGGCCGCCGCTCCCTCCCGGTACCGGAGGGCCGGACGGGCGGACCCTGCTGTCGGGGAGCCCCGGGGCCCACCCCGCCCGCCGGCGGCCGCGTACGGTTTGCGTGGAAAGCCCGGGGATGCCCCGGCGGCAGCTCCCGGTGCTCCCGGTGCCGCCGTTCTCCGGTCGGATCCCCGCGCCCGGCGGCGGGAGAGGCAGCGCGGGCCGCGAACCGCTCCCCACCACGGCGGATCGGGCCCGTCCGGCGGGACTGGTACCGAGGGGAAGGACGCGTTTAACGGAGACGAGAAGTAGCGCGGCTTTGGGGCCGGTGCTGCCTGTCCCGCATCCCCACCCCGGCAAAACCCGGGACTGCGGAGACCCCCTCAGCCGCTCCAGAACCGGGACCGGAGGGGAGGAGCAGCTTTCCCCTCCGGGAGCGCCGCGGGGATCGGGGCTGCGGGCAGAGATCTCCCGCGTCCGGTTCTGCCCCGCACCCTGACCCGTCCCCCACATCCCAGGGAACCGGTGGGTAAAACAGCTCAAGTCCCTAAAATATTTCTCTGTTAAATTTTCCACCGGGCCGTTGTCAGAGCGATGAGAGGGGCTCGGGAGCGTCCGGGGCGATCCCTTCTATGGAATATTCCAGCGCTGCTTTTGGCTTCTCCCCGCGATTTTTTACAGAAATATGTGCATGGGAAGGATGCGTTTAACCAGAACGGAACCGCAGCCACCGGGAGGGCTCGGTAACGCGGGCCGGTGGGTGCTACAGCCCCGCAGCCCCGGTGCTGGTCCGATCCCCGGTAACTGCATGAAAAACCTCCCGAGCGTGCGGTCCTTCCCCAGCTGCCGCCGGTCGTTCCGGGGGGAGCGGAATCCCCTTTCCCTAGAAAAAGCTGTTCTAGGAACACGCGGCTGCCAGCGGGACATTAATGACCCGCATTAATTGAGCTTTAATCAGAACGCTGGAGAGGCGTTTCATTAAACATTCCGAGTGAGGAATGGTTTGTAAGAAGCTGAGGGGTGCGGGAGCCGGCACCGACCTTACCCTCCGCGGCTTGGGCAGGGCAGGAGCGCCCCGGAACGCTCGGGAAATATCCCGCAGTGGGAATGTTTGTCTGGAAGTTCGGTTGGAGTTATACTGGTTCACTGAGGTTTTTCCCCTCCTTTTTCCAAAAGCGCCATTACTTAGAATTTTTAGTCTCCTATCGGGAGGATTTGTCGTTGTTCATTGCTTGTTTTTTTGGGTTTTTGTTTTTTTTTTTTTTTTTTTTCCTTGGAGATTCTCTAGTTCTCTAGTCTTGGAAAGGGAAAAAAAAAAAAGAAAGGAAAAATGAAATTAAAATATCACGGAAGAGTGCTAAAAGCTCGGCCGCAGCCCCCCTGTGCTTACGGACACTTGTTCTTCCACGCCCGTTCTTTTTTTGCGTATTTAAATTTTTTAAAAAATATTAATATATCTTTTCCGTCCCTGTTTTTGCCCTCTTTATTATTATTTAATTTTTTTTCTATTATTATTCCTGTGTTTGGAGAGCGAAGCTCCGGGTTTGCTGGAGAAATCGATAAATCCAAAGCCAAGAGCGTGTTTGTGGGGGGAGCTGGGCAGCCCCGGTGGAAGCGGCGGGACGGAGCCACCGGGGCTCCCTGGAGCTCCGTCCCGGCACCCGCCCCGCTGTCCGGGATCCCGAGAACGGCGTCCGGAGCCGATGCCACGCTCCTCTTCCCCTGCCCCTGGAAGCTCCCAAAAGGGCGAGTTTAGCTCTAAAAAAACCGGAGGAATTATGGAAGCTGCAGCCGGGAATCCCGGATCAAACGCCTCTGCCCTCCACACGGCCCCGGGAATAAATTCCTTTACATTCGGCTTTATTTAATTTTTTAGAATGTATAAAATGTGGCTCTGTCAGCTTTGAGCTGTGTTCTGGAGCCCAGCGGGGCCAGAGCCGAGCCCGGGCCCCCGCGGGTGAATGGCACCCCAGGAAAAATAAAATTAAATTAAAGTCATGTGAGGCAGCTCCCGGCGGGTCCCGGGCAGAGAGAGCCGGAGGGAGCGGCTGGGCACCAGGGCTCGAGAACCCCCTCTCTGAGGGGAGCGAGCTTAAACCTAAAAAGCGCAGTTTTGTCCTGCACCGAGACCCCAAATGCCAATTAATCCTGGAATTCCTGGCGGAATGGCCGTCGGACAGAAACCTGATAGAAATCTTTGCGTGTGGAAACAGATTTATCTCGCCTAATTAGTTACCCAGATACTATTGCCCTGGTTGAACAAAATATCAATCACCTGCCCCAAACACCCAAACCTCCCTTTTAGCTGCCGTCCCTGGAGTCGCATTTAGTGCCCGGTCAGAAGGAGCCGGGAACGGGAGGGCAGAGCCCGCTGTCCCCGCAGCCTGTCCCCTCCCGCATCCCGGCTTTTGGGGCCATCCCCGCCGCAGGGGGGGCACTGCCCATGTCCCGGAGCCTCGGAGCGCTGTGTGGGAGCATCCCTGACCGCGTGGCTGTTTTCCCTCCTTTTCCTTCTCAAATAGACTTCCAGCCGTTAATATAATTCCAGGGGTTTTGTGGGCATCTCGGAGACGCGGTGCGTCGCCACCCTCAATCCCCTCCGAGTGTTTTCCCCAGCCCGCAGCGCTCCGGTCCCTTGGCTGCAGGTAACCCTGAACGAAACAAGTGGAGAGGAAAAGCGGGGATTCACCCCAGAAAGGGCTCGGGGGCAGCCCCAGGACCCCCATCCCGGGACCCCCATCCCGCATCGCGGCGGGTGCAGCCCAGGGAGGCAGATCCCGGCTGGAAACAGGAGTTCAAATACCCATTTCCACCGCTGCCCTCGGGACTGGTTCTGGTTCGTTATCGCCGTGGTGATCCCCAGGGCTGGAGGCGCCGGGGGATGAAGGACACCGAGAAATCCCCGGTGGAGGGTCCGGTTTGGTTGTGGGGTGCGGTGTGTGAGCTGCGATTTCACTTGGAGCACGGAGAGATGTGATAGCGCTGAAAAACGGAGGATGAGTTTTTCCCCCCCGTGCTGTCGTGACAAATGGGGTGACAGATTTCGTTTGGGAATTAAATGGATAAAATCTTGGATAGGGCAGCAGAGCATTTGTGAATATCTGGTACCCCAATTTGTTCATTCTCCCTTTTTTTCCAGCAGTATTTCAGAAATTGTTTTCTTTGCCTTTCTTTTGTTGTTGTTTTGTTTGTGGTTGGGTTTATTATTATTATTATTATTATTATTATTATTATTATTATTATTATTATTACTTTCCCTTCGAAGCATTTATATAAGACCAGGAAATATTAGACTGGGAAACGTTAAAATTAGCTCTGAAAAAGTTCAGCTGGGGCTTTGGCTGCTTTAGTCTACAGCAGCTCAGGAATTTTCTGCTCCCCTCACCTGCTGCCCTGATGTTTTGTTGCTCAGGTCTGGCTGTGAGACCCCCCCAGACATAAAACTGGGGACTCAGCAAGTCCCGAGCTCCCGGTGCAGGGTGCGACCTTCTGGTTATGAAATCAAGCATTTAGGTCGTTGTGCTCAGTAGCAAAAAATCCTGCAGCTTGGTTGTAAAATAAGGAGGGGTTTTATTGCTTTCACATCCTTTTGGGATCAGCAGAAAGCTTCTGGAAGAGCCCTTTTATTACAAAGAAAAATACAAATCTCTTTCCCTGGCACCTGGGGACACGCTGGGGTGTGGGAGCAGCCCTGGGTCCTGCTGGAGGTGGGCAGGAGTGAGCTGGGGCCCTGTGGCAGCAGGAGCAGGGTGAGCCACAGGGGCTGGTGCACCCGCTCGCGGGCACAAGTTTTGGCTGTGGCATTTTACAACCTGGAGTAGAGACAGAGCAGGGTGTGACCAGCGTGGGCCCGCACTGGCACCCAGGCACGCACAGCGCTCCGCGCTGGGGCTGTGGGACCTGCTCCTGCCACTGTCCCTTGTGTTTGTGGATCTGGTGCTGCCACTGTGCCTTGTTTTTGTGGATCTGGTGCTGCCACTGTGCCTCATTTCTGTGGATCTGGTCCTGGCTGCTGCTGCCCTCCTTCGTGTTTGCGACTTGTTCCAGTTTCCATCCGAGGCTCTCAAGCCGCTCCGAGGGGCAGTGCTAGCGTTTCTGCTCAGGAATGCGGACCTGTTTGGCTGGATACTGGACAGGCAGATGGAAAGCTGTGCCTCAGAGCCCACAGTCGGGAATATTGCAAGAAGTAGCTGTCACTACTAAGGAATGCAGCAGGGGAGGGAGATTAAGACCGAGATCCTCAGATCCACTCGCCACCGCACGCGAGCTCCAGGTTTTGAAGCTTCTCAGCTTCTTCTCAGGCCGGTGGGATTGGGGCACTGGCATGATGGCAGCAGTGCCATTTCTCCTTTGTTGTGGTGCAAGGAGGAATTGAGCCGTAAGAAATATAAGAAGCCAGATGTGGCAGGGGAAAAAAAAAAAACCCTGAAAGAATGGTAGATTAGATAAACATCATTTCCTGTGACGAGCAAGGTAATAAATGAGGTCATCCCGTAAAACACCTGGGGCTGTGAAGACACAGCTTTTATCGGACTGTCCAGGGCCATGGGTGGATTTACTTGGCTTCCAGTCAGCTGCAGAGCTGGGGAGCCCTCCCAGCTTTCTGCAGCTTCATCTGCGGCAGTAGTTTGCCTGAGTAGGAAAAGGGGCTCACCCGGGACAAGCCAGGTCTTGACTGGAAGTTTTGCTGCCTTAGTGCTGCTCATGAATGCTTTAAAGTTTCGACAAGCCCTCGCACACACCGGGAGATAGAGCAGCGTTCCTCAAAACACAGTCACACCTCCCGAGCCCGCCGCTTCTGCCTCGCGCGCTCACGGTGCGCGGCAGGAACACCTACTAATCAAACAGAGAAACTTAAAAGAAAGTTTTTGCTCTGAACTGCATCCAGATCACCATTCCTCCATTAAAATTATATTTTTAATGTCCTATAATTGCGCCAGGATAAGCCCAGGTGTGTGTTCATGTGAGATAACACACGCGGGTACTGGTGAAGGCGCTGGGCTTTGTCTCAACCTCCCCAGTGCCTCCCAGGCATGTGTTATCTCCAAGTTTCATGTACCTTGTCATGACTTACTGTTTAATTAGATGTTTCTAAATGAATTTTTTTCTTTGTTTGAAATAAAGAGCAACTCTTAAAGGGTAGGTTCAGGAAAGCCAGCTTGGGTTGTTTATTGGCGTGTGGCTTGAGCCAAAGCAGCAGCACCTCTGCTCTGGGAGAACCTCAGGTGAGGCTTCTCCATGGACAGCACTGAGAGAGCAGCACAGACGTGTTGGGCTTGCTCTGGAGCACCTTTCCCTTCATTTTGGGGGCTGTTAGATATTTTTGCAGTTTGGTGGCCACTATCACATCACTACCCTGGCTCCCACAGGGGCTGTTTCATCCACAGGTGGACTGGCAGCAGGACAGCCTTGGCCAGGTGACATCTGTGGTGTTTGTCCCTGCAAAGAAAGTGGTGCCAAGATCTTAATTTGTGTGACAGCACAGGTACCTGCCTCACTGGGGTCCATCAGGACACACACCCAGGGCAGCACAGACACAGGCAAGACCCAAAGGGACCCATCGATGTCACTCCAGACCAGGGTCACGCTAAACCTGCAGCAGAGCAGAGGCAAACACAGACTATTCCTCCCAGTTTAATAATATTCCAAGATAGATGATCTCAGAAAAAAAATGTTTGCAATCTCTCTTAATTATTTGAAGCCTAAATGAGGTTCTCTGAAGTCCTAGACTAGCACTAACCGCGAAACCATCCCACCCTTTCCTGTGTGATCCAGGGAATTACTCACTCTTGCTGTCCTTCCATTTGTTTGTTTATTTTAATTCTTAATGGAGGAACTAATTAGCAAATCTGGATGTGATGCTTGGAGCTTCTGCGTGCTCAGCTCTCATCTCCCTGGCCTGTCCCCAACGCAGCTCTGCCGTGCCTGGGTATTGCCTTCCCTTTGGTTGTGGTTTGGGGAGAAAGGGCAGAGAATGGGAGTGAGAGGGAATTGCTAGAAATGAGCCCAAGGTACCCATTGCAATTAAACAACCCCAAAGCACAGATTGGCAGCAGCTTGGGGCTTGGAGCAGGACAAGGGGAGCTGGGAGCAGGTTCACCTTCGTGGCTTAAAAATCCATGGCAGTGTCTGCGGTGCGTGCTTGGGATTCCAGCCGGGCTGAGTCTCCCCACCCTCTATCTCAGGCATTTATCTGGCATCAGTCACCAGAGTGCCGAGGCGCCAGGGAGAGAGGGACTGGGTCAGGCCCTGTTCCCTCCGGACTGGTCAGACAGGTCCCAGGGAGCAAGTGGTGTCCCCAGGGAGCAAGTGGTGTCCCCAGGGCTCCCTGGGAGACCCAAAGTGGCCACAGGTGTGGGAGAAAGCAGAGCCACCATCCCAGGGCTGGAGAGGTGCGAGCAGAGGATCTGACCAAGGGTGCTTCAGGAGGTTTCCAGCACAAGATCCCAGTTAGCAAGAGATGGGGTGGCCATTGAAAAACCATCATCAGAGGGTTTGTCTCACCAATACTCTGGTGTCAGCAACCCATGGCATCTGGGAAAGGAAAAGGAAAAGCCTTTTTTGCTGTGACAGTGGGTGAGCAGTGCCTGACCCCAGAGCAATCCCTGGACAAGGCAGCAGCTCCGAGGAGCCGCTGAACCGAGAGATTCACGTCGCTGCGGTCAGACCCAGACTGAAACCCCGCCAGCACGGCGGGCTGGCAGCGAGCTCAGTATGAAGGGAAACATTTTTGCTATTATTATTCATGTCTAATCTTTGCTGGATGGTCTTTTGCCCTTCAACAACCTGAATAGATTTAACAAATTGACAGGAACATGGCGGTGGCTTCCGCGGGATCGGCCACCGCTCACCACGATGTCACAGCTTTGTTCTCCCCTTTTAGATTATGGAGATCCCAGCCACACAAATTCAGGTGCATCTATAGGGAATACAGGGAAAATCTGCCCTGCATGTTGTTGTGAAATGGATTAAACTGTTTAAACACATAAAGATCTCATACACTGGGTGCCAAAGTGTTTGTGCTGCTAAAGGAGTGAATCTGGGCTCAGTTATGGAGTGTGTGGGGCTGGGAGCACTTGCTGCAGCACAGCCAGGGGTAACATTGGATGAGGACCTTCCCTTGGTGTCAGCATGGAGCAGCGTGGCTTAAATCCTCTGGCTCTCCAGCCTCCCGTTTCTAAACCTGCTTGGTTTGTGCTGTGAAATATGAATTCTATACGGGCAGAACTTGAACTGAATTTTAAATAATTATTCAGTAATTGAACTGAAATTGAAACGGTTAATTTCCTAATGTAGATATGGAAAGGTGTGGCTGCAGATTCGGAAAAAGTAATTTAGAATCAAGGGGGAGGGAAATAATGTGAATTACCAGACTAAACTGACTTCTCCAGTGAAGTCGCTGCATCGGGGCGGCTTTCGACCAACAGTGCAGGAAATATCTCCAAATACTTTGTCACTCAAAAGCAGAACCCAAATAATTTTCATTCATTCCCTTTAAAGGTTCAGACACCTGTGTTTCCCTATTTAGGGGGACATTTTAATCATTGATGTTTGGTGCCTTCCAGTGAAGTGTTTCTGCAGTTACTGCTCAGGCTGTGACATCAGGGTTCCCCAGACAGCAAAACCCACTCCATGAAATGAAGCATGGAAAGGAAACATGTGGGAACTCACCACAAATTAATTGTGACCAGTTCCCAAAAAACTGACAAACTATTTTGAACAGAAGCATATTTGAGGTCGAGTCATTCCTAAATGGTGAAGCAGAAAATGCATTAGCTGAAATTATCAATTTCAAAGCACTTTCTAGTCCCCTTCTCAAGTCCTGCAGGAGCACAGGGGGCTGAGTAAATTTTAATATTATATCATCTGGCCATTCCCATCAAAGCATGGTGTACTCAGCAGGGACCTTTCTTAACCAAGCAATTGCACCCATGGATTTGGGGGAGTCTGAACCTTCCTGCTCTGTCGATCCATCCCAAAGCTCCCCAGGAGACACCTGCAGTGACACATGGTTGGGACTTCACTGGGTCAAACAGAGGAACAGAAGGAAAAATGGAATTAATATCACATGGCAACTTCATATTTCTTTCCCAACCTGATGAATAGATTTGCATGGGAAACAAAATGTTAAATATGGGAGTTTTGCATAGGCATGGGACCTCTCCTGATCAGCTTTCTCATGGGAATAGATTGAGGTTGTATCCCTGCTCTCCTCTGAGGGTCCGAGATTCATTTCCCTATCAGAGCTCAGCGATCTCGAAAAACCCACAGATAAAACCAAGATTCTTTCCATCCTTCCATTTGAAAAGGCCGATGATGGTGGTTCCTAGAGAGGCTCTTTGACGGGGGACTTGGTTCAGCTTGTGCATTCGAGATAAAGAGAATACCTGTATAATCCCCTCTGGGAAGAGAGGATAATTACAGAGTGTGCGTTTGAAATACAGCTGATGGCTCTGACCTCCTTCCCTGGACCATCAATAAATACCTCTCTGCTGAAACACCAGGAAATTGGTGCAGCTGAACTCTGCAGCACCCCCTCCCTGAAAAGGGGCTTTTAAACGGATGGCAGGAGCAGCTGCCCTTGGCTCACACCCACATCCAGATATTTTCTTATATATGTATCTCCATCTTATAATTTACATCAGAGACATTCAAACGAAGGTTAGATGAGCTCGCTGATGGAAGACAGCAGCAATCCCTCCCCTCTCCGCAGCGCTTTCCTCAGCCTGGACCCCGAGCGGGCCAGAGCAGCCGGGGAACGAGCCGGGGCTGTCACCGCTGCACCTGCAGAGCCACGGAACCGAACCTCGGTTCTGCAGGTGTGCGGGGCACTGCTCAGCTCTGCCCCGCAGCGATGCCCGAGGCAGCCGAGCCGGAGAGGGACGGGGGGCTCCGAGGTTTGGTGGGGGGCTGCAGACGGAGCTGTTGTGCCCGAAGATGAGCGATTGCTTTGCCCCAGGTTGTCTCCTAAGGCGATTCACTGCCACCTCTTTAAAATGCAACCTCCGCAGCAGCGCGCTCCCGCTTTTAAAGGGATGTCGCAATAGAAGCTCCGATATTCAGGGATTCCGCCTTAGCGAGGAAGAGAATTTACCTGCGGTGTATCTGGAGAGAGAAGAAAACAGAGTTGTAAGACGGGCAGAGATTTGCATGTTCCCTCTGGACCTGTTTTTCCCCTCACAGCACCCCGAGCTCCAGCTGGAAATGGAACAGAACAAATAACACCACGATAAGCAACTCAATTCCCAAGTACCACAATTTTTCCTGCTTACAGATAATTTTGCAAGCAAGCAGTGCATTTCTCCTAGGGAAACGAGTCTGTACTTCGTATTTTTCTCTTTTTGTAGGAAAGTTTCTTTTCCCTTAAACCCAAAAGTCGATGTTTTGCTGCTAGCCCTGAGCACGGACACCGGCTCCTGCAGCTCCCGGCAATCCCGGCATCGAAGACTGAGCCGGGCTGCAGCTGCACCTTTTTCACCGAATATTTACATTTCAAAGTGCCCATTTCCAGGAATCACAATGGTAATTTCACCCACAGACTTTGGTGAGCAAATATGAGGAAAGAGAAGGAATGCGGGAGCTGAGGGACGGAGCATCCTCAGCCCGGACCGTGCAGGACAGGGAGGATGAGGAAGAGGAGGCTGCGGATCGGCTCACGCCGGATTTCACTGGGCAAAAGCAGGAAATTCTCCAAGGTTTTCTAGGTAAAAGCCTTTGAAGAATGGGTTTGTTTTGCTCCTTCTTTTTACCTCTTAAACTTAAAAGCGAAAGGATCCACCTCTGCAAGCCAGAAGTGGAAGAAACTTTGTGCTTTCTTTTGCTACCCATTGAAGGCATGAGGCTCTTTATTCCATTTGCTGGATTCGCAGCTGAGCAATCCATTCAGCCGTGTTTTTATCTGTCTCCCGGCTGTCTCCTGAAAACCCCTCAGGGAGACAAAGCTGTGACATCCCATCCCATGGGCTGCAGCATCGCTGGAGGTGTGGGACTCCTGTTCTTCATGGAATTGCCTTTCCACTGCCTGTCTGCTCCAAGGGGCACCATCACATCCCCTGCTCAGGGGCTGGGCCAACTCCTCCTGGTGCATTCAACACCCAAGGACTTCTCACCTGGAGAAATCTCCCACCAGAGATTGCTTGGAAAGTTTTAATTGGGTATCATAACATCCCTCCCAGGTAGACATTATTACATTATTATCTGCAATTTGTTGCTGGAGACCGTCAAGCCCAAACTGGGATAGTGACTTGTCCTGTGTCATAACACGATTTCATTCTGGCTGTGCCAGATACAAAGGGATAACCCCAGGCAGGCAGGGTGTTCCCCAGCTCAGGGAAGTCAAGGGATGAAACCTTTGGTGTTTTTGGACACCAGGACTTGTTTGAAATCACTCTCTGCATCAGGGTTTTTTGAGCCACGGCACATGAAGTTATGGGGGTTCATCACCTGACAGTTACACCAGGGTATGTTTTAAAGACAAACCAGAGCTGACTCAACACAAAAAGCTCCTCTGATGGGAGATCACAAACCTTGAGGTTCACAGGGGAGATGGAGTCACATGCGCCTGCTCCAAGCACGGGGGCAAGCGACTCACTGGGAGTTTGTGTCTCCCCAGTGCTGCTCACACACACCTGGAATAGAACAGATTGCAAGTGGCACCTGCCCTGTGAGGTTCAAGGCTGCAGTGAGAGGCTGAGTCTGATGGAAAAGCTTCCTGTGAGGTGTACAGAAGAAATGAGGATCATTTCCCTCCCCACACTCAGCAAGATTCTGCTGTGTGCCTGTTACTGCCATGCTGCCCTTCTCCAAATCACCACAGCACCGGGAGCCAAGATGATGTGGTGACAAACAACTCGATTTCACAGCTTCCTACAGAAAATCCAGAGCTATGAAAACAGAGGCTGTACATGGCAACACTTGGGCAACAGCTGAACCTGGATTGCTTAGAAAGGCTTTCCCAGAGAGTGGAATGGCGCACACACACATCATGCCCACGTTCCTGAGCTCTGGTAAATCATTTATCTTGCTCTGTGCCTCAACTTTCCCCAGCTGCACTAAGGAGCTGGCTTGAGTCAGGAGTGAGTTAATGGCTTTGGTGGCTGGAGCTGTACCAGCCCTGGGCTGAGGATCAGCAATGTGTGAAGCCCTTTGAGGTCTGCCAGCATTACCTTATTCCAAAATCGGTTTTCCCTTTCAGATCCGACCCTCACTGACCTGTGTCAGTGCTTACCTGCATCCAGCCCACCTGCAGCATCCCCAGGGCAGGTCAAAATGTGTCACAGGGGCTTTAGTTTTTGAAATCTGCAGCCAAGCTCACCTGAATTTGCTGATTTAGAAATAGCAGGATTAATCTGAATAAAAAAACACTTCCAGGGGAAAACCCTCTCAGAAATGCCAGGCAGTTTAAGAAAAGGAGGACAGAGTGAAATAATCAAGCATCAATAAAAATTAATTGATCAATAATAAGAACAGATAACAAAGAGGACCTTGCATTCCCCAGGAGTGCTCTGAGCAGTTTTTAAAGGTCTGAGGTCTCTCTCTTCCCTTTTATTTGGCTGAATCAACCCAAACTCCCACTTGTGCCCAGCCATTTACAGCTTCTTGGGGTGACCCAGGGGTGCCCCATCCCGCTCGCCAGGCAGGGCTGGAGGTGTGTTTGTTTGGGCAGCAGCATCCAACCCTTGCTCATCAGCTTTGCAGTGTGTCGGTGTGTCACTGTGGCACGAGCATCTCTGGGATGTGTTTCTGGGTTTCCACGGGCAGGAGCGGGACCCGAGCCTGCCCAAGCTCCTGCCAGGGGGACGAGGGAGGGAGAGCCGGCTCACTGTGATGTCCTACCCTGCCAAAAACGGGTTGCTGATCCCGCAGGGGGGGTGACGAGTGCAGTGACACGGTGTGACATTCCCATCCCACACGGGCGCCTCTCAGGTCCTTGTTGTGCCCGGCTGCTCCTTTGCTCAGGCGCTGCAATCCCCGCTCACATCGGGGCTGTTCAGTGCCTCAAACTCACCGTGCAGACCCTGGCTCTGCCCCGAGGGGTCTCTGCTGTGCCCCGAGGGGTCTCTGCTGTGCCCCGAGGGGTCTCTGCTGTGCCTCAAGGGTCTCTCCTCTGTGCCCCAGGGGTCTCTGCTGTGCCCCGAGGGGTTTCTGCTGTGCCCCGAGCATCTCTGCTGTGCCCCGAGGGTCTCTGCTGTGCCCCGAGGGTCTCTGCTGTGCCCCGAGGGTCTCTGCTGTGCCTCAAGGGTCTCTGCTGTGCCCCAGGGGTCTCTCCTCTGTGCCCTGAGGGGTCTCTCCTGTGCCCCGAGGGTCTCTGCTCTGCCACAGGGGTCTCTGCTGTGCCCTGAGGGGTCTCTGCTGTGCCCCGAGGGTCTCTGCTGTGCCCCGAGGGTCTCTGCTGTGCCCTGAGGGTCTCTGCTGTGCCCCGAGGGTCTCTGCTGTGCCCCGAGCATCTCTGCTGTGCCCCGAGGGTCTCTGCTGTGCCCCGAGGGTCTCTCCTCTGTGCCCTGAGGGGTCTCTCCTGTGCCCCGAGGGGTCTCTGCTGTGCCCCGAGCATCTCTGCTGTGCCCTGAGGGGTCTCTGCTCTACCCCGAGGGGTCCCTGCTGTGTCCCGATGGGTCTCTGCTGTGCCTCAAGGGTCTCTGCTCTGCCCTGAGGGGTCTCTGCTGTGCCCCGAGGGTCTCTGCTGTGCCCCGAGCATCTCTGCTGTGCCCCGAGGGGTCTCTGCTGTGCCCTGAGGGGTCTCTGCTGTGCCCTGAGGGTCTCTGCTGTGCCCTGAGGGTCTCTGCTGTGCCCCGAGGGTCTCTGCTGTGCCCCGAGCATCTCTGCTGTGCCCTGAGGGGTCTCTGCTGTGCCCCGAGGGTCTCTGCTGTGCCCCGAGGGTCTCTCCTCTGTGCCCTGAGGGGTCCCTGCTGTGCCCCGAGGGTCTCTGCTCTGCCCCGAGGGTCTCTGCTGTGCCCCGAGGGGTCTCTGCTCTGTGCCCCAGGGGTCTCTGCTGTGCCCCGAGGGTCTCTGCTGTGCCCCGAGGGTCTCTCCTCTGTGCCCCGAGGGTCTCTGCTCTGTGCCCCGAGGGTCTCTGCTGTGCCCCGGAGCCGGGACGAGCCCTCGGCAGAGGCTGTGGGAGCAGCTGGGGGCTCGGCAGGCGCAGGGGTCGGCGCCGGGGCAGGGGGCTTTGTCCCGCACCGCTCTCATGCTTCCTTCTTGTCTGCAGGCTGGCTCAGGTGCTCCGATCACCTGCTGCTTGCGGGAGCAGGAAAGCAGCAACTGAAGATCGAGGGGGACTTTTGGTTTACTCAGATGACAAGAGACAATTTTGGTTCCCCAAAAGCCAAGGAAACAAAGCTGTCAGGCTTTAATGGTAGCTTGTCTCCCTCCTGCAGCATGTTTATGGGCAAACAAGCTGCAGATCAGACCAGGCAAACAGCAGCAGGTGAGGCTCAACGACAATAATTTGTGATTAATGGCGAACGTGGCTTTGTTTATTCTTGTTGTATTGAGGCAATGCTGTCTAGTGGATGAAGCACTGCTGCAGGACTCCAGGGCCCGACTCAGCTCCCAGCACTGCTGCCTGCTCCATGCCTCCCTCGCGTCCCCCGTGAGGGCACAAGCTCTACATGACACAGCCACCCTGTCCCACACCTGCACGTGCCCAAAGTGACGGGGATGTGGCCTTGGCTGAGCCTTCGAGGCAGAAGAGCAATGCCAGAACCCACGCTCAGCGCCGGTGCCTGCCTGGTTTGCTTGTGGCACGGAGCTGGGCTGACCCAGCTGTGCTGGGCTTTACCCTTCACAGCAGTCAGCTGCAGGGCACAGCTCTCCAGGGCTTTGTTTCTGACGGTAGCATCATCCCTAAAACCTCCAGTACGTGTTTCCCAAGTGTTGTGTCTCCGTGCTGCGCATCAACATCCCCCGTGCCTCCCTGTCACAGAGCTGTGTCCCACCCTTCTCCATAAGCCACACTGGTACCAGCTGGGCTTGCCTCCTGCCCAGATGCTGTGTGCCATGGATGTGTGGTGAGGCACGAGCCCTCTCCCTGTCCCTGCATGGCTCTGCTGTCCCTCGGGTGTGTGCAGATCCCCGTCCATGCATGCGGCTTGAGCGCAGCCACGGCATGATCACCGGCATGCACGGATGTACCCAAATATAATGCAGGTTACAGGGTGGATCGGTTACACACAGCTCTTCACACCACACTACAAGCAACACCTGCTCCCCAGGGGAGTCTGGTTTGGGGGTGGCCCTTTCTGGAGCAGAACCCCATTGCTGAGACCCTGCAGGGCCTCACAGCTCAGCAGCGCTGCACGGATATTTGCAAAGCACGCTCTGAGTTTTGATTTTAAGGGATCCCCTAGAGACTAACCTAACCTGTTCTGGGACTGCGGAAGAAAGCTTTGAAGTTGCTCCTTCCTGGAAATAGTTCTGGTTTCCTACATCTCAGGGGGATGTTCCTGTGTTTGTTCTGCCCCAGACCAGCCTCAGTCATGGCAAACACTGACTGCAGCTGCCAACTGCAGCAGGGCACTGGTGCATCTCGCCCTTTGCTCCCTGACTTTGCGCAAGTTTTGTGCTGGGAGGAAACTCCACGTCCTTCAGCTCCTTTCCATTCGTCCCTTAGTCTTAAAACATGAGTCATTTTTATGTAGCATGGGCTGATTTTTATTGCCGTGCTAGCGAGTCGTTGAGCTGGATTTACAATATGTCGATTGTAAGCGCCCCCTCATAGGTCCAGTCCATGAACCCTCCCTGGTTAATCCTGGGGCTGCTCTTTCATTTTGGCCATATGTATTTCCTTTTTAAACCATGGCAGCCACTCCTGCATTACTTGCAGAAACCATCTGACTGTGGAACAGTCATTCCTGAGGAAGCACAAAGAATGCCAGGGCTGAAATGATCTTTGGATTCTTTCAAAACCTGCTTTTTCCCCCCTGAGTTTAATTGGTTATTAGTTTCAGAGCATAAAAGCCAAAGAGATTTGGCACAAGTTTCACCACAATTTTAACTTACAAACCTTTATTGCATCTAGGAATGTTTCTTATGGAATGACAAATGGGAAAACTGAGCCCCTTTGCCCTGGTGTGATGCCATAGGCCCAATGAGATGCTGCAGTTACCAGTGCCTGCCTAACCTCGTGTTAATTGACTTTTGCCCATTAAGCAAAGGGAAGTTTGTGCTGGATTAATTGGGTTTGATCTTCTCAAGCTTCCTTCAAGCCAGGGATGATGAAAGTTTAGGGCTGTGGCTATTTGTGGGGTTAATCCCAGAGCTGAAGGCAAAGGAACTCTTTCCCCTGGTTCCTGTGGGCACATAATGGGAGCAGAGCTCTCGGCCAGCCCAGCAGCTCCTGGGTTTGGGGCAGGGCATGGAGGTGGTTGATCCTGCCTGGTGGGATGCAGCGTGTGCTGGCACAGAGCCGGGCTGCAGCTGCAATCCCTGCAGGGATTGGCATCCTGGCCAGTGGCACCAGCCCCGTTTTGCCCGGCCACCCACGTCCACGGAGCACCCAGAGGGGACAGGGGGGGCAGCTGGTCACAGGTCCAGCCATCCACACTGTGGACAATGCTCAGTCTTCCAGGAGACCAGCCCAAACCTTGGCTTTAATTACAGCTGGGCTGGGAGGTGTGGGAACGCAGGCCAGGGCAGCGTCCAGGCTTCCTCCTTTCCTTCCACCTTTATTTAGTTTAGTTTCATTGCCCCACCTCGCTTCTCTCATTGAGGAGCTAATGAGACATCCCAGCAGCCGTGCTGCTGTCTGGGAGGGGCTGGAGAGCTGCCTGGAGAGTCTGGGTCTCTCAGCCATGGTCTCCTCTTCTCTCCCTCTCCCTTGTCTCCAGTGCCCATCCCCTCGAAGGCCAACGGCACCACCATCCCCGCGCTGTCCATGAGCAAGGACGGCCTGATCGGAGGGGTCACCAATCCCAACGAGGTGTTCTGCTCCGTGCCCGGCCGCCTGTCCCTCCTCAGCTCCACCTCCAAGTACAAGGTGACGGTCGGGGAGGTGCAGAGGAGGCTCTCGCCCCCCGAGTGCCTCAACGCCTCTCTCCTCGGCGGGGTCCTCCGCAGGTAAGCTGCCCCAAGAGCCCCAGGTTCTGTGTTCAGCACCAGCTCTTGCCTCAGATAAAGAGATGAGAAATTCTGGTGCGTGGTACGTCGAGGAATAGTATTTTTATTGCTTTTTTTCCTTTCCTTTCAAACCTCAAAGCTTAAGCTTTATGGTTGTTTTAACATGAATTACGTGGAAATTTATTTTCCCTCTTTGTTTTCTCTTTTTCAGAGCCAAATCAAAAAATGGGGGTCGGTGTTTAAGGGAAAGGTTAGAGAAAATTGGGCTAAATCTACCTGCAGGAAGGCGCAAAGCTGCCAACGTCACCCTGCTCACATCCCTTGTGGAAGGTAAGGGTCCCTCCCTGCTCCCATGGAAGGTGGAGTGCCAAAACTCCCATCCTCTTAATTTCCAGCTTTCCACAAACCAGAACTCTTAAAATATGGAGTGGTGACCACTGAATGAGCGTGGCAATGTCCCTGTGTAAGCCTCCACACTGGTTCAAGAATGTGTCCTTTGAAATGAGCAGACTCTTGGGAAGGCAGCGGGCAGAACGCAAACGAAACCAAGACAGCAAATGTCTCAGAAAATGTCCAAGTACATCTGCCCTGCCTGTGGTAGGAGGTTGGAACTGCATGATCTTTAAGGTTCTCTTTCAACCCAGACCATTCTAGTCTATGTTTCCATGTCTGTTTTCCAAAACTCAGCCACTTCTGTTGGATCAGATGTGGCCCACGGAAAAGGGCTCCTCATGGATGCCAAGCAGGACTGAGAGCATTCTTCTGGCTTGAACTTGGGGTATCCCTCATTTCTTTGAGCTGGTTTTAACAGCTGGGTCACAGAGATCAAACACAAAAAAAAGCCTGAATAAAGCTGCCAAGAATTTCCCTGCTGCCCTGCAGCCCCGTGTGCCCACCTAAGGCACAGCTCAGGTGCTTCCAACCACGCCCAAGCTCAGGTCTGGGTCGTGTCACCTGTAAAAAGGAAATGCCCCGCATCCAAGCCCTTCCCTCCTCCAGGGAATGAGTGAGACACCAAGGAGATGTCAAACTGCTCTGAGGTTTTGCAGGTGGAGCACAGGTGTGGAGCAGCCACCCTCAGAGCTATGGAAAAGGTGCTGCCCTGGCAGGCAGAGCCCTGCCTGGACATGTGAGGTGCCCCTGGTTAACTCAGTCGCTTCCTCCCCTCCTGCTTCTCTCCACCATGGAAATGATGATGCTGCCTCTGCATCCTGGGAGAAAAGCACACAAATGGAATGACAGCTCTGCCTCCCTCTGAGCTCAGGAATCCATTGTGTCCCTACCCAGCTGCCTTCGGATCCTGAATAGAAAATCATCTCCATTGTCGCCAGCAAATTAAATGACCCGCTTCATTAGGCCGAGGTTGTTACCCAGGGCAGTTGGTTGTGCTGAATGAAAGGCTGATTTCCATGAAAAGAAAAGAAAGAAAAGAATGAAGGAAAGAAAGGAAGGAAGAAATGTACAGTTTGATTTCAAGTGGCTGCTGATGTTTTGGTTCCTGCTTCCCAGCTCATAGTAAATGGGAGTGGTGCCATGTGTGTTTGACGGGTATAATTTCCTCCTGCTTGTAAGCATGATGGAACCAGGGGGTGTTTCACCCCGAGGAAGCTGCTGCAGCACTGCCATCACCCAGCACACACAAACTAGTTTGTCCCCCTCTGCCCCAAACACTCTCTTTCCTGAACATTCGCTGTCTTGCTTAATTTGTTTTCTCCCCTCTGCCTTCCTGAAGTCTAATTATTTAAAGGAGTCAATGGGTGGGGTCTTGAGTGCTAATGAAATATTTTTTTCTTACACTGACCCACAGCCACTCATAGAGATGAGGAGGATGTTCCTGGAGAACCCAGGGAGCACCAGGTAGAAACAGCTGCCCTGGGAGTCCTCACCACGTGCACCAAGCCCTCACCCTCTCTTGGGCAAGTGCTCCATGAGAGCACCTCCAGCCCGGACCCAAGGGAGCAGCAGGGCTGTATTTCCACTCCAGACACATCCCTAAGCTCTTGGGAGGAGGTTTGCCCTCAGCCAGGCTCTTGCTGCCCTCCTGCCCACCATGGCCCTCTGTGCACTCCCCTGCAGCCTCTCCTCCTCAAGATCTGGCTCAATGTGTCTTTAACACTAAGGCCAGAGCGTCCTGTTCCCCCTGGCACCTCTTTAATCCAGCATCCAAATTGCCTTTAAAAAATACTAAAATGTGCAGCCACTCACACACTCATGGAAGAAATAAATCCTGGCTCTGACATGAGGTCACTCAGCTCTTTTTTATTATCCCAGTATCAGTTTTTCAGCAGTTATTCCTTTCTGACAGTTTGGTTTTTTTTAACACACAAACAACTGCAATTCTGATTCTTTGGGTTCACCTTATTTGCTCTTTCTCTGGAGGAGATGAAGTGGAAAGTACTGTTGTTATGTGGGAAGCAGAGACACTTCCCTGTAACAGGGCTCCACAGACTGAGCTCGGGGAGCTGGCCAGGCTGGGATGGGATCTGGGTTAATGCTTTAGGATGGATGGCCTAATACATGTGAGCAGCAGGGGGGCAAGGCAAATTAGCTCTGCCTGCCCGACCGGGATTTCGGGTGTTGGGCTTGATCAATTGCCATCAGCTCTGATTATTTCCACAGGGACGCCTGGAGATGGATCAATTCCATCAATGGGTGGGCATTTCCACGGGGTGATGGATACGCTGCCTGCACGTCCAGCCCGAGGGCTCTGGGGGGGATGTAACCCCCTTCCCCCTGCTCCTTCCCCCTGCCCCTTCCTCCTTTCCCTTCCTCCTTTCCCTTCCTCCTGCCCCTTCCTCCTGCCCCTTCCTCCTGCCCCTTCCTCCTGCCCCTTCCTCCTGCCCCTTCCTCCTTTCCCTTCCTCCTGCCCCTTCCCCCTGCCCCTTCCTCCTTTCCTTTCCTCCTTTCCCTTCCTCCTGCTCCTTCCTCCTTTCCCTTCCTCCTTTCCCTTCCTCCTTTCCCTTCCTCCTGCCCCTTCCTCCTTTCCCTTCCTCCTTTCCCTTTCCTCCTTTCCCTTCCTCCTGCTCCTTCCTCCTGCCCCTTCCTCCTTTCCCTTCCTCCTTTCCCTTCCTCCTGCCTCTTCCTCCTGCCCTTTCCTCCTTTCCCTTCCTCCTTTCCCTTCCTCCTTTCCCTTCCTCCTTTCCCTTCCTCCTTTCCCTTCCTCCTGCCCTTTTCTCCTTTCCCTTCCTCCTTTCCCTTCCTCCTGCTCCTTCCTCCTGCCCTGCTGAGGTCACTCTGTCACCCTCCAGTTTCCCTTTCGATCTCTTCTCAATTTGGAGAGGCCAAGCAGGAAATCTGGGAAGAAGCAGGGCAAGATGCAGCAGGGGGTGTTCCCCAGTAAGAAATACCTCTGCTGTTCTTCCTTCTGCAGCAGGTGCCCAGAGTCACTCCCCACCCTGCTCCAAGGCCAGCACTGCCTTGATGCTCTTATAAAACGCAGTAAAGGAAGGACCCAGCTGCTGTTTAGAGCACTGGCTTATCTGGCCCACACAGACTAATTTACAGATGAGAATAAGAAACTCAGTGGTGTTTTTGCAGCAAGAGATGAAGGTGGGGAGAGCTCTTGGGTGGCCACTGAGAACACTGAAGTCCCACCAGAACTGAGCCCCAAGAGTTCTGAAGCTCTGCAGGAGTTCCCAGCTCCCAGTTCCCAGTTCGCAGCTCCCAGTTCCCAGTCCCCTGTCCCGCTGGGACTGGCACAGTGCTGATGTCCTTCTGTCCTGCTCTCAGGTGAAGCCATTCACCTGGCTCGGGATTTCGGCTACGTCTGCGAAACCGAGTTCCCGGCCAAGGCAGCAGCAGAGTACCTGTGCCGGCAGCACTCCGACCCCACGGAGCTCCACGCCAGGAAAAACATGCTGCTGGCCACCAAGTGAGTACAGAGGGCAGGGAGCCACTGGTGCATTGGGGATCTGCAGCCTGGCAGGGCAGAATTAGCCCCCGAACTTTGCTTTTCTGTGGGGAATATCGCTGGCTGGGGGCTGTGTACAAATCACGAACGGGATGGGGCTGCTGTGGAACGTGCCTTGAGCTGATTTATTTTCCAGCATCAGTCTCATTACGTGGTTATGACAATGGGAAGATGCCAGCAGTTCACATCTCAGGCAATAGACGAAGAACTTAATGTTACAACTCACTTTATAAGTTTTTTGACCAATCACACAAAGCAAAAGCACATTGACAGTAGTTCTATCCAATCACCATAAGCACAGGTACCTTTGGTTAGAACAATGCTTGCTTATTTTGAATACAGTACCTGCTTGTAAGCCTTAAAACACAAATGCACAGAGCTCCATTATTAAGCTTCAAACTTCCTAATATCTTGCTAGATAAACTTTTCTGTAGCTTAGAGAGTTATTCTAGACAAGCATTAATACACAGATCATTGTTCTATTTGCCCTTGCTTTTCTACAGTTCAAATAATTTTTCTGCTGACCAATCTCATGGCTGCTGCTTAGCTCTGCTCACAGTTCTGCTGTCTCTGAGACCTGCCTTTTGCAGCTTTCCCAAAACCCTCTGATTCTGTGGATTCCCACAGGGAAGAGATGGGCTCAGCACTAGCCCCCAAACTTTGCTTTTCTGTGGGGAAGGAAGGTGTCTAGCAGTGGGGACGGCCTGCATGGATTGAAGGGTTTGTTCCTACATGAGAGAGGGTAACCCAGCATTTTGGTACTGCCTCATGTGCCCTTTCCAAGGTGTGGCTCCAGTTCTGCACTCAGGGGCTTTCCCCAGGCTGGAGCCAAAAACTCCCAGTGGGGAGGTGGCTGTTGGGGCAGAGAGCAGGAAAAGAACCCCAAAATGCACCCAGAGAAGTTGTGGATGCCCCAGATCTGAAAGCATTTAATGCTACATTGGATGAAGTTCTGAGCAGCCTGGTGTCCACACCAGAGGGATTGGAACTGGACCATCTTTTAGGCCCCTTCCAACCCAAACTGTTCTGCGATCCTATAACTGCGTCCTGCAGCTCTCCACACGCACCACAGTGACCAAACCTCTCTCTTTCAGGCAAATTTGCAAGGAGTTTGCAGATCTGATAGCCCAGGATCGCTCTCCGCTGGGGAACAGCCGCCCCTCGCTGATCCTGGAGCCCGGCGTGCAGAGCTGCCTGACCCATTTCAGCCTCATCACCCACGGCTTCGGGGGCCCGGCCATCTGCGCCGCCCTCACCGCCTTCCAGAACTACCTGGTGGAGTCCCTGAAGGGGCTGGATAAAATATTCATGAACAGCACGGGCAACGGGCACACGGCCGGGGACTCCAAAGCGTCAGACAAAGAGGTGAAGCATCGGAAATAACGAAATAACAGCACCAGAGGTGGCTCCAGGGGGAAAGGTGACCCAGAGCGCTGTTTGTTTTCTGAACTGCTGAGTTTGGACGTCATAAAGCAAACAAAGAAAAGACAGGGGAAAAAAGGAAGATTTAAAGAATTTAAGAAGAAAACAGTGCTAATGAACGTAGTGAGGTTGAGAGAAGCCAGGCTGATGGCTTTGGGGTTTTGCCTTTTTTTTTTTTTTTTTTTTTTTTTTTTGTAACGTGGATGCAGGAAGACAAGTCATGTGCAATTTGATTTTATTTTGCTTTTTTAAGAAAAACCCATAGTGAAATCCTGGGATTTGTTCCAAGTGAAAAACTGAGAGGAAAGAGCAAAAAGCCTCATCAGTGCAAGACCCAGAGCAGGAGCAGCCGAGGGCAGGGGGATGGAGCCCTGGCTCTACCTGGATTTATCTGCTGGATTTGAGGCAAACACCCAGGAAACCTTCCCATTTCCCTACCCACAGCCCAGCCCCGACACCAGGCTGAGGAAAACTGCTGGCAGAACTGCTGTGGATTGAAAGCAGGTCCAGGCTTTGTTTACAGCTTCAAACTGAGACTCACTGTGGATTTTCCTGTGGGCTGAGGAGCCCCAAAGCCACGGCACGAGGGAGGAACAGCCACGCAGCCCATGGGTCCCAGGGCAGGATCAAGGGGAGTCCCCCTGACTGCTGCCCCCCTGGCTGGGGATAAGGCAGGTGAAGTTAAACCCAGGACTAAATAAAACTCCACAACCCACAGATAACAGCACACAAGCTTCTAAATTTAGTAATAATAATGATAATAAATAAAGCACAAGGAGCAGAACTTGAACCAGGCCAAACGGAACTCTTCTAAATCTGTATATATTTATTTATGTGTAATTAAAATCTGAAAGTTTTAAAATGTCCAGTGCAAGTTATTTATATCAAATTGAGTTGTTTTTTTTTTTTTTTTTTTTGTTTTGCCTTTTTTTGTTTGATTGTTTGTTTGTTTTGGGTTGGGGTTTTTCCTTTTGAAAGATGAAAATCTTTGGATTTTCCGCCATTAGAAATGGGAATGAAGTTTTGGATCCACCAAACTGTAGCATGGACAAGCTAGGCTGTGATGATGATGATGACTCTAGAAGTTCTGCAGGATTTTGTACTTGCTGTTGTTTCTCTTAATGCTGCAATAGATGTACAACACCCACACTACAATGTCATTCTCATTCTCTTAATAAACCTCTTTTTATTTGAAGAAAGCACCTCCATCGTCTTTGTGAGAAGGATCCTTCGCCTCTGTGGTTGTACCTTAAAAGGGATTATATAATTTATTAGATGGAAATCATATAAAATGGCATAGATTGAAGAAAGAATTCTCCAGTTTCGTGGCTGGGGGTTGAGTGCTGCCACAAAGAGAGCTTGGGGGTGACAGGAGCTGTGCTCCTGCCCGGTGTCCCCAGCCCTCGTGCTGAGCCAGCTGGCGCCAGTGGAGATGAATGAGTTTGCTGATGTTCCAGAACTACTCAGGGTAGTCAAATCTAAACCTGTCTGTGAGGAGCTGCAGAAGGACCTCATGGTATCAGTGATAAAACAGAAGATAAAACAGCCCCGCTGATCTCCAGGCAATGAAGCTCCAAATTAGTTTTGTTCGTGGCGTCACCACGAGCAGGACTCTGCACCAGCTCCCAGAGCTTAGAAATAAACACAGTGGGAATGGTCAGAAAAAGGACTAACAGAGCAAAAACCAGATTATGTGTGCTAGCCCTGAATGGCACTAACAGACCTGGTAAATGCCAGCAGGTAAATCCATGGGGAACCCAGGTGGGAGCAACTCCCACACAAGGCACGACCAAGGGTTGGAGATGCAGGAGGAAGAACATGAGTAGGATGCGACAGAGGTGTGGAAAATTATGAGATAAAAGAACACAAACAGGGAAAGATGACACCAAACCAAGAGGCAGGACACCCATGAAGTGGTCAGGAAGCAGGTTTGAGTAAATTTTACGTGCCTCAGGTAAGAAGCTGTGACTTTTCATGGGAACAGGTGTAAAAACGGCTTTTGACACAAGGGAAGAGGGTGAATTTAGGGAGCCTCCTTGCTGCCTTCCCTACACATCATTGCTCCTCACAGAGGAGCATCTGGAGGGACTGAGCTATGGCAGCACTCCCTGCATTGGACCCTTCTCAGAGTTGCATCCCACAGGTTTCTTTGGAGGTGCAGAACAGACTGATGGTAATAGAGGGAAAACCCCAAAAAGTCCCAAAAGAGACCACAGGAGGTTTGAAACACAAACCTCCATCTCAGCAAAGTGTGAAAGGAAACATTTAATGTCCTAATATAATCTGTGGGGATGGCTCAGCGTCAGAAACTTGCATCTAAATATTCCCTTCAAAGCTTAGGGAGGCATTTAAATTGGGAATTGGATTGGAAACGTCCCTTGGTATGAGGTTTGTGAAAGCAAAGACCTAAATGACGGGCTCTGCAGGTCTGGTTTTGCTCTGGACCTTCCCAAAGGAAGAGCCAAGAAACAAGGAGGAGTCAGAGAGCAGAATGGAAATATTACAGACACATCAGAGGCTTGTTTACACTTCAAAGCCAGTTTGGATAATGCAGGGCGTGAGCCAAAAGCACAAAAACTATTCCTATTTAAAATTATTCCAAAGTAGGAGTGCCCTGTTCTGCATCAGCATAATCCACATTTAAATGGATTATGATAAAGGAGAGTAAGGTGCTTTTGTGCTACAATACAGGTTTCCCTACATGGGGTTATTTAGGATAACTATGCTGAAATAATTCCATTTGCAGACATCCTCTGGTGCACGGTATCAGAGCAGAGCAAGCGACGCTCCAACACAGGATGAAAGTGTGTGTGTGCACACTGTAATATCCAGGCATGAAATATCATTTCCTAATTTAATCACATTATGCAAACCTGGCTTGGCTGGGGCACTTTGAATATCAAGGAATTCTTAGACACAGCACGGATGAGCAACGCAGACAGAGAATCAGGATCTGCCTCCAGTAATTACACACCACATCCATGGGGTGCAAAACACCTCCCTCCTCATTTTCCTTTTTGGGTACCTGCAAGTCTTTGGAATGTTTGATGAAGAACAGTCTGGTGCCTGAAAGGCCAGGACACCTCCAGTGACCTGTGAGTGGGAGGAAGTTGCATGATTGGGATTCACTTGTTGATTCCACCGCAGATGCTCAGGATGAGCAATGGACCTGTCACATAGGAGCAAGTTTCTAAAAGCATCAAGACTCCCCAAAATTTTGGCCACCCTCATTCCTGGAGGCCCACAGAGACACTTCAGAAGAGTCAGGGGTCGTGCAAGGCCAATTCTTATACTGAAGTCCCCTCCCAGCTCACTGTCCAACAAGGCCGTCCCCTGACGTGTCCTCTCCCTTTCCATCCTGAGAGGAAAAAAAACATTTTACACAATTCCAGGCTCAAGCCCAGTATAAATTCCCACGCTGATTACAAATCTCATCGTGGGAAAATACATAGGATTGTGTCAAAGAGTAAAAAGAGATCCAGGCTCGGGGTTTCTATGCTTGTTACAGAACATGCTGGATTTTCAATTCTAAAGGGGAATGAAACAAAAAAAAAAATCTTTTTTGAATTAATTTTGAATGAATGACAAATCCAGGGAAACCACATACCAATTCCTTGACAACTGAAAAAGAAAAAGAGAGAAACTCTTCAATCCCTAAGAGTCAGCTGTCCCAAGGGCAAACCAAGGGGAACACGGAGCTGTGACTGTGCTGCACCATTAACACCAGGGAGCAGAGGCTGTGCTGGAATTCCACACAGCTTTGGACAGACTAAATAATTACCTTTAAACAGGCACCTTAAAAGCAACAGGGTAATAACAGCTCTTGGTGTGAAACAACCCAATAACCAGAGTTTGCTGACCTGTAGTTAATGCATTCCTTCCTATAGGAGAGTCCATTAAATTCCCAGCTTTACATGCAGAATCCAGGAGCCACAGAGCCTGTGAGCAAGGGAAGCTTTTCCTGCTGGTGCAACTGAATCAAAACACCAACACTGGAAATGTTTTCAAATCAGGCAATGAAATAAATGTTATTTGTGAGGGTGACATGATGCTCCTGAGATTATTGGTGTAGACCAAAACACCAACACTGGAATCAAACGCCAACACTGGAAATGTTTTCAAGTCAGGCAGTGAAATAAATGTGATTTGTGAGGATGACATGGTGCTCCTGAGATCATTGGTGTAGACCTTGCTCTCCCTGTCCAGGTGCAGGATGCAGAGCCTGCATTACCCAAACAGAGCTGGCACAGAGAGTCTGACCCAGCCATCACCCAGAATGTGGCAATGCTGAGCCACAAGTTATCACTTTGGTCTTCCCACCTCACCTCCTTTATATGGAAAATAATTCCCACTGTGGCTACCTGAGCACTTCCATAGGATACCATAAATAGCAATAATAATTCCAGACATTGAACATCCACCCAGGCTTTGTCCCCGTGATTGTGGTGCTGAAGCATCCCAGAACTTTTCCAAGGCAGGAAAAATTATGGCAGCGACGTTCTGGATGGTTCCTTTGTATGTTTTTTATCCTGACACCTTCGGATGATAATCAAATTAGGATGATTTTCTGCACAGAAAAGGCTAAAATCCCTGAGATCCAGAAGGATTTCTCATCAGGATAGCTTTGGTTTAGTAGCAAAGGTTATAGCCAAAGAAAATGTTAAATGGAGACAACTCAGCTTTTTGGGGGTGTAAATGAGTTCAGAGAAAGATCAATTTATTGCTCCAAGCCAAGAAGTTCTGCAGCACTTCAAGATGTGTCTGGATGCTGCAGCTTCTCACCTGACTATGGCTCTGCTGTGCAGAAGTGCCTTAAATCCTTCTCAAGCTTTTCCACTCTTTAGAGCCTTAAATTCACTAAAAAATCCCCAAGAGGCAGCATTTTCATGGTGTAACTGAACAACTTGCACCCAACAAAAACAACTGGCCCGTCATCCTCCTCTGGCCCAAAATTCCACGTGTTCTCTGTGATTCCATTTATTATCTCACAGAACAGAGAAGTTTCAGCTAATTCTGCAATGGCATCTTGGATTTCTTTATCATTAAACACGTGCTATTAGTAAATCACATTCTTCCCACTGGACACTCAAGGTCTTCCCATCCAACTTTTCTTCTGTCACAGACCTGATCAAAGTGGATTCTTTTACTGGATGAGACTCAGAACATCAGTGCCTGAAACACCTTTATTCAGGAGTTCTGAGAGTTTCACCATGTGTTGAAGACCTCATTGCCGCATGGAATTCTGGCCAGATTCCTGTGCAGATGGGATCTTCCAGAGATGTTGCTTTTCCAGAGATATTTTTTTCCTCACCATGCAGCAAACACTTTCAAAAAGGGAGGATTCCCTATAAAAACATTTTATCCACTCCAAATATCTGCCTCTGTTTCAGGAGGGTTACATTTATGTTCCCACAGTACCTTGTTGTGCCATCAAACATCAAATCCTCATTGTATTAGACCCTGTGCTGAAACATCTTCCCTGCAAATTTCTATTTCAGCAGATAAGTTTACAAAGGAAACAGTTACCTGCACCTCACTGAAAACAGATGTGACATAAAGAGCTGAAGGGACGTGGGGAGTTCAGGAAATGGTTGGGATTCAAACACAGATGAATCAACTTGAGCACCATAATTACAAAAAAAAAAAAAAACAACCAACAACAAAAAAAACCCCACAAAATTAATTTCAACAGTCTGTTTCAAAGATATAACCTGTATGTTTATAATTTTATTTCCAATGACAAAAAACTCTCTCCTTTAAGCATCTCTGTTCTACTTCACTCCCTGCAAAAACTTTCCAGCAGGGAGGCAGGACACAGGATGCAGACACTGCTGAGGAGGAGGAGGCTGGTGGAAAGGCCAGTTTGCTCAGTTTGGACCATGAAAACAACCTTTCTTACACCCTCTTGGTAATGTGCTGCTGTTTTGCCTCTTAAATGGACCCTGGCACCACAGGGAATTATTTCAGCCCAGGCCTCCCACTCCTGACCCATTTTCATTTCATTTCCTCTCCCAGCCCTGTCATATGGCAGCAGCACATTATATATTATATATTACAGATTATGGCTTTTGGAGTTTCCTGCTAATTTGGTCATCACAGGGATCCTCCAGGAGCACACAGTAATCACCATGAGAGATGAGACCAGTCCCGTAGCACAGAGAGCCCTGACTTGGCCCCGTTCAGGTTGTCTTTGAGAGGAAAATGGGGTTTGGCACAAAACTCCAAAAAAAACCTTCTCCAAAGTTCTCCAGAGCCAAAACAGGCAGAGGGCATCCACAGCCCATCCCAGGATGAGAAAAGGGGAAGGTCTCAGACAAACTGAAGCATTCAGCTCTCCTCAGGAAAGAGAGGAAGGCCCAAGAGATGGGAAAACCCTTTGGATCATCTTTCAGAATATTTGGTATATGGACTATTTAAAGAACACAAAGGTCTCTACCTGGTAAAGCAGAAAATTTAGATAGAATGCTAAAAAATAATAATTAAGGAACATTCTTGTTTTAAAGTATTCCTGAAAAAAGTTGTCAATGCCTTTGAACCTGCTGAGCCAAGGAGTAATTCAGCAAATCCTGTGAGGAAAAACAGCTCCGTTCAGCTCAGCTTGGGGCAAAAATGTTTTCTATTAATTCCATGTGTTAATAAGCTTTCTCACAGCTTTTGAACATAAAGAACCTTTTGCTTTAGTACCCTGTAAATTTTGGAGCCAACATGGAAAGCAAAACCAAAACTGTAACTGTGTGGTTTCACAGCTCCTAAACACATCAGGAGGGGTCAACCTCAAATCCTTTCCTGGCTTATGTGAACATGGAGCTCACACAAGCAGCGTTCCTTCCCCTGCTTCATCACAGCACAGGCCATCAATCCTGAGGCAAAAACCAACACAAAAACCTTGGAATATCAGATGTGCCCAAGCAAAGCCCCCAGAGTGATGCTCTGGGCAGGTTTCTCATGTGTATGGAGTGAACATTGCAAGACAAATTAAATTAAAACCCTGTTTTAATTCTTTTCTTCTTGAAGGTCCTCACTAAAAACTATGTGAGTTTAAGGATGATTTAAAAAAAAATATATAACCAGGTTTGAACTGTATCATTTTAAATCAGACAAAATAAGGAATAAGTAAATCCTGAAAATCCTTTTGTATCTCAAACTCAGCCTTGCCCAGTAACAAAAGTTTCAAAGATACAAGGAACTGCTGTCCAAAAAAGGGAAAACCACCAAATGAGCTGACAGCTTTGGAAATGTTTTCCTAATTCCTATGTCAGAGTCTGGCTATGTACTTGAAAGTTTCTGATTCCCATATAATCCAACTGGGGACATTTTAATTACACAGACAAGTGCATTTTCTGCTCCAGCCAGGCCCATAATGCCACCCTTGAGCCACTGCACTGCAGGCCTGTTGGCAGGGAGCAAATGAATGGTTTGTGATATCCCCCATTCCAAACCAGCCTTTGCAGACTTTTCCTGATTCTTTTTCTTCAGCAGATTTTGCTGTGGGATCCCTGAAAGTCTTTTGAAAACAGTACCATGTGGTGGAGGAGCTTTTCCCTCCCTGATAAAATCCTGTGAGCATCCTCACCGTGAGCACACAGCAGTGAATGTCCAGAGCAGCTCTGCAAGGGAGAATTGTAATGTCCTAAAAACCCTGAACATTCACTTTAACTTCACATCCCTGACTGTCAGTGCTTGGATGAACTAGGACAGGATGGTTTCCAGCTGCTCTTTTTGGGTTTTGGCAAGTCACTGGCTATCTTCCTTTGTGAAAATATGGATAATTCCCTGTTTCATGGCACAACTGCCCAACATTTGTGAAAAATAAAATTGTTGAAAAATAAAATAAGTGTCTTAAAGGAAGAAATAACCCTGTATGTCCCACCTGCCACTGCTGGGCAAGGCTCTGGTCCCCTCTCCATGGGTTCTGTGACCACCAGCTGATCTGCAAGGCAGGCAGAGGACAAACCAGTTTGGGAGAAGGCAGCAGCGTGCGAGATCACCGCCCTCTGCTGAATCCAGAGCTGGGGAGACACACAGGTGCTCCCTACAAACCCAAATCTGGGAGCAGGAATGGCACCAGCCACATTCCCAGTGCAACATTTGGCAAGAGGAGATCAAGCGCCACTGAGGCCCACGGGTGTTTTGGTGGTACAGCAGCAGGATATTGTCAATAATCCCCAAAATACTGACACAAAAAACACCAAAGTTTCCTTTGTCTGATGGAAATTACCTCGAGGAGATCCACGATTTTCATGTTTGTGCATAAACACGAGAAATATTTAACAACATCAAGGAAACCTCTACTAAGGAAAAGGTAATTTAACTAAATCAAAACACACCCAACCAAGAAATCACTTCAGAGGATTCAGTGATTAAGTCAGCCCCACCTTGTAGGGCTGTCTTAGAGTTGATTTATAGATCAAAAATTATTCCACACTTGCTGGCATTCATTTTGATTTTCTCTCTATAGATCTGATCAACAGAATTTAATTTTTCATAAATCTTGCTAACTTTACTGTATTACACAGGGGAAAATACCATCCTGGCAGTCCTGAAACAGATCCTTTTAGACACCCTCTCCCCATGCCCCAACAGCCAAGGGTTTTCTCTGCCTTCCACAGCTGTCTCCAGTTAAACTACATGAATCAGCTTATTGGATAACGACCTAATTGCACATTAGCACAGAAACAAAACACTTAAACTGTCACTTTACATTTTCAAGACAACTAACTTATTTTTTAACATAGTCCTCAGCCAGTCAGATCTAAACCAACATAGTCAAGGGCATGGAAAATAGACAAGTTGTATATTTTAATTCCACCATTCACATTTTGCTTTTTTTTTAATCTGTTAAAACAACTGATGTCTGTTTAGCTTGATCAGTGAAAATTTCCTGCATTAAATTACTGTTGATGGCTGATAACCACACATGGAAACTCTATGTAAGGTTAAACCCTAAAAGAATTAAAAATGGCTTGAAGGATAAACTTTTTACTAGTAGGATAAACTAATTTTTCCTTAAATACATAAATATAGTGCTTCACAGGTAGCAAACAGAGGTTTTTTTATTCCTTAAATGCCAAGTTATTTAATACAAAAGGAATATTCTGTCCCTGCTTCAGATGGGAAAATGGACTCAACCAAATCCTATGAGCATAATCCCTAATGTCAGCCCTGGCATGGGCTAATGCCTCTTGGAGGAGCCTACTGTCAAAACTAGAGACAAGAGCAAAGGAAAACACATCCTTGGGAGAGCTCAGCCTGATCTCTCCCCTCTGCTCCCACATCTTGACTCTGGGAAGCGACAGCTCCATTGGGTGACAAAGCTTCTGCCAGTGACTGATCATCATGAGCAGAAGTTGAACTCAGGGACTGCTGAGAAGAGGCTGTAGCATTGATCACACACACTTTATTTCTATTTGTTGTTGTTATTATAATTATTATTAGGCAGTATCACGAATTTCTGCTGAGGACACTCAGGTTTGCACTGATACCCAGTCCCTGCTTGAGGCCGTTCACCTGCCCAGGGCTGGAGCATCTCTTGGTTTAACAGAACAGGGCCGTGGATTTCTTGAAGAAAATCTGGGGAAAGCAAGGTGAATCAGCCTGGGGGGCTCCCCATCACCAGAAGCTCCCCACAAAAGTGAATACAGCAGCATGGGAGACAGTTTCACCTTCCAGGCATTTCAATTTTTGATTGATATCCCTGCTTGGCTGTCACTTCACTCAGGCAGGACTTTTGAGTCGCGGAGTCACTTTTAGGCAGCAGAACTGTCTTGGCACTATTACAAATTTCTGTGAGACCAATTCCTCAAGGCAGCTGAGCTCTGATGGCTCCTCTGGGCCAATGCTTCTGGTCACAGGGAGGTCTATCCCAAAACACAGATTTTCTTCCATGGAAAGGTGTAATTAACACCAAGAAAAAGCCCCGTGAGCGCTGCACCTACCACATTCCTCTCCCAGCAAAGCACTCCAAACCCAATGTGGCCTAAGGCACAGAGAATCTGTAAACTGATCTTGGAGCTAACTCCAAGCTCTGGAGAGATGAGCTGGTGATGATCTGCTCCCCAGGAAAAGACCATCCTTAAACAGGAAACCTAACACGAGAAAAAGGGCCTTGTTAACTCTTTGGGCCCTGAGGCTTTGAGAGTAAAACATATGGTCAGAATTAGTAGGCAAGGCAAGACAGAGCAGCTCACCGTGGCCACAGTGCCCCAGGAACAAGGTACCTTGACTACTACATTCATTTCTCATAATATGAACCACAAAAATTAGTACAAAGCAGTATTTTCTTGCAGCGCTCAATTATTTCAGAGATTCCTTATGAAAGAGGTCTGTCATGACAAATACAAATGGAGAGGTGAATTCTTTTGAAAAGGGATTCCTGGATTCCAGGCAAAATATGGTTTTCAGAAGCTTTAGGGCTAAACTTGAAGCAGGTAAGAAGTTTTCTACTCTTTCATTAACTTAAATATTGGTTTTTCAAACAGATTCCATGTAATACTGTCAAAAATGCAAACTGGCTTCTGAATTTGAGTAGCAGCATATTTTAAAAAGTAAATTATACAGCAAAAGTATCACACTTTTCCTTAAAAAGTATGAATTTTTGGAAAGTCCTCAAAAAAATCTCCTTTGTTAGAGGCTACAGTCCAGTCTCATCATGGGCCTGGTTTGGAATCAAGAGCTGTATTTATTCATTCCTCAAGGTTGCTGCTCCATTGGCTTCAGATGCAACCCCTTGGATCTTCCTTTCCATGGGGGATTCAGATCCTGGGCTCTGCCCTTGGGCAAAACATATGTTCCACTGCAACCTGGATCCAACCAGAGAATAATTGTTTTATGTTTATTAATCACCTGCATGCAAATAGGTGCCAATAAAAACTCCAGGCAGATTCTCTGCCAGGCTCACATCATCCAAAAGCTCCACACCACACTTTGGTGTCTGAACAATGAATCCCTCCAATGAAGAGGCATCGCTGCTTTGATATGCAGTGACAAAAATATCACATCAGCTCAGCCCCTCTGCAGTGATGAGCTTGAAATGAGACAAGAAACCTGCAAAAACATTCAACATCAGTGGGAAAATAAATTAGAGATGCTGCATTAAGCTAAACAAGTACATTAATGCAACACGAAGGGGCGAGATTTCAGTGGCGGAATGACAACGCTCCGACTCCGCTCGTGTTAAATGTGACCTGCCAAGAGGAAATCATCAGGCTGGGGATTGCTGAGTGTGAAAGTTTAAAAGGTTTTCAAGAGATAAGTGAGTTTTAACAAAATGTTTTAGAGTTCCCTGCCATTGGCCTTAAATAAAAGCCATTGCAGCCATTACAGCAAAACCAGCTGTAATTAAACTCATTCTGGGAAGAATTAAACTACAAAGTCTGATGGGACTCCAGGGAAGAATTAGATTTAAGTAAGAGGCAGGGTGAGTTAAGGCACTGGAGCTGCAAATTTCTTCTGTGTCATTAAGCAAGTCTCAGTCTCACCCAGTTCTCATCCATTCCAGAAGACAGGAATATTTTAAGACTGACAACTTTTTTTTGGGAAGAAACAGATGTTCTCAAACAGACCAATGAGGTAAGACCAAAAAGCTTAAACAATTAACAGTCAAGTCTGTCATTCACCTTCTCCAGCTGAGAACTTGGGTGCTGTGCCACAACACACAACTATCAGTCTGCACGCTATCCTGTACACATCTACCCTACTTCCAAGATTCTTTTTATGAGCTTATTCAAACATAAAATAAGCACCCAGAGCAATTTTAATGCCAATTCAAGTAGGGAAGGAGTCACACCAAAAACTGTTCTCAGAAAAATCACTTCTGGGCAGACCACAAGTATCAGCCACATGATAATTATCTGAGGCTGTTCCATGAATGGGGGTTTTATAGGGAAGCAGCATCTTGAGACTGGATGGATCATAATGGATTATTCTCAAAGAAACAAAGCTCGAGCTAGCTGAGAGTAATTCAAAGATTTATGAGGAGTGCCGCAGTTTAATTTCTCACCAAACTGCTTTCATGTACTTCTAAATGTACAGACACATCAATTAAGAAACATCACACAATTGATATATTAGTTTCTATCTAAAATACGACTTAAATTCTATTTAATGTAGTTATGAACCCACTGTGCCAGCAGAATGCTCTTTCCCAGTAACAGAATCATTGCCAGGTGAGTTAAAAGTACATTTCAAAATCCGTTCTACTTGGAAACCCTTGTATCAATCTAATTCAAGTGAAAAAAAAACCTCTATCCAAAGCAAATTAGGTCTTTGAAAACCTGATTAATATTTTATACAGCAAAGAGTGGTAACATCTTTGAAAAAATAATGTAGATGCTGCATGTTTGGCATGGACCACTTGCCTGGGGTTTGATGAGCTTTACTGACGACAGCACAATGTCATCTAGAAAACACAATTTTCCCACAAATAAGAAATTTGGAGAGCAGTAAAATCTCAGAAGAGGAAAGATAAATAACCTGAATGTGCCCCCATGAACTGTAAATCAAGTTTCACTTTCACTGTGGAACAATTTACTCAAATCCTCTCAGGAAGGATCAGTGGAATAAAAAGATAAAACTGGCTATATAAATGTCAGGCTTTATTCGAGCTCCCACTGCAGTACATTACTTCAAATGAATAGAAAAAAAACCCAAGAGAGAACAAAACAAGAAGACTGCTGAAGAAAGATCTTGGGGGTTAGGACTCCACTTTGGCAAGGGGTATATTATCCATTTCGTGGATGCCCTCCTTGTCAATGAACCGGGCGTTGAAGGAGGTCAGGTTGAGGATGAAGCGTTTCTGGAGCTGTTCAGCAAAGACAAAAAGAAGAAAAGACATTCACTCAAACCTTAAGTAAAAGAGGAGAGTATACTTTAAATTTCCACCCTGGTTCTAGTGACCTGAAATATTAGGAACTAGAGTGGGTTTTTTCACTGCTCAGGAGTGAATTAGTGGGAGTTTGTTGTAAGATGGTTCACATTAGACAAACCTCAGGTAGAGATGCAAAATAGCCAGAAAATAGCCAGGCCTGTTAACAAGGAAGACATTTAAACAGGAAAACTAGAGTGGGCTAAAATTTTGGACACAAAGGTACTTCAAACAGGACCTCTTTGAAGCACTTCTTGATTCAAATCTACATTCAAATCAATCTCTTAAAGACAAGGATAAAGACTATTTTCCTACAATAAAAGCCTTGGTGTATGAAATGTCTGGAGTCTAATGTTGACACTAAAATTGGTCATGAACTTTAAGGTCAAGGCTTTACCTCAGGTATCACTTCACAAGCTGGAAAAGAATTAGTATATGCTTCTAAGAGTTCTTAAGTGTAATACAAGTGACAAGCATGCTGCAGTGCATTCAGAAGAAACATAAGAGGAAAAAGTCTGGATCAATATTATGCTATGCACACAAAAAGCTCCAGTTTACGTTCTGGAGGACGTGAACCGTGCAAAGGCAATGCAACTGCCTGTAAATCCTTTTCCTCAGTAGCTATTCCACATCTGGCCAGTGCCTTTATTACCCTTCTGGCAAAGGCAGCAAGAAATGCGACAAGAGGAAGAGGAAAGTATCAGCGAATGAATGCAAACAAACATTCCTTTCTCAGGAGCATCAGGGCCTGAGTTCAGCAACTCACCTCCTCTAGACATTTTTTTAAGAGCTCCACAGCTTCCTCACGTGTGATACCTGAAAGGGAAAACATCCACAGATTGATTTCATTAGAGGCCATCTCTCTCCACAGAAACTTTTATTAAATTTAAACAACTTTTCAGCTGAGCACCAAAACCTCTCCTTCCCAGCACACAGAAAACACTTTCCAGATGTCCCGAGGACGCCCTGCACCGCAGTGCTCACGCCCCAACAAGCCATTGAGAATCGATTTGTTACAGGGAATGGGAAGCATGACAGAATTCTGCCTCCCATGGCCAGGGCCTGGCTCAGAGAAGCCCAGCCACCTCCCTCTCCTGCAGTTTATTGCAGCTCTAAATCAGCTCCAGCTGCCCCAGCCGGCTGCCAGTCCAGGGCAGGAGGTGGAGATGGGTTTAGTGGATGTTCCTGCTGGGTATGAGCTCAATAAAGGACAAGGCACGTGTGGGATGCTCCTGCTATTCTCACACTTCAGGATAAAATCCAGCACTCTATAGGGGTGACAAGCCATGACAATGAAGTTCATTATTTTCCTCTGTTCCACAAGGAATGGTGAAAATGGAACAATAGATTGTTGAGGGACATGACTAGAAAACAAACAGGGTCGGTGGGTCTAAAACTTCTTTCTAGGCTTTGTTCCAGACCTGCATCCACTGTTCAGGCAAGTTAAATGAAAATGATCAGTTTATAGTTACATTTCTTGAAGGAGGTAGATGAAAGGATTTCTAATCTCAGGGCACAGATAATAACTTAAACTCAGCTTTGCACACAGGAGTCAAATAGTTTGTAGCTAAAGCCAAAGATGTCAGATTAACAATATTCTCTGCTTTGCACATTTCCTTATCTGCACAGTGGGGATGGGGCCATGTATCTTCCTTGGCACTGGATTATGATGTTAAAACTAGAAGTTTAGACAGGTACAAACATGTGCATGAGTTATGATGAGCAACTGCCAAGTGCACAGAACTGTGAAATCAGTCTAAAACCTCTCTGTTGCCCACAGAAGCTGTGGCTGCCCCAGCCCTGGAAGTGTCCATGGCCAGGCTGGACAGGGCTTGGAGCACCCTGGGACAGTGAAAGGTGTCCCTGTCCATAGCAGGAGGTGAAATGAGATGAGCTTTGAGGTTCCTTCCAACCCAAACCATTCCATACTCTGTGATTCATCACCACCACTTCAGGGTGCTGGAGATGATCTTGCTAGGAACATCTTTTCATTTGAATGTTTTTAATTTATCATACACAAAGCCAATCCAAGATATGGAGCAATAGCATCTGGGACTGACCTCTGAATATTGATACTCTGGGAAAATGTACATGTCAGAGCCAAGAGACAAGCAAGAAGATAGAGCTGTCAAACCGTTATTTATTAAAAGCAGACTACCAGCTGCCAATGGTCCAGGAAAGCCTAATCATATTTTAGAATAACTGAAATGTCCTTTACTCCCAGTCTGCTATGCTGCAAACAGGAAAAAAAATAAGGAGTTGACTAGTTTTCTGTTACCATGCTAGCAAAACCAAAGGCAACCTTTCGAGCTCCATTTATCTAAGAAAAAGTCAAGTTCCAATCTGTTGCACCACAGCAATGCCACCTGATTCAGCAAATGTCACTCTCACTGGTTAATAAACTCAAGGCCTAAATTGAAGCAGGAGAATTTTCCTGTCCAGTGGCTCCACTCACCTGGCTTGTAATAGCGGTCAAGGATGCTGAGGGTGAGGAATGCTCCATATCCATGTGCTGCAAAAGGAGCCTTGGCCAGAGCTGCCAGGTAATCCATGTAGTACAGGGCAGGGCCCTCGTGGTCATCATAGCCAGCCAGGAGAAGGTTCACGTGGTAAGGGGTCTGCCAAGAGAAATGATGTTTTTGTTAGAGCACTCACAGCAAATCTTTGAATCCTGACTCCCTGTGCACCAGGGAACAGCAGCAGAGCTGATCAGCCAATTCCTTATCATAAAATGCTACATCAATCCTGTCTGCAGCACATTCTCAAGTTAAAAGTGATCAGGTCTTCTGGTAGCATGGACTGCACAAGCAAATAAAAACATAGAACTCTTATTCTCTTGAAAACCAGTGTGTTTGGGGTTATTTCACAGCTTTCACAACACACTCGAACTTTAAAAAACTTGAATGCAGTTTTCACGCCAGATTCTTTCACCTCAACGTAAAAATTGTGAATTTTTACTGCTGACACGTGAGCACAACGTGAACATTTTGCAGTTTCTAAGAACTCTTTGTTCATTTAACCTGCTCTGAGCTCTCTTCCCACTCCCCCTCCCAATGAGCACAGCCCGTCTCAGCACGTATGAAAGCTCTCACACAGTGCAGTTACACACTGCGTCCTGTTCACTGGCAATTTGCTTTTTATTGCATGTACCAGGTTTAATCTTTAATATTTGGCACTTTACTCCATGTTCTGGGTTTAGTGTTCCACCATCATGAATAAATCAGACATTTCTTCTCCTACATCTCCTTCCAAGATCTGTACTTTGTAAAACCATGAAACACACGTGCACTGTATTATTTTTAAACACAGGATCAGAAAAAATTTGGGCATTGTATGTATTTTTAAAAGCAGCTTTTATATACTTCCAATATTTCCATATCTACACAATGTTTCTTATTAAATTAATTGTACTAACAGGATATCTCCAAACTGCTGGAAAACCTGGATCAACAAAGAAACAAAATAAGAAAAAAAATGATGATGCAACTACCAAATTAAAAAAGCAAACAAAATTTCACCCTAAAGCCAAAACATTAACTGCATCATAGGAAAAGTTCATTTTGATACTCAATACAGTAAATTTCCACACAAAGAGAAAAAAAATCACACACCACTACATTTTTACTTTCAGACAGTATGAAAGAATAAAGCAGGCTACAGTTATATATAAAACATCACTTTAAATTGTGTGATTTAATCTTCAAAGCATCCAAGAATATTTGGAAAGAAGTTACCATGCAGCTGTATTGGTTTAATTAGGCTGTATTTCATCATTTATTTATTCTGAAACATCACACAAGTTGATATTTAAGAGCCATGACACAAGATCACTCAAATTATTGTGTGACTTGGAATTACCAACACTGGCATATGCGAGATACTCAACCATAAATAAATGGTGTTATACAGACTTAAACCCATCTGTAAACTGATTTTCAGTTTTAAGTTCTCCTGCTAATGGTCTCTAAGACTTCTTAAAACTCAAATGTAAATAATTATCCCCCATGCCTTATTACTCTAGAAAGGCAGGATTTAAACATTAGCAAATATACATAATCTATTTACTACTTCCATGATTATAAATGAAATTTGCAGTGTAACACCTCAATGCTGGGACTGGAATTTCTTGTACATCCCAATTCTTTTGTCCATTCCTTCCCTGACTTTTGTAACTTGGTCCATGCCAACAATTCTCAACTCTTTACCAGGCTGGTGTTGTTAAAGGGCCATCAAATGAGTGATGACTAACACTCCAGGACATTATTTTTACCCCAAACTTCCCTTCCTACAGAAGCACCATTTCTCATCCCAAGTAGTTTTGCACTTGGTGCTGTTTGATTTAAAATAACAGCAGCAATTAGGAGATGTGTGAAATTGTTCAGAATTTACAGCTGAAGAGCACAGTTGTGCCAAACAGCCCAAGCCCAGCTCGGTGGTGACACAGCCCTGTGACATCTGGCGGAAGCCAAAGTCACAGCAAGGGGGGAAAGGTGGGAGCAAGGAAACCTCCTGCCAAGTGTGGACATGGGGAGAGGAGCTGAAAGCTGCCTTTGGAATGCAGCCAGACCCTGTCACCTATAATTAAACAGCATCACAATCAGAGACTGAACTTCATCACCTTTGGAGGGCAGGGGGCTTTTTTTCCTACTTCCCCCACACACACAACCTCAGCAGTGAGATCAATGTACCAAACATTTTTGTATCAAACTTTTCCCCACCAAACTTTTTACTTCTCAACTATTTTCCTACTCCTAACAGGAGGCACTGGCATGTTTTACCTTCTAATTTTTATTTTCATGATCCACATGATTACATTAGTAGCCTCCAGGAATCTCTTATGCAGTTTCAAGCACCAGTGTTAATCCTTCTGGTATATTATGATGAAAATGTAACAAAATTCACAGGAAAAAAAAACCAACTCTGATGGCAAGACTTGTATTGTAAAATTCTAAATGCCACAAACAAACCATGAAGTGCTAAGTTAGAGAAAAAAGCTTCTGCCTGCAATGTGGAGATCAGTGTAGTGTGACAGCAGTGTCAGAGAGCGCCGCGTGCCCTGGGGCGTTGCCATCTGCACCAGAGCAGCGTTTTTGTCTCTGATAAATAAACACATCTGCCTCTGCCAGTGTCCTCCCCACGCTGCTGCCTTCTGGAGAAGGTGAGCAGGAAGACAGGCGTGGGCTCAGCAAGGAGTGGAGCCTCGGGGAGGATCAGGCCCCAAGGGACAGAGGAAGACAAAGGTGCCACATCAGTGCTGCCTCCTGATGGGCAGGTTTACCAAAAAGCCTGTTAAAGGTACTTTAAATCATATGTAAGAAATGGCTGTCTCTGCTGAAAGGGGACAGGACACTCAGATTGATCTGTGCAGGTCACGGCCCTGAGATGAGCCATCAGCACCAGGGCCAGGCCCCAACAGCATCACTGCTTCACATTCAGCCTTGAGAACTGCACAGGAATGCACAGAACACACACAGACCTTCCAAATCACACCACAACACAAGCTAAAGCAAACAGCATCACTGCCAACCATCACTGCCAGCCAAGCAGCTGGATTAAACCATTTAGACCAGAAGAGAAGTGTGGAATCACAGAATATCCTGAGTTGGAAGGGACCCACAAGGAAAAATTTCTACCTGCAGCTGTGATCCGTGTCAGAAAGGAGAACAATAATTTCTGGCTGTTCCTGTGCATGAGTTCTGTAAGAACTCTCACTCTACATGTGTAATTCTCAACAACACAGCTCTGAGGTTAATACTGGCCTTTATTTGCTACTGCAAAACCTGACTTCAGGCCTGAGCAGTGCACTGTTAGAACAGCAACACAGTTTAACCCACACTCTATCTCTGACAGAGCTGAACAACTTCATTCTCAACATCCTTTTTCTTCCTGTTTTCTTTCATGTAGCACATTACATTCTTCTCAATGAAATGCTTCCTAACATTAGATCATTAAAGGTTTGTTTGCCCCCATCACAGCAGCTTTTCATACTTTGAAAAAAATCACCCTGGGAAACATCACTAATTGCAGTTCAGTAACTTGAAAACACAACCCCAACTTGGATGTGGTATTTACCAAAAGCCTCATGTTGCTGTTTACAAAAGGCACTTGTTTTCCTAAGTACATCAAACAGCTTTGCTCTATGAAATCATTTTCCAAGAAGATTAAACGGATTTGGAGCATTTGCATGAAAACCCACAACCTTATCTCGATGTTCAAGAAGTTTAATTCACTTCACGTCTGCTGTGTGTGACAAAGTGTTTACTGGGCCCAAGGCAGGAATTTTAAGTCTATGGCTGTATCAGTTATTGATAAGTAATGTGATAAGTTTTTAAAATAAGCAAATCAAGTTTTATTTTACTAAGACATTATTTCAGCAAGGTGAACTCACAGAATCTCAAAATCAGTGAGTCCAACCTGTGACCCATGAAACCCTCGTTACCCAGACCAGAGCACTGAGTGCAACATCCAGTTGTTCCTCGACCCCACTACATCCCTGAGCAGCCAGCTCCAAATTCATCACTAAAGACAGCAGCTCCCACCTTTTTCAGACTCTGTTATTTGAGGATGGAAATGCTCCCTGGAAGCCTGTGCCAAAATCTCTCAGCTTTACTCACCCGGCTCCGGAGATAGTCCGCGAGGTTTCGCCGGGTGAAGTTTGCAGCTGCAGTGGGAGACAATTCATAACCTGGAGGAGAAATGTGACAAATATTTATTTGGTAACAGCCCAAATCACTCATGTTTCACCTTCCCATGCCTTTTTTGAAATAATAAAATGTTCTTTAGTGACAAAATGTAGTGCCTTTTGTCTAATTCTGGTTTATTCTGAAAGCTACAAGGATAAACAGGGCCCTCAGACTCTGGGTATTCCATATCTGTATGGGCCACAGAAACACATGGCTTCAAAAAATTAAAGTATTTCAAAAAATTAAAGTATTAAGGACATGTAGCTTGACTTTTTTGTCCAATCTATCAGAAGAACTGGTGACAGTTAGCATGCAATGGACGTAATTAAGAGAATAATAAGCCTGTCAGTAAACTATTTGTGTCATTTATATTGCAGAGAAGTTTGCTAGGACTTGGATAAGCCATTTAATTTATACTGTACAATCTAGAGTCTATTTCTGCATCCTGCCTGAATCATCACCTGTGCTGGACACTAAAAATGCAGAAATCTTTACAGAAGGTTTGAGAACAGCACTTTCCACCAACATTCACCTGGAAACCACCCTTAGCTCTGCTCCCAGCCGCCAGGGTCTGTCCTGCTTCACTCACCATTTCTCATTTTGTAGAGCTGAACATTTTTCTGGATGTATTCTGCAAACTGCACCGTGTCTCCAGGCTCCCCCACACACAGCAGCAAAATCTTTTCACTCATCTTAAACATTTTGTCATGATCTAGGCAAAGAAAAATAACGTTGAGTGCCATGGGCACGAGGAAGAATAAATTATTTCGCCAACCTCCTGACACATCAGGACTTTACAGAAGCAAGAAAGAGATTTGGATAACTGCATCATGACCTGGAGCACCAGTAAAAAGCATTTCTGAGCACAGACTGACATTTGGTGTCTCACAGAACACAAGAGTTGTTGAAGAGAAACAAAGCCCTTCAGGAAGGGAGGCATTCCAGAAATATATAGTGTTTCCTACCTTAGAAGCAAGATAGGAAAGAATAAAGCTTCACATAAAATATTGCATTCAAAGCATAAGGTTTTGCTTCCTAGGATCAGGAGTAAGAATTTTGCTCAGTGACTATTCAACTTTATTCCAATATTCTGCAACAGAAGCAAATAATTTGATATAAAGCTGAAATATCAACACATTGAGCAAAAGCAATCTTAGGTAATCCAGAAACAAATCCCATGTCAAAGGATGCCCTTTTCCTTACATCCAGCAGTCCCAAAAACCAGAAGCTTACATGAATGAAGCTTTTCCAGAAACGTTTCTTTGTCTTATCATTAAAAAAAAACAAACAAAACAACCAAATCAAACTACCAAAGAGAATGAAAATTAAGTAATGATTATAAATCATAACAAAGCCTAGTTATAAGCAGGAAATTAAGGAACAGTAATCCATATTTTTAGTCATAGTTTAGCCATATTTTTAGTCTGCAGTTTAGGACAGTTTTGTGTTTGTGTTTGAGGGGATCCAAGTTGTTGCAATGACAGCACTGAGGACAATCCTGTGCTCACAGAGTCTCCTCTCACCAAAGCAGGTATCTGGCACTTGGATATCCCAGACAGACACTGAAGAGCTGCTGGAGTGAAGGGAAAACCTCTTTTCTCCACTGAGGGCTTGCACAAACACCAAGCCTCCACCTCACTGAAAGGTGCTGAACAATCCCTGCTGCAAGGCAGGCACCGAGTGTCACAATCCTCTAAAATTCTGTCCAAAGTCATCACAGCACTGGAGCTGCTGCCTGGAGCTCAGGGAAAGCCCTGCCACTGCCCAGCCCTGCAGTTCCACACTGGTTTGGGTTGGAAAGGAGCTCAAAGCCCATCCCCTGCCATGGCAGGGACACCTTCCACTGTCCCAGGCTGTTCCAAGCCCCATCCAACCTGGCCTTGGGCACTTCCAGGGATCCACAGCTGCTCTGGGCACCCTGTGCCAGGGAATAATTCCTTCCCAATATCCCATCCATCCCTGCCCTCTGGCAGGAGGAAGCCATGCCCTCTGTCCTGTCATTTCAGGCCCTCATAAATTGTCTCTCTCCGTCTTTCCTGCAGGTTCCCTTCAGGTACTGGAAGGGGCAATTAGGTCACCTAGAAACTTCTCCAGGCTGAAATTGATTTACAAATAAATAGTAGCTTGTGAACAAACCTATGTGGAACCAACATTAACGTAGAAAACGTTATTTAAAGTGATTAAATTTTTATTTTGTATGTATCACCAGCTTTCACAACCTCTAACACTGCTCCAACTATCACAAACTTGAAGTGAAACATTTGATGTAAAAGCAGTGCTATAACATTTCTTAATAGATTTATTTATATTCATTTGTATGGATCTAGCAATTTTCTATTGTACAACTTTTTTTAAAAGAGCTACTAAAGCACACTCTTTAGAACAGAACAAGCTTCAGTCTAGCAGGGAAAAAAAATTTGATTTTAGAGAATTCCAGAGACTTGGTGACGCCCTAGATGTTTTACCATACAAAGAAACCAAAGCCACGCTTCAGTCTGGCTCCTGCGCCCTGTGCTGTGAATTTCACTGATACTTTTAGTCCCCATAATCCCTTTTCTCCCATTAATTACGTTTTACCAGCGAATTAGGCACAAGTGAGCACACCGTTATCCCTGCGCGGTTTTTTAACACTTTCACACTGCTGTGCAGAGCGAGGTTTGGGACCACAAGCCAACGCTCACCTGGAACAGGTAAATTAAGCTGACAACCCAACACAGAGCGGTCACACTCGGTCACGACTGGGGACTTTACCCGGAACAAGCGTGTGATTTAAGCTCAACTCTGGCTCCGCGCTCCAGAGGCCGCCAGGCACTTCCTACAACCACTACAGCTCCCTGAAGGGCCCGGCAGCGCTCAAACCCAGAAACCTCCCCGGGAACAGCCTCCCCTCAGCCCGAGCGCCGGGCCCGCCGCACCCCAACCGCGCACACCGCGGGGCCCTGCGACACCCTGCCGGGCCAGGGCTCAGCACGGGGGCCCCCGGCGCCTCCCAGGCTCTCACCGTGCTTCATCTGGATGATGCTGGTGGCCGCCACGGTGTCCGCGGCCACCAGGACGTAGTCGGGGCCCTGGATGCCGATCAGGTACTCCATGGCCGTGACACAGCGCGGCCCGGCCCGCCCCGCCGCGCCTGCGCGCCCGCGCGCGCCGATGGCGTCACCGCTCGCGAGAGCCGCCCGCCCGCGCGGGGCCGGGGAGCCCTGAGGGGAGTGGGCGGGGTGGGAGTGTGAGGGGAAAGGGTTCCGTGGGTTTGGAGTAACGGGGTAGTTTAAGGTGGAAAAGGATGGGGTGGCCTTGAATTTGAGGGAAAAGAGTTCCATCCCTTTGGAATCGTGGGGTGGTTAAGGGTGGAAAAGGACAGGGTGGCCTCGAATCTGAGGGGAAAAGTTCCATCCCTTTGGAATAACGGGGTGGTTAAGTGTGGAGAAGGATGGGGTGGCCTCGAATCTGAATGGAAAGAGTTCCATCGCTTTGGAATAACGAGATGGTTAAATGTGACAAAAGGACAGGGTGGCCTTGAATTTGGGAGGGGCTTGAGTTCCATCCCTTTGGAATAACGGGGTGGTTAAAGGTGGAAAAGGATGGGGTGGGCTTGAATTTGGGAGGGTCGGGTTCCATCCCTTTGGAATCATGGGGTGGTTAAAGGTGGAAAAGGACAGGATGGCCTCGAATCTGAGGGGAAAGAGTTCCATCCCTTTGGAATAACAGGATGGTTAAGTGTGGAGAAGGATGGGGTGGCCTCGAATCTGAGGGGGTTGAGTTCCATCCCTTTGGAATAACGGGGTGGTTAAAGGTGGAAAAGGATGGGGTGGCCTTGAATTTGAGGGAAAAGAGTTCCATCCCTTTGGAATCGTGGGGTGGTTAAGGGTGGAAAAGGACAGGGTGGCCTCGAATCTGAGGGGAAGGAGTTCCATCCCTTTGGAATAACGGGATGGTTAAGTGTGGAGAAGGATGGGATGGCCTTGAATTTGAGAGGGTCGGGTTCCATCCCTTTGGAATCATGGGGTGGTTAAAGGTGGAAAAGGACAGGATGGCCTCGAATCTGAGGGGAAAGAGTTCCATCCCTTTGGAATAACGGGATGGTTAAGTGTGGAGAAGGATGGGGTGGCCTCGAATCTGAGGGGAAAAGTTCCATCCCTTTGGAATAATGGGATGGTTAAGTGTGGAGAAGGATGGGGTGGCCTCGAATCTGAATGGAAAGAATAACGAGATGGTTAAATGTGGAAAAGGACAGGGTAGCCTTGAATCTGAGGGTAAAGAGTTCCATCCCTTTGGAATAACGGGATGGTTAAGTGTGGAGAAGGATGGGGTGGCCTTGAATTTGAGAGGGTCGGGTTCCATCCCTTTGGAATCATGGGGTGGTTAAAGGTGGAAAAGGACAGGATGGCCTCGAATCTGAGGGGAAAGAGTTCCATCCCTTTGGAATAATGGGATGGTTAAGTGTGGAGAAGGATGGGGTGGCCTCGAATCTGAATGGAAAGAGTTCCATCGCTTTGGAATAACGAGATGGTTAAATGTGGAAAAGGACAGGGTAGCCTTGAATCTGAGGGGGTTGAGTTCCATCCCTTTGGAATAACGCGGTGGTTAAAGATGGAAAAGGATGGGGTGGCCTTGAATTTGAGGGAAAAGAGTTCCATCCCTTTGGAATCGTGGGGTGGTTAAGTGTGGAAAAGGACAGGGTAGCCTTGAATCCGAGGGGCTTGAGTTCCATCCCTTTGGAATAACGGGGTGGTTAAAGGTGGAAAAGGATGGGGTGGCCTTGAATTTGAGAGGGTCCAAAGGGTTCCATCCCTTTGGAATCATGGGGTGGTTAAAGGTGGAAAAGGACAGGATGGGCTCGAATCTGAATGGAAAGCGTTCCATCGCTTTGGAATAACGAGATGGTTAAATGTGACAAAAGGACAGGGTGGCCTTGAATCCAAGGGGCTTGAGTTCCATCCCTTTGGAATAACGGGGTGGTTAAAGGTGGAAAAGGATGGGGTGGCCTTGAATCTGAGCGGGTTAGGTTCCATCGCTTTGGAATCATGGGGTGGTTAAAGGTGGAAAAATCTGAGGGGGTCGAGCTCCATCCCTTTGAAACAAAAGGACAGGGTGGTCTCGAATCTGAGGGGCTCAAGTTCTCTCCCTTTGGAATAACAGGGTGGTTAAACGTGGAGAAGGATGGGGTTGCCTCGAATTTGAGAGGATTGGGTTCCATCCCTTTGGAGTAAAAGGACGGGGTGGTCTCCAATCTGAGGGGGTCCAGTTCCATCCCTTTGAAATAAAAGGATGGGGTGGCCTCGAATCTGAGGGGGTCGAGTTCCATCCCTTTGGAATAAAAGGACAGGGTGGCCTCGAATCTGAGGGAGTCGAGTTCCATCCCTTTGGAATCACAGGATGGTTAAATGTGGAAAAGATCCCTGAGACACAGGGTGGCTGAATGAGGCACTGAGGCTGGAAAAGACCTCCAAGGTCATCCTCAGTCCAGCGCTGCCACCATGCCATCCACTAAACCATGTCCCCAGGTTCTGAATGCACGTATAAGATTCTCACAGAATCATCAAGGTTGGATTTAAGATCACTCAGCCCCTCAACCAGCGCTGCCTCTGGAGCCACATCACCCAGATCCTCTTGGACACCTCCAGGGACAGTGACTCCACCACCTCCCCAGGCAGCCTGTTCCAATGTCTGACCACGCAAACAATGAAAATTTTTTCGGTATCTGACGTGAATCTCCTCTGTCTCAGCTTCAGGCCAATTCCTCTTGTCCTTCACTGAGCTCACTCTTCTCATGGTAGGAGAGATGGCCCCACCTCACCCACCTGCCTGTCAGGGAGTTATGGAGAGCCAGAAGGTCCCACCTGAGCATCCTTTTCTCCAGGCTGAGCCCCTCAGCTCCCTCAGCCATTCCTGGTACTCCAAACCCTTCCCCAGCTCTGTTCCCTTCTCTGGACACACTCCAACCCCTCAATGTCTGTCTTGCTATGAAGAACTGCCACGGGATCCAACATGCAGCCCAGCAGTGCCAGCACAGGGGGATGAACAGTGTCCAAAACCCCCCAAAACCATTGGAGTTTGTTCCCCACAGCCAAAGGGACAATCCCAAGCCTACCTCTGCCTCCTAATCTGGTGATCCCAATTTCCTGTTCTCCTTCCAGAAGGGCCATGCTGAGCCCTCCTGGGTGCACTGCTGCTGCCTTGGGCTGGCAAACGCTGTCCTGAGGGATCTGGGCTCAGCTTTCTGCTCAGTCTCCATCTCGTATGACCAGTGTGGGGCTGTGGTGTCACCCAGGATGGTGGGATAGGAGGGATTTGTTGTTCCAGGGATTGTTTGAACTTTTGTCCTTTGTCCATCCATCTCTCAATGTGATGTTAGTAAAGATGATGTTACAGTCACTGGAATGCCTGGATGAAGTTTCCTGCAGGAGCTCCTGCTTGCCAGAGAAGAAGAAAATCCGCATGTTCCTGCTGTTTCAGGTGCAGGAAATGAAGGTGCAGAGAGGAGAAGTGATTTAGGAGATCACAGGGCAGGGTAACGGAGTGGATGGGAATAGAAATGTCTTGATTCACTGAGCTTCTCTGCAGCTGCTGGAGCGTGTGGTTCGGATCACCAACCCCAACATGAACCCTGCAAGGCTTACACGGGGCTTTGCTCCTAATCTCCCTGTCTGGGCTCCACAGGAACTGACTCTCTATAGGCCTAAACATGGTGTCTTTTAACAGATTCCCCTCAGGGCTGGGCTGGGACAAGCCTTGCCTTGTTCATCCCATGCCCAGCCTGTGGCAATCCTGGTGCCAAGTCTGGCTCTGTCCTTCCCACCACAATGCCTGGAGAGCAGCTCTTGCTGAATTTTTAATGAGCAAAGCTACAGAATCTCTTTCACGTGTTTATTTTGACAGTGTTAGACACTACCTGGATGGAGGTGTTTGTCAGTGGGATTGAAATCCTGAGCCTGGCTCTCCTGGCATGCAGAGCAGGCTGTCAGCATCTCCCTTCAGTGCTTGCTTTCAGGGGCACAGCAGCATTGCAGAGGGATTGTTCTGACCTTGGGGTGCCCCATTTCCCTTCAGACATTTCCCAGGCCAACATCAGTGTGCAGACACTATCCTCTTTGCCCACCACCAGCAAAACTCCTTCCAAGGGTCCCCATTCTTGGCAAACATGTCGGGAAATGTCAGTGCCTGGCTCTGTGAATCCTACAGGCATCCCTCTGCCTCCCAGAGCTGCTCTGCTCCTCACTGCCAGGCTCACTGCAGTGTTTTCCCTCCACCTGTGATGGCAAGAACAGGGCATCCATCGGAGTGTGCAGGTGAAAATGGATTGTAACCTGCCCTGCCAACAGCTGATTAACGTTTGTGTCTCTGTCAGGATTGATCTTGTGGGTGAGAGCATTCCAGAGTCCAGCTGGGGCCCTGCTCCTCAGCTGGATGCTCCTTCCCTGTGCTTCTGTCATGGTCACCATTGTCTGCTTGGGGTGGGGAAGAGGATTGTCCACTATGAACAGCTGGGGTGGCTGAGGACAGGGTGTTATTTCTCAGTTTTTGCTTTTCTCCCTCCCCAGCAGTGCAGACCATCTCCCCACTGTGGTAACTTTGGGTTCCCTCTCCCAGTCTGATTTGTCGCTCAGACCCCAGTGAGGTGGGAAAGCAGCAGGCACTGCAGGCTCTGCTGCACAAACCCAGGCTGGTAACCCCAAAATGATGTCCAGCATTGAGTTGTGTGTGACTCATAACTGCACATAACAGCAGGACAATCAATTTCATGATTGTTGCTAATTGTAAAATCAAACCATAAAACTAAAAGCTGCTTCAAACCAATGAATAGGGTTTTTTCTCCTGTGTGGAGGCACAAATCAAGAAATCCAAATATTTCGCCAGAGACTTCTGCAGTCCTGTGGGGGATTTATTGACAGCCACATCTAGTCAAAGCTTCCCCCAGTTCCTCTAGCTCTGCACTGTTTGAATTCCTGCTGGTCACTGAATTATTTCTTTTCTTACTATTTCCTGTGCTTTAAAAGTGGGGAAAGCGCAATCAAATTATCGTCATGCTCATTTGGTTAATCACCCATTTAGTTACTTATTCAGTTCATTAACAAGATGCTGGCTAGTATCAGTGTGGAGGAAATTCTGAGAGGCAGGCAGTTAGGAGACAGGATATAGGAGAAATAGGCCATTACTCCAGCCCAGTGAATGGCAATTTCTATCCCTCTTTTCTGCTACGTCACTTCAGTGCACAGTTTGTTCTGGATTTAAAAAAGCAGCCAGCAAACACGAAGAAAGCATTCTGCTGCAGATCACCGTTGTTTGTTAGATTCCATTTAGGTTCAATCCAAAGCTCTGCAGAAGACCAAACCACCTATTTTAGGACTCCTTTTTTTCAGTTGAGAAAAATGTGCTGCTCCACAGGTCATAAGATGTCTGTAATTATGACCCCGAATGGATAGAAATGTTGCTTCTTGAGACAAATTCTATCTGACAGTTTTTACAGTACGTTCGTTCAGAGCAAAATGCCCTGTCCCCTGTCACCCGGATTGAAATTATTAAGGAAGACAGACATTTCACTGACAACTCTAGCCTCAGGGGGGAAAATATTCCTTCTGTTCCCCTCTGAAGGTCAGAGCTCACATAATGCAAAACACTTAGAACACGCGCGTACACATGCTCACGCACATGCGGATGAAACTTTCTCTTCTGCACAGCTCTGGATGGGTTTGATGGAAAATAGGAACCCACTGTGCAGGCAGCTCAGGGAGTTTGGGCCGAAAGAGACAAGCCTTGCATTTCTTCAGTGTTAATTCTCATTGTCTTGTAAGTAATCTCTCTCTCCTCTGCTTGTAAATCACATCAGGAGACGGTCATGTGTACTCACATGTTCGTACTTCCCCTCACATGATAGTGCCCAGACGTGGCACATCGGTCGCTGGCAGCTCCTCCGACAGTGTGGGATCTGTGGGATAGTCACACTTCCCTGCTATCTGTTTATTCTTTCAAAACATTTCGTGCCTTCTTTTCCGTGCTGTTAAAAGCCCATTTGCAACCTGTATGTCCCATTTCTCACTTAAGCTGCATTGCCAGCTGTCATTTGGGCCAGTCTGTCACCCAGCAGTGTCCCCACGCTGAGGATGTGCAGGTCCTCTCCTGTCAGAGCACCAACTCTGGCTGCTCCAGAGCTTTTTCATGCTGGAGGAAGGGCAAAGCCTGGCCCTCAGTGCCTCCCCAGCCCCAGCTGGACGTGTGAACTCAGCAGTGCAGCCACAGATGAGCTGTCAGTCACCGTGTTGTGCCTGTAGATCACCAACCTCACTTAATCTAGGGCTGAAAATTGGACCTGAGCCAAGGTGAGCAGAGGTGAGAAACCAGCCCACAGCTCATTAACCTCTTCCCGTTGCACAAAGGCTCTGTCTTCCCCAGTCCCAGTGATTTGGATGGCATCAGGCTCATGCTGGGTCCCTGCTGACCACACACGTGTCCTGGTGTCATTTGCACTGAGTTTCCCTGGCAGGACCCGGCTCTCAAGCACTGACCCTGCTTTTCCAGCCTGTCCTAGAAACACTTTCAGGGTGTTAATGGGCAGCTGCAAACCAGCTGCCCTCCCAGCACCCCAGAATTGAGCCCTTCACAGAGCTAGCCCACACATCTTCCAGAAACCCCTGGATTCATGCCACCACTTGCCTGTGGACCTGAAGGACCTGCCCAGACCAGCTCATTCCCGTGGCAAGGACGTTCTCAAGTGCACACTGGTACCAGTGCAGAGTGGGAAACAGAGCTGAGAAGCTTTTGTGCTGAATTTCCTCTCAGAAAAAGGGCGGAAATCCCAAATCCTGCTGTGCTCTGCCTATTCCATGCATCCTGCCCCACTGTGCTCCTGCCAGGTGGGAACACCGCCCTGTTCTGCCCAACTCCTGCCCCTCTCCTGGCTGCCCTTCCCAGAGGGACACCCTCTCCTGCACAGCATCTTCCTGCAGATCTGCAAGAATCTCCAAACTTTTCTTTCTTCTTTCTCTCACTCCCTCTTTTTCTAAGTTTAATTCCGAACAGCCGGCTGTGTTCAGCCTGACTGGTTTGTTATGGCTTATAATTTGTGTTAGGATTAATTAACTAATTACCGACAAATGTCCGTTGGCAAGATTCTGCTTCTGCTTGTCAACTTGAAGTATTTAATTATTTTAATCATTTACTTTCATCTTCAGAATTTATGCTCTTCCAAGAGCGTTTCTAGGCATCTTTTAATTATTATTCTGATTTTTTTTCAGAGGGGTGGCGAGCTGGGGGGAGAGAGCTGGGGGATGGGATCAGTCCTCATTAACTATTTCAGTGAGGAAATTTCCTTGGAAAGCCATCCATGATTTTCAGACACTGGTGCACGGAGGGGACAGCCTGGAATGCAGATGTGTGGGAATGCACAGAGAGGGACGGGCTGGGCTCTCACTTCCCAGGAAGAGTCCTCCCTTTCCCCAAAGGATTTCAGGGATGCCACGGGTCCTGTTCCTTGGTCTAGGGGTCAAGCAGGTGTTGATTTACACTGATGCCTCATCCACCAAGAATAGCCCCTAAATCCAGGGGAGTGCTCAGGACACCCTATAAGGCACAAAATCGTCTCTGCAGGATGAAAATTGAAGTAGACTCACAGCCACTGTGCCAGCAAGTAAATAAAACAGGATCTTAGGAAAGCATCCATTGATCTATGTTTTTCATCTTTAAAATATTGTGAATGGCTGAAAAGCCACAAACTGAACCCTGCTTTGATCATCCAGTGGGTTTGAACATGGAAAGTGGGAATACATCTGAATAGATTTGGGCTGGGATCCTGTCCTGAGGCTGGGGGCATGTATGGAAATCCCATCCCACAGCTATGGGCATGCACAGGAATCCCAGACCCTGGACATGCTGCCAGCTGTGGGACAGGAGGGCAGCAGGTAACTGGGACAATCCAGTCAAGGACATCTTTATTTATACCCATGTGGGTACCACAGACAAGATCCCACCTGAGCACACTCTGAATGAAAAGTCAATTTGCTCAGAAAAACAATGGACCACCTGAAAATATATTGTATAAATAATTCAATGAATGCATTTAATTCCTTCCTTCCAAACACACTGGCCTTGTTGTTCCTTCTCCATTTTGATCTCCAGGTGGGGCAGGGAACCACAGTGATGTGAAGGTTATGCAATTTTGATTTGCACCTGCTCACACAGTATGATCCCAGACTTTGAGTGTCTCTGCTCTATTTCCTTCACACACCGAAGCTGCAGCACTTGTGTGGGATTAAAATACAAGAGAAGGAAGCATAAGAAACTGAGTCCTTCACTAATACTTTCCAGAAGACTTCCAGGCTTTTTTTCCCTGCCAAATGCTTTATGCTGCCAAGAAACCAAATTCCAAGGGGCTTGTAAAATCTTCCTGTGGTGGGCACTGCCCAGGCAGGCACAGCCCCACATCCTCCAGTGGGACACACACACCCCACTGACTTCAGCAGGAGTCTCTCCAGGAAAGACTAATGAAGGATTCAGCCCCAAGAATATTTTTTTTCCTGAGACAAATGAATCCCTTGGACCGAAGCACTGAGGAGAGTGTGCTATTTAAAAGGTTTCTTGAGGGTACATAATTATATTGAAAATAATTAGGGGCAAGGCAGTAGTATTATTACTACTTATCATATCACTCTAAACTTAATCCAGACTGATCTTTGGAAATGCATTGGGAATGCAGACAATGGACCTTTCTTGAACAAGATGGGTCCATAATGTTGCTGGTTTTGGGTTGACATGGGAGATGAGTTTCTCTTTAGGAGTCACCTATGAAGAAGCAGCTTTGTGCCAGAGGGGAATGGAGGGCTCAGGAAGGCTGGAGAATGGCCCTGGAGTCTGTGGGGTCTGGACTTCCTTGCTAGTCCTTTGGTCCTTTGGACAAACATGTTCCAGCACCTGGAAGCCTTTAAGGTGACACCCCAGACCCTTTCCCAAAGACACAACAGCCCCTAGGGTGTGATTTGTGAGGTGGGCAGAGGCTCCCAAGGAGCCCAGGGGAGCAACATTGCCCTTGTGAGCACTCATGGAGAGATCTAAACGAGATTGTTTTAATTAACTTCAGAACCCTGTTAATTAGAAGCCTCTCTGCATTAAAAATTGCTCCAGAGACCAGACCAAGTTGTGGCTACACGTGAAGGCAGAGGAAGAGGCAGGTCAGGCATAGATGGATCACAGTCAGGACCTTTTTGGAGCGGAGGCTGCCAAATGTCAGGGTTAAAAATCCAGCTGGGGTCCCAAGGCTGCTCAGGAGGCCCAGTTGAGAATCCTAGGGCAGGTCATGGCATGGCAGGAGCAGAGCAGCACTTTTTGGAGAGGCTAAAAGCTGCTGTGGGACCTTAGGAGACAGGAGATGTGACCAAAGCCCCAGGAGAGCTGGGCTGGAGGGTCTGGCAGAGCCTGCAGCCAGGGAAACTGAGGCATGGGGGGAGCAGAGGTGAACAGCTCCTGGGGTGGGCTGTATGTTCCCCAAGAAATCATCCCTGTGGAGAGCACAGAGGCTTGGAGGGCTCTCCAATGGAAGGGGAACAGCCCTGGGGTCACAGAGGAGCAGGAGCTGGGCTGGGGCTGAGGGTCCTTGTGGGAAGGAGAGCCTTGTCCTATTGAAGGCTGACAGAATGAACTTCAGTTTATGCCCCTGGCAGTTTTTTACAGCTCAGCTATTCCATTTAGGGGTTGGGAGCCAGTGGAAGGAAGCTCGGATCGCTTCACTGACCAGCCATAACATCCAGCCAGTACATTAACTGCCCTGCTGCCCTGATCTGATGTGGTTTTACAGACAATAGCTACTGGCTATTTAGGCAATGTATAAATTAACATATTCTGCACAAACTAGGAACATATTTAAATTAAAGGGAAGTGCCCTTTATTTGTCAATCATCCAACATCCACATTTTTACATTCCTTTAAAAAGACAATTTCAGCCGTCTTAATCCTACCTCAAACTGTTCATCTTCATGAGGGAAAAATGTTGTTTGATTGCTCGATTGTTGCTCTGCCCCCCTTCCCCTGCCTTTTTCCTTTAATTAAAACAATCCTGATCTGCTCTCCTGGAATTTCTTTCCCAGATTGGCTCAGTAACTTGTGACCTTCATTTCTGCCCAGGCTGGAATCTGCTGGCACGCAGGGTCAGAGATGAGGAGATAACAGAGTCACCCCACAGGGTCACCACCAGAACATGGGTGCACGCAAGTGTTTGGGGTGTTGCAGCAGCAAACTTTATCTGCTGCTGTTTCAGTATTGATGCCTGACATGGCACTAAAGGAGAAATGGGCATTGGGGAAGTGTTTGATTTGACAAAATCATGCTCAAAGGGCGAGAAAAATGACCTGAATGATATTTTCCAAACTGTATCAGCCTGAGTCACTCAACTCTCAAGTGCCATTTCCAGTAATTTTAAGACCTGCATGATGCTGGTGAAAAACATTTCCAAGAAGCTCGGGGTTCCTTGGAGCTCTACAGCTCTTGCAGATGTGAATTGCCACAGCTCAGCAAATTATCAAAGGGCTTTTCTCTTGACAGCAGCTGTCGGCAGTGAAGCACCTTTCCCTGCTTGATGGTCTGATCAGGCACCAGCAAGATCCAGTGGCTCTTAGCAGCACAATTCTGTTTGAAGGTTTGAACTCTATTTTTCTTTCTTTCTGTGTTTACAGAAGACACAAATTAAAGGAGTAAAATGCAAAATAACTCTGTTCTGAAATCTTCCTGACTGCCCTATCCCAGCTTCTGCCTGGCTCCCATGACATAGTGCTGAGAGAAGGGAAATAAATTTCAAAAAAGGGAAATATTGCTAAGAAATGCCCATTTGGCAAAGTTTGCCTCTCTCTGCCTGTCAGCCAGATGCCACCACCTCGCTCTTCCCAGCAAACCAAGGCCAGTGTGTTTATTTAAGACCCAGATCAGCATCGATCAGGGTCTGTCAGTCACTCTCCCGGAATAAAGCGCCGGGGTCTGGAGCGCGGACGGTAATGGACACACGCTCCAATGGGCTTGCAGCCATCCCACCACATGCCCCAAGGCTGGAATTCTATTATTATTATTATTATTATTATTATTATTATTATTATTCAGAAAATAAACATTTTGTTTGCTAAGAAATTGTATTTAATGTGCTGAAATGGAGCTTTCTTTAGCACAGAGGGGCCTTTCCTGTAACTATCATCTATGGAGGGGATTTGGAGAAGCTGGCTGGGTGCTGAGCCTGGAGTGTGGGGCAGCCTCAGCTCACCCTACAGTGGTCCCAAGGGATGAGGAGGAAGAGAGCTGCTCCAGCAGGCAGCATGGATCCTACGTAGTCTGACAGCATCATGATGCTGGCTGGAACCAGGCTGTGAATAATCTCTGAGAGGTGTGAACACTGCAGCGTGCGGGAGCCTCCAAATTATAACAACTCACCAAGGGAAAACCACCCCGACAGCCTTCAAAATGGAGTGGCCTCCTCCCTGCTCCCCTCCTCCTCCCACCTGCCTTTCATTTTTCCTCATGCATGGAAGGTATTAATTACCCAACGTGCTTTAATGGCTCGCAGGAAGTGCCCTGCAGCGATCCCGGCGTGCAACGAGCTTTGCCCGGTACGTGGCCAAGGAAGAGGAGCACGGTGCCACACTGCTGGGGCATGAGCTGTTTCCTGTGGCCTGTGGAAGGGACCCCATTTTTCTGACTCCTCTGAGCAGCTCTTTTATCTCTGGTGTTCAGCTAAAGCAGCTCCCGTGCCCTTAGGGCGGCTGTGCAGGGTTTGTTAACCTCTGGGACAGGCAAACCGTGACCTCTCTCCTCCTGGGAATGAGCACGGCTGCTTGTTCCTGCTCACTGACATTTGCTGCTGCTGGGATGTTCCTAAGCTGGCTGAACTGTGCCTAACCTGGCTGAGCTGTGCCTAAACCTGTTAACCTGTGGGGAGAAGCCAGAGGAGCATGGCCGGGTAACCCACCCCACTATGGGACAGCAGACAAGGACACATTCCACCTGCATCCCCCATCCTGCAGCAGAATGCAGTGTTGAGATCAGCAAGTGCTGGGCTCCAGGACTCCCCCTTTCTGCTTCCAGCTCTGTGCTCCAGCTGTCAGAGGGGGAGTTTGGGCACCAGGCTTGTGTCTGGCATGAGGAACTCACCAATACCCTCCTCCTGCTTGCAAGGACTGCAGGAACCTCCTACAAAATTGTGTTTGTACCAGCAATTTTAATAAAGAATTTGGAAAATAAGCATATTGAACAGGAGGGCACAGGGAATTTTTAACCCCAGCAACCTCTGCCTCAGCACTGCAACCTGGGATGCCACTCCCTGAGGAGGCCCTGAGCTTAAATCTGGGCTGTCTCCTGCTGCCAGACTCTGCTTTCATTGCACCAGCCTAAAACCAACAGCAAAGCATTCAGCAGATTGGCCTACAAAGAGGTGGATATGGGCCAGTTCCAGCCTGTCCGAGGCTGCATGAGGCAGGAACCAGGTCTGAGTCTCAGCCCTGGGATTCCTGAAATATGCTGGCCCTTGACAGACACAGTGCTGTGAAGCTCTGGGAGAAAAGGTGATAAAAACCCTCTCCCAAAACCAGACATTAATTCACAGACTATCCTGACCAAAGATGACCCCTTGGTTTTGCTCTGCCCTGCCCTTTTCCATCCCTGCTTTCAGCACCAGGAGAGCTGAGCACCATCCCTGCAAAGCCGAGCGCCTGGTGCCCGCCGGTGTGGGACCTGCCGAGGCAGCAGGGCTGAGCCAGGGGAGCACGGAGCGGAGCAGCGGCGCACGGGAGCAGAAGGGCATTAATCACCTCGCTGTGATTAGGGGCTCAGTGAGCACAGCCTGCCTCGGGGCCTTTCTGCTCCCTCTGATGCCCCAGTTTGCTGCACTCTCCAACAGATGCAGCCCGGCCGTGTGCACCAGCCCCGGTGGCTGCAGCTCCTGCCCACCCTCTGCAGGTTGTGTTGCCAGGATGGAAATGGTCATTTCTTGAATGCTTTTAGTGCTTTGCTGCACTGGGGGCCAGTAAAACCCGAGTGTGCCTCCCACTCTGCTCCAGCTCCTGGCTGTGAACCCCCTTTGTGGTTGGAACTGGAGTCTTTGGTCCATTCCTTGTGGAGAAATGAGGTGGCAGCAAGGATAGGATGGCCAAGGGTTGTCTGGGAGCTGAAGCCCAGGAGGGGCCATCAGGAGCACACCAGGGCACAGAGCTGCTCAAGGAGACGTGTGGAAAGCAGGAACAAGGAGACACAATGCTCCACTAAGGGAGAGTGTGGCCTGATCCACGTTGCCCTGGGGAGCAGCATCCACCTCACCAAGTGTCAGAACATGCAGAGATGGTTTTTCCCCATCTAGAAATGCACAACTTTATTCACTCGGAGCCATCCTTTCATTGCACAGAGATGGATGTGGCCACACACGTTATTTTAACTTCACGGCTCTCCCATCCGTACATAAAACAGCCCAGGGAGCTGCAGTTGATTCATCTGTTTGCCACAGAAGATGGATCAGTTAGCAAATTATTTTATTGACCCGCAGCGCTGCTCAAGGTCATTTGTTTCAGTGGACAAGCAGCATGCCTGGCATGCAAACGGGGCTGAGAGGGAACCTCCATATGCGACTGGCATATCCCAGCCCCTGGCCTCATTGTGGAACCCTCAGCTCAGGCTGGAGCCCTCACAGCCCGGCTGTGCTCCTCGGATAAGCTCAGCATTTGGGCTGCGACGCTGTAGCTTGCTCAGCTGTCTCCAGGCTTTCATCCCTGGCTGCTGCTGGGAAAGAAAATCCAGCCGTCTTTACCAGAATGTGGTTTGGAATCTTTTTGCTTTGTTCTTAAAGGGCAACAAAAACCATTTGTGGTGAGGAAGGGAAGAAATGGAATTAAGTAGCTCAGTCCTCATCCAGGCATAGCCCAGATCTGTAGATTGTAAGGATGAGACATGCACTGTAGAAAATCCACTGTAGAAAATCCAGGCCTTTCCGAGGCTGTTGATCTCCTCCCAAAAATCAAGCAGTGAGAAAAGCATATAATTTCTTACAAAAATGGGGATTTGGTGAGCATCCCTCCTGCCCCACGGCCTTGTGAGGTCCCACCAAGTGCAGAGACCCCAGGCTGCCCTGGCACATCTCACCCTCGGTGTCCTGCTGCCATCCACTGCTCCGGAGCATCTCCACTTCCCACTGTCCTCCCTGAGCTTCCCGTGGAGCTGGGGCCTTGCTAACCTTCATTGACTTGCCTAAACATTTATTAATTGATTGCTGCAGGGTTACCACAGGCTTCTGCTGGCGTTCGGGGGAGATGGGATGTCCACGGAGTATCCTCGCATGAACTCCCGCCGTACCTCCGGCTCCGCGGGCTCCCTTCTGCATCTGCTGCTCTTGCTGCTGGAGCAGCTTTTAACCAAAGACATATGGGGCCCATTAACACGGTTTTGCTTGTTTGCAGAGTCTGATCTTGGGAAGAACTGGCTGATTTCAGCTCATAGTTAAAAGTCTCAAGCCTAGGTGATGCAGGAGTAGAGCTGGAGCCAGCCCTGCAGCTGGCTGTCAGCACACAGGGGTTCATCAAGCTCAGGATGAATGCGGGTGAAATCTGCAATGGACAGAGACCAGATTAATTATATCAAAGCCACAGATGTCTCCTTTTGCCCAGCTTAGTACTGGCTCCTTCCTATGGTAGGTTTCATTCCACCTGCAGGCTGTGTGGATGGAGGGGAGGGGAACTTGGAGGAATGCCCAGGCTACAGGGATGTGCAAGGAAACAATCTTGATTCAAAGTACTTAAGAGCACCTCTGTCTTGCGCCTCTGCCTCAAGAAATGGATCTAAAGTAAAAGCTGGGCTTTCTCCATCTGTTGCCCCACCCTAGTCTTCACACTTTTTTTAACTTTACAAATGTGCCAGTTTAAAAAAAAAAAGAGAAGGAAAACCAAAAAGGGAAAGTAGCACATCCCTTTGTGCAAGGCTTTCTTCCAGTCCCTGTTAAGTTCCTGTACATGCTGACAGTTTTACAATTTACATGACAGCTGGCTTGCTTGGAGGAGATCTCTGTTAATTAAAATAACACAAAGGGAAAGAAGCGAAATCGTGTCAGCGGATAATTAATTCGGAGCAGGGCACCAGGCTGTGTGCCGATCCCGCTAACAAAACTCCGCAGGAATTCGCAGCTTTACAGTCCCGGTCCTGCTGAGCCTCCTGGAGCCACTCACTGCTCGGCCCGTTCTCCACACCAGGCTGTCCCTTCCTGCAGGACCCACTGCCCTGCCCTGGGTGCACACACGGCATCCCAGACAGAGCTGGGATTTGGACACGTGCTTTCCCTGAGCTGCTGGGTCCAGCCCCAGTCCTTCTGCCCTCCTCCTTGTTTCCAGGGCTCTGCCTCTACCAAAGGGACCCTTCCTGCTCCTGCCCCTTTGTCCTGAACCCACAGGCAGAGGCCGTGGAGAGCATCTCACCCCTTCACTGCTCAGCGCTGGGGCTTCCAGGGCTGGGAGCAGCCAGCAGGTACCCGGCCAGGGGCCAGCACAGCCGAGGCCAAATCCTTCCTGGCGGCAGCCGGGCGGGTTATCTCTTTCCTCCAGCCCCACTCAGCATCAGAAGCTGATCCAGAGGCAGCTGCTGGAGAAGAGCTCTGTCCTTCTTGGCCAAGCAGCAGATCTGTGGCAAGATGAGCCATCAGAGTTTCCTTGTTAGGATGGAATTTATGGGACAGACAAGGAATGGGTGCATGAGGGTGAGCCTTGGGAAGATTTGGGGAATCCAGGGGAGGCTGGGGAGCAGGGAAGGCATTCCTGCATGGAGTTACAGGGGATTTAGTGGGACTGAGGACAGTGAAGCGAGCCAAGCCCTTGGCTGCCGGCCGCAGCCCTGGGGCGCTGGCTGGGTGCAGGCTGTGCTGTCACCATGCTCGTGTCCCTCTGTGCCACCCCAGTGCCAGCAGTGGCACCTCACAGTGCCCTGGTGCTCCCTGTCCATGAGCAGGGACAGTGGGTGCTGCCAGCACCCTCCCCAAAAGCGGCCACTCAGCGCCTCACCAGCAGAGTTGTGCTTCGTTAACGATTCTGCAGCTCGCTCTCGCTGCCTTAGTGTGCTGATCAGGCGGGCTCGGAGATGGGGAACAGGAAAAAAACATGGAAAGAAAAGAGAAAGAGCAGCCCAGGGCTCCAAAGCAGCTGAGGTGTCAAAGACAGAGATTTAATGAATGTGCCTGCGGTTCACCTGAACAGATGAGCATGAGCTAGAAGGAGAGAAGGAAGAAAATGGAAAAAAGGAAGGATCATTTTTCAGATTGGCAGCTCCCCTCCCAGACATCTTTTAACAAGAGAGGGGGGAAAAAAGGCTTTAAAGGGCCAGCCAGCTGCTTCCCTGCATGGTGGTGGGGACCCGGGTGCTCTGCGCCCATTACAGGGGTCAGGCTGGGTTGACGCTGTGCCTCCCAGCCCTCCATGTCCCCTCAGCTGCCCGGGTGCTGCAAGACCATGGTGGAGAGAAGGACTGGAGCAACTGCTGAAAAGGGATGGGAGGAGGCAAAGCCGCTGGCTCATCCATCCCTGCACCAGCCCCATGGAAGGGCAGCAGTGTCTGCCTGCAGAGCCACTCTGTGCCCACAACACGGCAATAAGTGGGGGGTTGGCAAGGGCCAGCCCAGGACAGTGACCCTCCTGTGCCCAGAGCACCCAGCACACCTGGGCTGCCCTTGGCCCCCAACAGTCCATGACTCTGCTCCATTGCATCTTACAGAAGTTGCTCTGGAAGAGCCTCAGTTCCAGAGTTTCTCTGTAGTTTCCAAAAGAGAGACATTTCTTCTCCAGTGCAGCTCCTTTTCTGTAACCATTTGCTCTGCATAAACCAGGCTGTGTCCAAGCAGTTGGCCATCAGTTTATCCAATGTTTCTCTTTCAAATGTCTAGTGGGAACAATATAAATAAAATACTGTATTTATATAATAAATATTAACACAATTTTATTTAATACAATTGTATTAAGTGCAATGTGTGATGTGTCCCAAGCCAGCTGCTTCCCTCTGCCCCTTCACGTGAGGACCCACGGTTCTCATTCAGACATCACTGCTGAGCTCCGTGGGCCTGCAGGATCAGGGACAGGAGCACTCCAAAAATAAAACCAGCAAGGCCAGCATATCCCCATTGTGTTCCTGCCCCTCCCAGCTGGGTGCTGGGACCTCTGGGTCCCCCCCAGCCCGTCCCCCACTCCAGCACTGTGCCAAGCGCTGCGCGCGGCTGCCGCAATTAGGGCGATCTGGGTTTCTTCGTAGCTGCAGGACAACGTTTTTGAAGGCAGGACTTTGATCTTGTTTCCTAAGAGTTTCTCTTTCCCTTCCTTTTCATGTGTATTTTCCCTGGGTTTTGTCTCATTACTCAGGTGAAGGCTGATGTTCCCCACGGCGGCCGTGCCGCAGCGCGGTCCCCGTTCCCCCCGCCGTGGGGACCCGCGGGCTCGGGGACGGGGCATCCTCACGTCCTGGAGCAACTTTGTCCGTGGGCCTCTCCTGGGCACAGGCTGCCAATTATGCTCAGCACGCCGAGCTCTGTCACATCAGCTTCTTGTCAGGGAAAACACGGCACTGGGGTCCTCCTTTCCCCTGATGTTTATTTTTTTTGTCCGTGGTTGCTTTTTTCTTGATATTTTTAATGATTTTGCAAAGGAGCCCTAACAACAGAGATGAGGGCATTTGTCCACGTGCTGCTCTGGGGAGTCTGGGACTGTCACCCCCTGGCAGGAGAGGATGGGCACAGGGACAGCCCTGCAGCCTGAGGAAGTGCCACCAAAGTCCAGGCAGCCACAGGGAAGCTGTCAGTCTCTCAAGATGTGCTGTTGGCTCAGGCCTGAGTATCAAAGTCATCCTGGATAAATAAATAAGCAAATCTTGTCCCCTGAACATCAGCATTTCTTCTAAAAGCAGGCCCAGCCTTCTAGCTGCCCTAATCCTACCCAACACCAATCTCCAATTAAAACTCCAGTGCTGAGTGAGTTGTAATTCTTAGCACCTCAGGGCCATTTTATTATTATCATTTTTTTTTTTACCCATTAAAACCTGTTTTCTCTAAATGAAATAAAATAGGGGCAGAGATAACAAAACTCATTGCTTTTTCACACATATATATATAAAAGAAAGAAACAGTTTGCATTAAAAAAAAGAAGTTAATAAATGGCCGAGCCCCAACAGATGGGGGTGTGTGTGGAATTTGCATTTTTCAGATTAACATGCACGAGCAAAGATAGAAAACGCACTTGCCCCGGGGAAATAATTTGAGAAATCTTTGCATATTTTATTTAAAAGCATGCCACGTTAGGCAGGGTAATAATGCAGAGCGATGGTGATTAGGTTAGGCCTGGAGGGATTGCAGCCTGGGACCCTCCCTCCTCTTGATCCAGCTCATCCTTTTGCTGAGCCCCCTCAAACCCTTGGTGTTACAGCCCAGACACCCTTCCCAAAATCCAGCCCTGTTGGGGTGTTGGTGGTTTAACCCCATGGATTTGGGGCAGCTCCTGTGGTCCATGAGCTGCTTCTCTCCTCGATTCCAGGTGACAAAAGGATCCCAGCTCAGTTTCATCCCAAGCTCCTGAGCCATGGGATCCCACACGTGTTGGGAGGGATGCCCTGCTCAGGGTTCAGCCCTCTCACAGGTGAGGTGTCTCCCTGGGGCTCTGCAGATCCTCTGGGGTTTACAGCATTCCACAGGGGCGGTCAAGGGTTCCAGCACCCCAATCCCTCAGGATGCTTGGGAAATCACCAGGTGGAGTTCAGGTGTGGCAGCACCGAGGTCCCGCTTCTGCCGAAGGTTTTGTGCCGTCATCTCCTGTTTGAAGGCAAGGAGTAAATCCCCAAAAGTGCTGGGGACACTGCGCATGGAATGTGCTTTAAAAATTCATGGACTTTCATGAGGGATTCAGGCAGCTTGGGAGAAATTGGGTGATCTCTCATAACCTCTGACAGCCTGCTCATAGCATTTATCGAGCCCCGGACCTCTGAGCTGAAAGGTGTTGTTTCTCTTATCTCACAGTGAGGAAGAGGAAGGTGAAACAAGCCCAGCTTCAGGTGCCAGTGGCCCTGCAAGACACACTTCCCCCAGACAGGAGAAATGGGCAGCCTGTGCCCCACTCCAGAGTCACAACCTTCAGCCATCAGCTCTCACCAGTACTAGGGCTAGGATGCTGCTTTGCCATGAAAATATTTTTTTCCTTTTTAATGTCAGCCTCTGAGTTCTGTTGTCTAAAGCTTAAGATCTTGTTTTCCAGGTCTCTTTCAAGGTGATGAGATCTTGCCATCGTTCAAAAAATTCTTCATCTGGGGGTTGTAAGGAAGACAGTCCTGTGCAGTGGAGCAGAGCTTGGAGCATCTCCCAAGCAGCCCAACCAGTGGTGGGCACTGCCCATTCCTTCCCAACCATACCTGGGGGGCCCCAGGTGCTCAGCAGCCCCAGTGCTCCTCACAGCCACCACCAGCACCTCCACACCCAGCTGGAAATATGGCAAAATCCCTCCTGCCTGGCAAAACCAGGCCCTTGGAAAGCTCCTGCCACTTCCCTGGCTTTGAAATCTGACCCAGAGCCTGACTCTCTCCCTGTCTGCTCCCATTATTAATAAACTTTGAAGGGCTCCCTTCTGTCCTTAATGAGATTAGTGTTATTTTCATGCATTGCTGCAGGGCAAAGGACTGAAAAAGTGGCTGATCTGTAAACTAAAGGGTGCTAATCTATAGAGGGTGGGTCCCCCATTCTCATGGCCTCGGGGGCTGGGTGAGAGTAATCAATTAAAAGAGGGGATTAGAGGTGCCGTGGTCACCTACTTTATTGAGGTCACCCTGACACCCTCCCAGCCGTGGGCACACGCGGGTCCAGCTCGGTCATTGAGGCTCTTAGAATTAAAAAAGCCTTAATCACCAGCCCCTGTTCAGGCTCTGGACCCAAAGGAGCAGTAGGGAAAATCTGTTGTTAATATATTAATGGGCACAATTTGCTTAGCGGGTCTGTCTGGGCTTTGTAAATTAATGCTAATTTAAAGCACAACCTCACTGTCTTGTGTTTATTTTTTTCAACTTTATTCAAGTGCCTCCTTTTAGCCAGGAACTTGGGGAGGAAAAAATACTCGACCTGGCCAAATGGGGAGTTGCTTTTGCTGTGGTTTCATAGATGTTCTAAAGGCAGATTGTTTAAGGAAGGAAAGGGCGGCCTTGCACCGACTGAATGCGTCCAAACACTGCTCCAGTGGCCATAATTGTGGAGAGAAGAGATTTTCTCTCTGAGGATTTCCTTACCAGAAATGCCTTGGGCAGCTCTGGGCAGGGATTGAGTCGCTGCCCCTGTGCCCTGTTGGTTAAAAACCAGCTGCAGTGTGCATGTTGTACTCCTGGGATTTCTGTCCTTCACTTTGGATCACAAATCTGAAAATGGCCCAAAGCCCTGACCTGCCCCTGGCCCATCTTTGGGGAAAGGAAAGAGGAAAGAGCAGTTTGCTGCAGGACTTGGGCACTGACAGTAATTAAAAGCCTCTTTGCAGCGAGCACCCAGCAGCACACCTGAGCCCTGGGGAGTGACATGCAGCACACCCCTCACCTGTCCTCTAATGTCCTTCCCCTGGGATGTCCCACCCACCTCAGGAGCCCCCAGAGCATCTCCCAGCCCCGAGCCCAGCAATTCTCCCTGCAGCCTGGGCATGGTGGCTGTGGGAAGCAGGGCAGGGGTGCCAGCTAGGAGTGTCACCATTGTCACCCACAGGCACGGCTCGGTGGCACCGTGCTGACATTTATTCACCCTGAGCCACCGGGACTTGTCACTGCCATTGTGACACATCCCTGACACCCACGGGGTCCCACCCCCTGTTCCCCAGAGAGGACCCTGCCCTGCTTCTCTCCTCTCTTCCACGTGTGAAAGGGATGTCACTTTGGGTCCGTCCCGAGCCCTGTTGCTGTCTGGGTGATAGTTCTGGAGTGCTAAAGGGATTAGCAGCCCTCTGCTGAGCCAGGCTCATAACGCAGAGACTGTGAAAATAATTGCCTTAATTTCAAGACCAACTTTAGACAGAGGAAAAAACTTAGGCTATGGGAAGACAGCTCCTTTTCTGGGTGCTGGGGGAATGTAAGGCCCAGAGGAAGGAGTTTTCCATAAATTGAGGATGGGCAGCATGTGCCAGGAGCCAAGACTGTCCTGTATGCCACCAGGAATTTGGGGTGTGTGGGACAAAGACCTGTGGGCATCCTCAGTTACCAGTCCTGAGGTAACCTAAATCACCTAAACCACCTAAACCTAAACCACCAGGTCAGTCCTGGTGATTGTAAGACTGCTGGTTTTATATGGGGGCTTGTGGCTCACCCCATCCCCGCCCCAGAAGGGAGATTCTCCCTGTACAGAGCTTTGTATTGGGAATGTGGGCACCTGCTCCTGGCACGGGGCTGAGCTGGGAGCTGGGAGGCAGCAGCCATTAGGGAAAAGCAGCTGGTCCAGTGACTCATGGCACAGCCTTGGAAGGCCCCAGGCTGGGCAACTTAGGAGCTGTCATTTGCTATGAACACTTTCTGGAATTTTATCTAAGGACAGGAGGAATAAAGGGTTTCTTTGGGCTGGAGATGCCACTGGGGACACGGAGGCTCTTGCTCCACCCTCAGCATCTCTGCTGAGCCCGACATCAATCAGCTCCCAGCATCCCACCTCCTCCCCAGGACCCGCACCGGCCCTGGGATGCGGGACAGCGTGAGCCGCTCTGCCTCGCTGCCTCCACCCCGGCCCCGGAGGGATGGATGCTCTGGTGGGCCGGGAAGGGGGGACAGCCCTCGGCACCCCCCAGCCGTGCCGCTAAACCCCGGCGCTGGCAGCGGGTTTAATCCGCGCAGCCCCGCTCCGGGCCGCATTGCCACGGGCGATGCTGGATTAGGGACCGGCCGCCGCACGCCTTTGTCCTCCCTTTGTGCGGCGTTTTGCTCGCCTCTGCCTTAAACCTTGTAACCATTTTGCTGCCTTTTAAAAGCGCCTTGAATAGGGGGTGGGATGCAGCGGGGTGCGGGGGAGAGGGGCCGAGGCTTTGAGGTTGAAGGGAGGCATTGAGGCTGCAGCTGCCCCGTCTCAGCACATTCCCCGTGACCCCCACGGGCGCCGCCGCGGCCACCGAGCAGCGCTGGCAACGCGGCCGCTCCGGGACAATCCACCTGCTTGCTCGGGACAAGCACTTTCATGCCTGTTGGGATTAGAGATTTTAAGTGTCGTTCCAAATTGTGCGGATAAACAGTCTTGTGAAAACTTGTTATCGTGGGGAAACGGCCCCGCCGCCACCCTCCGTCCCTGGCCTTTTGTTCGGGCAATTTTTATTGCCGGATTGGATTTGATGAGGTTTAAGGTTTATTCTTAGGACTCCATTGAAGAGCTGATCCTTTGTCTCCCACCGTGGAGCGTGAAGAATATGAAACGTAGGCAAAAATAAATCTGCTTTTCACACGTATTAGCCCCTGGTACACGCGGGGACCACCAAACGCAGCTGAGAGCAGCAGCACCCCCGGCCCTCTGCCCCAGCCCCCGGCTGCACGAGGTCACTCTGGCCTCCACACCCTCTCCCCAATTTCCATAGTCCCCCTCTGAGCAGGGGACTGGAACAGGGAACAGGACTGAGCAGGGAACAGGACTGAGCAGGGAACAGGAACCTGGGTGGTCACCGGTGGCCTTCTCCCAGCACAGTCCCCACTGCAGGAGCCACCCAGGGCTGCTCTGGTGAGATGGATTTAGGAGGTGTCAGGTCTGTAAAGAGCCCAAATGGTGGTGACAGCGGGGGGAGCATCCCTCCCTGCCCACCCCCACAAAACCCCAGCCCCACGGGCAGGTCAGCCCTTTAATCGCTTCATTTATCACCAGCGACTTCTTCAGGAGAGATTCATCAGCAGGGTAACTCCTGAGGAAAGGTTGCTCCAGAGGCTGCTTTCGTTTCACAGGAGCTCCCTGCAAATTTCACCTTTACGGCAGGAACCTGCTCGGACAGGCAGCACCGGGATGAGCCCTGGCCCCGGGCTCCATCCCCACCCTGTCCCCGGAGCCCGGGGAAGGCTCGTGCCTGGCCGTGGAGCTGGCGACTCCTGAGCAGCCTCCAGGGCAGTTTTGGCAGCACCAGGAGCCAGCAGCAGGCGTCTGGCACAAGCCTAGAGGTTGAGTTTCTGGAAAGTCTGGAGCTGGAGGCAGAAAATAATGCAAAACTTGGCGCATTGAGCCTGTTCCAAGCAAAAAAAAAAAAAAAAAAAAAAAAAAAACACCAAAAACCTAAACCCAGGGCATGGAAAACTTGCTCAGAGCTGAACCAGAGCAGGGCTGGCCTGGAGGAGCTTGGCTGGTTTCAATCCACACCTCTCCTGGTGGCTCCCAGTCCCTGGAGATCACTGGACACAACTTCTCCCTCTGCCAGGTCCCACGTGGGAGCTGCCACAGCCTCATCCTCCACTACAAGGAAGGTGCAGGCTCTGGCAGCACCAGCGGGGATGCAGCCTCCTCTGACAGGGCTTGGAAAGAGCTGGCAAATGAACAGGATGGGACAAGAGCTTGCCATTCCAAGCATTTAGGATGCTTGGAGATGGATATCCGCTGTCTGGATGGTTGTCCCACCATGATATCTCATGGAAAGGGCGGCAGAGGAGGAGCTTGGCTGGGGTGCCCACACCGGTGGCATGCCCTCAGGACATTTATTGTCCCTCTGTCCCACCAGGCAGCCCTGGGCAGGGTTCACATCAGCCTGTCCCCCATCCACCACATCGTTTCCTGCTTTGCATCTCGTGAGATGATTCCCCAGATACCCAGGGATGTTCCAGCTCCTCCTGTTTGGATAAAATATCGCTAATTACACGCATGCCTAATTTGAATTATTTCCACAGCGCAATCCTGGCGCTTTGGACCCCACTGAGTAACGTGGCAGGAGACTCCTTCCACAACAAGGAGCTGTTGGGTGGTGGCACTTCTGCTTCTGGCCTGGGTGACCATTGTGGCCATCAGGTGACCCCCATGGGGTGCAGACAGCTCATTCCCAACACCCAGAGAGGGCACGTTCCCAAATGTGCTTTAGGTGTCCATAAAGGTGAGTGGAGAGAGAGATTTGGCATCTGCTCCGACCTGCCATGGGTGTCCCCACATCGAGGGTGTGGGGAGTGAATTGCTGTGCCCATGGCCTCGTTTGCTGCCACAGAGCTGACAGATGCTCTCCCAGCCACCACACTGCTGTCAGGAGCTGTGGGGCTGGTGGAGAAGGTTCTGGGTGAGTTTCCTTGGCCCAGGCTGGGTAAAATGTCACATTTGATTCGTGTCATGGTTCCTTCTGGCCCTGCAGTCGGTGATGAGTGCAGAACTGGGGCTGGCTGGGAAACGTGAACTGGTTCATCAACTGTTCAAGGTTTTAAAACTTGGTTTTCTTCCAGCGTGCAACCAAACCAAGTCCTTTGGAAAGTTTTCCATGCTGAGCTGCCTGCATGTCCCAAGGAGCTGGAGGCAGAGCAGAAATCTCCCACAGCAGGTGGAAGTTTTTGGGCATGGACATCTCCAGCCTCCTGTTCCCTCTCTGCTGCCTGCCCACACTGATCCCTGCTCTGGCAGGTCCCTGCCCACACTGCTGGGCACATCCTCTGTGCGTGGTGGGTTTCCCTCAATGCAGGGATCTCTGCAGCCCCTTGCAGCCCCTCGCTGTCACATTGTGTTATTTGCTCTTGAGAAGTGACTGATGAACCTTCTCCTGCCTGCAAAATTCCCAGTGGCCACCCAGAGTTGCCAGGGCACCAGGGGGGGATGCTGGAAAGGGGACCCCAGACCTCAGCGCCCATTGCTGCCTCCCACCCAGCAGCATCTGCAGTGGGTGGCTCCAGGACTGGAGAGGGGCACTATTTGGGGATTAAGAAGTGACACCTCAGGTGGGATTCATGCCCTGATGCCCTCCTGGGCACCCCCCACCCAGGTTCCTGCCCATTCCTGGCTTTGTGGGCGGGGGTCAGGGCAGGGCTGAGCCCCTTTCCGGGGCACAGCAGCTCCCCCTCCGCGTCTCCTCCAATTCTTAATTCGTTCTCCATCATTTTTGTCTCCCCCTCCTCCCCCTCTCTGTCTCAGCTGCCTGATGAATGAAGGATGGGTTTTTAAGCCTTTTTTGCCCCCAAGGCCTGCAGCTCTGGCTCGGCTGCTATCGCTGGGATAAATGCAGCTTTTGGGCCCGGAGCAGCATCCGCCGGAGCCGCGGCCCCCCGCGCCGGGTTATCAATCCCCGCTCAGCACCGCCAGCGCCGGCCTGGGCCCTCTCCACTGGGAGCCCTTTTCCTACCCTCTGGCCACAAGAAAGACCAGCCTGACTTAATTCTGCGCAGTATCAACACCAAACAGATTCAGCCCAGCACTACCGGCTCTCCTAATTCGGCTTTGTATTCCTCGGTTTTCATGAATTTTTAAAAAGTTTCCATTTCTCCCGGGTTTCGGCGGGTTTGCTGGGGGTGTGTGCGCCCCAGTGCTGGCTCTGCATCCTCCTCCTTGCCCTCCTGGAGCAAACAAAGGAGACAGAAAGTCAGCTTGGAGCTCCTCGGCCTGGGAAGTTTTTGGATGGCTTGAGAAACCAAGGGTGCCACAAGTGAGGAGAGGAAAGGGTCGGGGTGGTGATCAGATCCAGTGCTCGGGTCCTGGCACAGCCACGGTGCCACTCCTCCCTCTGGCAGCACTCAAACATGAAAGTACAGATGGTGCCACTTGCAGGGAAGAGCTGGAGACTTTGGGAACGGAAAACAAAATGAGTCAAGCCCTAAATGGACTTTAAAAACCCAGATGCGTTTCTTTGTTGTTTCACTTTGTTGTTGGTGTGAAATGCAGCCTCCATCCGTGACTGGGAGCTGGAAGCTGCCTTCTCCCTCTGGCCCTGTCCAGAGTAGAGAAATTAAGCCAGGACAGAGGAAAATGGAGATTCCAAGATGGAAAACATAGATAGAGTCTGTGAATGCAGCCAAGCCAGGCACTTCAGTTTAAGTCTGAGCGCAGACAAGCTGGAAGCCTCACTCTGCCACACCAACCTGAGCTTTTGTCCACTTCCAGTGGTCCACAGAGAGCTTGGACACCAGTCTGGCCATTCCAGAGGCTGAAACCTGGGCCCAGCCTGCGCCCCAGGGGTTCCTGTCTGCAGAGGTTGGCAGTGGTGACACTGCAGTCCCCCCTGTGTCACAGAGCTGGAGCTTTGGCAGCCCCCAGCCCCATCCCAAAGTGCAGCAGCCCGTGGGGAATGGTGTCCCCCCATCGTGGCCAGGAGGAGCCAGCAGCCCCCCCAGCGAGCCCCTGGGGCTGCTCAGGGGTTTGTTGGCCGTGCAGGAAGAACCTTTGTTTTCAGCCCTCAATCAAACACTCACGGTCAGGCCCTGTGTGTGTGGCACTGGGATTATTATCATCTTGAAGGAATAAAATGCAGCACTGGGGCTTTTGGGATTCAACCCGATGCTTCCAGGCCTCCAGATATTCCAGTGCTGATGCTGAAAACCAGGAAGGCATTCCCTGCAGCCAGACAGCCACTACATCACCCAGGACCCGTGTGAGGAAACAATGATGTACAGCTGGCCTTGGGGCACTCTTTGCAGCTCGATTGGCCTCCCTGGCAGAAGAATAACCGAGAGTTTATTGCCTCTCTTCCAGTGATCTTTACTCCCAGCTGTTTTCTCAGGGAGGCCTGGATGCCCATACCTCATCTGAAGAGCCACGGGCTGCTGGTGAGGCACTGAGGTGCTGGTTCCTGGGACAGGGCTCTGCTCTCGCAGGGGAAATCCTGCCCCACCTCAGCCCAAAGCACAGGGTGATGTCTGGGAGCCCTTTTCCCCTCCTCCTACAGGTGCAGTGAGCTCCTGGAGCAGCAGCAGCACCCTCAGCCTCACATGGACAGCACCCAGGTGCTCACTCCTTCACACCACAGCCCCTTCCCCAACCCCAAACACCCAGTGCACCTCAGTCTCAATGCTGCACCTGGGCAAAGCCCTGCAAGGGGTCCAAGAGCCCATTTCTGACTTAAATCCCACCAGAAAGGGAAAAAGAGCCCCTTCATGCCCAAAGCTGGTGATTCCTAGCTCCTGGTGCTGTTTACAGAGGCCAAAGGTGAGGTGGTGGCAGGTGATTTTTCTGCCCCTTTCCCCGGCCCTGCTGCAAACAGCCTGATTGCTTCGATTGCTACAATTCCTCTGTCATTAAAATGTAAATGAAAACAGACACAAAAACAATCTGAATTTCCAGCCGAGTTGCTCTTGCTTAATATTCTACCCCGAAGGGGGATGTGCGGAAGCAACAACATTTCAAAGGGAATCATTAAAGAAGGGAGGCTCAAACCGCGTTTCCATCAGATACCGCGGCAGAGCCCGGCTCGGGGTCCCGCCCGTCCCAACGCCGCTGGAAAGGACGGGCAGGAACCGGGTCCTGGAAGAACGAACCATCCAAGGTGAGGAGGATGCTCGCCCTGAGCCGTGCTGCTCACATCCCAGCGTGGTCCAGCTCTGCCTGTGCTGCTCCAGGTTCGTGTTTCTGGCTGCAGTGATCAGGCTGGGATGATGCCCAGATTTTGACACATTCCAAGGTTTTAGAAATACCCTGGAAGGGCATCAGGGTTTGCAATGTGCCCTGGCACCTCAGCAACGCAAGATCCTGGTATTCCAAATCCTGCCTCCCACCTTGTCCACCCCGAGCCCTTGGCACTGGTGCTGCTCTGCTCTGTTTCAAGCAGGAGGTGCCTGTATTTCTTCTGTATTTATTCTGCCCGGTGTCAGGCAGTTAAAATGAAATGTAAAACATCAGGGAGTGAGAATAGCCTGAAAAATCTTGTGAATGGTGGTTTTGTCCCGGTGGATGCTGCTGGAAAAGGAGGGAGGCACCAAGGCTCAGGGCCACAGTGAAATCCCAGGATTTGCCTCCAACCTTCCAGCTCCCACTGGTCAGTGCCACTTACCCAGGGCTGCAGGGAAAACGAACCTGGATGGACAAGGAGGATGGACATCCCCTCCTAGATTGACAAGGAGGACGGACATCCCCTCTGGGATGGACAAGGAGGATGGACATCCCCTCCTGGATGGACAAAAGGAGGATGGACATCCCCTCCTGGATGGATAAAGAGGATGGACATCCCCTCCAGGATGGACAAGGAGGATGGACATCCCCTCCTGGATGGACAAGGAGGATGGACATCCCCTCCTGGATGGACAAGGAGGATGGACATCCCCTCCTGGATGGATAAAGAGGATGGACATCCCCTCCTGGATGGACAAGGAGGATGGACATCCCCTCCTGGATGGACAAGGAGGATCTCTCTGTGGAGAGACTGGAGCAGCAGGACAGAGCCCCCCTGCTCCCCACCACCCTCCTGGACCCCCCAGGCAGTGGCACAGATGGATCCTATGAGGGCTGAGCTCATCTCTCCAGGCAGCCTCGCCCCTCCATGCCCCAGGGAGCAGCCTGGGAAGGATGGTGACAGTGGGACACGGGTGCCCCAAGGGGGTGGGACCCCTCAGCACACTGGGTGCTGCCTGGATGTGACATTTGGGGTGAGGGGAGCAGCTCTGGCTGTGCTCACCTTCCCAGCTGAGAGCAAGGAAAGCCCTTTTCCCACTGCAAACCAAACATGTGGGATCTGGAAGTCTTTGAGACACAATAAACAAGGGATCCTGGGATGCTTTAAGTCTGGATCTCTGGATAATGGCCTGAGATGATTAATTTTCTTTTGTACTTTCATTACACCAGTTATCACATCATTCAATTTTATTTTTAAAGACTTTTTTTAAACCCACAAAATACTGGAAAGGGTTAGAGTGGATTCCAATTACAAGGTAAAATATTTCCCCCTAAAGCTTTATAAATACTTGATTTTGGTGTAATGCCATTATTTTAACTTTCAAAGCAAGGCAGCATTTGCCAAACCCTGCTTTGTGCAGTAAAACTGGCCCAGCGTCCATAGGGATTTGATATAATAGTAATAATAAACTTTCAGAGGAGGCCTTAAAACCAGAGGGGCCGTGGGTCAGGCATGGGAATTCAGACTTGGATGCTGTGGGGTCCATAGTTCAGATCCCCCTGTGCTGGGGGGAGCCCCAAAGTGGCTCCAGGCTTCTGCTCAGACCAGTGGATGGATCCAGATCCTGCTGCTGGCATTCCCACTGACCTGGGGGTGTTTGGGGCTCCTGCCCTGAGAGCCAAGTTAATCCCTCTGTGAGGTGAGAATTCAGCCCCTTGATGGAGGTTTGGCAATCCCTGAGCATGGGGAAATCCCTGGCATGGAGTCCTGGGTCAGATCCTGCCTGTGGCACCCATCCCACCTGAACTGCACCCACAGGGGGCTCAGCACGGGATTCAGGGTCAGATTCTCCTGGAGGGTGGGATCCTGTCCCTAGCAGGGTCAGATTGTCCTAAGGGTGGGATCCTGTCCCTAACAGGGTCAGATTGTCCTGGGGAGTGGGATCCTGTCCCTAACAGGGTCAGATTCTCCTGGAGGATGGGATCCTGTCCCTAACAGGGTCAGATTGTCCTGGGGAGTGGGATTCTGTCCCTAACAGGGTCAGATTGTCCTGGAGGGTGGGATTCTGTCCCTAACAGGGTCAGATTGTCCTGGAGGGTGGGATCCTGTCCCTAACAGGGTCAGATTGTCCTGGAGGGTGGGATCCTGTCCCTACAGGGTCAGATTCTCCTAAGGGTGGGATCCTGTCCCTAACCGGGTCAGATTGTCCTGGGGAGTGGGATCCTGTCCCTAACAGGATCAGATTGTCCTGGGGAGTGGGATCCTGTCCCTAACAGGGTCAGATTGTCCTAAGAGTGGGATCCTGTCCCTAACAGGGTCAGATTGTCCTGGGGGATGAGACCCTGCCCTCTCCAAGCTGGCCTGGGCTCAACCCTGCAGCGTTTTGTGTCTTTATTGGTTTTTTCCCCCCACAATTGGTTGGGTTTTTAATTAATTCCCAAATCTCACTTGGGGCACGGGATCTGGGGGTGGAAAAGCTCTGTCTGAAGTTGATTTTGCAAATCAGTTCTGGCCATCTCCAGCCAGGTCCTGGGGCAGGAGCATCAGGCTCCCAATAACCAGGGAGGAAGCCTCTTGTTGCCAGAGCAGATCCACCTCTTTGATGTGCTCCCGCAGTTATTCTTTCATTTCTTGAGCAAATAATCTGGATTTTCACAATATTTACCTTGGAAATAATTATTTGTGTAAAGCATTTGACCAAGACAAACAGAGAATCTCTCGGTCTCGCTGCGGGGCTGGGAGGGCTCATGTTCCCCCAAACCTGAGGGAGCATGGGCTCCATGGAAAGTGGATGAGGTGAGAAAAGGGCTCTGAGAGGAGCACCCCCATCCTGTGGAACCCCCGAGGGCTTGGACAAACTGGACGAGGATGGGAAAATGTGGCCACTCTGCCCTTCATGCCTTGCTGTGTCCGCACATGGAACCCTGAATTGCATCCCTGGATTCCCACAGACCCAGAGGCTGGAAAGGGGAAGCAGGAAGGGGTGGGGGGGGGGAAAGGTGAGAGAGGGTTCAAAGGGCTGCTGCAGCCTCGGTTTTTCATCTCTAGTTAATCTCTGTGAAGCCTGAGGCAAAGTCACCTTTGGGTCAACACTCAGGTGTTGTTATCTGCCACCCCCATCACCCGGAGCTGCCCCCAGCCCTCCCCACGAGCAGGGCCGCAGGGCAGGGTGCCAGGAATCCGGGAATCCGGTCCCCCCCGGTTCCAGCCGCCTTCTCCCGGGGCAGAAGGTGAATCCTGCACTCAGACCGCGCCCCAGCTGCCCCACGGCAGAGCGGGGAGGAGCAACACACACCGGGGTTTAAAAAAAAAACCTCTAAAAAATGAGCCTGGATGAAGTGCCAGTGCTGGCCCAGCAGGGCAGCATGCCCAGGGGTGCAGGGAAGGGAGGAAGGTGCCAACACCTGTGCCCTCCACCTGCCGTTCAGCCAAGCTCCACCTGCACCCCTACAGTGAGCACAGTGAGCCCTGCAGCCTTGGGAAGGGAAAGGAGGGAACAAATCCAGCTGGGGCTCGGCTCCTTCAGCTCCAAGGCTTTTATTAAGGTGCGCAACATGCCCACGATCACAGGTCTGGGATACAACAGAGGCAGCAGGAGCCGGACACGAGCGAGCAGAAGGGAGGTGAGGGCAGCAGGAGCCTTGCAGGAAGCAACCAGTGCTGGCACAGGTTGCTTTGAGCTGAGTGCACCCCTTGCCACCAAAATGTCCTTTTGGGAAGAGGATTTTTGTGGATCTCCTCACTTCAGCCACTGGCAGCAGCCCCAGGGGGAGCAGAGCCCGTGCCCCATGCGAGGCAGGAGGAGGCTGGGGCTGCCCCTGGCCCATGGGGCACCGCTGGGCTTGGCCACCGTGGTTTATCACAGTCCAGGAGCATCTGGTGGGTGGTGGGTGCCAGGATCTGAGCAGGCTGCCAGGTTCTGCTGCTGCCTGGGCTCCTGGTGAAGCGGCTCCTCCGATGGCAGGCAGCAGTTTGGCTGGGAGGGATCTCTGGAATCCTCATCACCCTCCTTTGCAGATGAGGAATGGAATCAGAGCCCAGCTTTGCTTGGCAGCCAGGGCAGGACAGGGAGTGCAGACCCCTCTGCTCAGCCCTCACTGCTGCTCCTCCTCATCAGCACTCGAACGGAATGTGTGTCCTATGGATGCACAGCAAAGCACAGCAAACACACACAGCAGCTCCTTTTCCATCTCTAGGTCAGACAATTGCTCTTTGGGTTCTGTGTGCAGCTTTCACTGGATAAAATGCAGACTCAAAAAAAAAAAAAATCTCTTTGCTCCCAAATGATAAATTAATATAAACACCTACACCACAAGTTCATGAGCAGCTTTGGGATCATGCACTGAGTGAGAGCATTGCCCACAGCAGACAGACATGCACACACACATAGACCTAAATTAACTTTTCACTAATACTGACATTAAAAACATACATTGTGTTGGATCATTTGACTTAAATTTACTTTCCAGCATTCTGAGGTCACTTTTCAGAATTATTTTTCTCTCTTTTACAGCCCAGGACACCTCACTCTCACCAACAAGCAATATTTACCAGGGGCTGGGCTGTGGCTACAGGGATGCACCGGTGCAGGTGGGGGTGTGGGGATGCAGCAGTGCTGGAAATGAATCCTCACTGCCTTGGGGCCCTCACTGCCCTGCAGCTCCAGCACTGCTGTGGCTAAGCCAGGCTCAGCAATGGACTAGATTAGGTTTAAAGATGAGCCTGGTCACCTCAAGCTCAGCAAACCCCATGGTCCTGAGGACGACCCAACCCAGTGCCACCCCAGACCTGGATGCCGGGCAAAACAAATTCCAGTGCAGAGGATGACGGAGATGAACTCTTCATCCTGGGGACTCTTAGCTGCGTTGGAGAGAGATGGGAGGGGCAGGGTGGGCACCCAGGCACGGGATGGAGATGCCAACACCACAGCACCTGGAGGGTGAGGGCTGGGCTGGGTGTCACCTCAGGGGCCAGGGGCAGCCGCAGCAGCCACGCAGGCCGGGCCCTGCTGCATGCAGCGGATGAGCTCCTTGCGATTATCCAGGATGGTGTCGAAACTCTCCTGCAACCGGTTCTGCTGGTCCACAACTCTCTGCTGCAGGCCGTGGATCCAGCGCAGCAGGGCCAGGCGCCGGTACATCACCAGCTGGATGTGGTGCTTCTCCTTCTCCTGCTCCTTGAAGCGCTCCTTGTCCTGCAGGTGCTGCACGGCCTCTGCCAGCGCCGGGAACAGGGTGCCCAGCTCAGGCTCAGCCGGCTCTGCCTCGGGGGGGCTCTCAGCTTGGGGGGCGCAGGCAGGAGGGTCCCAGGTGGTGCTGCAGGTGCTGTCGGGGCTGTCGATGCTGAGGGAGCTGCTGGCGTAGCCATTATCCTCGGCGGGGGAGCTCGGGGCCTTCGCAGGCCCCTCCTGGGCAGCGCTGTGTCCCCCTGCCCCGCTGACCTCGGCTCCCTCGGGGGGGCTGCGCTCGCCCTGCTCGGGGTGCGCGTCACCCGGGGCGCTGTCCCTAAGCCGGCCCTGGACCATCTGTCTCTGCATTAATAACAGCAGATTATCCGACGGATTTGCGGTGTTTTCGCTCCGGCTGGAGCCCTCCTCCGGCGGGGAGCCCGGCGCGGGCTGGCTCCAGTTCTCGTTGCTGTCACACACCTCTCCCACGAAGTTGGAGTTGGAGTCCGGCCCATGTCCCGCCCCGGGGAGGGCCGTGGCCAGCGCGGGGGCCCCCCCGGCCCTGCCGGAACGGGGCGTTCGCCGGGGCACACGGCAAACATCCCAGCGTGTCCCGCCTGCAAGAGAGACACGGAGCTGTGACACAGTGGGGAAAAACACTCTCATTGCTTTATTTACCTCTTTAAAGGCACTGGACCTACCATGGGGTCAGTGTTCCTGGGTGTTGGACTGCTGCTCTCAGCAGCATCATGGAATCGTGGAATGGATTGGGTTGGAAGAGATGTTAAAGCTCATTTAGTTCTCACCCCTTGCCACAGGCAGGTGTGCCCCCCATCCAAGGGCACCTTCCCACCCGATGCAGAAGCTCAAGGAGCCACCTCCCATCCCATCTCTCTTCCCTGAGAGCTCCAGTCCCAGCCCCTGCTCCTGCAGCATCCCTTGGGTGATGCCAAAGGGCATCACGGGGCTCAGGCACGCAGCTGCACGTCCTGCTGGCAGCATTTGGGCCATGGCTGATGCAATTAATCCCATGCTGGTAAAGGTGTGCTTGGAAGGAGATGCTTTTCCGACAGCAATAAATGTCCTTCAGCAGCTGAGACTGCCTGGGCTCCTCTGCACAACCTCTGTCACCAGCCCTGCATCAGGGTGGGGGGCTGGCCTCAGCCTGTGCCCAAACCGGTGACACCACCGACCTTCCCTCTCTGCAGGACTGGGAACAGACTGGCCCAGAAAAGGGAAGGTTATCCCAGCGCCCCTTGCCGGGTCACCGGCAGCAAGAGGCGCTCTCCAAGCCCTCTCCTGCAGGGAATCCTCGCAGGAACCGCAGCAAGGAGCCCACCGGGTGTCCCGCTCTGACCCCGGCCAGCAGCGGGGCACCAGGAGCGGGGCAGGAGCCCGTGCCCAGCCCGGGGCGCTGCCAGAGGCCCGGAACCCCGGGACCCCTGCAGTGACATCTGCTCGGGGCAGGGCAGGGCTGGGTGACACCCCATGAAACCGCTGTGCACCCCACAGAAGAGCTGCACCCCACAGAAGAGCTGCACCCCATAGCAGCTGCACCCCACAGAAGAGCTGCACCCCATAGAAGAGATGCACCCCATAGGAGCTGCATCCCATAGGAGCTGCACCCCACAGAAGAGCTGCACCCCATAGCAGCTGCTCCCCATAGGAGCTGCACCCCATAGGAGCTGCACCCCATAGCAGCTGCACCCCATAGCAGCTGCATCCCATAGAAGAGCTGCACCCCATAGGAGCTGCACCCCATAGGAGCTGCACCCCATAGCAGCTGCACCCCATAGCAGCTACACCCCATAGCAGCGGGGCCGGGCTGCGCTGCCGGGGGATGCGCGGGCGGAGGGGCAGAGCCGGGGAGCATCCCTGCCCTGCAGAGCCCCCCCGGAGCCTCCGGGACCCCGGCCCCGCTGCAGGGTCCCGCTGCCCCCGCAGAGCCCCCGCAGATCCCCCGAACCCTCCCCCGGCAGCCGCCGCTCCGCCCGCACCGCCCGCCCGGCCCCGAGCACTCACCGGCCCGGTCCAGCCCTGCTCCAGCCCCGGCCCCGGCCCCGGCCCCGGCCCCGGCCCGGGCTCCGTGCGCCGCCGCCGCCGCCGCGGGTGGGAGCGGGAGCGGAAGCGGCCCCGCGTGGGGAGGTGACACGGCCGCACTTCCGACAGCGCCGGCGGGGATGGCGGGGGGGGAACGGGGATGGTGGGGGGACAGGGATGATGGAGGGGGAAAGGGATGCTGAGGGGGGATAGGGATGATGGGGGAAGCAGGGATGCTGCAGGGGGACGGGGATGTTGGGGGAAGCAGGGATGTAGGGGGGACAGGGATGATGGAGGGGGGACAGGGATGCTGAAGGAGGACAGGGATGATGGAGGGGGGACAGGGATGATGGGGGTGGACAGGGATGATGGGGGAAACAGGGATGCTGGGGGGATGCTGAGGGGGGGATAGGGATGCTGGGGGGACAGGGATGTTGGGGGGACAGGGATGATGGAGGGGACAGGGATGCTGGGGGAACAGGGATGCTGAGGGCGGACAAGGATGCTGGGGGGGGAAAAGGGATGCTGGGGGGGAAAAGGGATGCTGGGCGGGTGCTGGTGGGAGCTCCCCGACACGGGCGGGGCGGCTGGATCGGGACACTCTGGCTCCTTCCCAGCGGCCCGTGGGTCCCGTGAGGCTCAGCAGGTCCCCGTGGCGATGGGGACGGAGCTGAGCGCTCAGTGGGTTCTTTATTCCCCTCGCCCGGAGCCGGGGGTGGCGGCACTGGGAAAGGAAAAGGCTCCGGAACATCAAACGGTTCCCACGGGCCCCCGCCCGGCGCGGGGGTCACATGAAGCCCCGGGAACGTCTCGGGGGATAAAGAGGCTTTGAGGGGCTGGGAGCCGCGCTGGGGACAGCCCCACACTGCCCAGTGACCCCCAGAGCTGCCCCGGGCGGGGATGGCCCCATCTCCTGCCGCATCACCCGATGTGGCCTTCCCTGGCATCCTGTGCGAGCGCTGGGACAGACACGGCACGAGCAGAGCTGGGCTCGGCACCTCTCACCCGCCCCGAGGGGAGGAAGGCGGATGGAGGTGATTTCAGGGCGGACAGAGTTCCTTTTGAAGGCTCTGGATTGCTGGAGATGGGATGTAGGGAGCAGATGTTCCCCCATGACGTGGTGAGGGTTTGGAGCAGTTGGAACATGTGAGTGATAAATAAGTTGGTTTAATTTCTCATCTGCCTGACAGGCGCCTTGACAGCCTCTCCTGCTCCTGGCTGCTCCAAGGGCTTTGACAGCTCCATGGAGGGGCAGGACCAAGAGCTGTAACTGGGACACTTGGGCTGCAGCTCCAGGGGAAGGCTGGGATGAAAGGAACAAGCCCTTCCTGTCACACAGGAAAGGCAGGAGCTGACTCAGGCACCTGGCAATGGGCAGGACAGAAAGAGGAGTTTGGGCACACGATGGGCTCAGCTCAGCCTTTGCCATCAGCCAAGCCTTTGCTTTGTGCTGCTCTGGGCTTCGCTCTCATCATGGCCTGAACTCAAACTGAGGGAAATTTTCATCATTGAGAGCACAGAGGGAATTTTGATCCATTCAGGGACCTTCTCCCCCAGTTTACCAAGAGGCACATCCCAAACAGGCCTTTTCCAGCTCTGGAAAACCACGAGTGCCACTGGAGTTTGGCTCCAGGGCAGAACAGGGTTTCTCCTCTCTCAGCTTTGCTTGTCCCCACCCCAGGACTCCCCACAGGCCAAGAGGTGCCAGTGTGCTGGAGCCTGCTGCAAACCTGCTGTCCTGGCTCTGGCCCCGCTGCTCTGGGGGCTTTGGGGGTCCCTCCCCAGGTGCCAGGGGGGTTCTGGGTTCACAGGGGGATCCAGAAGCAGTGATTTTAGGGGTCTGTCTCACTGGGATTTTGTACTGGTGCAGCTCGGGTTCAGCCCAGCTCCTGGGATTGTCGGTGTCTGATGGAGACCAGCAGGATTTGCTGCTTCCTGTGGAAACAGTTCCATTCCTCTGCCAGCCAGTGTCCCCCCAGGCCCAGCTGTCCCTCTCTGCAAACCTGCCTGCCTGTGGGGACACTGTGGGGACCCCAGAGCAGGGAACCCCAGCTTGGGGACAGGACAGAGGGGACATGGTGACTCAGGGAGGGCTGGGCTGGTCCTCTCAGGGACAGTGGGAAAGGGAATGTTTGGAAGTGGAAGAGGCTTAGTGATGGACTTCAGAGTCATCTTCCCCTCCCCTTCCCCCACTTTGTTCCAGAAATAAATTAAAAGCTCTCCCTCCAGGAAATTAAAAATCATTTAAGAAGGCTGAGCGCAGGACTTGATGCACTGGGGTTTTGGAGCTGGGGATCCTTGGCTTGGAAGGGAGAAGGGTGCTGGGGTGACCCACTGGAGCTTCTCCAGAGGGCACTGGGTGCTGTGCCCTTCCCTGTGCTGGCTGGGGGGGCTCTGTGACCTTGCCCCAGCAGAGACCTGCTGCCATCACAGGGACATGGCAGCCTGGCACTGGCCACGGTGGAATTCATCCTCCAAGCCCAGGGCCCAGCTCCCAGTCCCCGTGCTCATCCTGCTGTTTGCTTCTCACCTGCCGTGTGCCCTGCTCACCACTGCAGCGTGCCACGGGCTTTTGAACCAAATTGGTGCCAGGAGGAGCCCTGGCACTTGGCCCTGTGCCCACATCAGGCATCAGCCATGGCTGGTCCTGACCCCTGCGCTGGGAAGGAGGCAGCAGAGTTTGGAGCCACCCGGTGCAAAGTGAGCTGGGGATGCACAGCCTGGCTCCTGCTCGAGGTGAGCGCTGCTGCTGCTGCTGCTCCTCAGGTTCTGCCACAGCCCCTGTGCCCTGCAGATCCCACCCTGTCCCTGAGAGCATTGTCCAAATGCTCCTGGAGCTCTGGCAGCCTTGTTGCATCCCTTAGAAGCCTGTTCAGCACTCCACCACCTTCTGGGGATGGAACTTCTTTTCTTGATATCCAGCCTAAACCTCCCAGTGATGCTCAAAGGGGGTCATGACAGCATCTTCAGGTCACAGCCCACCCAGGAGCCACCATCCCACTCGTGGGCTCATCTCGTGCTGAGATGGGCAGCTTGTCCTGAAAGAGTTAAGGGCGAAGCATTGCAAATATGAAAAAAAAAAAAAAATTACGAAAGAAAAAAGTGCCCTGAACCACATGCGACCTAACCTCCCCAGCGGCTCATCTGAGTTTAATAATGGAGGAGGGAAATCTCCCAAAAAGCTCTCAGAGAAATTAAAGTAAACAGTGTGCTGACCTCCAGCCCGCAGTGCCCCGACGCTGACTCGCTGGCCACAGCCTCGCCTGGCATCCCCTGTAATTGTAAACACATTCAGTAAATACAAGGGGAGGGACTGAGGGGGTCCTGGGCCAGCAGCTCTCCCCACAAACAGCTGAAACTGGGGCTGAGCATTGGGTCAAAGCCGTGGGTGATGTCTGGTCGTGGATGTCCCTGCTGTGAGGGGCTTCACAAGGACTGTGAGGATTGAGGTTCAGCATTGCCAGTGGGAACAGGAGCCACTGGGACCACCACACTGCAGAGTTGGGGCTGGAAAACTTCGTGTTGGAAGCAGATGGAAGAGGAGGAGGAGGAGGCTGCTATCAACAGGTTTGTCCTCTTGGCCTCACAGAATTTAAAAACAACACTCTTATTTTCATAGAGCCTGGTCATTTTTTTTAGGCTGAGGAAAAGAAAAGCAACCGCGGGCTGTATGAGAGGGGCCAGAAAAACCACTGGTCTGGAGGGAGGAAACATCAGTGCCAGCTCAGCCCCATCCCTGGCCTTGCTCCATCCTCATCCCCAGCCCCAGTCCTCTCCTGCTTTCACATGCAGCATCCCATGGTCTGCATTTTCCATAGGACTTTCTGGGGCAAACACCACTTGGGGAAGGAGCAGAGGGGGCTGGATGCAGGGAACCCTCATTCCCTTGTGCACAGCCCCAGCCCCTGCCCAGTCCTGCTGCCTGATGTCTGCCTGTAACTCCTGAATTCCTTTCCAGTCAGAATCCAAAGCAGTGGCAAATGCCCTGTGTTTGGTGAAAAATGCCAGGGATCTGCAGCCAGGTTGGATTTCAGAGGAGCTGAGAATCCAACAGAGGTCAGAGCCTGCTCACTGCAGCAGCTCCCAGCACCAAGAATCAGCCTTTGGGTGGCACCAGGAGGAGGAAGAGGAAGAAAGGGCTGTGGGGTTTGGGAGCCCAGCAGAGGTGTGACCCTCTCACCAGTGATGGGGATGTTGGGGACAGGCAGCTCTGTCACCCAGCAGGGGCAGAGACCCCCTTGCCAAAGCACTCATTCTGAGGGGAAAGCCTCCTTACTCTTTGCTTTCCTAAAACACCCCCAAAAATTGATTTCTCTTGGCTGAGGGAGCCGGGCTCTGCCAGGGAAGCGGGGCTGACGTTTCCTCTGCTGAGCCACAAAAAGGGAATATTGCTGCCGACTCCACCCCTTCCATCCAACCAGGACCCAAAAATCACCATTTCCTCTTGGCCTGCGAATCACTAATAAACTCCAGACAGAAAGGGCTGATTAGGAAATTGTTTGGGAAATGGAAAGGAAGGGGGAGGGACGCCGCAGCCGGTGCCTCTGGGTGGCTTTGCCCCTCGGCGTCACCTCCCAGAGCCTTGGGGTCCCCAAATCTGCTCCAGCCACGGCCCCAACCCCGTGGGGCTGCAGGCAGAGCTCCCCAGCTCATGGATTTAATTCTATGCAAGGATTCGGGGATGAAAATATCAGCGTACATTGAAATATATATTTTTTTATTTGACCACCATCTCTCGGCTGTTCTGAACGCTCCAGGGCATCCTCGCCAGAGTGTCCCTGGAAGGGCTGGTGTCACCAATTGGGAAGGGGATGTGTGACATGTGCTGCAGCCGTCCCCTCCCTCCCTGCCGGCCCCAGCGCCCCCCGAGTGCTGCACACTCGCTCTGACACAGAAAGGCTCCACATTTGGACTTCATAACGCAGAAAAAACGTCAGGATTTTGAAATTTCAGCCTTGGACCCAAATCTGATACATTCCAGAAATGCTTTAATTTATCCCTTTGTCACAACATTCAATAAAAGGTTTCATTTCAGCTGCGCCGCTTTGATTAATAACTGTAACAGATTCTAACCTGAAGGAATCCTCTGATATTGTGTCCATGGAAATTAAATGTTTGATTGCACATAGTCAGGATTTTCTGGTGTGGAAACAGCTCCACTGGAGAACTTTGAACAAGCTCTACTCAAGAAACACTTTGAGTTATTTTTCCTTCACCTATAACAAGTCAAAACATCTGTTAAAAATTCAATCAGAGCACAACTGGCTAAAAAAATATTAAAATTTGGGGTGTAAAATGAAACGACTGTCCAGGTTGAAGCCAGGTGGGATGGCTGGACGTGGGCTCAGCACTGGTGCCCACCTGGCTGCAAGGAGCAGCGACCATGGAGGGGTCCCACAGCCCATCCCCTCCTGCCCTGGCATCATCCAGGTGCCACTGTGCTTGTCCCTGTGACCTCCACACCACCAGCACCTGCCACAGCATCCTGGGGATGGTGCTGACTGAGGCAGCAGGAGCCACTTGGCATCCCCAGAACCAAAAACTGCAGCAGAAGGTGCCTTTTGGGCTGACAAGGGTGTTTCCCATATGCTTGAAATCCTCTGTGCTTTAGTAAAAATGGAAATACCGGGATTTCCATTGTCTGGGTACATTTTCCTTTCTCTTTCTTCCACTTCCACGGCACGGCAAGGGGTTCATATCTCCTTAAGCCGTGGGAGAAGGCAGATGGATGGGAAGGAAGAGGGAAAACCAAAATCCCATAAGATTTTGGGAACAGGAGCACTTTTCCACAGGGCTCGTGGCTGGCAACCGCTGCTACCAGCCCTGCTCCTGGCCGAGCTGTGCCACAGGTGCCCCTGTGCCAGATGGGGAGCAGTGGCACATTTTTGAGGTCAGAAAGCAGAGTTTTTAGCAATTAGAGCAGCATGCCAAGATAAACCCCCGCTTCCTGGCGGATCCTTTCCCATCAGCCATCGTCCCAGCGAGACAGACCCCGGCCAGGGGAGCAGCCCAGCAAATTCTCTCTGCATGGGTGAAATTCCCTCCGCTACCGAGGTTATTATCTCCCAACAGGAACCAACAATATCCTTTCATTTAGGCACTAATTCGAACAATGTGCGCCGGCCGGGGGAGGAAGGGCGCTCGCTGCTCCAGAGCCTTTGAAAAATCCAGGCAGGAGCCAAAGCAGAGGGAAAACAAAACCCTGGGATGATGTGAATGGCTCGGCAAGGCAGGGCCAGGACCAGAGCAATGCTGGAAATGTGGTGGTGCCAGTGCAGGGCACGGCACAGGGGCACTCAGGGCAGCTCTCTGCCAGCTCCTGTGCAGGGAATGTCATCCTCCAGGCTGTGCTGGAGCCAGGCACCCCATCCATGGGGGTCTGCCCACTGGCAAAGCCACCTTCTTTACTTAACCAGTGTGTTCAGCCTCACCATTCCAATCCCCATTGGGAAGGAGGGTGCAGTGAAAGAATTCCAGGCTTCTTGTGTCACAAAGCCTCAAACGAGGCACCAGGAAAAGCTGAACTGTGTCACTGAGAACTGTGGAAACATCCTCATTTCTGTTTTTCAGGAGCAAGCACAGCAGGGGAAGGGAGCTCCCACCAAGTGCCAGCACCCAGGGGCTGGTGGCCGTGTCCCAGGGGCTGTGCCCAGCTTGGTTTGTGCTGGGACCAGTGTGGAATTGCTCCTCAACAGGGAGCTCTGCTGGCGTGTGTCTGGCAGAAGCATCCCCATCCTCAGTCTCATCCTCATCCCCACTCCCATCCCATTCTCATCTCCATCATCTCCATCTCCATCTCCAGCCTCCTTCCTGACCTCATCCCCACCTTCATCCCTATCTGAGTTCCTGCTGGGATGCACCCTCCCATTCCCCCTGGCTGTCCCAGTGCTAATCCCTCCTGGGCACACCGCATGGAGGTTTCCAGGGGAATATGGGGGGATTCTCCCATATTTACTCCTCAGGTGCTGCTGTTATGAATATTTGATCCCGTGTGGGGAGAGCAGGCACACTCCCTGACAGGGATATCAGTTGGAACATCATCTAATTGATTACATGGAAATTGCTGCTGGTGGAAAGGGAAGCCCTTGCCTTGCTCCCAGTGAATTAATTTTTCTTTTGCCATTCCTGGCTGTGCTCAATTAATCTTGTTAAAATGATAAAAGTTTAGCTCACACTTCACTCAATGGTGTACCTGGGAGGCTCCTGGAGTTGGTTAATCACAGAATAGAATCATGGAATGTCCTGAATCGGAGAGGATCCACAAGGATCATTGAGTCCAACTCCTGGTCATGAACAGGACACCCCAACAACCCCACCCTGTGCCTGGGGCTGTTGTCCAAAGCTCCTGGAGCTCCAGCATTCCCTGGGGAGCCTGGGCAGTGCCCAGCACCCTCGGGGGGAAGAACCTTCTCCTGATACCCAACCCAATTCTCCCACTGATGCCAGGATGAGCTCACCCAGGCGCTTCCAGGCCACCAGCCCAGCCAGCTCACAGCTCCCCCAGGAGCCACCACCCCACCGGGTTCGTGCCAGCCCTGCCGTGCTGAGCGGGACCGGGGGCGCTGTCCCTGCCCGGAGGCACCGGGATGCGGGATTGCGGGATGCTGCTGCGGGACCCGGGGTTGTTCCTGCCTGGGACCACCGGGACCCGGGATGCTGCTGCGGGACCCGGGGCACTGGTCCTGCCAGGGGCCACCGGGGTGCGGGATTGCGGGATGCTGCTGCGGGAGCCGGGATGCTGCTGAGGGAGCCGGGGCTGTCCCCGCCGGAGGCACCGGGGCCACCGGGATGCGGGATGCTGCTGCGGGACCCGGGATACTGCTGAGGGAGCCGGGGCTGTCCCTGCCCGGGGCACCGGGACCACCGGGATGCGGGATTGCGGGATGCTGCTGCGGGACCTGGGATGCTGTCCCTGCCAAGGCACCGGGTTCACTGGGATGCGGGACGCTGCTGCGGCACCGGGGATTGTCCCTGCCCCGAGCCACCGGGGCCACCGGGACCCGGGATGCTGCTGCGGGACCCGGGGTTGTTCCTGCCTGGGGCCACCGGGATGCGGCATTGAGAGATGCTGCTGCGGGACCCGGGATGTTGCTGCGGGACCCGGGGCTGTCCCCGCCGGAGGCACCGGGTTCATTGGGATGCGGGATGTTGCTGCGGGACCCGGGATGCTGCTGCGGGAGCCGGGATGCTGCTGCGGGAGCCGGGGCACTGTCCCTGCCTGGGGCCACCGGGATGCGGGATGCTGCTGAGGAACCCGGGACGCTGCTGTGGGACCCGGGATGTAGCTGTGGGACCCGGGATGCTACTGCGGGAGCCGGGGCACTGTCCCTGCCCGGGGCCACCGGGATGCTGCTGCGGGAGCCGGGGCTGTCCCGGCTCCGCCAAGAGACAAAGAGCGGCGGCCCCGGCAGCTGGCGAGGGGGGACGTAATCCCACAAAAGTCCTGCTCCGGGGGGCTCAGCGGGAGAGGTGAGGGACACGCCGCCGAGCCCCCGCCGCCGCCGCCCCGCTATTGACTGCCTAAACAGTTCTTTGGTGATTACAATGTAAATATAGCTTTTCATGGAGTAAAGGCCTTTTATGGGATCCACACACACTTAACCACTTAACCCCGGCGACAAAAAGAGCAGTGAATGAGCTGTTTAGAGGCTGCTCGTGCAGAAAAGCGGGCTCTGAATAGGATTTGGGGATCTCTGTGTATCAATTGCTATGCTCTGGGGGCCCTCAATGGGGCTTCAGCGTTCGAGCATGTGCCAAAGGGCTCCGTGGGTACGGATGGGGTGTCAAGAAAAAAAAAAAAAAAAAAGAAAAAGAAAAAAAAAGAGGGGGAAAAAAGAGAAGGAAAAAAGCAGCTGCTTCTCTTTAATAAAACAATGATTTATTCATAGCAACTTGGGGAACGGGCAGGGGGACACAAGGACGTGCCAAATTGATGCTCATCCTGCTCCACACTCCCGAGAGGCTGAGGGGATGAGCAGGAGGGATGGAAACTCCGGGAGCAGCCCCTGGGGACCCCAGAGCTGCCCAGGTGGCAGCGCCAGGTCCCCCTGCAGCCCCAGGCAGGTGACAAGAGCGTCCCTGTGGCTCCACTTCCTCAGCCCAGGCACTTTTGGGGAGTATGAGCTGGGGGACTGGGGACTCATCTCTGCTCTTCCTCTTCCACAAGGGCACCTTTGCAGTTGGTGTCGTGCCCAGCCCAGGTGCAGCAGTGGGGCCATGCAGGGGCTGACATGAGGCTCAGCCTGAGACCCTCCATGCCCAGGATTGAGCATTTTGGAACAGTGCCCAGGGCAAAATCAGGGGTGCAGGTACAAAACCCTGGGACGATGTGAATGGCTCAGCAAGGCAGGGCCAGGACCAGAGCAAAGCTGGAAATATGGGGCTGCCAGTGCAAAATCAGGGGTGTGAGTGCCCCTGAGCATTTCTGTGGCAGAAATGTGGCATCTGAGGGACACTGGTGGGTCCTGTCCCCACCTCGTCGGGCCACAGACGGGATCATACCAAAAATCCCCACAGGCTGATGAGGCACAGACCGAGTCTGGCCCTATTTTTAGGCCTGTGCAGATGGAGGGATGAAAGCGGAGGGGGGGCAGGGCAGGAATGGGAATGAAAGACAAACAAACGCCAAGCAGATGTTGGGAGCAGGGCTCTTCCCCTCGCAGGATGTGCACGTGGCTCCCGCAGCCCCGGCTCAGCCAGCCCTGACCCCGAGCAGGGCAGAGCAGAGGGCAGTGTCCCCTCCTGGCTGTCCCCCAGCACTGGGGATCCTGCTGCCCCCGAGGGCAGTGGGACACCATCAGCCCCATGCCCTCGGTAGTGGTCCTGGCAAAATTTGTGTGAGAATTGTGCTGTAAGGTCCTGCACTTTCAATAAAAACACCCCATGGACACTGCGGCACAGCCCTTGGGATGGAGCTGTGGTTTGGGGAGAGGAGCCAATGCCTGGCTCACCAACACCAGCCTCACCAGACTGGGGCCATCACCAGCACACCGTGGGGTTTGGTTTGGCATCTCCAGTTTCCATTCAAGCTGGAGACCCGAGCAGTGTCACTCACAGCATTTTAGCAGGAGCCACGGGGACAAATCCCAACGCTCAGGATTAGCCATGGGTGCTGGCTGAGGGGTACCAAACCCAGCTCCTGCAGCCCTGCCCTTGCCCCTGCAGGTCCAGGGGTCTTTGCCAGACACACTGATGCCATGATGCCATCTAGTCCTTCCTTCCTTCCTTCCTTCCTTCCTTCCTTCCTTCCGCCACTTCCGCCACTTCCGCCACTTCCGCCACTTCCGCCACTCCGCCACTTCCGCCACTTCCTCCCGCCTCTTCCTTATCCTTCCTTCCTTCCTTCCTTCCTTCCTTCCTTCCTTCCTTCCTTCCTTCCTTCCTTCCTTCCTTCCTTCCTTCCTTCCTTCCTTCCGCCACTTCCGCCACTTCCGCCACTTCCTTCCGCCACTTCCTTCCGCCACTTCCTTCCTTCCTTCCGCCACTTCCTTCCGCCACTTCCTTCCGCCACTTCCTTCCGCCACTTCCTTCTTTCCTTCCTTCCTTCTGCCACTTCCGCCACTTCCTTCCTTTCCTTCCGCCACTTCCTTCCGCCACTTCCTTCCGCCACTTCCCTTCCTTCCCTTCCTTCTTTCTTTCCTTCTTTCCTTCCTTCCTTCTGCCACTTCCACCACTTCCTTCCTTTCCTTCCTTCCTTTCCTTCCTTCCTTCCACCACTTCCCTTCCTTCCTTCCTTCCTTCCGCCACTTCCGCCACTTCCGCCACTTCCTTCCGCCACTTCCGCCACTTCCTTCCTTCCGCCACTTCCTTCCTTCTGCCACTTCCTTATTTCCTTCCTTCTTTCCTTCCTTTTGCCACTTCCTCCACTTCCTTCCTTTCCTTTCCTTCCTTCCTTCCTTCCTTCCTTCCTTCCTTCCTTCCTTCCTTCCTTCCTTCCTTCCTTCCTTCCTTCCTTCCTTCCTTCCTTCCTTCCTTCCTTTCCTTCCTTCCGCCACTTCCTTCCTTCCTTCCTTCCTTCCTTCCTTCCTTCCTTCCTTCCTTCCTTCCTTCCTTCCTTCCTTCCTTCCTTCCGCCACTTCCTTCCGCCACTTCCTTCCGCCACTTCCTTCCGCCACTTCCTTCCTTCCGCCACTTCCGCCACTTCCGCCACTTCCGCCACTTCCGCCACTTCCTTCCGCCACTTCCGCCACTTCCTTCCGCCACTTCCTTCCTTCCGCCACTTCCTTCTTTCCTTCCTTCCTTCCGACACTTCCTTCCTTCCTTCCTTCCTTCCTTCCTTCCTTCCTTCCTTCCTTCCTTCCGCCACTTCCTTCCGCCACTTCCTTCCGCCACTTCCTTCCGCCACTTCCTTCCGCCACTTCCTTCCGCCACTTCCTTCCTTCCTTCCTTCCGCCACTTCCTTCCGCCACTTCCTTCCGCCACTTCCTTCCGCCACTTCCTTCCTTCCACCACTTCCTTCCACCACTTCCCTTCCTTCCTTCCTTCCGCTACTTCCTTCCTTCTTTCTGCCACTTCCGACACTTCCGACACTTCCTTCCACCACTTCCTTCCCTTCCTTCCTTCCTTTCCTTCCTTCCTTCCTTCCGCCACTTCCGCCACTTCCTTCCTTCCGCCACTTCCTTCCTTCTGCCACTTCCTTATTTCCTTCCTTCTTTCCTTCCTTTTGCCACTTCCACCACTTCCTTCCTTTCCTTCCTTCCTTTCCTTCCTTCCTTCCTTCCTTCCTTCCTTCCTTCCTTCCTTCCTTCCTTCCTTCCTTCCTTCCTTCCGCCACTTCCTTCCTTCCTTCCGCCACTTCCTTCCTTCCTTCCTTCCTTCCTTCCTTCCTTCCTTCCTTCCTTCCGCCACTTCCGCCACTTCCGCCACTTCCGCCACTTCCTTCCGCCACTTCCTTCCGCCACTTCCTTCCTTCCGCCACTTCCTTCCTTCCGCCACTTCCTTCCTTCTTTCTGCCACTTCCTTCCTTCTGCCACTTCCTTCCACCACTTCCTTCCTTTCCTTCCTTCCTTTCCTTCCTTCCTTTCCTTCCTTCCTTCCACCACTTCCCTTCCTTCCTTCCTTCCTTCCTTCCTTCCTTCCTTCCTTCCTTCCTTCCTTCCTTCCTTCCTTCCTTCCTTCCTTCCTTCCTTCCTTCCGCCACTTCCTTCCTTCCGCCACTTCCGCCACTTCCGCCACTTCCGCCACTTCCTTCCTTCCGCCACCTCCTTCCTTCTGCCACTTCCTTATTTCCTTCCTTCTTTCCTTCCTTTTGCCACTTCCACCACTTCCTTCCTTTCCTTCCTTCCTTTCCTTCCTTCCGCCACTTCCTTCCGCCACTTCCTTCCGCCACTTCCTTCCGCCACTTCCTTCCTTCCTTCCTTCCTTCCTTCCTTCCTTCCTTCCTTCCTTCCTTCCTTCCTTCCTTCCTTCCTTCCTTCCTTCCTTCCTTCCTTCCTTCCGCCACTTCCTTCCTTCCGCCACTTCCTTCCGCCACTTCCTTCCTTCCTTCCGCCACTTCCTTCCGCCACTTCCTTCCTTCCTTCCGCCACTTCCTTCCGCCACTTCCTTCCTTCCACCACTTCCTTCCACCACTTCCTTCCACCACTTCCCTTCCTTCCTTCCTTCCGCTACTTCCTTCCTTCTTTCTGCCACTTCCGACACTTCCGCCACTTCCTTCCACCACTTCCTTCCCTTCCTTCCTTTCCTTCCTTCCTTCCGCCACTTCCGCCACTTCCTTCCGCCACTTCCTTCCTTCTGCCGCTTCCTTCCTTCCACCACTTCCTTCTTTCCTTCTTTCCTTCTTTCCTTCTTTCCTTCTTTCTTTCCTTCCTTTTGCCACTTCTGCCACTTCCTTCCTTTCCTTCTGCCACTTCCTTCCACCACTTCCTTCCTTCCTTCCTTCCTTCCTTCCTTCCTTCCTTCCTTCCTTCCGCCACTTCCGCCACTTCCGCCACTTCCGCCACTTCCGCCACTTCCTTCCGCTACTTCCTTCCGCCACTTCCTTCCGCCACTTCCTTCCTTCCTTCCGCCACTTCCTTCCGACACTTCCGCCACTTCCTTCCTTCTTTCTGCCACTTCCGCCACTTCCTTCCGACACTTCCGCCACTTCCTTCTTTCCTTCCTTCTGCCATTTCCTCCCGCCACTTCCTTCCTTCCGCCACTTCTGCCACTTCCTTCCTTCCTCTTTGGTTGGAGTGTCTGTGCTGGCAGTGGTGGAGCTGGGATGTGAATCCTGCAGGGAATGCAGCTGTGGCACCATGGATGGCTGGGGTGGGATGGAGTTGGGATTGGGACATGGGATGGGACTGGGGATGTCTTGAACGCCAAAGCCTCTCCCTGGGTCCTTGACTGAGAGGGTGCTGAGAGAGGCTCATTGAGGACCTCGAGGCACCCCAAAACTGCATCCAGGGGGCTCAGGGTGTCCCACTGTGCCACAGCAATGTCCCTTCCCAGCACAGTGCCAGCCCAGAGCTGGGAAAAAGCCAACCCAAGTGGCAGCTCCTGAACTTCACATTCCCAGGCACAATTAGTCCCCTCTGCCCCATCCTGGCTCACTGAAGAGCAGGAGGAAGGAAGGAAAAGCCTTTTTTTCCCTCTAATTTGGGAAGGGTTGAGGGTTTCCTTCAGGCTTCGTGTGAAGTAGGAATGTGGAAATGTCACCTCTGGATCCTGAGCCACCAGAAAGGTGGCATTAGAGCCATTAATGAGTCTTCCTGCACAGAAAGGAGTGTCAGCTGGAAACTGGGCAGTGCAGGAAGATGCTGCAGGGCTGGCCTGTGTCCCCTCAGGCGGGACCTCAGGGCTGAACCTGGCCTGGCACAGCAGCCACAGGGAGCCATGCCAGTGTGGAGTGGCACCTCTGGGCTCTGTGCAGCATCCCCATGGCAAAGGTGAGGGCTGGGACACCACAGGTGGTTTTTGGGGTGAGGACACACGTGAATGTGCCCTAGGATACTGATCCCCCATGGCCACGTGCACCAACACCATCAAATATTGAAAATCAATGGGCCACTGCAAGGGAAGCAGCACAGAGTGTGTTGCATGAAAACAGCCCTGAGGAGGAGAGAGAAATATTAGCTAAAAATAAAATTAATCTCTTGCAAAGCTGTAAGATTTGCTGATCCCCCCTCCCCCCCCCCCACACCCTGCAATCTTTTATGTCGTTTTCTTTAATTACAGCTGGTTTAGATCTCTGCTGCCTGGAGAAGCAGAGCTGGAGTCAGCCCTAAATTGGGCTTCTGGATGATACAAGAGAAAATAACAACCCCCAAGGACTGAACATCTGTCTGCACTGGAATTAATATTAATGACTGATAGTTAATAGAGAATAGAACTTTTGCTTTACAGGTCACCCACTAAACCCTGCAGGTGTCACAGAGCTGTTTTCTGAGCCATGAGCTTGCCTGGACTCTGCACAGCCAGGAGCACCCCTGGCTGCCAGGGGGCTCAGTTCTTGGCAAGACAGCAGAAATCAGGGTGTCCAAGCCATTAGTAACAGAGGGCTCTTCCTTCTATTATATTTCTTTTTTATTTCTGTATTTCTTGCATTATCTATTCCCTTTCAGCCGTCCATGCTGCTCTCCAGCTCCTGTTTTTCCTTTTCCAACAAGAAAAATCCAAAGGAGAAAAAAAAAAAAGACACCAAAAACCATCACCTGCTCTGCACCCAAACCCAACTAAAATATTTATTTAGGCCCAAAAATCCACCCCATGCATCCCTGAGGAAGGGATGCACCAGTCAATGAGCAGAGTGAAAGCCAGGGAGGGTAAATAATTGTGACAGGGCTGCTCTGGAGGACACCCCAGTGGGTGCCTGGGGGTCTTTTTGTCCTTTAACCCTCATAATGGGTCTGGGACAACTGATTAGAGGCCCAGGACAGATGAGGTGCAGAGCTCACGTGCTGAGTGCTCACCAAACCTGCTCCATGCTGCCTTTTATGTGTCCACTCCAACATAATTTTTCACATGTTGGAAATACAGATGATTTTAGCCTGGGTCCATCTGGTTTCCCAAATAACCTGTCTATTTGATAAATAACATAAATTAAATTAGACAAGACAAACAAATAGGTTTTTTTCTCTCCCCTTTTCAGTCTCTTGGCAAAAAAGGGAAAGAAAACATAATTCAGTGAGTGCCTTGAGCCCCGAGGAGCCGTGCAGCGGCGGGAGCTGGGATTATGAACGTGTCTGCAATGTCAACCTTTACCTCACACCTAGGGCTGCTCCTCCCTCTGCTTTTAAGTCCTTTTTTTAAAATTCTCCATTATCATTTGGGTTCCCAAAAGCTCATTCTCTCTGCAAACTCAGCAGGTAACGCTGTGTAGTAGCAGCACTGCTCTTATCAAGGTTCCTGTGGTGCAGTCAAGGATCAGGAACTCAGAGCCCATGGGTTTAATTCCTCCTGTCCCCTCTGTGGGAAAGGGAAACTGAGGCACAGAGAGGTGTTATTATTATTAGAGCTGCCCAACTCAGATGAAAATCTCAGGCTGCAGCCACTCCTGCACCAAAGTCACACCCAAACATCACCAATCACAACACTCAGCTCTAACTCCTCTGAGTTATCCCAGGGGCAGAAAAAAGGGAGGGTAGAAGTGGAATCAGCTCTTCCTTCAGCCCAGGAGAGCCCTGCAGACAGCATTCACAAAATCACTGAGGTTGGAAAGGATCATTGAGTCCAACCTTTGAGCAGCTTCTGCTGAGGCTGAGCTGCAGCAGTGCTGGGATGCCGGAGCCTCATCCCCACTCTGAGCCATTCCCTCCTTCCCAGCCCACTCCTGGCCACTTCCAGCAGCAAAGGGGAGGATTTTTCTCCCTGTTAGCACAGCAGCCTCACATCCATGCCAGGAGGGGGGAGCTGAATCAATACCTGAAAATGAGAAGGCAAAGCTGAGTTAATGTGCCAGACAGGAGCAGAGGGGCAGCCCTGGAAAAGCTGGAGCCAGGAGATGGATGGGCTATTCCTTGATATTCCAGCTCCCACAGAACCTGTCCCTGGCCTCCTCCCATTCCCTGGCATGGAATATGCTCCCAGGCAAGGAATTTTTAGGGTTCAATGCAGAGCTTCCAGCAGCAACTGACAAACCCTGAACTACTGCAAAGTTGTTGTGGGGGAAATGCAGCCAGAAACATTCCCCTTCCATGTATTTCAATTTACAAGCTTTTCAGGCTCAGTGGTATTTTTCTACCCTTGGCTCTGGAACAAGGGAAATGTATTTTTAAAGGGAAAATTCTACAGGGAAAGCAAAATAAAAGCCATAATTACGGCTAGTAGCATGCACTGAGGAGAAGCCAGGAAACCACCAGGACCCAGCCAATCCTCTAAAGGTGCTCTTCAAACTACCACTTTCTAATGCAAAAATGTGGCAATTATAGGTCTCTATAAATTTAATCCCTTGCAATGCCAGAACATGGAAAACTGCAAGAATTTCCCCTGGAGTCAAGACACAGTTTAAGCTTTAATGATTTTTGCTTTGCCCCTGTGCCAGAGCAAGCACATTCTCTTGCTGCACTCTAGTGGCAGAGCAGGAGCAAAATTCTGGGAAAATGCCCAAATTTGGAGCTTGAATGTTGTTACCCAACAAAGCTGGGCTGAATTAGTTCAACTTTCATATCAGTGAAACACTGATAAAGAATGAAGTGGGTGTTCAGAAATCTTTTTGTAATTTGGTCCTGCAAGAAAAGTCTGATAACAAAGAAGGAAAGGTCATTCCTCTTCCCTAAACCTCCAATCCCAAATCCAGGTACACCAATCATCAGAATTGCTGCACTAAACTGAAATAGACACTTTTCAAGACCAGGATAAAGAAAGTTTTGTCTAGGAACTAAAAAATCCAAAACTATTGAAGCAGGAAAAAAACATATTCTTCAGGCCAAGAATTTTATGCAAACCCAAGTGGAAGACTTGAGGAGTTGAAAATCCACACTCCAATAAACACAAGGGGTTGTTTTTGTTGTATTCCAATATTATTGCAGCTGTTCCTAGTGAAGGGCTGAGCTGTGGCTACAAAATATGGCAGCAATGAAAAAGCAGACATAGAAATAAAAAACACTGGGGGAAAAGACCCCAAGACATGAGTGAAATCACATGAATTAATTCTAACTGCCTCCAAAATTAAAACCATGTTTTATTGTAAAGTTGCACTTCAATTAGTACCATAATTCTTTATAACATACTGTACAATAAAATATTTTACACACAGCACATCAGGCATGTGCTCAAGATGTTACAAAATTTACAGCTCAGACATTTCTCCAGTGGTGTCAGCACCTCAGGTATGTGACATCCAGTCCCAGAGAGGTTTAGTTTTAGAGCAGGAGGACCCTGTGGCACCATTACCTGCTCTCCAACACCTTCAGCTTGTGATCAGAAACATCAGGAATGCTGGACACGCTGGCTCATGTTTCTGTCACACCGTTTAGAATAGTTGTGAATGACAGCTCTTTATAAATTCCCTCATTCTAGAGCAGCCCTTTCCTTACTGGCTGCTCAGCAATGGATGGTTTCTCTTGGATGAGTGCAGCTTCCATGAAAACAACAGAATGGATGGTTAAAGATAGCCTGAAGTTGGGCAAACCAAAGCAACCCCAGCAATTTCCCCCACCAATGCAAAGAAACCCTCCCAGACCTTTTCCTCTCCCACACGTCTCTCACATTCTTCCCTCTCCACACACACATCCATCTGCAAGTTTAAGGACATCAACACTAATAAAAACTTGGAAAGAAACCCTTCTCATATTGCCTCAGAAGAGACTGGGACCTTTCCCACAAAGTAAACATTTCAAGGATAAATTAGAGCTTCTAAAAAGGAGAAGCTTAATAAATGCTCAACATTAAAGAAAATAAGACACCGGAGGGAGCCACAGCTAAAACTTTGTGCTGCAAGTGTAAACAAGTGTCCTGCCATGGCCAACACTGCTTCATTCTCTCCCAGAGCTGTAGAAATTCCTCCTTTATTGTGCTTTCAGCTACCTGAGGTATTTCCTTGTCACACCAATGGCATTTCCAGGTGGAACTGATACCTCTGCAGCACCTGTGAGGACAGCCCACAGCAGTGGAAGTTTCCTTAATGCTTGGGAAAGATCAAGTCAGCATTTCATTCCAAACCAGGAATGGATTTTGTGCTCCCATTTGCCACAGAGGACTGAGAAAAAAAACAAAGCACAAAACCACTGCCTGGAAATGACTGGAACTTGTGAATGAGGTGGCACCCATTTGTTTCCTTGCCTGGTGATTTCTGGCAGATTGGCAAAATAAACTGCAGCTGGCAAAGGGGAGACAATCTCTGGCTCCAAACAGGAATATTCAGCTCTCCAAGTACTGGAAAATGCTTCTGCTTTGACTGGATTCCTCTGAGCTTTCTACTCTGGGCCGCTTTGCTGCTGATGTTATCACTGCAGAAGGGCCTCTCTTCTTCACCTAAGGACAGTCAAATACATTAAAATTTACAACATGTCCAAAAAGAAAGCTTAAATTCTGAGTTTTGAGAGAAATATTCCCTGTGTGCTCTCATGCCAAGTATTTAAGACAGGAGTGCTCTTAACTGCTTGGCAGATTTCAGTGCCTGTGAATTCAAATAATAACTGGCAGCACCTGCTACCCAAATCTTTACCTGAGGTTTTGATTTCTCCTTTGCCTCTTCATTCTTCTCTGGTGAAAGTGTATGAAAGACAAAATTCCTTGAATTTCGAGGGGCATTTGGATTAAGATCTGACATTGCTGCCAGCTTCTGAAGGACAGCTTTAGGTCTGTTCAAGAGTGACCCATTTTTTATCTGAAAAGGCAAAGAAAAGCTGCATTAAACCAGTCTCAGGAAGCAAGGCAGGTTGCTTAATAAGTTATTCTGCAGAGAAAATCTACTCTCTGCTCACACATCACAACAACACAAATCAAGAGTGCCCAGAGTTCAGGGGCAGCTGACTTGGCTGTCTTGGGAAATGCCATTTTTGAGGATTGGTACCCACCTGGATGTCACTGGCAGGTCTGAAGGCTTCAAATGGGTTCCTGGGTAACAGAGCTGAGCCTTGTGCCACCACTGCTGGGCTAGCTGGCAGAGACAAGGGGGAAAGATCAGTTTTTGAACTCTTTCCCTCTCTTCTTTTCTTGTCACTTCAATAAAAATCAAACTCACCTTTCTTCTGCAGGGACTTGGCAGTCACTTTTTTTGCCAGCTTCATGAACTCACTGTCTCCACCAATTTCTTCCTCTTCCTCCTGCTCTTTGTTTTTTTCCTTCTGTAGAAGAGAGAAGACAATTGAAAAAATTCATATTACAAATGGACATTTCATTCAGTATTTTGAGTAATTATTTTCTTTATGTAAATTAATTTTTATTTTCTTTCTACTGTAAGAAGTTGTTGCAATTTCTTAGATACTTCATCATCCTCGTTCTATTAATGAATAGCATCACATTCAGCTGAGAAATCTGACTTAGTACTGAAGTTTAACTTGAGAAATGAACAATTTCACATCCAGCAACGATAGAGAGATTGAGCAAGCCTTTCTAGCAGCTCACCCTACCTGCTCACGGAGCCACTGCTCTCGCTCAAATCGCTCCTTCCTCCACTTCACTTCTGTCTCATCAAACTCTTCATTCTCCTCCTCGTTATCTGAATCTCTCTGAAACAAGTCCATCTGTGAAGCAAAATCTAGGCAACAAAACAAGACAGTCAGCTATCAATTTTGAAAATGGAGGCTAGTAAAAAACAACAAAAAAAAATCCCAAAACCAATCAAACAAGCAAGGCAAAAAAAACCCAACCAAACAAAAAACCCCAGAATTACCCCCAATCAATTTATTCCTGAAATACTTTATTGAGGACCACAAAGTGCTACTTCACACACACACACAAGCTCTGTTTTCAATCTTTCTCCCCCTCTATGAGCTCTGGATCATAGGTCACTGTGGTGGTGTTCACAGAGGTCCCAGAAAGAGGGAAGGGAGACGAGGACCTGACTCCATGTTTAGAAGGCTGATTTATTATTTTATGATATATATTGTATTAAAACTATACTAAAAGAATAAAGGAATAGGAAAAAAAATGGAATGATAACAAAAGCTCGTGACTCTCAGAGAGTCTGAGCCATCTGGGCTGTGATTGGCCATGAATTAGAAACAACCACATGAGACCAATCCCAGATGCACCTGTTGCATTCCACAGCAGCAGATAACCATTGTTTGCATTTTGTTCCTGAGGCCTCTCAGCTTCTCAGGAGAAAAAATCCTAAGGAAAAGATTTTTCATAAAATGGGTCTGTGACAGCTCACCTATGTTTTTCCATCTGAACCTCCTGGTCCTGCCTGGGCCGTCGCTGTGCAGGTCCCCATCCAGCAGATACCGCTCCTGGTACAGGCGGAGCTGGCGTTTGTCATCGTCCAGCATGGCCTTCCTGCCAGCACAGGGGACAGGGACAGGTTAGTCCAGCTTAGCCAGGGCCTCACACACCCAAAAAACCTACTGAGCATGGCACTGACATGTGGAATTTCTGTATTTGCTTTCCTAATTCCGCATCATTTGGGAGCTCCTCGTCGATAATCTCTTCTTCATATTCGTTCAGGTCTTCACCATCATACTCATCCTCACTTCCCACATCACTCCCTGACAGCTCTGCCTCCTCTTCCATGAAATCTTTGCAGTTTCCTAGGGAAAAAAGTCAAAAGAGTTCAGTTTGGGAGCAAAACAGCCAACATACAAATCTTCTGAAAGCAAGATTTATCTTTTGACACAAAATGAACACATTTCCTAAGGATGTCTCCTAATTTCTCATGTATTTTTGGAAATTAAAATTGAGTTCTTGCACATTTACACACACAGCCTGGCATCATGTACCACCCCAAACCATTGTCATCCACCAGATTGCAAAGATGATGGCAATAACTGTCAACTCTGGGTTTTTCTTGCTAGAACAAATAAGACCTTAAGACATGAGGAATGACAGCAATATTCTTGCATCCCTTTTTTTGGTCCAAAAAAATGTTGCACTGCTTTTGTTGTGGCTTTTTGATTTCTATATATAATAGAAATCACCTATAAGCCACAAGTGACACAGTTAAATTCATGTAACATGATAGCTCCAAAGTAAAAAACCAGACCATATAAACATCTGCTAGAGAGGGAATAATTCCAAACTAAACTTCTAGTGCTATTTATATTCTATTTTCTCTGCTAATTAAAGATTTTTAAAAATAATTACAGTTTTTTTCTTTGATCCTGGTCTATGTCTCAGCAGTTCTTCTTCCTCATCACTCATTTCTGCTTCTTCAGCAGCACTATCTTCACCTTTTTCATCCTGTCAAAGAGAAAGTTTTCAGAAATAAGGAATTTCTGAGAGTGGATTGCTTTGTAACAATGGAATTTGTGTGTTCTTCAATTAACAAGACACTAAAACATCAGGATTTCAGAGGATTTGCCTTTTTCACTGTACCATTATATTAAAGAAATCTTTAACATAATCCAAAGTTTGCTCTGAAAAATGTTCCAGTAGCTTGTTAGGGAAGTTGTGGTACTTTACATTGATGGATATATTAAAAACCTAGAAAGATAAATGGAATTTTATCTATTTTATCTAGCAGCTGCCTGGCTCCATCAGTTCACACCTCTTCACTTGCACAGGCCTCATCATCTGTTAAAAGCTGAAAACCACCAAGTTCTTCTTGTTCCTCCTCTTCTTCCTCCTCCCTAGGGAAAACATAAATGGGAGAAAGGCATTTTTCATTTCACCTCCAGTAAATCAAGGCAAAATTTCAACACCCACCTCAGCTGCTATCAAGCAATTCCCTGGGAGTGCTCAGAGCTCCAATCTGCCAGCAGCATTTAGCTATAAAAGCCTCAAATCTCCATTTGAGTTGATGTTTTAAGACTTCAGGTCTTCACTTGCAGAAACCATGGGACAAGCACTAATTTCTCCTATTTTTTCCTCCTCTCAAATTCCTCTTGGATCCCCTTAACATTCCCACTTATTAAGCCTCACTATCCTTTTGTCAGGCAGCCATACACTCTCCAATTTAGTCAATAAAAACTCCAAGCATCCAACTTTACATTTGGTTATGGCAGTTTGGCAACAGCCCAGAACAGACTCCAAAAAGTCCCACTTTTAATCATCTTTTCTCAGTTTAATGAAAGTTGTGCACTGTTTCTTTCACCATCAGTGCAAGACAAAGCATTTCCCTTCACAGTAGCTGTGGGAAACAGTTTATGCTGCCAATTAGAGAGTAATTGCTGAGCAATTTGCAATATTCCTCCCCTTCACCTCCAAAACAAAGCCCACTTTCACTGACAGCAAATTGATGTTAAACAAGAAAAACACTTCTGAGAGTGAAACAAGAGAGTTACCAGAATTAACTTCTGTAAATTTGAGGAGAGCAATGCTAACCTGTCTGTGGGAAAGGAGCCTGAGCAGAGCTCCAGAGCCTCTGCCATTGGATCTTCTATGTCACTGTCTTTTTCTGCCTTGGAAGACACTGAAGAAGCCCATGTTGGAGAACCTGCTACAGAAAGAAATAAGATGCAACTTATTTCTGCTCTTGAAGTGTCAGAGAACACCCCAGAAATAAAACTGCATATGCTCCCAACAAATACAAAGCTCCACATGTGGCATCAGCACCCAAACTTGAAGTTAAAAATTTGTAAATCAAATAGCCAGCAAAGCTGAAAAGAGAATTCAGGACGTACTCTGAGACACGAATTTCCCTGAACAAAGGTTGAGCAGCTCCTCCATGTTCTGCTTTTTGGTGCTGCTGGTGTTTGGCACGTGCTCAGCTTGGCTGCTGAACTGCCCAGAACACAGGTCCAGTAACTCATCCATGTTGGCATCCATGGCATTCTCATCCATGCTAGCCAGTGGCAGCTGATGCTTTGAGGATTGGTATTTATTTCTGTGTTGTCCAACGTTCAAGAACCTGAAAGAAAGGCTGTAGTTAGAAAAATCTTGCTGGTCTGCACATCCCGTTTCTGTTAAACACCATCCTTTACAGCCATCACTCACCCATCTGCATCAAGCAGCTGGCTTTGAGTGTCATCTTCCAGCTGCATTTAAATTTAAGCTTGCTAAACAACTTCCTGTATTTTTGTATTCCCTTGACTCGAGCTCAGGAAAAACCTCTGAAGCCTTCTAGAAGAGAAGGCTCAGAGGTTTTTCCTGAGCTCTAGTCAAGGGAATACAAAAATACAGAAGTTGTTTAGCAAGCTTAAATTTAAATGCACTGGAAGGAACAGACTTCCCAGAGAAGCTGTGGCTGCCCCATCCCTGAAAGTGTTCCTGGCCAGGTTGGATGGGGCTTGGAGCACCCTGGAACAGTGGAAGATGTGGGATGAGATGAGCTCTGAGATTCCTTCCAACCCAAACCATGCAGGAGTCAAATTATGTCCACAGTGCTCCACCACACCACAGGAGCTGACTGCCATCAGATGTTGTGTAGCCCATGCAAGCATTCTTAAAAACCCTATTTGTGATGCACATATTTTAGATATAAAAGCCAGATTATAGCACCTTTTCTTAGATGCTTTAGAATTTAAGTTTTACAATGTCATTTTTATTCATTCCAATGTGGACACAAACCCAAGGCTCTTCTGAAGTCTTACTGATACCAAAGCATTTGTCAGGGTTTATTCTTTTGATAGCTCTGACCATCAGGATAAAATACATTTACTTACATCCCACTGTGTTAGTATGAGACACGACCAGGAGAATCTCACCTTGGAAGCAGAGCTGATAAAACTTGTTTTGAAGAATCCTGGGGAGGGTGACCTGAACCCCCCTGCTGCAGGGAAGAAGCTCCCTCCCCTTGAGGCCTGCTTGTTACAGGGCTGGTAGGATGGGATCATGGAGCCAATGAACTCAAAGCTGCTGTTGTGGCTGTTCTCCTTTGGCAGTGCTGGTAGAGAAAAGGAATCATCATCCTCTGGAAATAAAAAAAAATACAGTGCTTAACTTTTTCTGTGTGTGTAATCCAGCAAAACCTCAATATAATATTTTGCAACACTGACACCTTGCTAAAAATTCATTTTGTGGTCATTTTGGATTTCCTTCTTCTCACAGGGAGCATATTACACGTTTTTACTTATCTTATGGATTTCTGGCATTTCATATTTCTTCCAGTATTATTTTGAACAGCATTTTCCCCTCTAGTTTTTTCAAGCCCACCCATTTTTTCATCAATCTAAACTTTTAAAATCCTACTGTATGTATACAGGCGATGAAATAACAGAAATACTGAATACCAACCTTAAACAGAAACTTTTACATATGCTAAGTAAAAAAAAAGGAAAAAAAAAGCAATTATCTAGGGCAATAATTCTACTTTACCTAACTTGTTAGGTCCTTTATCTACAGTTTCTTCCATTTCCAGTTTTTCATCAGGAAGAGAATATCTGCAATTCATAAAAGGTATGTGCTAATAAATTTAGGATGAGTTGCAAAAAAAAAACCCAAGGTAACACAAAAATACTTTAAAAAGGCTTTTTATATTAAAAAATCTACACATGCTGATCAAATTTAAAATTTCTCAGTCACCAGTTTTAAGGCTTGGATTATTTACCCCATTTTTGAGGAGCTGTCCTTAAAAAGCATCAATGTAGACTCTGTTGAAGGATGTTTCAGAACAGAATCACCATGCTCAGATTTCTCCAGCTTTTCTCCATCAATTGATTCTTTATCAGTTTCTTTATCACCATCTTCGGTGTGTTTCTCTTCAGTATCTTCATTATCTTCCTCTGCTTCATCAAGGAGAAATTCTGAATTCTAAAAAACATCCCCAAAACACAGGACAGATAATCATTATTGTCATGGCAAACCCTACCCCAGGTGAGGCACGTGAGCTGTTTGGCCCTGCTAGCAACAAGCCAAGGATTTATAAAAAGGAAAAAGGGCATCAAAACCTTTTCAACACTTCTATTTGGTTTTATAGTGCTTAAACAAATAAAGAAAACACTCATGGATTCAAGGTTAGACAATCCATATGAATATGCCAAGTATAGAAATGTTTTATCTTCTAGGAAGAATTCTTAGCAATTCCCCCAGTCAGTAGTGTACAAAGTCCCATTCCACAGGGGAGAAGAAGCAGAACAGAGATGCTGATGAGGTTATGGAAAAATGCTGCATACAGACCTCATGATCACCTTCTTCTTCTTCCTCCTCAGACTCATCTGTCATCTCTTCCTCCTCCTCCTCCTCCTCTTCCTCCAGCATCTCCTCATTGTCCAGCTTAAACAGCGCGTGCCGCTTCTGCCGCTCCTCGGTCCTGCGCAGCTTCATGGCCTCCTGCAGCTTGGCCTTCAGGGCCTGCAGCTTTTCACCTGCACAGGAAAAGATTCAGGGAAGAGTTTGGGTTGGAAGAGACCCTAAAGTGCACCCAGCTCCACCACTGCCATGGGCAGAGACAACCTCTACCAGACCAGGTTGCTCCAAGCCCTGTCCAGCTGGGCTCGGACACTTCCAGAGATGGGGCAGCCCCAGCTTCTCATGGAAGTAGGAAAAATCTAAGGAATTCATCACAAAGATCTGACTGAGGTTGTCCTACACAGGCCACTGCTGATTCAGTGGTCTACCAAGAATTTTTTGATTTAAATAGGGCTATCCATTAGGGGGAACATACCCAGTAATCTTACAGAAGATCCCTTCACCTGTATTCTGTAGGACAGCATTGAGAAACATTTTCCTCTCATGCTGTGTTTTCCAATTCAATCCCTGTCTCTTCTTCTCCCCCACCAACCTGGCTTTCTGTGGACTGCTTCCTCCAGGCTCTCTGCAGCCAAAACTGCTGGCACCACATCTGCTCTCAGCTCCTCTTTCCCATCAGATGTTGTTTCCTTGCGGATAATGTTCATGTTTATGGCCCGTTCCCCTTTGGATTTGGATGTCTGGAGAGTGTGCTTCAAGAAACGTGCTTTCAGGGCTTCTAGTTCTTGAAATACATATTAATTAAATCAATGTGAGAGCATGTAAAAGCATTGACTGTTAAAAGAGTAGGCATTGTGCATTTTTTTGGTCCCAAAGTTTAGTTTAAAGCTAAGTTTAAAAAAGAATAGTTTAAAAGTTAAATCTTGAACGCTAAAATATTTGCAAAACTGTTCTATTCAACTAATAATAAACCATCACAGAATATTTCTGCTGTAGCTTGTATTTCATTGATATTAGCTAATATTAAATTGTCTTACCATTGACCATTTGTCCACAAGACCTCAATTCACTTCCAGCCCAGCCTCCCATCCACCAGGCAATTCTAAATTTCTGTTAATGTATCTCAAAGAATCCATACTAAGTATGTGAATGTGCCTGACTGTTCTATCACCTAAATATTTCTGAATTTTCCAGCCAAGCTCAGATCAACACTGCTTAGGTCTACAACACAAGTGATACCTTTATTTGAATCAGCTTCTTCGAGGTTTATGAAGGATTCATTGTCAGAGCAGATTCTGGGCTGGATGGACAGGTCTATTCCCAGTTCACGAAGTTTATCCAGCTTGGATTTCCTCACTTTTTCAGGCTGTGCCACCAGCCCAGGCCCCACTTGTTGAGTGTTTGTTTCCCCTTGTACATCTGGTGCTGTTTCCCCTCTTTCCATGAGGGCATCTCCAGATGCTGGAGGAATTTCACTCTCCTTTTGCTCATCACAGTCAGTGCTCAGGCAGTTGGAGAGCTGCTGTTCCTTTGTGTTATCATCAGTTACAGTCTCTGTAACTGCATGAGAATCCTCCCTGTCCTGCCTGGGCTGCTCAGCACAGTCCTCTGGCAAGTTGCTCCCTTCAGCAGCAAGAGGCTCAGTCACAGAAGCATCAACATCTCTGCCCAGGTTCATTTCTGGTTCAGCAGCTGCTGACTGATCACCTTCCAGTGGCCCATCCGTGCAATCCTTGCTCAAGCTCCCAACAGCTGCAGATTCTTCATTTAGGGGCAGCTGGTATTTAGAGGACCTAAAAGTGGCAGAAAGAAACACACCACTCATGGTTAGTGTGAAAGGGAGATAAGGCTGAGGACAAACTGAAAGGAATAAACCATTTCCTAAATACTGTCATTAATGTGTGGGAAGAGATGAAGGACAGAAATCTGGAAAACTTTGTGAGAACTTAGAGAAGTGTAAAAGCTTTGTACTGGTTACAGTATCAGAGTATGAAATTCCTGAGGGATTTTGTGACTACTGTAGCTTCAGTATTTTACTACACATTATTCAGAGAAGAAACAGTCCAAGTAAAATATTGGGGTTCAGCCTAAATCCCATTAAAGTAATTCTGCATCAGCAAGTTCCTTTATATGAGTTACTCCTGGCCCTGATCACTTCAACATTATGACTCTGTCAGGAGAGCAGCATTGCCTGATGTTAGCAATGACATTCTCCAAATTTCCTATTTTTATGGATTTAAAGGAGCCTAAGAAAGTCTGGTTATCCTCCAAAGAAAAGCTAGAGATTCTTAAAGTTCATAAAAAATTTGGATGAGGAAGGTTTAAATCCTTACTTCAGCAGGGCCATGGCATTTCCTTGACATGCTGGTCGAGGTCTGCTCTTGAAGAAGTCATGAACACTTTTGGCCTCAGGCACGTGATATGGGAGAGACACAGATGATTCTGCCAGAGAAAGACAGTGAGAGAAGATTTAAAACATCATCTGAGCCCTTTATTTGATAACAAATATCTTTATTTTCATTAGTTACAAAAATACCTTTAACAGGTCCTTCAGTAAAAATGGTCTTGCACCTTTCAACCCTCAATAAGTCACATTAGGTCAAAGAAGGCTCTAATCTTGTGGGTAAATTCTTTCAATTTCTCCTCTGAATTTCTGAAGAGTTTATACCCCTTTACTTCTAAAGAATTTAAGTTTTACCTCTAAGAAGTCGTTGGGTCTCACTGTGTAGTTGTTTAATGGCTTCTTTACTCAACCGTGCTGCTTTCCGCTCCTTAGGGGGAGAAAAGAAAGGCTCTTGAAGTCAGGGAACAAAACATGGGGTTCTTTTTCTACTTCTTAAATAGCTCATTTTTCCCTTTCAAACAGCAAGGAGTCAGAATAAAGCATCCAGTTTAAAAAAAAACCAAAACCACCCTGTGCACACAAAACCATTTTAGTCACGACAAAACAACAATCCAGGGCTTTAAAAAGATGAAGACCTCACCTTCCTTTTTGGCTCCTTTAGTACAGGCTCCTCATTCTCCTCATCAAATACATGTTTGTAGCCTTCACTGTCAGGAAAACGTTCTTTGTTCTATGGGGCATAAGAAGAAATTGAATGATTTCTATCAATACATGGCACTATCAAGGGCAAACACATCATAAATAACTCTACAGAACTGCCAGCAGAGCCAGCAAGTGGCTCATAAACCAGCACAGACCCCACACAAGGGCAGATTCCAAAGCTCCTACTCCAGAATTATCTTTTTAACCTGCCAGGACAACATCCCTCCATCTTTAAAAACAAGAAGGCTCTTCTCTCTTCTGCCACAGCAGCACAACTCCACCACGAGCAAAGAGAGTTTTAGAATCTGCTCAGGTACAAATTCCTGCTAAATCCAGTAGCCACAGAATGATTTGGGTTGCAAAAGACCTTAAAGTTTATCCCATTCCAGCCCCTTCCACTGTCCCAGGGTGCTCCCAGCCCCATCCAGCCTGGCCTTGGGCACTTCCAGGGATCCAGAGGCAGCTCCAGCTGCTCTGGGCACCCTGTGCCACCCTCACAGGGAACAATTCCTTCCCAATATCCCATCTAAACCTATTTTCTATCAGTTTCAAAGAGAGTACATTTACAATAATTGTTGTATCACAGCCAACTGTTACCTTGTAGTGTTTTATTTTGTTTTTCACAGCTGCTCGTATGGATTCTAGGGACTCTTCATCCTCAGGGGGTTGATCATCCTCCTCCTCCAAGCCATTATCAAAGAGGTCCTTGTCATCCAGAAGACATCCACTGTCATTGAAGGGAAACCTCTCACCACCATCCACCTGCTTCCAGAAGAATAAATTATTTGTGTGATTCCCTTCAGAAGGTCCCTTTGGTTCTTTGACATTAATTTAAAATGGCATTAAATCATCAGTGTTGGGTTTTGTAGGTTCTTAAACTGCAAATTTAATGCAATTTAATTGAAATGAACCTGCAGGTTTTGTATGTTGTGGATCCCAAACCTGCTGCAGGAACATGGACACAACACTGAAGCTTTGCAACAGAATAACCACAAACAACAATAAATTTAACTTAGTTGAGAAATTATCTGAGGCTTTTTGCCAAAACACCCACCTCTGCCACCGGCTTCTTCTCTTTCCTCAGCTGTTTAATTGACTCCATTATTTTCTCCTTCTCCTTTCTCCTTCTGGGTTTTGCAGCAGCTTCTTTTGCTGGCTCCTCTTCAGTGCTGTGTTTATGTTTATGCTTTCTGTACTTTTTCCCAGATTTTAGTGGTCTCTCCTCTCCCAGCTCACCCTCAGGCAAGGCAGAGCTCCTGCCTGTTTCAAGGTTTTTAATCTCCCCAGTGTCACTGTCATCACTGTCCAGCAGAGCTGGGAGGATCCGATGGGATTTTTTCTTCTTTTCAGCAGCAATGTTCTCCTTTTCCTCCCCATTTTCCTTGTCCCCACCCAAAGCATCCTCCTGCACAGCTGAGCCTCCATCCTCCTCCTCCTCTTCACTCTCACTGTCCTCAAGCACCTTCTGGTTTTTTGCTTTTTTACGCACAAAAATTTCTTCTTCTGAATCTGGCAAAATACGTGAAAATAAAAAAGTGCAACAAATTAATTAACAAACAACCAAATGTACATCATTCAATTTGACATATTTCACCATCCACAGCAAATGAGCTCCTCATGGAAGTATGAAAAATCTTTCATGCTTCAAACTTGACTTTCCAAAATCCCCTTCTCTCCAGAGAACAGCATTTCATTAACCCAAATTGATGTTAAAGGTTTTTAACCTTTAAAAAAAGGGCAAACCCTTCACTGAGAGTGTTTTGTCTTCAAATAGTAATAAAAATCACACTACATAGATTCAACAAAACAGGGAAAAAAGTGAGCAAGTAATTAGTAATAAGTAAAAAGTGAATAAGCAATTAAACACATCCCATTCAGTCTTTTTCTTTCTATAGCTCATAAAACATTCTTCAGAAGTTTAAAGATCCCTGCCCACATTCTGAGCAACAAGAAATTGGATTCCTACGGGTCAAGCCCTGACAATATCCTAAAAGATATTTATGAAACAAAAATGTAATGTTGGAGAAAAACAATTCATGGGAATGTTCCAGACCTCTGTCCTCGAAGGATGCTGTGCTCTTGCCAAGGGGCCCTGGGGATGCTGTCTCACAGCTGCCCTGGCCACTGTCAGAGTCGCTGTCCAGGGGTTTCTGCAAGTCTGGGTTCAAATCCTCCAGTGGAAGCTACAAAGCAAAATTCGATTTTTCTTAATGGTGTAACATACTGTTTATGTTTATGGATGACTGCTGGCATCCAAATTCATTCCAAAACCCTGGTTCAGCCCTCACACACAATGAAATCCACATGCAGTCTCGTTATATTCTAACGATCAATGTTGCTATTCGCAGATTTAGTAATATTTATTATTATTATTATTATTTACCATATTTATCAATACAAACGGCTATTCACATATACGGTAGTATACGTGCGAGCTTGCACAGCAAAAGCACAGCATTGACATTGGCTGATGTGGTCGTATTCAGACCGGACGACTTTTACTCGTTATTTTATTATTTTATTATTTATTAATTTTATTCAGAGCCGGCACCGCGGGCCCCGCAGCCCTCCCGGCATGCACCGCGCCCATGGAGACCGGCAGAGCGCGGCCTTCCCGGCGTGCCCCGCGGCCGGCAGGGCGGGCACGGGGCATGCTGGGAGCTGTAGTCTGACAGGAAGGGCGAGCCCAGTGAAGGCGCGGGACCGCCCGTGATCAAGGGCGGCGGGCAGCCGTGGCCAGTGGCTACTGGCTCCGCCACCGGCACTGCTACCTGAACGGGCGCCGTACCGGAACGGTTACTGGAACCGCCACCTCCCTCACTGTCCTTCCCGGGCCTTCCACATCGCCACCGCCCGAGGAGCCGCAAGGCCTCGGGCAGCCGCGAGCTGCCTCAGCCGTCAGCAGCCGACCGGCCATGCCGAACAGAGGGGAGCGGCAGGACTCACCTCAACGGACCCCTCCGTTGTTACCGGTACCGCCGCCATAGCCCGCCCGCGCTCCCGCCGCCCGGGGACCGCTTCGAGCCTTCGCGCGCTGCCCTGGCCCCGCCCCGGCCCGGGATCGCCCAATGGCTGCCCAGAACAGCACCGTGAGCCCCGCCCCCGACCGCCTTGCTGGGCGGGGTTCCTTGAAGACACGCCCCCTCTGCGTGGACCAATCGCGGCTCCCGCTCTTAGGCCGCCCGCGCGCGCTATTGCGCCGCCTGGCGGTGGGGGCGCTCCGCGCGCCCGGGCTGAGGCGGGACCGTGAGGGGACTCGAGGGGACGTGAGGGGACACGAGGGGACGTGAGGGGCCGAGGGGGAACGAGAGGAACGTGAGGGGCCGAAAGGGACGAGAAGAGATGCGAGGGGACGTGGGAGGCCGAGCGGGACATGGGGGACTGAGAGGAGTCGTGAGGACACGAGAGGGGACGTGAGGGACCGAGTTGGGACGTGAGGGACTGAGAGGGGACGTGAGGGACCAAGAAGAGAAGGGAGGGGCCGTGAAGGGCCCGGGGATTTACAGCTCTGTGAATTATCGACATTGTGGGGACAGGGTTCTGCTGCCAAAACATTTCACGTTGTTTTATGGGTTAAACAGAACCTATGTTTCGTTGTGATCTTCGGGGTATGTTCCACGTCCTGTCTCCGGGTGACGGTGTGGGTGAGAGCACACGAGTCGAGCTCATGGATATTAGATACACACAGCTATTACTGTCAGCAGTGTCCTATTTACAGAATAAAATACATGCACTTTCCATTGGCTGCTGTACAGACACACTCTGAGCCAGCCCCACTCATGTTAGGTGAATGAAGGTTCGAACCTTTTGGGTAAATTCTTTCAATTTCTCCCTTTAATTTCTGAATATTCCCTCTACATACAAAAGCTTTTAAGTTTTACCTCTTGTAAGTCATCAAGTCTCATTATGTAGCTATTTAACAACTTCTTTACTTAACCTTGCTGCTTAATGCTCCTAAAGGGAAGAAAAGAGAGGCTTCTGAAGCCAGAAAAATTTACTGAAAACGTATAAGTCAATGAAGAACTACTCAACAGATGCAAATCACTTCATACTTCACAGGTTTCACCAAATATTCGAAGTTGGAAGGGACCCACAAGGATCATCGAGTCCAAGTGCAAGGTGAATGGCCCATACAGGGATATTCTAGTGCAGAGTCAAGCCAAGTATGAAAATATTCTACATTATCCAATTTTGCTACATTTAGTTCTGTAGTTCTTTTGCAAGTAGCTGGAGGGAGAGCCCTGAGCTGGGGTGAGTGTCCGGGACCCTGTTCTGATCTACAATTGGGGGTATTTGGCATTTCTTTCACAATTACAATTACTTTGTAGAACATCCTGCCACAGTAATACATTTCCTTCCAAGTCACCCAGTGGGAATCTGCTATCATTGAAGGCAAGGAAAAAATAAGAAGTGTTTTGGGGTGTTTGGTCAGTTTTTGGGGTATTTTTTTGCTATGGTTTTGTCAGGGACAAGGACCATGACAGCTCACGTGGAGCCAACAAGCCTGAGAACAAAGGAAGTGAGAAAAGCAAATGTCCATGAAACCCACCACAGACAGCACAGTTCTGCTTTCCTCTAGCTGCTGCAGGAGCTACAGTAATTAATTGAATAATGAGTGTTTAGTAACAGAGGGACAGATGCTGGCTCTGCACAAACACACCTCCTCAGGGCTGCGCTCTCACGGCTGCGTCAGGATGAGAGTCAGAGTCAGCTGACAAGAAAAAGGTGACAAAAAGATTGGCCTTATTAGGTAATTTCTGATCCTGGGCTGTTACTCATACCTGGCACACAGAGGCAGCCATGGAACAGGTAAAATGTTCGCCATGAAGGAGGTTCTAAATGTCACACAGACTTTTAGCACTGGATCAAGCCCCATGTTAAGACATTTATAATATGAAAGCTAGTTTAGGAATCTGTTTTTTACTAAACAACATACTCCTTCCCCAGCTTGTAGGAGATGAGGTGTTTAGAAGGAAATCCTCAGAGATAATCCTGTCATAACTCTGATCTGTCATTCCCAAATCCAGTCTTGACCCTGGAAATGTGGCTGTTTTCAAGATAAGGCTGGGTTAACATAGAGGAATAGGGTTCTGACTGCTGTGGTAGTGGGGATGTCTCACTATGTGTGTAATATTTATCAAGTTAATTGAATTTATAATGCAGTGAGTAAAGGCTTTAGTTATCACACTCAACATCTTACAGGACTGAGCCTTTGTACTGCAGGTTTCTTGAGACAGAGATTGTATCTTTGGTGGTTTTGGGTTTTTTTTAAGTACTATCTGTGTAGCCCTACATACATGTTTTTTATACATAGATATGATGAATAATAGCATGGAAATGTTGCCAGGTGCTGTGGAGTTTGTTACTGGTCTGGTAAAACTGGTTTTTTCCTCAGGTGTTCATCAGCTGCTGTCAGGGAATTATGAGAGAATCTCAGATCTATATGAGAATCTCAGATTTCATTTCATTTTAAAATAGATTTTGATGTTTCAACTTGGAAAATATCAGCCCCACAGGTTAAAAAAGGCAAATAAAATGGACTCAGCATTTATTATTTATAAAATGTTTTGACTTCTGATTTTCTGGTGAGTCAGCAGGGAGCTGTTGGTTAAACAGAACCCAGGAGGTGCACAAGGGAGCAGCTCACTAAAATAACATAAACTGCTTAAAAAGGCAAAAAGTCCCTAGGCCCTTTATTAATGACACACATCTGGAAGTGTTGTCTCTTTAACAGAGGACAAATTTATTGTCTGTGAGGATAAGGGGACATGGCCATGGCAAGGTTGTCCCCAGGAGCTGAACGCCCTGGTCAGTGGAACACCACAGGTTCCCACCCCGATGCTTCCCAGGCAGCTCCTGGGTGCTGTCCAAGCTTGTGCCAGCCACTGGTGGATCTCCAGCCACTGGTGGATCTCCAGCCCTCATGGATCTCCAGCCACTCGTGGATCTCCAGCCACTGGTGGATCTCCAGCCCTCATGGATCTCCAGCCACTCGTGGATCTCCAGCCACTGGTGGATCTCCAGCCCTCATGGATCTCCAGCCACTCGTGGATCTCCAGCCACTTGTGGATCTCCAGCCACTGGTGGATCTCCAACCCTCATGGATCTCCAGCCCTCATGGATCTCCAGCCACTTGTGGATCTCATGCCACTGGTGGATCTCCAGCCACTGGTGGATCTCCAGCCACTCATGGATCTCCAGCCACTCATGGATCTCATGCCACTGGTGGATCTCCAGCCACTGGTGGATCTCCAGCCACTCATGGATCTCCAGCCACTCGTGGATCTCCAGACACTGGTGGATCTCCAGCCACTCATGGATCTCCAGCCCTCATGGATCTCCAGCCCTCATGGATCTCCAGCCACTCACGGATCTCCAGCCACTCGTGGATCTCCAGCCACCCGTGGATCTCCAGCCACTTGTGGATCCTCAGCCACTCATGGATCTCCAGCCACTGGTGGATCTCCAGCCACTCGTGGATCCTCAGCCACTCATGGATCTCCAGCCACTCGTGGATCTCCAGCCCTCACGGATCTCCAGCCCTCATGGATCTCCAGCCACTTGTGGATCCTCAGCCACTCATGGATCTCCAGCCACTCATGGATCTCCAGCCCTCATGGATCTCCAGCCCTCATGGATCTCCAGCCACTCATGGATCTCCAGCCACTCGTGGATCTCCAGCCACTCACGGATCTCCAGCCACTCGTGGATCTCCAGCCACTGGTGGATCTCCAGCCACTGGTGAATCTCCAGCCACTCATGGATCTCCAGCCACACATGAATCTCCAGCCACCCGTGGATCTCCAGCCACTCGTGGATCCTCAGCCAGTTGTGGATCTCCAGCCCTCGTGGATCCTCAGCCATTCCATGTCCATGGAGCACCTCAAGGGCTGCTGTCACAGCTCTGAGAGGTTCACTGCTGGGGCTCACCTGTCGTGTACAAATCCTGTTTTGTCTGCTCTCGGGGCTTTAGCTGCTCACTGTGACCCCAAGATGTGTTAAAGTCTTTTTTCCCAGCCCGGTGGTCAAAGAAGGAGTCAGAGCTCTTCAGTTCTCGTTCTCAAGGTTGTTTATTGTTTCTTCTCTATAAAATTCTTTCTCCTGGCCTGCCGAGGTCCGTTCAGCAGGTCAGTCAGAGGCACTCTGGGCGCCCTCAGGGCAGTGTTATCTTTTTACACTAAAAACTACATGTAAAATATTTACAATAACTTTCCAATACCTATCACCTATGTTAGACAGTCTGTCTCTACTCTAAACCAATCCAAAAGTGCCACCATCAAAGCAGAAGATGGAGGGCAAGAAGGAGAAAGGCTGGACATGCCCAGATCCCTCCATCTTGCCCCCTGAACCCCCATTCTAAAAACCCAAAAAATCTATTTTTCACCCTGTGACAAACTGATTATTATTCTACTTAGACTTTCATGGCTTACAGATCCTCATATAACATTGGTAACTTTTCCCATGGGTCATAATCAAAGTCACAGGGGTCTTGGGCTCTGTGCCAGGGTCTCTGAGCCCCCTGGCAGGGGTCCAGCCAGAGGGATGTCCTGAATTCCAACAGTCAGATGTTTTAAACCCCACTGAGGTTGTTTAGCTGCTACTGGGAGTTATTCAGGGTGTCATCATTGAGCAGGGAGAATTCCCTGGTTTTGGGGAGCAGTGGAGGACTGGTGAAGCTGGAGCAGCACTGCTATGGGCAGGCAGGCACCATCAGGAGCGTGCTGGAGTTCTGGGTTAATTATTAAACCTGCAAACAGATGTTGGGGCTTGGGACAGAACAGGGGAGGTATAGACCGACAATCCCCTCCTTCCTGGTGCCCGAGGGGCAGCAGCTCTCAGCTCTTCTGAGGCAGCTCTGGAAGGGCCACATGCATGAGATGCACCCTGGGAAGAGCCAGCAGGTCAGGAGGGAATCCTGACAGCCAGCCCTAGTGAGGGACATCTGGAGTGCTGTGTCCAGTTCTGGGCTCCTCAGGATGAGAAAGACAAGGAGATACTGGAGGAGGTCCAGCAGAGGACACAGAGATGACGGGGGGTCTGGAGAGACTGTGGGAGCTGGGCCTGGTTATTCTGGAGAAGTGACAGCTGAGAGGGGATCCCATCAGTCCACACCAATATCTGAAAGGCGGGTGCCAAGAGAATGGTGCCAACTCTTCACCAAATCACAAAATTGTTGGGGTTGGAGGCGGCCTCTGCAGATCATCCAGTCAGGGTTGCCCAGAGCAGGTGACACAGGAGTGCATCCAGGAGAGTTTGGAATCTCCCGGCAAGGAAACTCCATCATCTCCCTGGGCATCCTGTTCCAGTGCTCGGCCATCCTCATGGAGAGTTCATCCTTATGCTGAGGAAGTGTTTTAGTTTATGGCCATTGCTCCTCACCCTGTTGCTGGGCACCACTAAAAAGGATCATTTCGCTGGTGCCCAGCAACAGGATAAGGAGCAATGTCCATAACCAAAACCACAGTGTTTCACCCTAACATGAGGAAGAACTTCGTTATGTTGAGGGTGGCCGAGCACTGGAACAGGTGTCCAGGGAGGGCGTGGTGTCCCTATCCGGAGACATTCCAACCGCACCTGGACGCGTCCCTGTCACCTGCTCCGGTGCCCCTGCCTCGGCCGGGGGTTGGGACTGGACGATCTCCGGGGTCCCTCAAACCCGCAGTATCCCGGGATTCCGTGATTCACACCCGGCACCTGTTGCGGCTGCGGGGTCGCGCGGGCGGCGTGCGCGCTCCCGCGGGCGGCCGGGGGGGGGGGCGGCGCGCGTGCGCGAGCCGGCGGCGCCGGGCAGCGCGGAGCGGCCTCTTCCTCCCTCCCTTCTCCTCCTCCTTTTCCTCCTCTTCCTCCTCCTCCTCCTCCTCATCCCCGTCCCGGGAGCGCGCTCGGGCGCGTGCTGGCGGCGGCGGGGGCGCGCGCGGGCTCGGCGGGGGCGCAGCGCGGGGATTGTTCGCGCCGCCGCTCGGGGAAGCGGAACGCGGGGAGCGCTCCCCGCCGCGCCCCCGCTGCCTCCTCCTCATCCTCCTCCTCGGCCGCCGCCGCCTCCCGCCCCGCCGCCCCCGTGTCCGCGCCGGACCCCCACCCCGCCGCCAATATTCCCGAGATCAAGCGCTACGCGGCGGCGGCGGGGCCGGCGGCGGGGCCCGGGGCGGGCGGCGGGGCCGGCGGCGAGAGCAGCGAGGCCGCCACCGCCGCCATGGAGGCGCTGGGACCCGGTGAGAGCGCGGGGGGGGCGCGGGGGCCGCGGCCTGTCGGGCCGTGACAGCGGGGGAAGGAGGCCGCGGGCCCGGCGGGGCTCCCCGGCAGCCGCGGGGCCCGCTCGGAGCCGCCGGCGGTGCCCGGTGCCGGGGAGCCGCTGCGGGTCGCGAAACTTTGCGTGGGGGTTGCGGATGCCCGCACGGCCCCGCTGCTGCCGGGGCTGCCGGGGGACGCGGCTCGACCTCCCCGGGGTGAACGGGACGGGGCTGGAGCGGGACAGCGGCAGCGAGGGGACGGGGACGGGCAGGGCTGTGGTGTCACAGCGATGCGCGCCCTGCAACCTGTGCAGTGATAAGTTTTATATTTGACATTGAGCTATTTCTGAGAGTTTAAGGTGATGCTGTCTGAAAATACGGCTGTTTATTTCTTTAACAAACTTCGCTTAAATGCTGGTGGGTTTTTGCATGTGCTGCTTTCCTGCTTGTGTCCTATTCCGTGATTATTCTCCCATCAAATGCCTGCAGGATGTATTTCTAGCCCTCAGTGGCCTGTACACCTGACCCATCAAGTTCCCATTCAAACGATTGGTATAAGCGAAGTGATGTTAATTTTGGTGCGATAGGAAACGTTTATTGACACAAAGGTGCAATTCCAGAAGAATCCAGAGTTTGAGGTAGTGAGGGCTGACTCAGAGCCTGCTGTATGTGTGTGATGTATCCTGGCCTCCCTGAGTTCCAGCTGGAGAAGCAGATTCTCTTTCAGTTTTGAAAACTGCTTCCTGTCTGAAGCAATTCGGTTGAGGTGCTTAGTACATAATGGTTGTGGAGTAAGAGAAATTAAAATACAACAGCACATACAACCCTAGTTAGGCTGATCAGATAAAAATCCTGTGATGCCTGGGCAGCCTGGCTTCAAAAGGGAGAACAGTTTGTAGCTGATTTCTCTAGAATCCTTTGAGAAATAACTTTAGGAGGAAAGAGATGCAAGTTTTATTTCCTTTGGTCAGAACAGAGGGCAGCGTTGCTCTGCGTGTTTGTAGAACTTGTCAGTACCAAGGGAGGAAAATGGGTAAATATAGTTGTCATTTAATCTCTTGCAGGAGGTCAGTGCCTGCACTTCCTTCAGACTAATTAGCATGGGATTAATGGATCATCTCTCGTATCCAAATACGCACAGCAAACTTTGATTGCCCTCAATGATTCACGCTTCTCAAGACAGCTGGAGTTTTTTCAAACAACAAACTGTAACTTTTTTTAAACCCTAACTGCACCCCACAACTGGTCTGACCATGAGGGAGCATGATCTGTCAGACAGGTGTGGAGCCAGGAACGTGTCCTGTGGGGTGTCTGTCCCCAACAGCCCCCAGCAGCTCTGCAGAGCTGACACGGCAGTGGGCTTCAGCTGCTTGCATGCTCTGTGTTCCTTCTGCTTAAAAATATTCCAGGGCTGGTGTCCTTAGGTTGGTAATTTTAATTGGTAATGCAGTAGCCAATGGATGACTTTTAAATCCAGCGTGGAATCTCCTGGGATTTGGTCCTGGCTTTAGTGTAAGGTTGTGTTAAAGTTTATTGCTGCACCCTGCAGTGTACCCAAACAGGAGTCATCTACCTCTCCTTTCTCCTGGTACAAACTCTGAGATTTTGTGTTACATAGATGCTGTCAGGGTACAATGCTAAATTTGCCTTAAGTTTTATGATAGTATTATTATTGCATTCTAGTGAGACTGCTTGCCCTCTCCTTTGCTACTCTACAACAGAGGGAAGACACTTTGATCACACTGAGCCTTGCTCAGATATAGACAGACCCATGAAAATATACCAATGTCATTTGCTTTATGTGCAGTGTCAGCTGAGGCTCTGATCGATTTAAAAAATAGTCAGTTTAATCTCGTTAACATGGTATCTCAGATCTTAACACTTTGAGGAGGGTAACTAGAGGCTTCCCTAGTGACCAGCTTGCATGTGAGTAATGCTTCCAGGCCTCTCATAATTTCCTCCTTAGATCTGTTCCTGAAGCTCTTCCTTTGTCCCAATAAAATATCTCTTCCATGTCTCTAGGAGTCCATACCTGTCTAATGCTTTCTCCCTTATCCTTCTACTTAGAGGAAAGCCTAAACCTTTCCTCACTCCTGTCTTTATGCTGGAATTTTAAATTGGATCATTGATGTCTGAACTTTAAGCCTGTAGTGAAAACAATGACAAAATGTGGCTTTTGTGGTTGTTGGTTTGTTTTAGAGATGGAGGTAGGGATGTATTTCTCTTTGCATTACATGAAAATACATAATATGTGTATGGTTGCATTCCCTCTCAGGACTCTGTGAAGTTCTTAACCACTGTCATGAATAAATGCCACTAAAATTTTAAGAATTATTTATGTCACCTACCTATACACGCTTTAGGGAACACATTTTTTGCCTTGAAGTTCTAAGCAGCTGGAAGGCTGAGCCTCTTTGAACACCTCTGTTTGCAGCCTCAAAAAGCTTAAGATTTCTTCCTGCCCAGTCAAATGGTGCATGGAGTGAGCCATCACATCTCACACACATTTATTTGACCTTCTAGGGCCCCCAACCAGCCTTTTCCAGCCGCCCCGTCGCCCAGGCCTGGGCACTGTTGGCAAACCCATCCGGCTCCTGGCCAACCACTTCCAGGTTCAGATCCCCAAGATTGATGTTTATCACTATGATGTGGATATCAAACCAGAGAAACGCCCCCGAAGAGTCAACAGGTAGGAGTTACTTAATAAAGGTTTATTGATTTAAATTAAGTATATATACCTGAATGTAAGGAAGCTGTGCATCCTAGGAATTCTCCATCTGCTAAAGGCCTGGTTGTGTTTGTACTGTGGTCAGCAGTTGCTTTTCAGTGAACTATAATATTCTTGCAATTGGCTTGTAATCTGGAAGGCTCTGGGAAATGTACTGAGCATTGACCTCCAGCTGGTTTTATTTTACAGTCTACAAGTCAATGTCCCTGGTAATTGTTCCACAGTCTGTTACACAAACGTGTAGCAGCTGAGGGGAGGCGTTTCAGGCTGTAGATTTTGGAGTCCACACATGGATCAATCCACAGAGTGCTCCCACCCACCCCAAGGCTCCTGTGTGAGAACATCTCTGCAGGTTCCTCTGCTTGTTTTGGCTGTAGCTCTGCTGACAGCACAGATACCTGTACAGACACCTCTGTGTGCCACTTGGGTGTCTTAACCTGCAGGTGACATTCACAGCTTCTGATGCGACCTGAGGGTGCTTTGGTGCATTACTGTTTTTCATATCTTGCTCCCTTAAGAAAAAAATGAAAAAATAATTTTAAATTGTGTAAACCCATTACTGAATTTTCTGTTCTTCCACTTAATGAATCACTGCCTAGGGAGGTGGTGGACACGATGGTGAGGCACTTCAAGATGCAGATATTTGGGGATCGGCAGCCTGGCTACGATGGGAAGCGGAACATGTACACAGCACACCCCTTACCCATTGGCAGGGACAGAGTAAGTGTTGCTTTAACTTTTCCACAGGAAAACTGTTACAGTGTCATTTGAAAAGTGTTCTTTTATTGACATAAACCCAAAATACTGTCACACCTATTGGTGTCATCTTGGAAATGACAGACAGGACCAGTCAGGGACTCTAGGAGCTCACTGGTGTTTTACTGAAGTTTGTGTCTCTGGGTTCCTAATTCCCATTTCTTCAGCTACAGAATATCACGAGATATGAGAACTACATTTTGTTCTAAGAGCTGCAAGGACACTATTTTTCCTTCATTCTGGTGGGAACTTCCCTTTTCCCTGTTCTGACCCTTGTTCTGTTGCTGAATGATAAAGTCATTGTAGCTGATGATGACTCTGGTTGGGTTTGGTTGTGCTGTGGAGATATGTCCTTGTCTTCCTGGAGCAACCAGATCAGCTGTTCCTGCCTTGCATGTGCTCTAAACAAAACTTTCCCCCATCTACTGATCTCTCAAGGGATCTGGTCATTGTTTTGCCTTGGAGGATGTCCAGGATGAGTTCACAGTTACTCTCTGGGCTGTGGGGTGTGAGAATCATCCCAAGTGCTGCGCCAGAACTCTGAGATTTGTGTTTCTCAGTGAGTCTCCTTTATGACCAAAAGGTTTTCTTGCCTTCCCATTTGGTTCACAAAACATCTTGCTATTAATTGGCTGACTTAAAAAAATGACTCACTGTTCTCCAGAGCTTTGATGTCACCATACTAATCACTGCTGAAAATTTACATTTAAAGGTACTTCAGTGCAGTTTCTCAGATGAATAAATGACAAACTTTCAAAGTCCTGAGGGAAGCAATTGTAATATTTTAAGGTCACTAATAATCAAAAATACAGATTCAAAGGATGCCTAGGAGAAAACTGTACCATTGCTGAGTGTTGTGTCTGTCTGCAATCCATAACAAAAGCTTGTGCTTAATTTTCTTGTGCCTGTGGCAGGTGGATATGGAGGTTACACTTCCAGGAGAGGGGAAGGACCAGACATTTAAGGTTTCCATTCAGTGGGTGTCAGTAGTCAGCCTTCAGATGCTGCTGGAAGCTCTGGCAGGGCACTTGAATGAAGTACCTGAAGATTCTGTACAGGCACTGGATGTAATCACACGGCACCTTCCCTCCATGAGGTGGGTACTTGTGGGGCCTTCCTGACTGGGTTTGTCTTCTGTCCATCTTAACATTTGTGTTTGTCATTCCTTGCTGCTGCTCTGCTGCCCGTTACACTCCTGTGGTAGAAGGGATGAGGGATACAGCCATGTAATTCAACACCTGCCTTACAAATTTGCACTAGAATAGGGAAATGTGATCTGAACTAGACTTGTGTCTGCTGGTCATGTTTCTAACAGGAATTTGCTGTACCCTTTCCAGCTGCCCTGTCAGAAAAGTCTTTGTGTGCTTGCCATAAGTCAGCTCTGACAGTTATAACATGCTGTAATAATAACATGTTTTAAACACTATAGGTGTGAATGTAAAAAGTATATCAGAAAGAAATTGTCAGAGTATTCATTTTCTTATTTTTTCCAGGTACACCCCTGTGGGTCGCTCCTTTTTCTCCCCTCCTGAAGGTTATTACCACCCCCTGGGAGGGGGCAGGGAGGTCTGGTTTGGCTTCCACCAGTCTGTCCGTCCTGCCATGTGGAACATGATGCTCAACATCGATGGTGTGTAGGAGATTCTGTCTCACTCATGTAACAGAGTTCTTTGTGCTCCCCGGTTCATTGTCCTGTCTTTTTATCTTAGTGTCAGCGACTGCTTTCTATCGTGCCCAGCCTATCATTGAGTTCATGTGCGAGGTCTTGGACATCCAGAACATCAGTGAACAAAGCAAACCTCTGACAGACTCCCAGCGTGTCAAGTTTACCAAAGAAATCAGAGGTAAAAGCTTGTCCTAAAGCTGCTGCAAAAAAATACTGAAACCAGCTCATAATATGTCCTAATGAAAATTTGCAATGCACATGGAGAACTGGGCTGTTTTCTTTTTGCCTTCATCCTCTTCAAAGGTGATTCCTGTCCCTGAATTTATTTTCTGTTGGGTTTTCAGGTCTAAAAGTAGAGGTGACCCACTGCGGCCAGATGAAGAGAAAATACCGAGTTTGCAACGTCACCCGGCGACCAGCCAGCCACCAGACGTATGTATCAAGCACTGCCTGACAGTTCTTAAAATCTTCAACCTATTAAATATATCTGGAATATATTTGGTGTATTTTTTATGCAGGAATAGCTGACTCTGGAGGTGAAGCAGCTATGTGGCTTTACAGGAATGTTTAGTCTTAGTGGAGTAGAGGAATAGTGTGGGTTTTGACTACTTTTTTATTTCTTTCAACCCAGGAAAACTGAGCTATATCCTGGTTTTTAAATGCAGTTATCAAAAGCTCCTATTTTTAAAATAGCTAAAATATGAGAAATTTAGTATATAGTCTAAAATATTTTCATAAAGAAGAGATCCAGTAACTAAGGAAAATAGAGATTTGCTAAAGGTAGTCTGGAATAGATTTTTCATATCATTTTTTCCTTTAAAAAATCTGACAAAGTCTGACCAGAACAAATGTCATTTCTAGGTTCCCTCTGCAGCTGGAGAATGGGCAGGCCATGGAGTGCACAGTAGCTCAGTATTTTAAGCAAAAGTACAGTCTGCAGTTGAAATACCCTCACCTGCCCTGTCTCCAAGTGGGACAGGAGCAGAAACACACGTACCTGCCACTGGAGGTAAGGATCTGAGTCCTGCACTGTGGCGTGTCCTCTGTTAAACAGTGTCACAGCACCTCTCCCTGCTCCCCTGCAGGTGTGTAACATCGTGGCAGGCCAGAGGTGCATCAAGAAGCTCACAGACAATCAGACCTCGACCATGATAAAAGCAACAGCCAGGTCTGCCCCAGACAGGCAGGAGGAGATCAGCAGACTGGTGAGTGTTTTTCCAGCTGCACAGTCTGTGTTTGTCACTTCTTGTGGCTTTTCCAGAGCATTGGAGCAGGTGATGTTGAGCAGCATGACCAAGAGAGAAGTTAAAAAATCTGTTTTGGTTAAAACAAATCCTTCTAAACAGAAAGCCTGTTGATGACAAAGAGTCACCTGAAGCTTTAGAGTAGTGACATCAGTACTTGTCTTGTCCCCAGGTGAAGAGTAACAGTATGGTTGGTGGGCCTGATCCGTATCTGAAGGAGTTTGGAATTGTTGTCCATAACGAAATGACAGAGCTGACAGGCAGAGTTCTGCCAGCCCCAATGCTGCAGTATGGAGGCAGGGTGAGTTTCCATGTCTTGTAAAACTCCTTATCCTGAGGTTATTGAAATTCATGAGGTGTTTTGTGTATCTTCCTCTGGTGGGCTACAGTCAAGACGGAGCAGCACTTGATTTGTAATTTGCCTTTGGTTTTTACCTAGAACAAGACTGTGGCCACACCAAACCAGGGCGTGTGGGACATGAGAGGGAAACAGTTCTATGCTGGCATTGAGATTAAAGTTTGGGCTGTTGCCTGTTTTGCCCCTCAAAAACAATGCAGGGAAGACTTGCTGAAGTAAGTATTTTCCTATTTATTTAGGATTCTATTTCAAGGTGTATTTTTCTCATGTTTCTGAAAGGCGATGTGTAGTATAAATTGATTTTCCCCTGCCCTTCAAATTACACTACAGAATCCTAAAGAAAGAGGTTCTGTGAACCACTGATTGGTAAAAATCATGGTTGTAATAATGCTCAGATAAATTAGGTGGATAAGTGAAAATTTACCAGAGCATCAGTATTAGTTTGGGAGTCTGCCTCAGGATGTTTATCTCATATGTCTGTTTCTGTAAGGCTTGTAAAACTACAGTAGCTGATGACCTTCCTCAGAGAGGATTAGAGTCATATTAGTGAGCTCCTGCTGGGAATAGAATTGCTAAAAAACAGTTACTGTGAAATAGCAGAACCAGTGTAGATCTGGTTGATAAAACTGATGAGTGAGCCATAGTGAGAAGGCCAGAACAAATCCACTTCTATTTCAGGAGTTTCACAGACCAGCTGCGCAAGATCTCCAAGGACGCCGGGATGCCCATCCAGGGCCAGCCCTGCTTCTGCAAGTACGCCCAGGGTGCAGACAGCGTGGAGCCCATGTTTAAACACTTAAAGCTGACTTATGTTGGCCTGCAGCTCATCGTGGTGATTCTGCCAGGGAAGACGCCTGTGTACGGTATGGAGAAGGGGCTGTAAAGTGATCAGGAGTTGTACTGCAAGTGGGTGGCAGGAAGGAGGCAGAGCAGGAGATGGGTTCTCTTTAAAAAGATTGGAGTTGGTTTGTCAGGCCTGGTTGGAGAAGTTGTGTATTACCAAAGAGCAAACTGAACGTTTGTCAGTGAAGTTTCAAGGATCTGAATTACAGTAACATTTGAAAAAAATAAGAGCAAGCAGGAACCACTGCCTTATTTTCTGTCACAGCTGAAGTCAAGCGGGTTGGAGATACTCTTCTAGGCATGGCCACACAGTGTGTTCAGGTAAAGAATGTGGTCAAAACCTCTCCACAAACACTGTCCAACCTGTGTCTGAAGATCAACGCCAAGCTTGGAGGAATCAACAATGTGCTGGTACCTCATCAAAGGTGAGAGTCAATCAAAAGCTCTTTGTAATGTCTGCATTGTCAAGGAAAATGGTGTTGTTTTGTTGTGTTTGCTAAAATGATACTTTTCAAAATAAAACGTACTTTAGAAATTCCCACAGTCTGGAGTGGACAGTGGAGGATATGTCTGCATTTGGAGTGTTCCCAGTAAGCCCTGAGTCAAGGGGAGTCAGAGCCATCCAGCAGTCAGAGCCACCAAACTCACCAAGGTTTTTTTCCTGTCTTTTTCCTGCCTTTGGATTCACTCAGTGTTCCTTTTCCTCTTGCCACCTCCAATAGCATCCTGTGTTTATGTCCAAATTGAAAGAGAAGGAGTGAGGAGGAGTGACTTGGAATCAATGCTTGTAACTTGGTCCGCCTTTGATCCTGTCCTTGTCACTTTCTGTTCTTTCTGGACTGTAAGTGCTGGAGGCAGAGAATTTTGCCCTTAAAGACTCTCACAGGTTTAACTTCTGTTTAGTGCTTTGGATGCACCTTCCTCAGCTTTAATGTTTTTTTGTTCCTGGCCCGTTTTCTTTTTACTGTTCTTATTTATTGTTATGAGTTGATAAGAGGCCACCTCTCCTCTCAAGTCAGGATGAGGAAGTTGGGGTTATTTAGGCTGGAGAAGAGAAGGTTGTTGAAGACCTTCCAGTATCCAAAGAGACCAACAAGGAGGCCAGAGAGGGACTGTAGTAATGGCTTCAAACTGAAAGAGAGTACATCTAAATTAGAGATTAGGAAGGAATTGTTCCCTGTGAGGGTAGTGAGGCCCTGGCACAGGTTGCCCAGAGAAGCCCCGTCCCTGGAGGTGTTCAAAGCCAGGTTGGACAGGGCTTGGAGCAACCAAGGTTAGGGTGGGCTGGGTGGAACTGGCTGGGCTTTAAAGCCTTTTCCAACCAGACCCTTTTGGAATTTGGTGATTCTAACTAATAAACTCAATCTTACCAAACAGGCCCTCAGTGTTCCAGCAGCCAGTGATCTTTCTGGGGGCAGATGTCACTCACCCTCCCGCCGGGGACGGGAAGAAGCCGTCGATCGCGGCCGTGGTGGGCAGCATGGACGGGCACCCCAGCCGCTACTGCGCCACGGTGCGCGTGCAGACCTCGCGCCAGGAGACCTCCCAGGAGCTGCTCTACAGCCAGGAGGTGATCCAGGACCTGACCAACATGGTGCGGGAGCTGCTGATCCAGTTCTACAAATCCACTCGCTTCAAGCCCACCAGGATCATTTACTACAGAGGGGGAGTGTCGGAAGGACAGATGAAACAGGTATTGCCTGATGATAATTTTTTCTGGCTTATAAAAAGGGATTGATATATAGTTATGTGGATTATAAGGGATTGGCCATTGAAACAATATATTTCTTTATGTGGATTATATTTGTTATTGGAAAAATTAAGTTTAAAATTAAAAAAAAATCACTTAATTATTAAAAATTAAATGAATTGTCCTGGGCAAGCACAATTTACCAGTCTGCTCGTGTCCCTTACCATGCAGCATTTGTACACAGGTAAAAAAAATCATCAAATACCTACTGAATTCATCACATAATAGTTAAATCTTCTGCTTGTAGGTAGCTTGGCCAGAGCTGATCGCCATCCGGAAGGCCTGCATTAGTTTGGAGGAAGATTATAGACCTGGAATAACCTACATTGTTGTGCAGAAAAGGCATCACACCAGGCTGTTCTGTGCTGACAAAACTGAAAGGGCAAGTACTGACTCCATGAGGGGGAGGTGGTGGCACAGGAAAGTGGGATTGTTTGATTCACTGGGGTGGGATCCGTCTTGCCCCCTAAAGCTGTAAAGCAGCAGCAGTACTGAGTGGTAACAGGCTTTCTCTACCAAAATAACCAGTTCCTCCTTTTTTTATTGCTCTACATCAGATGGAACAGCTTGTTCCCCCTTTTGGAATAGGTGTGCTCAGTATCCCAGTATTTGCGTACCTGGAGATGTATCCTGGGTTCTTATAGTCCAGGATTCCTGATGATGAGCTGACCTGGCTGTTCACTCTGTTCCGTGTTCTGTCTCCAGGTGCATCTAAGATGTGCCTGTGGTACAAATCCACAGGCCAGCTGAGGAACCTTCTTTAGGGAAGAACTTGATCTGAGGTTTGCTTAAAAACCCAGATTTCCAGGGTGTGAGAGCAAACAAGGGTATGAAATAAATTTATCTCAGGAATCTGCATTTTCAGATCCTGAATTACTTGTGTAGGCTTTATCCCACTCTGCAATTTTAATGGTGCTGGCAAGGGTTTTATTTTCCTCTGATGACACACCAGCTGGAATTTGGCGAAGTTTCTAAAAATGAATTCACAGAGAACATTTTCATTCCTCCTGTGTAAACGACCTTAATATATTTTCACCTTTCTGAGCAGTAAATTCTCCAGCAGCTTTCAATAGAGTCTACCTTTGAAAGCATTTTGGGGTCACTTCCAAAAAAGCCCATGCACTAATAATAAACCTTTCTCACTAGGTGGGTAAAAGTGGCAACGTACCAGCAGGCACTACTGTGGACAGCACCATCACACATCCCTCTGAATTTGACTTTTACCTCTGTAGCCATGCAGGAATTCAGGTAATGTCAGCTCTGCAGTGCTCAGGCTGTGTGACTAAATCCTTGTAGTTGTCCCCATGGGAAAAGTCACTTCTGTTTGTTGCTTGGCAGACTCAGAGTGTGTCGGTGCCTGCTTGGCGCTGACTCCTCAGTGCCTGCTGGAAGGTGCAGCCTGCAGGTACCACCTCTGTCCTTGCTGTTGCTCTCCAGCTGACTGCTCACCTGTTCTCTGCAGGGAACCAGCCGGCCCTCCCACTACCAGGTGTTGTGGGATGACAACTGCTTCACAGCAGACGAGCTGCAGCTCCTCACGTACCAGCTGTGCCACACGTACGTGCGCTGCACCCGCTCCGTCTCCATCCCCGCGCCCGCCTACTACGCCAGGCTGGTGGCATTTCGGGCCAGGTACCATCTTGTGGACAAGGATCACGACAGGTAAGGAACAGCCTCATCATCCTGGTAAGCAGGTAGGGAAGCTGAGCTGTGCTGCTTGTCCCAGTTGTTGACGGGTGTGTGTCTGCTCACAGCGCTGAGGGCAGCCACGTGTCGGGGCAGAGCAACGGCCGCGATCCGCAGGCGCTGGCCAAGGCTGTGCAGATCCACCACGACACCCAGCACACCATGTATTTCGCTTGAGAGCACCTGGGAAGATGAGGCAAAACAACTACCCATGCAGTCCTGAAGTGTTTGGAAGCCTCCTGCTCTATCCAGGGCCGGGGGATTTCGGACTGCCCACTACCAGCAGCTCCGGACAGTCGCACTGAATTTGTTCTTCACTGCAACGTCTGATGCACCAACACAATTGAGCCATTTGTTTCATTGTTTTCTGTACTAGAAATCCATAGACTTGTCTTTTCTGATGCATTGGACTGAATTTTTACCTCAAAGTGCAAAGGCCGATCATCCTGAAATTTTTCAAGGACTTGGCACGAAAGGTTTCTATCAAATCTTTTGCTAGCTGTGGTTTTTTCAGTTCTCCTCATCCCATGAGCTGACGGTGACTGCTGCTCTGTCTCCGTGCCCTGCTTCGTGAGTATGATGTGATGGCAAAATGTTTTATCCAGCTCGCTGTAATCCTTCTGTCGTGTGGGGCCATAGATTTTTTTATGGAGATTTTAGACTTCACTACTGTAAATGCCTTTTAACAAACATAACTTTCACAGGTATTGCAGTTTTTTGTCAGTTTTACTAATTATCTTTTTAATCTCTGCAGACTTGGGCTGCAAAGCAATTGCACTATACTGCGAGTTAATAGGTGGTTCTTGTTCTGTGAATGTGTAATATAACCAATAGTGATGCCTGTCAGTAGATTTTAATGATAATGGTTATAAATAATACTGCCATGGTATCGTAACAAGTACTGAACCATCATTTCCCCCCTCTAAAAATGATAAAACAAAAAAAAAAAATTTAGCTTTTAGGTATTTTGCAAACTTTTACAAAAGTGCCCACTTTATGCTGCTGTGTGGTTTGATAAATCTAAGTGATTTTAAAACTTTTTTCTCATAGAAGGTTTAACTTTGGCAATAAATCTTTGTTTTTTAAGCCCCCCCAAACAGTGTAATTTTCTAGCTGAGGATTGTGCATGAGTTTAACCAACATTCTCGTGTCGTTTTCTGAACACACAATTTGGCAGTTTCTGAAACAAATTAGAAAAGACACATTTCCATGCTTTTTTTAAGAATTATTTTTAACTGTTTTATATTCACTGTTGGTGTCCTGTCTACAACATTTTTTATAAGCTTGGAAACTGGGTGTTCCGTGTAGGAAAGGCCAACGTGTGCAGTTGAAATGTATTGTGTGACAGGCAACCTGAGGACTTGTACCAGCATTTTGAACTGTTTTTTTTTCCTGGGAATCTGGGTTGCCCACACAATTGCATTTACAGCATGTTGAACCCGTGTGAGTCTCAAATGCTGATTCTGTCCCAGCCTAGAAATTAGGGTTTTTAATCTGCTTGGCTTTTTTCAGCTGCAACCTGTAATCCAGAACAGGGATCTGGCTTCCCTGGTATTCCTGTAATCCATGAACGTAGTAATTTAAGACTAGATTCCTTACTGTATACCTGAGTTAGTGCAGATTAAAGCTTATTCCTAAACTGAGGAGGAGTTTGAGGAGCCCAAGGATTGCGCTGTGGTCTCTGATACTTGTGTGGGGTTTGCTGCTAAGTTGTCTGCTGTCCCAAAGCTTAGGAACCAGCCCCCTCCAAATTTCAGCAATAGGAAATGCTGTTTCCTTCAGTCTTTAAGCTTGTAAATAAATGAAAGTTTACATTTCTAAATGCTGTTGTTTTCAGTTGTACCAGAGTACACTGAACATCTTCAAACAGTTTTATAACCTCCTTGCCAGTAGTACGTCTCATAAATTAAGTTTAACCTCTTTTCATTTCTGTTGAAAATGGGACTGAAGTGAACCCTGCTCCTGGCATGTGCCAGGACAGGTTTAGATTGAAAAACAAAAAAGATTCTTTTATGTTTTTTAACTTTTTTTTAAAGAATACCTCACTTGTGTAACAAAATCAGGACATGTGGGTGGGAGACTGACCGCTGCTTTTCTCAGTACTCGTTCAGGGAGAAGATACAAAAACCCTTTTTAGAGTGAACTCTGACTGACCCAACACACACGGAGAACTTTGGCACCTTGAAAAGCACCTGAGCACCTGTTGGAGGTGGTAGGATCCAAGATCCCTGATTTGAGTTTGTGCACTAGGAATGGGGCTGGTTTAACAAGGGTGCATAAAAAAATGAACTTTATCACCAATTAGTTGTCCAGTGCCAAGCACTCCTGGTTGAGACTGAGGGAAGGGAGAGCCTCTCCTTGGTTTGCCTGTGACTGGATATTTAACCTCAGACCAGGTGGAGCATCAGCCCCTGGTGAGCCCTGGGCCAGCACCCGAGTGGGGCTGGTGTGAGCCCACCCCGGGCCCAGGGCTGGAGTTTTGGGGGGAAAGCACTGAAGTTCAGGATCCAAGTTGCAGCAGTGCTGCCCTAGGCAGGTCTGAGCCCAAGTCTGGAGGACTTGAGGACCTGAGTGAGCCCTGTGGGCCTGAGTGACTCGTTCTGCATGTGTCAATCAATGGGAAGATGTGCATTCTGTAGATGTAGTTTTAGGGTGTTTTGATTTTTGTTTTTTTGGGGTTTTTTTATAAATAAAGCCTGTTGGCCACTGTTTAGCTCTGTGGTGTGAAAGATTTTAAATGTAGCAAAGTTCAAGGAGTTGGGGAAGGGGGTGGTTGATATATATATATATTAAAAAATATAAAAAAAAGTGGGGGGAGGGGGCAGAAATCCTGTTTTCCACCTGTTTCTGCTTGCTTTGTCCCTGCTGAGCTCTGAACAAGCTCTGGCAATCCCTAGTTAGCCTGTCTCCAGCAGTCTGGCTCTTGTGTTGCTGGGAGCTCCATCTGAAGGGCGGTGCAGGGGCTGTCCTGTGCCCACCCTGGCTGAGCCCTTGGGATGGGGCAGGGCCCAGGCTCAGAGCTGGCACTGACAGCCCCGACCCCTTTGTGGATGTGCTGTAGGAGTTTTCTTGCTCAATAGCGAGGGAGTGACTCTGCTTTCATTTTCAGAAGGCAGGGCCAGAGGGCATTGGATCCATCCCGATCCCGATCCGCTGCGAGGCTCTTTCCCTGTGCACTGGAGGAAAGATCTTGCACTAAATATCACAGATTTTCTTAGACCTTGCTATTGACATTTTCATATTTCTATGTCTAGAGGCTGCAACTTCAGTGTAAAATGTTTGCATTTGTTCAGTTTGACTTCTGATGTAATTTTTTGGTTTCTATATTGTTAGACTTGTAATGTTTCAAATGGTATTTTATTAACTTTGGACTGGATGTATGTCTCTAGCAATACGAGGTACTTTCTAAACTGTCCTGGGGCACACAGCCCCGTGTCGAGATAAGATGCTGGTTGTGTACAATTGCATTGTATTTTTTTTTTTAGCCTGCAGGGATATTTTGTGTTCATGTGTCCAAAAATAATAATAATAATAAAAAAAAATTGGCATTCTCGTGCCAAATGTTCTGTTTTTCCTTATTGCTGTCCAATAAATGCAATGTACAGAGTGAGCAACCAATACTGTTGCCTGTAAACAAATGTCTTAACCTATTTAACTTTTAATTAAAACTTGTACACAATGTGTCACCTGTGGAACTCATTACCACAATATATCTATATCTGACGCATTAAGACTTAGCAAGTTAAAGAAATACGTATGGGTGACATCTCCCAGGATCCTAAAGGAAACTGAAATTGCAAACCCCAGGGGCAGGGTTCAGAATGGGCCTGTTTTTATAATGTTTGGGAAATTACAGAGGAAATTTGGTGTTCATGGACTGTACCTGCCTGGAGAGGGGATTCTGTATCAGAGAAATGCAATGAATAAATACAAGAGCTGTTGGCTGCTTCATCTCCCCTATGTGAGGTGAGGGTTTGTCTCCTCAGACGGCTGCACTGCTCTATAAATACTGCAGGAAGGACAGGAAAAGCTTTTGGAGGAGGCCAGAGCGTGGGAGCTGTGACTGAAACCGGGACAGGATTGTCTGAAATGCCCGGCACCTTCTGCAGCCCCGCCTTAGGTGTCAGTTCCGTTTGCAGGGCAGATCCTGAGGCTGCTCAGCCTCAGGGAAACCTGAAGAGCTCAAGCCCCGAGGTTTGCTCATCCTGGTGTCTTCCAAACTTGATGTAAAGACCAAACCTCAGGAACCCAGGGCTGAGTGATGTGTGGGATTCTGTGCCACGGCTTTGCTGTGTGTGCAGCTCCAATTCCAAAATCCCAGCTGGGTCCTGCTCCAGCCACTCCCTCGGGGCAGCAGGAGCTGCTGCTCATGCTTTGGGAGAACAGCACGAGATGGGAATACTTTGACAGCCTCAATTCCTGTGGCTTTTCCACCGTTTCCTGGAATGGCCCAGCCAGGAACACACACCTGGGCTCGCTGTGGGAATGATGCTCCTGGGGTTTATGATGCTGTTGACAAAGTCAAGGCACGGGCTCGGGATTTGCGCTTCCTGGGAAGAACGTGTGAAAAATGCATGGGACGTGGTGGGAAACAGGATGGAAAGGGGACGCTCTGCCTGGTTCTGTGGAGCAGGGCCACGGGGAATTCCTGCCCTGCTCCTGCCTGCAGAGACTCAGGGCGCTTCAGGAATGACCGTACAGAGCGGTCAATACAAGAACTGGCCCTTCCTCCTAGACCCGTCCAAACAAAAAACGTCAAAAAAAAAAAAAAAAAAAAAAAAAAGTAAAAAAAAAAAAAAGGGAAAACCACGAAATAAATATTTGTGGCAACGGCGCAGCGGGAGGCCCGGGCGCTGGCGGGCGGACAGCGCTCCGCCGCTCCGCGGCTGCAGCGAGGCCCCGGCTGGGCATCCCCCGCTGTCCCGAGCGGAGCCCCCCGGTTCCCCCGGTTCCCCCCGGTCCCCGCGGGCCCCAAGATGGCGGCGGGGCCGGCGGGCGCCGCCTTTGTTGCGCGCGGGGCCGGGCGGCGGCGGCGCGTGCGCGCGGCGTGAGGGGCGTGAGGCGGCTGCGGCACCGGCCCCGGCCCTGCCCGGCCCCGGCCCCCGGCACGGCCCTGCCCCGGCCCCCGGCTCGGAGCGGCGCCCGCGTGGATGGGATGGAAGCGGGACCCTCGGGAGCAGGTACCGCCGGCGGGGATGGGGAGGTCGGAGCGCTGCGCGCCGGGGAGCGCCGGGAGGGCGGCGGGGGGCGAAAGGGATGAGGCCGGTGGAACGGGGGGCGGGTGTGCGGCGGGGGCCGGGGGGCCTGTTCCCGGGTGAGGACCGGGGCGGGGGAGCGCGGTGCAGGGCTGTGCGGAGAGGAGCGCGGCGGGCGGCGATGGATGTGGCGGCGGCGCGGGATGTGCGGGGGCGATGCCGGGGACCGGAGGGTGTCGGAGCGCGCGGGGCTGAGCAGCGGGGCTGCGGGGGGGCTGCGGGGCGGGCGCGTCCCCCCGGTGCCCCGAGAGCAGCAGCGGTGTGGGCGCTGGGCAAGGGGCGATGGAGGGACCCGCAGAAACCTCGCAGGAGGGGGCACAGGGCCGGGGTCACGTCCAGCCGCAGGTCCCCAGAGCGCGGAGCGAGCCCTGCTCAAGGGGCCTGTTCTGCACAAAGCAGCAGCAGCAGCAGCATTCCCCCAGCTTTCCAGCCTTTCCCCCAGCTCCCATTCCATTCCCCCTATCTCCCACCCCCATCCATCCCCCCGGCTGCCATTCCACCCCCTTCCCTGCCATTCCCCCCCTCCCCAGCTCCCCATCCATCCCCCAGCTCCCCGTTCCCCGAGCTCGGGGAGCGGGGCGCCGGCTGCAGCTGGCGGGAGGCCGGCGACGCCGTGTGCCGTGACAGCGCGAAGCGTCTCCTCTGCCCGTGCCAGGGCATGCGCGGAGCCGGGGCCGAGCCTGGCCCCGCGGGGCCGAGCTCCAGAGCCACCCTGTACCCCCGTGTCCCCTGCCCCAGCCTCCGCCCCCCGGCTGGGGACGGGAGCAGATGGCAGTGCCCTTGGTGCCGGGCAGCTCCGCGGGGGTTCGGAGAGCTGTTCCCTAGGCCGTGGCATCAGCTGCCGATCGCTGCTGTGCCTGGCCTGAGCATCGCCAACTTGCGCTGCTGAGTCGCAGAAGGATTGTGGTGCCTAAAATAAGGCAGAGGGAGGGATGGGGTGATGGAGACGCGGGTCACTGCCCTGCTGAGGGACGGGGTGATGGGGATGGAGCTGCTGCCCTTCCAAGGGACAAGGCACAGGGATCGGCAGTCACTGCCCTGCCACCTCTCTTATGGTGGTGTGTTTGCCACCCTCCATAACACATCAGCCTGGTGAGATTTTGACATAAATCTGCTGAGTGTTTATAAACTTCAGTCCTTTCTTACGACATTTACTTAAAAGTGTGACACAGAAATCTCCCTCTGTCTGCATTACCTTCTGGCTGCTGGGTGCTTTGTGTTTGGGCTGATTTATGGCCTCTGGAAGCTGTGATTTGGCGGCACCGCAGGCTTTGCCAGTGCCTTGGGGCGATAGCAGCACTGCTGCCTCAGGGCCACGCAGATAACGCTGCCAGGCACCCTCCTACTCCAGCCTGAAATGATGCTCTTAAGGCTTAAAAATAATCTCTTGTGTTGGGATGGGGATGCATGCACTTGGTGGACAGGTTTGGGTTGTGAGGGCTGCACTGGGAGCAGGGCTCTGCTGTTGCACCTTTGTGAGTTTTCCCTTCTTTCCTCAAATTTGGCTGGGGGATATCTGCTCCCACCCGGGTTCACCCCTTGGGAAGGCACTCATGAACCCCATGTTGTCAGAGCTGCTGTGAATCCTGCCCTGCTGTGGCACCCCTTTGCTTGTGTCAGACCCTGAGTATGGGCTGAGCCTTGCATGCGAGCTCTGATGATGCTGTGGCTTATCAGGGCAATAAAGCAGAAACTGGCTTGTGCCTGGATGTGCCCAACATGGAGATGCTTGGAAAGGCAGTGGAAAAACCCAGGACAGCACTCAGGAAAGCACACACATGCAGTGGTTTTAAAAACTAAACTTATTTTCCCACAACTTTTTAGTTTATCCCTTGCGAACTTCCTAAAGGCTGTTAATCTCAACCGTTGTCTTCCTGTGCTGAACCTTGCAAAAACCCCAAAGCTGCTCCGTCTGTTGGGGCTCTTTATCTTCAGGAAACACGAAATTGCATATGCCTGGTTCTGGGACGGGATTAGGCCGAGAAACAAAGCCAGGAGAAGCACCTTGCCTGGAGACAACAGCACGGATGGTTTATCTCTAAACACTTTTTGCAGCCTCTCCCTAAACCCTGGGAAGAACAAAACACAGACAAGTTATTAAGATGGCAGACGCGAGGAGGAAGCCAAATCAGGCAGAGAAGCCGCTCCTTGGGCAGGGTGATCCGTGCAGAGCCACGGGCGGGTTCAGCCTCCGCTCCGGGAACCGGTGGCACTGCGGGGCCGCGGTGGGACACGGAGAGGAGCCGGCGTCGCTTTTGTCCTGTCCCTCCGGCACTGGGGGCCGCCTTTGTCTGCGACTCTCGGCTCTGCGCGTCCCTGGCTGCTGCCTGGGCAGTGCAGGAGCAGCAGGACACCCCGCAGGGCTGGGCAGGGGCTCTCAGCCTCTGCCCGGCCCAGGCACCATTAGCAGGGACCCCAGGGTCACTGGGCAGGGTCACTGTGCCGGTGTTTCTCAAACCCGTCAGAGGGATGGAAAAGAGAGCTGCTGGACAGCTGAGGCCAGCTTGGCAGAACCCTCACAGGTCAGCTCATGACTGAGCCGTGTCCACACCACCAGCACCACACCAGTGTCATCACCACACCGCTGGCATCACCACTCCAGAGCAGCTGGATACAGCCCCTGCATGCGGGTGTGATGCAGTTGGCACCCCTCTTGCTGCCGTTCTGTTGCAGCACCCACAGCTTCACCCTCTTGCTTGGCTCAGCCTGTGGGACTGCATGTCCCAGGGTGCAGGGACACCCATTTGGCCAGGCAGGTTTATAGCTTGCACTTTAGGGTGTCACCTGTGATTTCCAGGTGGGAAGCACAGCAGTGTCCTTTGCAGTGTTTAGTGTGAGGATATGAAGAACTCAGCAGTTTTCAGATATCAGTCTTGCAGTAAAACAGTTTAGAGCCCATTTTGGCTCATTTTTTGCATGAAGCCACCCCAGAGCAGGGCTGAACCAGAGGTTGGGCAGCTCATCTGTGCCCTCAGCAGCCAGGCTCTGGTGCACAGACAGGTTTAAGGCTGGGCTCTGATGGCTGCAGACAGAGCCTCTGTCCCGTGTGTGCATCACCTGCTGAAACTCAGTGTGGTGTCAAACCAGAAAGCACTCACAGCTGCGTGACCCTGGCAGCGCTGAGGTCACTCGGGAGGAACAGGCGGCGATGTCTGGCTTGGCAGAGCTGAGATGGGGCTTTTTGAAGTCTGGGCTGCATGGAATGGTGTTGGTCACTGCTTAGAGCCAGTGGTTCTGGAGGTGTCGAGCCTGGAGATCGGGAATGCCGATTGCTCATCCTCCTTTCCCACTGGTGCTGCCCCTTGCTTTGCTCCCCGACAGAGATTTCATTTCCCGGGGGATCTCTGGGGTGGTTTAGGATGGAAATGTCTCAGGGTGAGGATGGACCACGCTGCGTGTCCTGTGGCATTTGTTGTGTCTGCACCTCGCCGATTCCCGGCTGTATTTTGGCGGGTGGGTGTGCGGAGAGGGGCCGGCACGGACCCGCCGCCGCCGCCGCAGTAAAACTCCCTTTTGTCTGGGCCCCGTTCCCGCGGCCCCTCGGCTGAATGCGGCGCTGGAGAGGATTTCAATGACATGGTAATTTCATGCCGTCCCACCGGCGGCTTCGCCCGGCGCAGGCAGCTGTTGGGCAGCGGGTCGTGTTCCCCAGCTGTTACAATAAATAACAGAAACAAAGCGTATTCCAGCGCTAATTACCTCAAACTTGCTCTCACTTCGGTGGCTCTGCCCTCGCCGCCGTCTCTGCCCGCGGTACCCGGTGCAAGGGCGGCGATGCTCCGCCGCCGGCGCGTCCCCAGGGCACGGCTTTGTGTGCGAAAGTCTGTGATTCCTCCCGGGCCGCGGAATTTCTAATGGCAGCGGATTTCATCCCGCTCACTGGCCGCATTGTGCTGCAGGAACAACACTCGCCCTGCAGCCCCCGGCCCCGGCGCCTGCATTTACATGACAAAGTGGGAGCCTGTGCGGCTCCGCCATGGAGAGTCGAGGTATGCAGGAGCCCCACTATGTGCTGGAGCTCCCCTGTTTCCATGCACTCTGGGTAGCTTTTTAACGAAGCTTCTTCTTGCTGGTTCCTTTGCTGCTGCCTGAGCCCGCTTCAGGCATGAGGTGCCTGGGGATGACAGTCGAGATGTCTGTCTGAGATGTCCGTCCGGGATTCCCTGGCAGCATCCTCTGAGCCAGGAAAAGGGTGGCTTTCATTGAGGCAAATCATGAAGGGACCCTGAGTGCTCCAGGGCAGGAATGTAGCATGTGAAAGGATGAGCCAAGCCTGCATGTTCAGCAAAGGGTTTTGGGGTCTCTCCCACCTGGGCTGAAGCAGCCAAGGCTGGGTGAGAACATGGCTCACATACTGGAGGTGCTGCCTGGGCAGCTGCTTTGGCTTGTCAACATTCAGGGACTGTTGTGGTCACCAAAATAAAACTCTGTGAGTCAGACCAGGGGTGAACTTGCCTATCCTCCATGCTGGTCATGGTCCTGCCCTGGTCTTTGCAGAGCATCTCCTGTGCCATCAGGTGCTGCTCCCTCTGGCCACTCTGCCCATTTATCTTACCCTGTGTTTTCTGTATCTTCTGTGTCCAATCAAAATTCTGAGCCAACTTTTTGTTGCTGGAGGCTGGCTCCTTCCTTCAGCTATGATTCATGAGCCTAATTGCAGGGTGTTATGTTCATGAAGCATCTGGGGATGCTCTGGCAAAAGGGTTTGCATGGTAAAGCCTTAGTTTGGGAGTGACCGAGGCAGTGCCAAGTGTGAGATTGCCGTGGGGTGAATTGGTCACACCTCTTCAACTTCTGCCAGCCCCAAACTGGCTTCAGCTCTTCTTGGGTACCCAGGTGCCACAGAGCTGCTGTCAAACTGTGGCCACTGCCCTGTGTTCCCTGCATCTGTGGGGTTACCACAGGCACAGGGAATTGCGTGTGGTCCTGCTCACACACGGCTGCCAGGATTGTCTGGGGAGTGAGATGATCCAGAGGAGGAGAAGCTGTGGGTGCTGGCCTTGATGTGGCTGCAGGAAAGGCAGCGGAGAGCTGCTGTCCCCTGACAGATCTTGCAGGTGGGCAGTATGGTTCCTCACTCAAACTCAGGCACTGGGAGGCTCCAGCAGCACTGGCAAATACCTCTTTGCTTGTGAGCCATGGTGTAAAAATGCATCAGCTCTCAGCCAGGGAGCTGGCCACTGCCAAGAAATGTTAATCATGTGGAGACATGACTTACACCGGGAGTAGCTCATCTGAGAATCAGTTCCTTCAAACAAGCTTCTTCCCCAGTGCAGTGCAGATGTTTTTCAGGGGCAGCTGGCACTCACCCTGTCCTGGGGCAGCTGTGAGTGCCTGCAGGGTCTGAACCATGGTGGACTCAGGGATTCCCACCTTGCTCCAAGTCCTGTCCTGCCTTGTCTGAGGGGGTGCTGGGGCCAGGTGAGCCCCGGCTTGGGGCTCCCAGCAGATTTTGGGTCTTTTGAGCTCCTGTTGCAGGAGCAGAGGTTGGCTTTGGAGAATTAACTTCTGCAGTTCAGTGCCTGGATGCTCACAAGAGTTTTCCAATCCCCTCAGTGTCCTGCAGCACAGGTGGCCTTCCATGGGCAGGAAAAGTCTTGCAAAGTTTGGGTGCAAAAGTAAAAGGCAAATTTGAAGCTTAGTTTGCTGCTCTACTGTTTTTCTGCTTCTGGTATTTTTAGCCTGGAATGGAAATTTGGATTTCAAAAGAAAGTGGATGGGAGAAAGGGGTGCTAAAAGCACCATGTGTTCAGGAGCTTGAATTAGAGCTGGGTTCTGTCTGTGGGCCGACGTGGACAGTTGGCCGCGCAGATGGAGCTCTCCAAGTACCCCCACCCTGGATCCCCACACCGGCCCAGCTGGCTCGGACCTCAGAGGGTTTGAGGAACAAATAGAAGGTGCAGACTGGCAGGGGTGGAGATGGGCAAAGTGAGAATGGGGCAGGAAGGGCAGAGCTCACCTCAGAGAGCAGCAGTGTGGAATAATTCCTTGGCAATATTTTCAGATACATTTGAGTCCAAGGGTGCTGTTGATTTAGAAATGCAGCTCAGTCCTGTAGCCATGTGCTGGTGCCATCCTGCATCTCCCGAACTTCATAAGTGAGTCTTTGTAATGGGAATTGTGGAAAAACTGGTATTTCCCTCTTTACAGGTCCCCACACTGCTTCAAGTGGGGATTTGGGGTTGGTTTGGATTTGTTTGGGGTTTTTTTTGTGCAAAACCCAGCAGTTCAACAATTGTGTAGTGCAGATGGAATAATGCATTTCCTGTTTCTTGTGGCATCCTCTCTCCAGCAGTGAGTTGGAATTTGCTGGGGAATGGAGGGGAAACACATGTGTCTGTATGTCCCTGCTGACAGAGTATCCAGGGAATTGCATCCCCTTGGAAAGGGCACCATGATGATGGAGCTGGTGCTGCTCTCCCGTAGCAGGTGGCAGTGCTGGAGCCTGTGCCAAGGGAGTTGGTGGGGCCCCTGTGCCTGTCACTGCCCTTCAGCAGCTTGGCTGGCATCAGTGCTCCCCAGATGGTGCCCAGGGAAGCAGCTTCCTGGTGTGCTGCTCTGAATTCTGCCACTGCCACCTCCTGCCAGGAGGAGGGGTAGTGGGACACCTTCCAGTTCAGGATGTGGTGATGGAGAGCACTGTGACTCTGTGAGATCTGTCTGTCTGTCTGACTTTGGGGTCCCTGGCAGCCCTCCTGACCTGTGCTCCCTTCCACAGCTGCAGGCGCATACCTGCCCCCCTTGCAGCAGGTGTTTCAAGCACCACGTCGGCCTGGGATAGGAACTGTTGGGAAGCCCATCAAGCTCCTGGCCAACTACTTTGAAGTGGACATTCCCAAGATCGATGTGTATCATTATGAAGTGGATATCAAACCCGATAAATGTCCACGCAGAGTCAACAGGTAAGGCAAGTATTAGAGGTTTGGCACTTGTTCCCTGCTTCTAGTTTCCTAGTGGAGACTCTATAAGTGCCTGTCTCTGTCTTTGCAGTAGAAGCCATTAGGGTGACCATTATGGCAGGGGTCACAGCAGTGGCAGGGGTCATGGCACTGCCTGATGCCCACAGGTGGCTGGGCCCCCCAGCCATGTTTGTGCAGCCAGTGCTGCTTCCTGGCCTGGGAGCGTCAGGGGTCCGGAGCCTCAGCACAGTCCTTGCTGCTCCGAAGCAGCTGTGCTATTTTGGCAACAATCCCTGATTTAAAAATAGCAAGCCCAGACCTCAGGCCATCATGTACTTTTCTTTGTTTTTCTTTTTGATGTGCTCTTCCCTGCCTGTCCCCTCCTGCCCTTGCGGCCTGGGGAGCTCTGTGCCCCCGGGGGCCAGCGAGCAGATGCTGCATGTGGCTTCAGCAGCGAGGCACACTGAGGCAGCTCCAGCCACTCTGTGTTCCCCTGTGCCATGTACACTCCTTCTTCCCCCCAGTGCCTTGTACACTCCTGCTGTCAAAGCCAATGTACTGAGCTGTGGGACAAGGCACATGGCTGCTTGTCCAGGGGCTTTCCTGCCCCACAGGTCTCAGCTCTGCTTTCAGTTGCCCTGGAGAGGCTGGGGTGGACGGACAGGTTGCAGAAGGTATCAGGCTGTAAAGAAAGTGACAAAACACACCTCTCCCTTCTCTCCTCCTGCTCCTCTATCTCGCCTGTGTAGGGAAGTCGTGGAGTACATGGTGCAGCACTTCAAACCGCAGATCTTTGGTGACCGAAAACCAGTCTATGATGGGAAGAAGAACATCTACACTGTCACAGCCTTACCCATTGGGAACGAGCGGGTAAGAGGAGCAGTAAGCCCCATGTGGGCACTGTGACCTCCCTCCTGCCTGGGAAAGACCAGCAGAAAATGACCCCACCTCACCCCTGCAGGGATGCCATGGTCAGTGTTCCTTCCCTCCTGCACCCAGGTTGACTTTGAGGTGACGATCCCGGGGGAAGGCAAGGACAGGATATTTAAAGTCTCTATCAAATGGATGGCCATCGTGAGCTGGCGCATGCTGCACGAGGCCCTGGTCAGTGGGCAGATCCCCGTCCCACTGGAGTCTGTCCAGGCGCTGGATGTTGCCATGAGGCACCTGGCTTCCATGAGGTACCTGCACTGAGGGACAGTGGGGCTGTGCCAGGGAGGGGAGGGGACTGCTGCCCTTGGCAGGCTGCTGTGGCTGGGACTGGCCTTGACAGTCATTGGAGGAGGCAGCTGTGCCAGCCGTGTCCTTGGGTGCTCCTGCAAAAGAAATAGAGGGGGTAATGCAGCTGGCAGGGCAAGTGCCAGCTCGGGGGTCTGGGGGTGCTGCTGTGGACCCAGTGTGTGCCATTGACATGGTTCACAGGTATTCACAGGTTCCCTGGTTCACAGGTACACTCCCGTCGGCCGCTCCTTCTTCTCCCCCCCTGAAGGCTACTACCACCCCCTGGGAGGGGGCAGGGAGGTCTGGTTTGGCTTCCACCAGTCAGTCCGGCCTGCCATGTGGAAGATGATGCTCAACATCGATGGTGACGTTATTTCTCATGCTGGGGAGCTGCGGTGGGAGGGCTGGGTGTATTTGGGAAGGCTGGTTGGGAGCAGAGACACATTGTGATGTCTGTCCCACAGTGTCGGCCACTGCCTTCTACAAAGCCCAGCCTGTCATCGAGTTTATGTGTGAGGTGCTGGACATCCGGAACATCGACGAGCAGCCCAAGCCCCTGACGGACTCACAGAGAGTGCGTTTCACCAAGGAGATCAAAGGTAGAGCCCCCAGAGAGCTCTGGAACCTGTCCCCTGACACTGGCTGTGGCTTGTGTCCCACCCAGCCCCTGCAGTGAGGTGGGGCTACAGGGGTTGCTTATTTTAAATGTCTTCCACTTCCAAAAGGCACCACTGCCTCCCTCATGCTATTGTTGGGGTATCTGCGAGCAGAAAATTAGTTAAGGAAGCTGTTGACAGTGTCCCGGAGAAGGGACAAAGGGAAATTGCTCCCATCTTCACCATGATTGTTCTGTGTCTCCCTGTCTCACATCAGGTCTGAAGGTGGAGGTGACCCACTGTGGGCAGATGAAGAGGAAATACCGTGTGTGTAACGTTACCCGACGGCCAGCCAGCCACCAGACGTAAGGCGGGTGGGCAGATGCCCTTGGAAAAATCCACGCTGCTCTCCTTGTTAACAGCTGCTGGTGTCGTTAGGGAGAGCTGAGCAGGAAGCTCCAGTCTTTGATGGCAAAAGGAGACGTGTCTGGGGCTCTGCAGCCCTGTGCCATGTGTGGAGTGGGATGCAGGGAGATGGGAGCTCAGAGGATGCTGTGTCTGGCAGGCGGAGCGCGGCGGCGGGCGGGAGCTGACATGCCAGGAATTGTCCTACTTTTTACCTCCGGGTTTGGTTTTCTTCATTCTTAAAATACTCACTGCCAGAGAAGAGACTTTGTCGGGGCTAACACGAGTGTCTGCCTTGGAATTTTTTGTGTGTGCCTGGGAGCAGGCTGGGCCTGGGCACCCCTCAGTGTCTCCTGTGCACCAGCATCCATGGGTCACAGCCTTGGGGCTTGGCGAGTGCAGGAGGAATGTGGCGCCTCACTGATGTAGTCAGCCTGGCTCCCCTGTAGTTTTGGTTCTCTACAGAGTATCAGGTCAATTCTGCATTTTCATGGAGCTCTTTATAGGGCAGGAAGTAGCTGGTGCTGGCTGAGGATGGGTATTGCGGTGGCACATCTCAGCTCTGCAGCCAGGAAGTTTGATTTTTTTTTCCCCCTGTTTCTGAAGGGAAACCCCTCCTGCCTCCATCTGCCCAGCCTGCATCTGCTGTCCTGTACCTGGAGAGGCCAGTTAGCCTTTCCTTGCAGTTCAGTTCAGCTCCCAGAGAGGACACCAGGCACAGAAGCTCTCCTGAGTGCCAGTGTTGCACTTTTGTGCCCAACCATGGCATGTGTGGCAGGTTCTGCAGTAAACATCTGCCCTGATAAACTGGATTAGTGAGGGAGAGCTTTATTTAGGGACCTCAGTTCCACACTTGGGTAACAATATTCCTGACTCCATTTCTGAAAATACCACTGTTGCGCTTTTTATTTTGTTGTATGGCAGGTCAGGGTGGGAGCCTGGTGGCTCCCTTTTCCCAGCCACAGTACGTAGTGCCTGAGGTCTGGAAGTGTCTGTTCTGAGTAGGTGCATCCCTTGTGTCCTGCCTCTGCCAGGTTCCCGCTGCAGCTGGAGAGTGGTCAAACAGTGGAGTGCACAGTGGCTCAGTACTTCAAGCAGAAATACAACCTGCAGCTGAAATACCCTCACCTGCCCTGTCTCCAGGTTGGCCAGGAACAGAAACACACGTACCTTCCCTTGGAGGTGAGCGTTGGCACCTGTGGTTTGGGGCTGTGCTCAGCTGTGGTTCCCCTTGTGTCTTACCTGTCCCCAACACATGGCTGCTATCTGTCCCCTCCCTGTGCAGGTGTGTAACATCGTGGCAGGCCAGCGGTGTATCAAGAAGCTCACGGACAATCAAACCTCAACCATGATAAAAGCAACAGCCAGGTCTGCCCCAGACAGGCAGGAGGAGATCAGTCGCCTGGTATGTGACACAAGTCCCTGGGGGGGCAGGGTTGGGGCTTGGCACCAGGGGCAGGTTATGGCATCATGTCCATGGTGGACTTTGCCATGGTCCTGCTCCTCAGATGCTCTGAGGTGGAGAGCTGTGACCTGCTGAGGGGGTGTTGGTGAGGTTAATGGTGGGGTTTTATCCCCCTCTTCCCACTGAATCCCTGTGCAGAAGTGCCTGTGTGTATGTAATGGACAGTGGCACAGGTGGGCCCAGCTCAGAGTTCACTCGAATGCACATGTAGCAAATTCAGGCCCTTGCACTGATGGAGCCTGATCCAAAGGGAGCTGGAACTGAAAATGGGAAACGGATTAGAGACACACCCCTGGCTGTGGTGTATGTGGGGCTGTGTGTGGTGGAGCTGCAGTACAGGAGCTCTGTGCCTGGCCACTGGTTAACGGGGCTGTTGTTCCCCAGACGTGTACATCTGGGCTTTTGAAGCCAGGGACATTTGGTATTCCTTCTGGGACTCTGGATAAGTTTCTTGCCAGTCTGAACCATCCTGTTGAAGTCTTAAATCTCAGGAGCAGGCTGTGCTGTTAATTGTATTGGTTAGTGTGTTTCAAAATCAAGTCTCCATGGGTTAGTTTGCAGGAGAGGGTTTGGGCCTCAGTGTTGATCTGCTCGACCTCCCCTGTCAGAGGTGCTCCACCTGCAGCTCTGTGGAGAACAGGGCTTCAGGTGTCCATGTTTCCTGGCCAGCTGCAGCTGCCTGGGATGCAGCAGTTGGTCTTACTCCCTCCCATGGCCCTTCCTTCCCTCTGCAGATGAAGAATGCCAGCTACAACCTGGATCCATACATTCAGGAGTTTGGGATCAAGGTGAAGGATGATATGACGGAGGTGACAGGGCGCGTCCTGCCAGCTCCCATCCTACAGTATGGAGGCCGGGTAAGTGGGGCTGCCTGGGATGGGCTGCACTGTGCAGGGAGATGCTGTCCACACCTGGAAACACTGCTTCTGAACAAAAGTTGTTAGAGCTGGAATGTTTTATCAAAGTGCCTTGGCTTTGAGTTTTTTGCAATATAACTGGTTCTGAAAGTTGTAGCCAAGAGTCATTGGTGATGAGATGAAGAGGAGAGGGGTGCTCAGCATAGGGCAGCTTGGGTGAACTTTCTGTCACTGCTGAGGAGCTGAGGCTGTGGATTGCCCATTGCCAGGGAGTCAGCTCCAGCTCCAGCACTGGGACAGGGAGCACAGCCCCAGCCCATGCAGGGCTCTGGGGCTGCGGGGCCGGGCAGGCTGTGGCTGTGCTCTGACCCTCTGTTTGCCTTGCAGAACCGGGCCATTGCAACTCCCAACCAGGGCGTGTGGGACATGCGAGGGAAGCAGTTCTACAACGGCATTGAGATCAAAGTCTGGGCCATTGCCTGCTTTGCCCCGCAGAAGCAGTGTCGAGAGGAGGTGCTGAAGTAAGGAAAGGGGCAGCCCCTGTGGGTGGGGGAAGCCAGAGGGGCCGTGGCTGCAGAGCCACACTGCTGCTCACAGGTGGGGACTGGGTGTGTGGCATTGCCACTGCTGGAGCTGCAGGGAGCTCCACTGCTTGTGGTACCAATCTGATGTGGGGTATCCAGTTCCTGTTGCTTTTGGTTTCTTCAGAGAGCCTGTTTGTCCCAGCTGCAAATGGTCCCTAAGCCATCACAAAGCTGCCAGGTTGGAAGGAGTAGCTGTGAGCTGTCAGTCAGGCTCTCCTCAATCTACTCTTTGCATCAGGGAGCTGCAGTACTGGGAGATGAGCTTTAAAGCTGTATTGAACTCTTCTAGTCTGAATCTCTGAAGAGAGAAGGAGTTCTGAGGATTAAAAGTTCACCCAATAATCTGAAATAATGTAATTCATGTAGGAAGCATCCTAACTTCCCATAGGTTATTACAGAGAAGTTTTGGGCTTTCTGAAAATCTTCGGTAGCTTAGAGAATATGCTTCTCTAGCAAAGTGACACAGAGCAGGAACAGTTTATTTGATTTAGAGAAATGGTCACTTTGTTTTTGGATTCTTCTGGGGCCTTAGGTTTCTCCTGACTGCGAGTGGATGCATTGAGGTGAGTGCTTTGTGTGTTTGGCATGGTCAGTGTTTGGGGTTTGGAAGAGCTCAGTGTCCACGTCTGCAGTACCTGGGTGCAGGTGGGAGTGACATTGCACTCCTCCCATGATCCCTTTGCAGCAGAGCTGTGAGCCCTGCGTTCCCCCTGGCTCTCATGGCATCAAATCCTTGGCATTCCAAAAATCCAGAGTGTGGCTGAGTTGTGGTAAGTGCAGGCTGGCATCAGCTTTGCAGTCACCTGGAAATCAGCTGTTGCAGGCAGCAAGTTTTTTCCCCACTGTTCCAGCTTCCTAAGGGAGAAGGGCTCAGCTCCATTGCATTAGGAAGAGTCAGTACGTGGGTAAGGGGGCACTGAGAGGGGACAGTTCAGCCCTGTCTGATCTTGTGTGCTGGGTGCCATAGAGCTGATGGCCCTGTCTCTGTGCTGTGCTGCAGCACTCGGCCGTGGGGCTCAGTGGCACAGCTGGTGTGCAGGAGGGCTCAGGGCTCACAGCTTCTCCTCCCGGCACAGGAACTTCACAGACCAGCTGCGCAAGATCTCCAAGGACGCCGGGATGCCCATCCAGGGCCAGCCCTGCTTCTGCAAGTATGCCCAGGGTGCAGACAGCGTGGAGCCCATGTTCCGACACCTCAAGAACACCTATTCAGGGCTTCAGCTCATCATTGTCATCCTGCCAGGGAAGACGCCGGTGTACGGTGCGTCTGGGGTCAGCACTCAGAGCAGGGCAGTGGGCTGGCTCAGCAGGGCTGGCTCCTGCAGGGCTGTCTCTCCCCGTTCCCAAGGGTGCTGCTGGAAGTGGTGCAGGGCTGATTGCCTTGTGCTCACCTGCTTCCTCTGCCCACAGCCGAAGTGAAGCGTGTTGGGGACACTCTCCTGGGAATGGCCACACAGTGTGTCCAGGTCAAGAATGTGGTGAAAACCTCCCCACAGACCCTTTCCAACCTCTGCCTCAAGATCAACGTCAAGCTTGGCGGGATCAACAACATCCTCGTGCCTCACCAGCGGTGCGTATGGCCACTGCCTGTCATAGTTTTGGGGTGGTACCCCAAGTCCCTCGTGGTGCTGCCTGCCTGGTTTACATGGTGAAGAGGGGGCCTTCATAAAGCAGCTCTTTGAAATGGGAGTTTGTAACTTGTTTCACCTTGTTGATAATGAGGTGTTGATGTATCCAGAGTTGGAGGTCATGGGATATCCTTGATATCATCTGCTCATCTCCATTGGGTTGTACATCACCCAGAGATGGCCCCAAAAACTGACTACTTGTTTTCTCTCCTCTCCCACCAGCTCTGCCGTCTTTCAGCAGCCAGTGATCTTCCTCGGAGCTGATGTCACACACCCGCCAGCAGGAGATGGGAAGAAACCCTCCATAACAGCTGTAAGTTCACAGCTACCTGCCCAAAACACTGCAGGATGCAGGAGCTGGAATGGGATTCATGTGTCCATGTGTTACTGCTGTCCCCATGATGACACTTCTCAGGGTGGGCCTGTACCCTGTCAGGTGATTTTATCCGAGTCCTAGGAAGTTTCCTCCCAGTCCCTTCCTGCTTCTCAGTGCAGAGAAGCTGCAGTTTCTGGGAGCTGCAGGGAGACTGGCAGCTGCCACCAGATGGGGCTCGTGGTGTGCTGACCCTGAGTGTGGCCCTGACAGTGCCAGGAGCTTGGTGCTGCATGCAGTCATTCTGGGGCATCCCTGTCCAGCTGCAGCCCTTCAGGGACCTTCCCTCTGCTGGAGAGCTGGGGTTTGGGACACGGAGGAAACTGGGGTGACTGGGCTTCTGAGCCCTTTGTGCAGGAGGATTTGCCTTTTTCTCAAATTAAAAATGAGCATCCGTGGAGCAAAGTGCTGCTTGGTGCCGGCAGGACCAGGGACAGCTTGTGCCCTCTCTTGGGCTGGGAGACACTGCCCTGTGCTCGTTGCCATGCAGGATAAGCACGTCAGCATTTTCCTATTAAGTTCTTAACTTTCCAGGACTCACAGCTCAGGTTTTCCTTGGCATGCAAATGCGTCTTTGGAGGAGTGTTTTTTTCTTAATTAGAAGGGGTTGGGAAAGGCTTTGGGCTGTTTGCTGTGGGTGGGACAGAACAGTCTGTTTCCTGGCGGCAGAGCTTCCCCTCTGAAAATATCTTTTGTGGTTTGTGCAGGACCACTGGGGCTTTTTTCTTAATTTTTGTGAAAGCTTTTTTGAAGCTGCAGGGTAGGAGAAGGGTAGAGCCTTTGAAGCAACTTGACCATGTCCTTGGTGTGTTGCTGGTTGGACAATAGCAGTGGGTCTGTGGCTGAAACTAAAGAAACAGTTTCTATTGTACACATTGGTTCTAGTGGGGGAGCCCCAACCCCAGAGCTATTTGCAAAGTGAAAGTGAAAGTGTTGGGGAGGGCAGGGGCAGCAGATTAACACTGCTCAGGATGTGGAGTCTGTGGTGCTTCCCCTCTGCTCAGGGAACATGGGGCACACTGCACAGTCACTGCTGAGTGTGAGGAATGAGGCAGCTGGGTGTTTGTTCCCCAGCATGGGCCAGCACTTGATTCACACTGTGCCCCCAGCTCTGTGTCACAGCCAAGCCCAGCTGCCCCTGAGCTGTTGCTCTGGTGTGTCTGAGGTCTGCCTGCACTGCAGTGGGAACTCCCTGCTCAATGGCTGCCATACAGTTACTCGACCTGCCACGTCCTTGGGCAGCCTGTGGCTGTCTGGGGCAGCCCCACTCCCTCTCACTGCCAGGCAGGAGAAGTGAAGCAAGGGCAGAGCAGCAGCAGTCACCCACAGCCACGGCATTCAGTGGCACCCACCAAAGTTGTCTCACTGGAAATTCCCACAAATGTTTAAAAGGGCATGGCAGAGTGTGACATCAGGAGGTGGCCATGACCAGGGATGTCCCTTTTGGACGCTGATAGCCTGTACAGCATTTGCTGTCCCATCTGATCTGTGAGTTCAGGTGCTCTGCCTATGGCCAGCTGTTTGTGTGGGAAGCAGGTGGAAGCTGGGAATGTCCCACATCCCCTCTGTCTTTCCTGGTGTAAGACATGGCCTGGCTGTCTGTCGCTGCAGGTTGTGGGCAGCATGGACGCCCACCCGAGCCGGTACTGTGCCACGGTGCGCGTGCAGCGTCCTCGCCAGGAGATCATCGAGGACTTGTCCTACATGGTGAGGGAGCTCCTCATCCAGTTCTACAAATCCACACGTTTCAAACCCACCAGGATCATCTTCTACCGCGATGGTGTTCCTGAGGGGCAGCTCCCACAGGTGAGGAACCCTCAGATCACCATTGGCCAGCAGGGCTGCACCAGCTCCCATGAAGCTCCTTAGGGTGCTCAGGGACAGCTGGGTGCTGGTGTGTCCTCTCATTCTGTGTGCCCTTGTCTCTCCAGATCCTTCACTATGAGCTCCTGGCAATCCGAGACGCCTGCATCAAACTGGAAAAGGATTACCAGCCTGGCATCACCTACATCGTCGTCCAGAAGAGGCATCACACCCGTCTCTTCTGTGCAGACAAGAACGAGAGGGTGAGTGCTGCAGGGTGCCAGGGCTGGAGGCGGCTGATTCATCCCCGTCTGAGGGAAGAGCCAGCCATGGCTTTCCGAGGGGAAATCTCACCACTGGCAGGGAGAGCTTGTTCTGAATGAAACGTGCTGCTCAGTGGACTCCTACAGCTTCATGGATTAGTCTGCTTCTAGAAGCCCAGCCAGCTGTTTGCTGTTATTATGAGTTACTGGGTGCTGATGATCCTGGTGACTCTTGAAATAGCCTCTGTCAGCTTGAAAACATCTGTTGTTTTGGTGATAGCTGGAGTTGCTGACGTGACAGTCTAAATAACCCCTTGCTTGCTCACAGCTTGTTCATGTGTGCTGTGTAGTAACATTGATTGCTGTCACTGTTCCTAGATTTCATCTGAATTTAATGGTAAGATAAGAGTCTAACCAGACTGCTCCACACGAGCAGGAAGATTTAATCTTGGGAACTAAGGACAGTTTTTGATCAGGATATAAAAGCCTCAGTATCCTCTGGCACAGACTCTAGCACATGCTCTACAGAGATCCCTGGCATTTTCCTCATCTCTGTAGTAGGATGGGTGCCTGCCCAGCCCTTACCCTGCTGCTCTCTTTCCCATGCTTTTGGCTATGTCATGCCTGGTGTTAATGCCTGGAAAAAATGCCAGCAGGCCTATTTGGGCAGGGAGCAGGGTAGGATGAGCTGCTTCTGTCCCCCCTGAATGGGCACTTGGAGTCCATCACTACATCTCAAAGGGGGATGGGGACCCTCTACCATGGTCCTGGGGCAGGGCAGCTGAGTTAAGGACAGTGCTCTTGGCCACTGGAAATAACCAAACTCTGCAGTGCTTGGATCTCTTTCTATTCCCTGCAGATTGGGAAGAGTGGGAACATTCCAGCAGGAACAACAGTGGATACCAACATCACCCACCCCTTTGAGTTTGACTTCTACCTGTGCAGTCATGCAGGCATTCAGGTACCGTGCTCCAGTGCTGGCTCTTGGGATACTGCTGAGTTTTTGGCTGCTGTTACAGATTGTCCTCATGCATTTGTCCTGGCAGGATTTGCAGATAGTTGGATCTGAGCTGCCACTGCGGTGGTTTGGCAAGCAGGTGCAGGGTCTGTGCTGCTACTGCATTGTGTGGCACGTACTCGGTTTCTCTCCTGGAGCCAAGGGTCTCTCCTAAGAGATTTTCCTCCTTCAGAGCAGCCAATTCAGCAGCTTGTCAGCTGGTGTCTGAGCGTGCCGGGCTCGCCGGGGCGCCCGCTCATCAGCAGGGACCTGCTGTCTGGCCGTGGGCGGGAGAGCCAGGCCAGCCGTCCCTGCCTGCTCTGCAGCTGCCTGGCTGCAGGCAGCCAAGATTAGTCAGAAACCGGACTGGAAAAACTGCACTCGTGTAATCTGCAGCTGCTTCCAGAAGGGAGGCTGCTCAGCTTCCCCTCCTCTGTGCAGACAGCAGGAGCTGGCCTGGGTCGGTGGGGATGCAGTGGGGGATGCAGTGGGGGATGTGGGGCACAGAGGAAACAGGCACCAGGCAGCAGCATTAGTACTGCTTTGCACCTTGGTGCTAAGGGCTTTCCTGCCTCCCTGCCGTGTAGGGTTCTCACAGCAGGGAAGCACAGGCATCCCTCCTGCCTAGGCTGGCTGACAGATCATTTAGCTCAGGGAGGGGCTGATGGGGATTTGAGGCAGCTGCATCCAGGTGCCAGCAGTGTCTCTCACACCGGCCCCCTCCTTCCCAGGGCACCAGCCGGCCGTCCCACTACTACGTGCTCTGGGATGACAACCGGTTCACGGCGGACGAGCTGCAGATCCTCACGTACCAGCTGTGCCACACCTACGTGCGCTGCACCCGCTCCGTCTCCATCCCTGCCCCAGCCTATTACGCCCGGCTGGTGGCGTTCCGGGCACGGTACCACCTCGTGGACAAGGAGCACGACAGGTGAGGGGCATAGCTGTGGCTCTGGGAGGGCAGAGCCAGGCATGGGCAGGGGATCTTGATGTTTGAAAGTGCCTGTGTCTGAGAGTGCTGAGCAGAGTATTTCTTGGGAAAGACCTGCATGTAGCTGCATCCTCTTAAGGCTCAGCACAGGGGGAACAGGGATAAAGGAGAGTTAAATCCTATCCTGAGCTCATCCCAGGCTTGTGGGAGCATTCCTGGGGTGTCTGAGCATTTCCAGCTGCCTCAAGGTGCTGGAATCTGCAGTACAGGCAGGGTCACCAGCATGCACAGCATCCCTGTGCACTGCAGTGAGGTGATTTCCTGTGCTGCCAGCACTCAGCTGATTCCCGTCTCCAGGGGAGTTTCTCAGTGTTCCTGGGGGGAAAATATGAAATAATTATGCAGTGATTTCCTTGATTTTCAGTGGCGAGGGCAGCCATATATCTGGACAGAGCAACGGCAGAGACCCCCAGGCCTTGGCGAAGGCTGTGCAGGTTCATCAGGACACTTTACGTACCATGTACTTTGCTTGAAAGCCTAACTTTTGTTACCTCACTCAAGAAAGCTTTCAGATTTGTAGGAGCCATACAAAAAAGGAAGCATTGGGACACCTTGTTTTTTTTTCCAATGAGAAATCACTGCAGGGCAGGCAGTGTCGACTTGAGGCAGGAGACCAGCACCATGGGACAGAACGATCCAACACCTTTGTAGGATTGGAAGAGACTGATGACGATGATGATTATTTTTTTAATTTTTTCTGGCTTTGCAAAATTTTGACCTGACCAAACACATGAAGGCATTCAAGGGAAGGGATAAAACTCCCGGGAGGCGGAAGCAGGTTTTCATTTTTAAGATGCAATACTAGAGACTCCTGACTGTGAACTGGCGGCTTTGGTCCTCCGTTGCCCACCAGGCGCTGGTAGGTATTTTTTGTGGGGGTTGGGGGAGGGGATTTTTAGAGCCTTAAAACAGAAGACTAGATTTATAAAACTAATATTTTAGATTATGAGATGCTTTAATGGGTTGAGGGAAAAAAAAAAACAAAAACAAAAACAAAACAACTAGTTTATAGGAGAATTGTAACACTAACAGTTCCCCGCCCCCGAGTAATTCCCCCCCGGATAATGTAAGGCACCCTAGCACTTAGCTCAGAACTGAAAACTGTCTTCCTTGTGTTACAAGCTAGTCAGCTGCTGCCGCTCAAAGCAACAGTCACAGACTTTTCCATGGGTGAGTGCCTTACTATGATGCTGCAAAATTTCAATGTTTTTAATCTTGTAAGGAAACTAGTAATCTTGTCTTGATGGTGGTCCATATTTCCATCGGAAGGAGTTAATTTCTATGGTCCTCAGTTGCAGTTTGTGTCAGATCACGACCTCACGGTGGTTAAACCCCATTGAAAGATGTGCACTTTCATACAGGACACGTTTAATGGCTGCTGACCCATTTTTGTTTCCAATGTACTACTTGTTATTTAAAACTGTTTCTGACAAATGGGGGCATCTCCATCCCATTAGGACAGAAAGCGCTATCCATGTTTTTCCTTCTTTTATTCCCCTTCCCCCTAATTTTTATGATGGACACCGGGATTTTTTTACTAAACATTATTTTTATACGATATTGAGTCTGTTGCCAAAATCCACAAGTCATTAACATTCTCAGAGTTTACATCCCCACACTTCCTGAGGCTGTGTGCTCACACCACAGCTCTCCAACATTTCTGTCCCACGAGTGCTGCCGACTGCAGCCTGTGCTGTGCCAGGTGCTCCACAGTGCCCATTGCCCATGCATTTGGCATGTGTCTGCCCAGGCCGGCTGCTTTCCCACCTACCACATCCCCACCTCCAGCACCTCCAGGCTCTCACCCTCTCTGCTGCTAGGTTTTGCTGCTCTTTGTGTCATCGTATCACTGCTCTCATGCCCAGGGTTTTTATTCTGAAAGCACACCAGATTGTTCCTTAGAATGATGAAATCCCTGTTGTTGTCAGGGGGGAAACTCCTGATTTGTGCTTGTACCAGGAAAACAGCCTTTTTCCCCACAGGAACCTGGTCACTGCTTTTCAGACCCGTTTTGCTGCACAGTGACCGTACGCTCGGTGGCGGGGCCGTGGTGGCAGCTCAGTACCAATATCATCCGGGCACATTATCTGGGCTTTTTTCTATGAAAGTGTTCACAGCGCTTCCTTCAAGAGACAAACGAGGCGCACGCTCCTGCCACGTTCTGAGGGGAAGAGCTCTGGTATCATTTTCCTGCCGAACGCGTTTCCCAGGCGGCCCCACGCGAGCGCTGCCCCTGGCCCGCGCGCGGACAGAAGCACATCTCCACCTCTTTGGTTTGTACTTTCTGATGTTGAAACTTGCCTTGCCTTCATGAAAACCACACCGGTCATGTTGGCCCATTGAGCTGTCCTAACCCCGGGAATTCACTCTTCCCGTTTTCTTTTGGGGCAACGTGTTTGTGAACAGTGACAACATCACTATGCTATGCAAACTAAGTGCTGAGCCCACTGATGTCACGTTTGGTGAAGATCCTACGTTTAGCACAGTCCTGTTTTCCTCAAGACCACACTGTTTGGTTCATATCCTCCTTTGCACCTTGTGTCAACCTCCACTGCTGTATATCCTCAAGGTGACGGGGAGGAGACCAGGACCTATCCGTGGTCAGTAGGTAGGGAACTCTTAGGAAGGCTTTTAGAGCGTAGGGAACACATCAACACTAAGTGTCAACATGAGAAGCCTACATTCCTCTACACAAGTGCCTGCATAGTGACACCAATCAGCACCTCCATCTCATCCTCCGAACTCTGACTTCTGTTCATTGAAAGCAAAACAATCTCAGAGGGGCTGTTCCCGCTCACCTGGTGTTAGAAAGCTCCTCATTAAGAATAAAATCGGGGTCAAGGTCAAGGTTCTCTCTGCAAATCAGTTTGTTCACCAGCATTACACCGGAACGCGCCTGGCTGCTGCTCTGCAGTGAGGGGCAAAGGTATTTTGGTTCCTCGTTTTAATTTTAGTGTTTTAGTTGGGTCTAGAATTCTGAAATGTCTTTTAGTAGCTGTGGCATAGCACGTGCCATTTTTAACCATTTGAAAAGAGATAGTGTGGGCATTTACAGAAACAGCTTGTTGCTCTGTAACAATTTTTTTTAACCTTGAGACTTGAAATGTTAAATGGACCTTTAAGATTTGCACTCATTTGTAAGGTGGCTGTTCATAGAAAACTATGAATGAAGACTTGCTGATGTAGCACCTACTTTTAACAGCAATTTTAACTACACAAAAGCTTCACAGCTTCTGAAACTCTCAGCTGTTGACTTGCAGATCGTGTTCTGCCCTTATTTCACCCTCTGCGTTGGGTTTTCATGGTTTTGGATAAACAAAAAAGCCAAACTCAGTAGCTGCTGTGCCCTTTAAACCCTGTTTCCACTTTGAAGAAGTTTAGAGAGGTTGGAGTGACCCGCATGTTTTCTATACCGGACTATGCACCGTACCCTCTCTGCGCTCCGGCACCGGCATTTCTCCCCCTCTCTTGTCTGAGATGCAACCGAGTAGCTGCATGTTGAGGTGCGTTTTGCTGCCTGTAGCAGATAGGTGTTACCCCAGGTACATATCAGGATCTGTAGTTAGCCACAAACCCCACACAGGCATCCCGACCAGCTCCGAGTCTCTGCCTTCTCGAGTTCCACCTGCGCCTGGAAGCGTTGCCGAGTGCACGCAGCTCTGTGGGAAGAGGAGTAGCTTTCATTTACCTGTAGAATGCTATTGTTTCCCTTAGCTCATATCTGAGCAGAATGGGGGTGGGAGGGCTGCTCTGCCCTCTCCCCGCAGCTTCCAGGGCAGTCAGGGTGTTCTGGGATCGCACACGATGTCTCAAACAGCCCCAAGCATCCATTGCCGAAGGTTTTCTTCTTGGAAAATCAGTGTGAAATAAAAGAATGTGATTGTTTCAGGAAGGGAAGCCAGACAGCAGGAGAGCAATAAACAAGTGAAATTCATATCTTGCCTGAGTGATTTGCACTTCAATAGTTGTGAAAGAAAATTTCCAGGACTCCAGTGCTTTTGTGTTTGATTTCCAGCCCCTTTCGTACCTCCTTTCTATGAGCAAGTGTGGGACTGTACATAGGGTGTTTACAGGATGCTCCATTTGGGTTGTTATTTTTCTTGTGGGTTTTTTTTGCTCTAGCTTGAACTCTGTATGGTCCATTTGTTAAATAACCGTGAACACTTGATGTACAGTACTTACTAAACAAGCGGCAGCACAAAACTTATTTTATTAAGAAAATATGGCTTATATTTTAAAGGTTGAATATCAATTTTTTTTTTTGTATGTGTGGAATTAAGACTGGTGAAGAGTAACAAAATCCTTGGATTAGGCCAAAAGAAAATACTGTAAGATCCTAACCACCTCTTTATTAAAGAAAGCAGTATGATTAAAGAGCTCCAGAACATTGTATTTATATTGGATTTGATTTAATTGCCTTTGTGGATTTTTTTTTTTTTTTTGCCTTGGTCCTGATTTTTGCTTGCAGCTTCGACTTTGCAGTCCCAAGTGTCTGTTACCCTGTAACTGTTGGCAGAAGACCTAAATAAAAGCAATGTGAATATGTCGGGGTGACACTCCTGAGTCACATTGGTGGGGAAGGGACATGCGCATCCCAGGCATTCCCTCGGGAAAGGCTGGGGGACAAACAGGGAAATGCTGACTGGAGCTGAATTGCATCAGACACTGCAGAGGATCCAGCACCCCTCTCTGTCCAGATCTCAGTTCAATGAGAGAAACACTTAAGAAAACAAATACGTGCTTAAAACTTCTGGGAATACAGTACAATTCCACTTTTTATTAAAATGTCCCCTGAGAACTGACTGATTTTGGGCTCCTGGGTTATTAGATAACAGAAATGTTCATCAAAATCTGCTGTTCCTGCAGCCTCACTGAATGCTTCAGGGGCTCTTGGTTCTGAGGTGCTTTAAGGACAGATTTCAGACTCCTTTTGCATTGAGGTTAAACTTGATCCTCTGGGTTTCTGCACTGCCTCATCTTTTGCATTTCCCATCATGTTTTACATTTCCCAGCTTTACAAATCTTGCAAACATCGTAGTCTTCTCCACTGCCAGCAGCTTACAGTTGAGTTTTAGGGTCCAGAACTGGAGGTTGTTTACCATCCTCTGAGTTCTTGCTGGAGAAGTTCTTTGTTTTACCTTACAAAGATGCAAGGGCAGACCTTAAGCCAATGAATGATTTAGCAGTTGAGCTCTAACTAGGTTTTTGAATAATGCCAAGGAATTTTAAGGAAATGCTAATGGCATGCAGGCACTCGTCAGTTAATTTACTTAACTGCAGCACCAGAAAGTTCTGTCCTGAGCTGGGCACCTGTGCAGGTCCTGCACACATCCAGCTGCTTTGTGGCTTCTATCTCCTATTTTAAAAATAATCTTTAGCAGTTTTAAAGGGGCTTTTCCTGTGTGAGGTACAACAGCAAATTGTGCCTTGTGCAGCTGGGTCTGGAGTCATGGAAAACAGGTCAGAAAACTGGTTTCAAGTGTTAGATTAGCATTTGAGCCCCGGCCCTGGTGCTGATTACAGTGCCCGAGCTGTGGGAGCAGATGTGCTGCCCCTGAGGGATGTGTGTGTTTGCAGAGATGCCTCTCTCCCACGTATCTGCTTCATCCCGCAGATCACATTTCCCACTCCCCATTTCAGTTAAGGAAATATTCTAGTAGGTTACCTTTAATTTGCATGGGTTTAAAATCCTTACTGTGTCACTTCCCTGATAACTAAATTTATGCTTTTAAAGACTAATTCAGCTGGGAATCTTCAGGATGGTAATTCTTAATAATGACCCTGACATTTGGATTATGGATCTTTAACTTCTGTTGGCCCAAAATTCCAGTTCTTTTGTACTTTCCCTGTTGTTTCCCAGGGGGAAGGGCCCTCTCAGTACCAGAAAAAATGACATTGTTTCTTCACAATGAGTAGCAGGTTCAAACCCACTTGGAAAAGTCCCAATATACTGTTTTTACCAAAAAAAAAAAAATCTTTTGAGGGCAGAGGAAATAAAGGTGTCACTGCCTGACCCAGCACTGAGCCTGTTGCATCTGTCACATTCTAATCTCTTCCCCACATGCCATTTGCCCCTTTCACCCCTCTGCTTGTTTGGTGCCAGTTTGTATAAAATATCCCTAACACAGCGGTACTGAACATTGCTAAAAAGTCTCAAAAAATGAGGATAGGGCAAGCATAAGCTCTGAATTTATGTTGATACAGTGAATCATCAAATCATGAATCATGGAATATCCTTAAATTGGATGGGATCCACAGCGATCATCCAGCGCAATGCCTGGCCCTGCACAGACACCCCGACAATCCCACCCAGCGCGGAGAGCGTTGTCCAAACGCTCCTGGAGGGAGTTCTGGCAGGCTCGGGGCCGTGCCCATTCCCCGGGGAGCCGTTCAGGGCCCGAGCACCCTCTGGCTCCCGCGGCCGGACTCGTTCCGCGTGTGCCGGGAGCCCGGGGCGGGCACAGCGCGCGGGCCGCTCCCATCCGCACACGGGCCCAGGGCGCGGGGCTCCTTCGGGCGGCTTTAGTGAGGATCAAGGAGACACCAGCTGAGTTCCTTGGGGAGCGGGCTGGAAGCCCTTGAAGCCGCCGCACAGGCAGCTGCTGCGGCAGGGAGAAAACGCCGCAGACATAACGCGTTGTACTCAAACACCGCAACACCGCGGGCTCGGGAATAACCCCTCGGTGCTCCCGCGGGGCTCAAGCGTGCTTTAGCGGTGTCCCGGCCCCGCCATTCCCGCTCCCCCCGCGCTGCCCCGGCCCTGAGGGCCCCTCAGGCTCCCGCCGCCTTTCCCGCCTCTCCCCCCGCGCTGTTGCCGTGGCAACCGCGCTGGCTCGCGCCCCGCCCGCTTCCGGCGCCGCTTCCCCTTCCCCCGGAAAGGCCGGGGCGCGCGCGGGGGCAGGGGAAGCGCGGGCGGGATTTCCGGCGTGCGGGGCGCGCGCGCGGCGGGGCGGGAGCGGCCGCGCGAGCCGGGGCTGCGGGGCGGCCACGCCACTTCCGCCTCCGCCGCCGCGTGAGGGGCCGGGAGCGCCGCGAGCGGCACCGGGAGCAGTGCCGGGAGCGGCACCGGCAGCAGCGCCGGGAGCGGCCCAGCCGGGAGCGCGGCGGAGGAACCGCCGCCTAGCGCAGCCCCGCGCCGGCCGCCGCAGCCCCGAGCGGCTGCGCCCCAGCTCCATGAATGGAAATCGGCAGCGCAGGTGAGCGCGGGCCCGGCGGGGCCTGGCGGGCTCGGGGAACGGGGCCCCCGCGCCATCCCCCACAAGTCCCGGCGCCCGCCCCGGTGCCGCGGGGCAGCGGCCGGGCCGAGCCCATCCCGAGCGGGATCGGGCGGGAGGAGCCGAGCCCCGCGGGCAGGGCCCCGGTACCGGGCAGAGCCGGGGCCGAGGCGCTCCGTGCCCTGCTTGCCGTGCCGGAGGTGGAGGAGGAATTGTCGGTATTTCATAAGCGGTGTGCCCGGCTTGCGTAACCCGCGCCGTGCCGGTGCCCGAGGGACGGAGCCGCAGAGCCCGGCGGGACCGGGCAGCGCTCCCCCGAGCAGCTCCTGCCGGGCTCACACCGGGCACTTGGCCCCTGTGTGTCAGCACCTGAGTTTTGGGGCTAATTCCTGTGCCTTTGGGTGTGCTGCTGCACAATAATCATCGCGAGGGGTTATTGCCCGGAGAAGCTGTGATGCCCCATCCCTGGGCAGTGTCCAGGGCAGGGTTGGACAGGGCTTGGAGCAACCTGGGATAGTGAAAGGTGTCCTGCCCATAGCAGGGGTGAAATAGGATGGCTTTAAGGTGTTTTCTAACCCAAATAATTCTGTGATTCTATGAAAATCCTCACATTTTGGCCGTTTGATCCTTTTGCTGGGAAAGCACGTGCTCAGTATTTATCAACTTTGTGGTTTAAATGGATTTTGGGGGTTGGAGAAGGAAGTTCTGATTCAAGTTTTTCAAGATAACTTATTCCAAATCTGGCAGAAGAGTGGAGGAGGGTTCAGGGCTGGGCAGTGTTTAATCAGCAATTCCCTGGCTGTACCTCGATGGCAAAGGGAATGTCCAAAGCCACCTGGAGTTCCGAGTCTGTCACCTGAATAGGTACCACAGGTGGTGAAAATACAGGAGTGAGACTGAAGGTGTCAACACAAAACGTGCCTTCCCATCTCCATATAAGATCCTTTTCTAACATACTTGGAGATTTAAGGACAATGATGCATTTGGCTGGAAATACTCCCTACCTCAGCTGTTGCCTGGCTTGGGGTTGTGATGGGTTGACAACATTTTAAGGTGCAGGATTTTAACAATCTGGTGGAATTCATATGATGTTCTCTTACACAGTGTTAAATAAAATCTCATTATAACCTGGTGCAATTGTAGCTGTCTCCTGATAAACAGATTTGCAAGAGGAACCCATGAAGGGTTTAGTTTTCCTTTGGAGTGGATTTTCCTGTTGTTAGGCTGCAAGGTGTTGCATTTTAGCAAAGCTGCTGCAGTGTTCCTTGTGGGCTCAGGCAGTGTCCAGCACGAGGGATGGTTCTTCTGTTCCTGGGGAAGTGTTAAGTGCAGTGTTGGACACAAACCATCCTTGGTGGAGCAAATGAGGATTAAAGCTCTGTCATGGAAGAGGGAAAGACAGTGAGATGTGCTTTGTTTTCTGTGAATGAAGGGGAAACACGGGATAAAATAAGCAGAGAGGGGAACAAAGATTGAGGTGTGAGTGTGCCTGGAGTAAAGTGTGGAAGTGTGTGCCAGGACATCTTGGGTGAAGCAGGGCTGTGGGTGATGTCCTGTTTGTGTGAGAGGCTTAGGCTGAGGAATCTGGGGAGTCTTGTGGCTCTTCTGGTCCATGGAATTTGAACATCACTGAAAGAAGGAGCTGGATCTGAAGGTGGCTGCTCGGGGCGTGGGTTGTGGTGAAACCAAACTGAGGAACAGCAACAAAATGTTCGGTGGGGAAAGTGAAGTGAAGGAAAAGCTGCTCTCAGCACAGGTCAGGCGTTCCACTTCCACCAGGAGAATGTTCAGTAAAATTCCAAAAGGCAGGGAGGTTCAGCCAACAGGGGATGTTCTGTGGTGTAACCAAGTTGTGTCAGTGCCATTGTCTTCATTTCCATGTCCTACATTGTTCTTTCAAAGCTCACAGCTTTGTGTTATAAGTGTTAACTTGTGTTGGATTGGGTTTTTTAATTTCAGTTTTTAATGAGGCACTGCAGGCATCATTAATGTTCTGTTTATTTCCCATACAAACTTTGGGCAGAGAAAATCCTGAGAAGTGACTTTTCTCTCTCTGATTCAGAGTAGTGCTTTGGGAGGCCCATTAAAAGTCCCGTTTTTGTGGGTGTGGTAGAGCAGGGAAGGGGGTGATTCATAGTTGCCTTCAAAAGTTATTCTACTGTAAGATACAGTGGCAGATTTCCTCTGGAGATGCTGTGGAAGTTGTTTGACTCACAGTATGAACATTACAAATTGTTTCATCCTCAGAGCTTTGCTTCCTCAGGGGTGAAGGTGTCGAAGAGTATTTCTTGAGCTAATTTTTACCATCCAGATTTTGGTCTGTGGAAATACCTTCCAGGGAAAACTCTTGCAGGGTTTGTGTGGGCTGGCACATTCTCTTCTCCCGGAGCAATTGGGTATTAACTTCACTGTGTGCATATAAGCTGCATTTTTGGGCTTAAACCTTTTTGTATTTAGATTTTTTTTAATGGTTCAGAAGCATTGATTGTCTTTTAAATTCTCCCAAAACACTCCAGTGTGTTTTCTGTAAGTCCATTAGGGCAGAATGAGTTACCACACCAGTATTTGCTTGTGCAGTTGGCAGTCACAGGGCACAGCATCAAAATGTTGGCTTTTGATGAGTTTGAACATGACTTAGTATTCGAAACCTTGAAAAAAACCAAACCCTAAATTGCAAGGAGGAATGTTTAGAAAACATGGATTGCATTACTCATAAATAATGTAATGCCACCCAGCAAGGCCGAGTGACAGAAATGAGGCAATTCATGATTTCTGGCAGACGGCGCTCGATCATTGAGACCAACATTTGAATCAGATCTTCTCTGTGTATTTTTTTTTTAATCCAGAATTAGGTTATTTTTTGCTAGTGATAAAATTTTCTTAGAGCTCCACAGGCTGGGCCTCTGAGTAGAGGCCAGGGGCCCTGTGAAAGGGAATCTTTTATTTTTTCCCCCTCCTTGTGAGAGCTCTAGCTCTCTCCAGTGCAGCTCCAGCCTGAGGCTGGGATCGGTTCCACAAATCTGCCTCGTGTGCTTGAGCCAGCCTAAGTTGTATTTACCTGCTCATGCCTTGCTGTTGTGTTTTGGGCTGTTCCAACACCCATCCAGTTGGATTTAGATCTGTTATATAAACAAAAATAAAACTACTAAGTTATCTCTGTTATTAGAGTTTGGCTTTATAATGCTGAAGCCACAGTGTGAAAGAGGATAATTTTTTTTTCTGGAAGCTTAGTGGGGATGGCCCTTTCTGTAAGGAAATCTGCATTTCCTATTAGCATCCTGCTGGAGATCAGGGTTTTTCTTCATTCTGTAAAAACGCTGCTTGTGCCAGAAGCTGCAGCTTTTTGTACAATGGTGATTTGGAAGCATTTGCAGGTTTCTGAGCTCCTGCCCGTTGTGCTCAGGCTTTATTCCGACAGGGCTTCTCTGGTTGCTAGGTAGGTGCAGCCAGGCTTTGGATGCAGGCCAGGCTTGTCCGTGTGCTGGCTGGGCTGCCGAGGAATCGCCGTCCCTTCTGGCTGTGTTTGAGCTTGATTGGAACATCGATACTTCCATGGAAGAAAAGATTCTCACTCAGAGCTCGTTGGAACCGTTAGAGAGACTTCCACAGTGCAGCTGGGGGGGGCTTTACAATCCCAAGTCAAACCATTCCATGATCTTGAGACGTGCTCCCTTGCTGCACAAAAGCCTTCCAAGAATCTGTCTGAGACACCAGTTTTAGTTCCTGTTTGTGTGTTCATTGTTTTCTGTTATAAATCCGTTGAGTTTTAGTGCTGGGAGCTTTGCTGAGCTGGTTTTATGAATTGAGCTCTGCTCCAGCACACTGAACAGACTTGGTGTGGGGGTTTTACTTGGAATTTTAAGAACATCCTGGGCATATATCTGAAGGGAGCCTACAAGAAAAATGGAGAAGGGAGACAATTTGCAAGGCCTGGAGTGATGGGGGGGATGGCTTCCCACTGCCAGAGGGCAGGCTTAGATGGGATATTGGGAAAAAATTCTTCCCTGTGAGGGTGGAGAGGTCCTGGCACAGGGTGCCCAGAGAAGCTGTGGTTGCCCCATCCCTGGAAGTGTCAAAAGCCAGGGCTTGGAGCAGTGTGGGACAGTGAAAGGTGTCCCAGCCATGGCATGGATGGGAATGAGGTGATCTTTAAGGTGCCTCCAAGCCGAACCATTCCATGATTCTATGGTATGTATGTACCTGGTGCTGTAATGGCAGAATATTGGTTTCTTTAACACAAAAAGGTTTCTCCTCTCAAATTTGTGGGCAGCTGAGCAATGCAGAACTCTCTGGAAGCACCGAGGAGCTGCTCCATCCCCTGTGGAGGAGGCCTCACAGTGCTGCTGCTTTGAGAAAGGTTTTTCAGCCTTGACCCACTTTGTTTTTGCAATGGTTAAAGGACTTGAAGGAAAGGATCTGCCACTCGGGCATCCTGTACTCAGTAGAATAATAGTACTTTGAATATTTTTGGTTTGTGTGTTTATTTCCATGGGCTTGACACAGGACTTAGGCATGAGGTTGGGTGAGTCACCGATAGATCGGCGGCAGAACCATCCCCAGAGCGTCGCTGGTTATTTGTGTTTTATTGGGCTTTGAGTCACAGCTCTGAGGCCACTGACACAAGATTTTCACAACAGAATCTGGCAAGTCAGTGTCTCTTCAAAGCAGGGTCTTCTCAGCGGGTGCCCCTGTATTTGGGCAGTACTGGCATACTCATGTTTTTAAGCTAATTTGTCCAAGGGAGCATATGATTCACACAATAATAGCAAAATAGCTGCATTTTTTTAAATTGCACCTGAACAATGTGTAGACCTGCACTTCTGATTCATTTATTGGTCACTTAACTCCTGTTTGCCAAAAATCTGGGTTCTAATTTCTTCCAGGGTGAGAGGGACACGCAAGGCTGACCAGACTAAAAGAACCTTTTTAATGTTATCTTTATTTCATCAGTTTTGTTACTCTCTCCTCCAGATAGGAACTAAATATAAACTGTGGCGTGCATGTCTTCAGAATATTAAAACAAACTGTTGATTTGTTTATGCCACTCAAATGTTTAGTAGTAACTTTTTTGCTTATGCTTATATTCTGCAAATATAGCTGGAGTAAATTCTAGGGCTGCTTTTACTCACGTGAGAGTATTAAAATGAAGGGAAAGTTGAAGAGAGCAGATGCTTGGAACAAGTTTTGCATAAGCAGAGTCTGTGAGCGGGTTTTAAATGATGCTTCTTGCTTTCTGTTTTGTTTTATCTTGTGGCTCCAAGCCAGCCCCACTCAGAATTTTTCAGTAGTTTTCTGGGTAGAGCCAGACAAATGTTACAGAGGAACTTGGCTTTGATGTTCACCTGTTCTTAGGACATGATTATTTCCTTCAAGATAATACAGGGGCTTTTACAGAAATTGTGGAGGTTAATCAAAAGGCAAATAAAAAACATTTTCCCCAGCGCTTGACATTTTAACTCTGCTATGAAAATGAGTGGGCTGGAATCGCTGCCTGCGTCACCGAGTGGGAGGAGAGGGGAGAACTTTGCACTACCTCGCTCAAATGCTCCCAAAATCAGGACATTTGTACCACGAGTAACTTCTTAAAACTCAGGCTACCAAGCATTTTGGGTTTATTATTGTTTCTTAACTGGAAAGAGGTGCTTTCAAGTGGAAATACCAGTAGAAATTCTGGGAAATGGGCTGTGTTTACTGCCCTGTTTGGTTTGTAAGGCATGAGTAATGCAAATCTTGAGTGGAGGGTTCTCACCCAAATGATGCAAAGCAAATTAAATAGGTGAGAATGGAACAAATCTGGGCAGGTATTTTAGCTACTTTATTTTAGCTATTTTTTTATTTCAGCTGCTTTCAAAATACATATCTCATTGCAGATTTAGATGTTTCTCTGAGCAGTTCTGGGTATTCTTTTCTAGCCTACAAGTAATCAAGAGTTTTACAATCCTGTTCTTAATCTGAGTCTTTACTCTTCTGGCAAATTGGCTTTATGGGGGCAGTTAGATGGGAGGTAATGGTCTTACTCTTCATCCATTTTCAGCCAGCAAAGTTCAAGAATAATCTGTCTCCCAAGACTAAGCTGATATTGGCACTGAAATGAAGAGTTTATCTCCAATCCTGTGCATCAGTCTAGAGCTACTTCTGTAGCCACTTGGTTATTACCAGGGTGTTCGGCAAAGACTTGTAAAATATTCTGTGTTATTTTTGGGGTTGTTTTTGTTTAAGGGTTTTTGAGCTTTGTTTTGTTGGTTGTTTTTTTTTTTTTTTTCTTTTTGTTTTGGATTTTTGGTTGGGTTTTTTTAGGAAATCTGAACAAAACCTCCTGATTTTATTCATGCTGATCAGTGAAGCTCATGAGTAAGAGAACAGTCTAGATGTAGGAGGAGGATTAAGGATTAATAATGGGAAAGCAATTGTTTGGAATTCCATGCTGTTGGAGACAGCTGATTTCCTTTCCTCGAGTGTGCTGGCGCTGGTGCTCACCTGCTTGTCGTGGGAGTTAGTTTAGGGGACTTTTTTGTTGTGCTCTTCTCCTAATCTGTGGGATTTTTCCTTTGCAGGACCCGTGGGGGCACAGCCCCTGCTCATGGTGCCCAGACGTCCCGGCTATGGCACCATGGGCAAGCCCATTAAACTGCTGGCCAACTGCTTCCAAGTTGAAATCCCAAAGATTGATGTCTACCTCTATGAGGTGGATATCAAACCAGATAAGTGTCCTCGGAGGGTGAACAGGTGAGAAGATACATTTGTAAAATGCAAATTGTAAATTATACCAATGGAAATGTTGAGGAACATCAGGAGCAGTGAAAGGGAGATTTTCTTTCCTTTTCCCCACCTCCCCGCTGGGAGGTGAAAGTGCTGCTGCTCATTGAGCTTGAAGAGGAAGTCAATATTTATCATCTTCCTGAAGTACTTTGGGGTAATATTGCCTGGCCAGGACGTGGTGCCTGGAAGCTGCTGCTGTGCAGGAAGGCTGCTTTGCATGTGCTGAAAGGAAAGTGTTTCCATTCTGTGCCACTGAAACACCAAGACCTCCCAAAGAATTCAGATCCCAAAGGCCTGTTACACTTGGAGGTGTTCCAAAAGTTTTATCTACTACTTGCATCAAGAAGCATTTTTGTATAAGCTGAAAATTTCATCATGGTTTTTCAAGTGTAATTCCAGTGCTTGTGTCAGGTTAATTTTTATTGCCATCAATTTATAATAAAGTGAGGGAGGCAAATCTGTAATTGTGTGTAAATTGGATCAGACTTTTACATGATTTTGTAGAAACTCAGGTTATTAAGGACTTAAAGCCAAGCCTGTTTTGTTAGGGCATCTCATGGTTATAACCAGTGTAGGCAGAATTCAAAACTCTCATCGAGGAGCAGATAAACGTTGCTGCAGACAGCACAGTGAACTGGCTGAGCTTCCACATGAGGGTTTGTTCTGTTTTTTCACAGTACCAGTTTGTGGGTTTTTTCCAAGGTAACAGTGTTCTTGTTTTCCATCAGAAAGATGATACAAAGGCCTTGGTAATTTCTAGGAGTTTCTGAAATTATTTCTGTACCAATATTCCCCAGTATTTGAGCATTTGCATTGATTCTGATTTTATTCTGTAGTGTTTATTTAGTTAAAGTACGTGAAGCACCTTTTGGAACAGCAGTGGGTGTTTATAATTCACTCAAGTATTGTTTATTGCAACTACTTCAGCAAAACACCTGGGGGTGGGAGCCAGCTTGGGTCTGATCCTTCTTTAGAAACATCTTCAATGCAAATATCCCCTTTTCCAGGGACGTGGTGGACTCTATGGTGCAGCATTTTAAAGTGACAATATTTGGGGACCGTAGACCAGTTTATGATGGGAAAAGAAGCCTCTATACAGCCAATCCACTTCCTGTGGCCACTACTGGGGTAAGATAACTGGGAACATGTTTTATTAATAGCTTCATAGGAAAGGAAAAAACCCAACTGCTGATTTCAGAAAAGCTGAATGCATCTTACAGTATATGTACTGAAACTGAGTCCTTCTGATATATTTCCTGCAAATCCCATTGTGTGTAAATGTTCATGTAGTAATTGCATTCAGAACTTCCTGTATAATTAGTAGCTGCTTTCTACAGCAAAATCTATTAAAACATTTCGTTTTACAGACTGTAACACATGATCTTATGATGAATTGAAAAAACAAGCCAAAGTTTTTCTAGAATGTATTGCTTTATGATTTGAGGTGACAAAAAGTTATTCTATCCTCTTCTGCTTGGTCAGGGCCCAGTTCTCTTCACTTTGTGCATTTGATAATGTACTTTCATCAAACGTGCTGTGTCTTCAATATCTGAGTTTTTGAGTCTCTGGCCCAGTTATGGGAAGGAGTGGAATCTCAAGGCTACCAGACTCCAGATTAAAAAGCTGTTTTTTATTTCTTTCTTTTCTCCCCTGCCCAGGTGGATTTGGATGTGACACTACCCGGAGAAGGTGGAAAAGATCGTCCCTTCAAAGTGTCAATAAAGTTTGTTTCTCGGGTGAGCTGGCACTTGCTGCATGAAGTTTTGACAGGAAGAACCTTGCCTGAGCCTCTGGAACTAGACAAACCTATCAGCACTAACCCTGTTCATGCTGTCGATGTGGTGCTACGACACCTCCCCTCCATGAAGTAGGTTCACTGTCTTCCTGCAGTCTGTCTTTACCTGAAGTATCCCCACTGGGAGACCTTCATCCCCATTTCTTCACAGGTGAAAAGAGAAACTGTTCATTCCCCTCTGCAGCACAGCTGGTGAGCTGAACAGGGAGCTTACAGTCAGTCCTGTACAAGTGTTTCTGTAGGCAGGGCAGGTGATGTGTGTGTTGGAAAAGATCAAGAAACATCAGGCATTTATAATAGGCCTTCACAGAAATGCTGAGAGGTTCCAGTGAGCTGCAGCACTGCTGTCCTGGTTCTGCTCAGCTTGAACCAAGTGAGGGCAGTGCCTGTGCAAAGCAGTCTCTTTAATCCATTGGTACACTGTCACCAGTGCATGCTTCTCATGTCTGAAATACATGGCTGGGACCAAGACCTGTCCTAACAAAGTCTCGTATTTGTTATTTTATCTCAGAACCCTGAAATTTAGAGAAGGCTAATTTTGCTTGATTTGGTTAATGAAAGTTACTTTTGAAGCTTTTTGGCTTTAGGCAGCACAATGGCTTTGCTCTGAGCAGATTTCTGATAGGTTTCACTGATAGCTCTGATAGGTTTCACTGCGTGTAGCTGACAACCAAAAAAAGTCCCCTGTGGTTTTGTGGAATCCAGTGTTCCTCAGCTTCCCCAGATCTGAAGATGTTAACCTCTGTACCAATGCCTGTGCATTACAAAACAGGAGGTGTGGAGGCTCAGGAGCAGCTGTTTTCTACCTGTGAGAGAAACTTAATTTCATCTAGTTCTTTGTTTCCCCCGTACTTTTTGCTTCTCTCAATGTATCTTGTATTCAAAAGTTCCCTATGAATTAGGAAAAATAGTATTTAAGGGTCAGACCAGTATAGACAAGGCTGTTGTACAGAATCTCCTATGGTGGAGATCCCACTTTTAGAAGCAGAAAATCAGGAAGGGTAAGTTAACTTAGTTCTTGATTTGTTGTAAAAACTGAAAGTGGTTTGTGCATTGCTAAAAGTAGTAAATGTTTTTTGTCTAAATTTAAAAGCACTGCAATAGGAACAGAAGCATTCAGGGTATTTTGTTTATACTTGCTTCTTGGCACAGATTGCTGGTGCACAAAATGCCAAAGAATAATAATGCCGTGTGTTATAATCTTTGTTACATGAATTTGATGTTTGGAAAACGAGAACATAAATGTGTGGCCACCTGTTTCACCAGGTACACCCCTGTGGGCCGCTCCTTCTTCTCAGCCCCAGAAGGCTATGACCACCCCCTGGGAGGGGGCAGGGAGGTCTGGTTTGGGTTCCATCAGTCTGTCCGACCTGCCATGTGGAAAATGATGCTCAACATCGATGGTACGTGGAGATTCAGGGCTGAGATTCAGACCAGACATGCATGGTAAAGGCTACCTAGAAATTCTAGTCTGTTTTCCTTGCATTTGTCATCATGTCAATGTTTGAGCAGAAATTTAGCTGCCATATAAAAACCAATATCCCTGTAGAAGAAGGAATTGCACAGGGCTTGTTTTCCTGCTTAACTTCAGTATTGGTGGATCCCCAGTGACAGAGTCAGGTTGCCTGCACTGTGTCTCTGTGCAGCTGTACACAGTGAGTGGTGCTCAGTACTTCCAAGAAAACTCTGTAAAACATACCCCAAACACTTCTCTGAATAGGGCTGATTGGAATAGGCTTTCTTATGCAAAAGGATAAGCTCTGCAGCACTGTATTGAGTCCCAGATGAATGGATCTGAGATCAACTGGTGCCTGTGTCAGACTCCCTCGTCCTGTGAGCACTCAACTCTATTTATTTGTTAAACCCTCATTGAAAAGTGTCAGTGGTGGAGATGCAGGTGCTGCCTGAGGTTTTCTCTGATTTGCATTCGGTTCTCACTGTCTTTGAAATGCTTTATAAACCCAAGGTAAATTGTCTTGCTCTACACTGAGCACTCCAAGTCAGGTTGTGCTTGGAGCATAATAAAATATTGCAGATGTTGAGCTGTCTTGCTGAAAATTTGCAAGTCCATGTGTTCTGGTTTGCATAAATTGTGGGTGATTCTCGTGTGACTGAAGTCACACAGTTTGTTCTTGTAAAATTGCCTTTCTAACAGCAGCTGTGGTTTAAAAAAAATGAATGTAAAAATCTCAACCTGTCCCAAAAAGAACCAGTGCTGGTGTCTATATGCAAGGTACTGAGAGATCTGTAGTTCAGGTAGAAGAGGATGAATTTACACCAATTGATAATGTACTGTGCTGTTACTTTGTGAGACAAGTTTTTCTTACCAGCATTAGCAAGTGTAGTAGTAACTCTTGGAGTAGAAGTTTTTCAATCCTTCCTGTGAATGAGAAATTTGAAGCCCTTTCTAAGTGGTGATTCACAAAACTGTTGTTCTGCTTCCTCATTTGAGGCTGTGAAATTGTCTTCAAATCCCATCACTGTAGGTTTTTCTCTTGTTTAGTTGGATGAGGTTCTCCATGGAAGTGTTGCTGTGGGAGACAACCCACACACAGCCAGGGTGGGGAGAGTGAGGATTTGGGGTCACTCAGAAATCTGGAGCAGTCTCAGGCATCTGGAGGTGTTGGTTGATGCCTCATGTGAGGCTGGTAGGCTGCTCAAATGACACACATCTGAAGAATGTTGGGTTGTATGAGCACAGATGTGTGGCAGGTTTGGTACATGAGATCTGGAAAATTGATAAATGCTTGTTGAGTATTTCTCTTCTGTTGTTGACATTTAAAGTTTTAAATGTGTGGAACAGTTTGTGTCTGAGCTCTGTCTAGTCCCACCTCGCCCTTCCTGCCAAAGGTGTTGTTTCAGTTGCTTATAACTTTGTTAAGAAGGTAATTTATGATTTATAATAAGTCAGCTGTCCTGCTTAAAACCAGTATATTGTCCCTTAAAGTGATAGTGTCATTAGCATGTGGGGAGGGGAGGAGATGTGAGTAGATCAAGGGTTCCACTCCCCCCTACACCAACACAATTTGTGCATAGTCAAAATAGTGCTCAAGTCTACACCAGATATTGTTTCAGTAATTGAGCAGATTGTGTAACTGACAAAATTATATTGTATGTTGAATTATGCTAGCTTTTAATATTCAAAAGTCTGTGGTAGAGGGATATTAATCCTGTCTCTGCAGCTTCATACAGAGGTAAAAGAGAATGTCTCTCTGGGGTGTTGCAGCTTTCTAGAAATAAGTGTTCTCTGGGGGAAAAACCCTTTTAAACCCCTGAAATTCCAGGTAGTAGCAGGATGACTGTACTGGAGAAAGATGTGTCACTGTAGACTTTCTGCTGGCTTTTTGATATTTTACTCTTGCAGAACTCACTGTTCTGTTTCTAAATGTGCCTGAGGTTTACGTGGAATTCTAAGAAATTTTGATGTATGAACTGCTTCACAATACCTTGACTGGGGTTTTTTTACACTTCATATTTTGCTCTTTGTAGTTTCTGCCACTGCCTTCTACAAAGCACAACCCGTAATTCAGTTCATGTGTGAAGTCCTTGACATTCATAATATTGATGAACAACCAAGACCTCTGACTGATTCTCATCGGGTAAAATTCACCAAAGAGATAAAGGGTGAGTAGAAATGGCTTGGTTTTGTTCTAGGAAACACAGTAAAGTTAATTCTAAGGGAATTGTTTTAACTGGAAGCCTGCTTAACATGGATCAGAAGGGCCTGGAACTGCCAAGAGAATTGTAGTATCCATGTGTGTAGCTCTAATCCTGAGACAAACAATGCAGCTCTGCAGAAATGGGAGCTGAAAAACATTCCCAGTGGCTTAGAGGGAAAGAGGGAGCACGTTGTTCATTGCCTGGGCAGAGGTAAGTGGCTGGTGCCAACCTCCCCTAACCCAGGGTCCCTGAGGCCACCTGGCATTATTGTGTGTGAGCTCCTGTTGTTTCAGTGCTGTGGCAAAGTGAACATTGATTTCAGGGCTGACATTGATGCTTTGAAAGAGTGTTGTTAGAGTGAATTCTAATAACTGATTACCTTGTGGAAAAATAAGTACCACTCGCAGCTGAAGGCCAAATTCCATTCCAAAGGAATTGCATAAGCTGCTGGTTTGAGTGGTTTCACTCCATATATGCTACTTGGGTTTGTATTTTCCCATATCCTTCATTCCAGTGTAAATTGCAGAGAGAAAAGCCTTGGAGGAGCTCAGCTCTTAAACACTTGATGCAAGATTAGACTCTACTGAAATACTGGGCAGCTAAAAAGTAAATTTGAACTGTAGTCATAAAGGGATGTGCTCACAGAAGAGTCATGACTGAAAAAAGACAGGAATTATTTTGTACTAGTCCTAGCATGCCCCCTTTTACATCTGCCTGTCTGCCTTAATTCTGTAGGGCAGGTAACTGGAGGTTGAGAAACTGCTTCTGCTTGATCTCAGGTGCCTCAGAGGCTCTGTTGCCATGGTCAGAAAATATTGAAAGTTATCCCTTTGCTCTCAGACTCGTCTTTGCTGCTGTAGGGTCTGAGAGCTCCAGCCAGGACGTGACCATGTACAGCAAAACAAGCCCTGCATTAGAGCTGGCTGTGTGTGAGCAGCACTGGGGGAGGGCACTGCCTTGGTAGTGTCACAGCAGAGTAATGACAGAGCAGGGAATGGGTTCCAGATATCTCTGTGTTCATCAGCCCTTGTCTGTGGTCACAGTGCCCCATGGTTTCTTTTCTCTATTTTCTCTTAATGCCATGTCAGGGCAGTGGTGGTTTATTTTTACTGTGCTGTCCTCTGAGTAATACTGCTGTTCTTGATGCAATTAGTGTTGTCAGGGAGCAAGGAGGTACAGTCAGTGCTTCTTTGTGATGTCTGTGTCCCCAGTAAACTAAACACAGTCTGGTGTCTGGTACCTAGGGACCTGATTTTGGGTGATGTTCAGTCAGTGGTCCACAATCCACACAAACCTCAACAGGATGAGCCATCCAGCTGCTCTCTCAAAGGCCTGTAGTACTAGACTTCACTAAAATTAACCTTTACTACTGGAGGTGAATCCTTTGAGTACCCAGGCTTTGTTTTTAGCTGCTTTCTGTCCTGTGGAGCTGGGGAAGGACAGCAGCGTGTGGATGCTGCGCAGCCCTCGTGTGATAAGCTCCGTGCTCCCAGCAGATGTTGAGGCTGCTCTGTGTGAGCAGCACAGTGTGTGCACAGTCACAGCAACAGCCCCCAGAGCCTCCTGGAGCTGCCACTGTCATGATAATCGTGGGCAGAGATAAGTCTGGAGAGGCTCTAGTGTGTAGGCTGGGTGCTTTGAGACGAGATTCTCAACATGCAAAATTAAACTTGGTCAGTGAAATTAAAGAAAATTACAGAATGAATGTGGACACAGAGCTGGGGGGAAGATGATAAAGTAGAAACCTGCTTTTGTCCTTTTAATTTCAATTACATTGGAACTGATAATTTGGAGAGATACAAGACTGAGAACGAGAACACAAGGATATGGTGAAAACTGCTGTCCGAGTTCAGTCAATGCTTTTTAGATGAAACTGCTGAATGAAATTCAGAAGATATTGAACATTAAATATTTTACGTCATGATTTGTGAAGATAATCACCAGGATTAGTCAGAACTCAAATTATAATGAAAGTAAAAATGTTTGGCGAATAATAATTTGTTTGTGCTATTTGATGCTGACCCCAAAGCTGTTATGTTCTATCATTTAAAACCTTGTGTTTCCTGTGTATATGTTTGTGTAGCTATGGCATCAGTTTTTTTGATGCTTTTATGCAGGTCTAAAGGTAGAAGTGACTCACTGTGGGACAATGAGGAGGAAGTACCGTGTCTGTAACGTAACGAGACGGCCTGCAAGTCATCAAACGTAAGAGCCTTTCTGTCACAGCATGAAATGTGTGATAGCTTCACACTGAGTAACAGGACCTGATTTTTCATTCATTTTGGGATGATGTTATTTGACAGATAATATTTTACTAAAATTTCTGGCTTCTCAGCTTTCCTTTACAGCTAGAAAATGGCCAGACTGTGGAGAGGACAGTAGCACAGTATTTCAGAGAGAAATACAACCTCCAGCTGAAATACCCTCACCTTCCTTGTCTGCAAGTGGGACAGGAACAAAAACACACCTACCTGCCTTTAGAAGTAAGAGCCTTACTCTGATAGATCAGCTGGGTTTGGGTGGGTTCTATCAGTTTACAAAACATGAAGAACTCTTTGCAGTACAAGTGTGTTTATGGGTTTACATGTACATCACTCTTTAATTTCATTAAATACTGTCTGCATCCTACAGTGCTTTGAAATCTAGAGATCAGAGAAAGAACAGGCAGTTGTTCAAACACGTTGGGGTTTAATAGTGGCAGCATAGTGTCACGTGTGTACAGTGTGGTGTGATCTGAGTGCTTCTGCTGGGAGTTAGTGCTTCTGATTTCCTCTGCAGGTGTGTAACATCGTGGCTGGCCAGAGGTGCATCAAGAAGCTGACAGACAATCAGACATCAACCATGATAAAAGCTACAGCCAGGTCTGCCCCAGACAGGCAGGAGGAGATCAGCAGATTGGTGAGTGCCCCAATCCCAGCTCCATGGGACACTGCTCAGAACGACACTGGGCTGGATTACATCCATGCCAAACTTCCTACTCTTTTCATTCCTCCTTGTCCTTTAACTTAACAGATTTTAACTACATTTTTAAATAGGATTTATTTTAAATGCCATGCAATGATAACATGAGTCCATATTACAGGCTCTTGCATTATCATCTCTACACTTAATTTACTCTGAGAAAATGCTCAAAAAATACTTTTGAATGAACGAACTGAAAATGAGCACTTGAGTAATGAAGGGAGCAGAAACCATCTCATCCATTAGATCTTGTGTAGTAATTGATTTCATTAGGTTTGGGTTGATAGTACTGAGCAGTCATGTCTGATCCTTTTTCAATGAAATTGTTTTAAGAACACTTCTGCAGTGTTCCTGTTTGCCTATGGTTTATTATATGGATTATAGTCAGATATTTCTGTAACATGTAAATCTCTCCTAGGTGAGAAGTGCAAATTATGATGCAGATCCATTTGTCCAAGAGTTCCAGTTCAAAGTGAGGGATGAGATGGCCCATGTGACAGGACGTGTGCTCCCAGCCCCGATGCTGCAGTATGGAGGACGGGTGAGGCTTTGGCTTTTCCTCTGCTTTCCATTTTGAGGAGTGATTTCCTGTACACTTTGACTCTACAGGGATCCGACTTTGAATGATAAACTCTTCTTTGTTGTCCTGAAACTGCAAATAGCACTGGCTGCTTCTTTTTTTAGTCACTTGAGTGTCTGTTGCTTTTGTTTCCCCAGAATCGAACCGTGGCAACACCAAGCCATGGCGTGTGGGACATGAGAGGGAAACAGTTCCACACTGGGGTGGAGATCAAGATGTGGGCCATAGCTTGCTTTGCAACACAGAGACAGTGCAGAGAAGAAATTCTGAAGTAAGGCATGTTGTGATTCAGGCTTTGGACTGTTCTCTTAATGGAGTGAAACATGAATGTAGGATTACAATGAGCATTTTACGTGGATTTAATGTGAGATGTTAGGGTGGGAATCTGTGCTGCTTACAATCAAAACACTGTACTGGGTACACTGTGGGGTGTTTGTCTTGTAATATCACTGTATATAGCCCTTTCTGACACTTTGAGCAAAGTACTGTCTAGACTATTTTTTAGCCCATTCTGGCCTGTGGTGTTTCACAGCTGTACACCCTTCACATAACAATCATTTTTACAATGCTGCTTTGAAAGCTATTTGGAATCATCCTCCTTTGATGATTCTGTCCTTTTGTGCTTTGCTTATTGTGTACTGTTGCTACTGCAAAAATCCAAAAATCTCCTCGTCTGCAGGGGTTTCACAGACCAGCTGCGCAAAATCTCCAAGGACGCCGGGATGCCCATCCAGGGCCAGCCCTGCTTCTGCAAGTATGCCCAGGGTGCAGACAGCGTGGAGCCCATGTTCCGACACCTCAAGAACACCTATTCAGGGCTTCAGCTCATCATTGTCATCCTGCCAGGGAAGACACCTGTGTATGGTAAGGGCACACCTCTATCTTTACCTGTTCGGTCAGGTATCATTTGGAGAAATCTGCTGCCCAGCGTATGTTAACAATTACTCAGAACCATCCTTTAGGTATTAGGCACTGCTGTATTGTGTCTGAAGATAAATTGGAAGCAGGTCTGAGTATGCAGATAAGTTAGAAGTTACTGCACACAATGTGCACTAGAACTATTGTGACTTATCTAAGATCAAAATGCAGCAATAGCCTCAAATGGACTCAAATTATCTCCTTTGCTTCCAGCGGAGGTGAAGCGCGTGGGAGACACGCTGTTGGGAATGGCCACACAGTGTGTCCAGGTCAAGAACGTCATTAAAACATCTCCACAGACCCTCTCAAATCTGTGCCTGAAGATTAATGTTAAACTAGGAGGAATCAACAACATCCTTGTACCTCATCAACGGTAAGACTCTGGAGATTGTGTTGGGTTTTCTTTTTTCTTTTAACAGATGTGGTTACACTGGCTACTTAGCACCCAAAATTTAAATGTGGCCAAGTTTTAAATTAAAATAGTCCTCTGATAATAGTATGTGATATTTGAAGTAGAATTAAATTCCTTCCAGCACAGGCTCAGAGTGGTGCTTGGCCTGTGCAGTAGGTCTTCAGCCAAGGTTCTTGTCAAATGTTTGATCTGTATCAAAGTTGAAATGAGGAACAGTTGTGTGAGGAAAAATATTTTAAAGGCAGTATAAGAGCATCCTGCTGCTCAAGTCCTGCAGAACAGTGTAATGTTTATGCTGGTAGTATAGCTCAATGGGGCTTGGGGGATCTCCAGGCTCATGTGGGGCCTCTAAAACCCCTGGCTGTGCTGTTTCACTGGAGCCCTGGGGCTGCTCCCCACCAGAGTCATGCCCCAGCTCTGGCAGTGTGTTTGGGGCTCTGCTGGGGAGGGTTCCAAGTTCACCTCTTGTGCACAAAGATCCCATTGTTGAGCCTTGGCCCGGGTACCTGATAAGGCTGAGACAGAAACAACCCCCACGGTGAGCGATGACCTTGTGGCAGCTCTTCAGCTACGAGTGTGACTTAGCACTTTTTTCTTTTTGAAGACCTTCTGTGTTCCAGCAGCCAGTGATCTTTTTGGGAGCTGATGTCACTCACCCTCCAGCTGGAGATGGAAAGAAGCCTTCCATTGCTGCTGTAAGTTTTATTAAATTTACATGGTGTTTTTTCATTGTGGGTAAATGTTAGAATAGTAAGTGCAACTCATGGGCTATGTTCGTATCAAATATCTTTCAGGGCTTATGCCAGTTCTTTGTACACATACCCAATGATATTAAAAATCATGTATTTAAAAGAAAAAAAAACTGCCTTATACTTCAGAGTGGTTCCTTAGCTCTTTAATTTTTAAATCAAGGTAAAATGGCATTGTTAAATAATATATTTCTGCAGAAATATTCTCAAGGAAATAACATAGCTTGGTGACATTAGCTATGGGAATAAATCACATAGGACTCCATTTTCTTCATGGTGGAAAAAGCCCATTCTTTATTCACATAAATAGCTAGCTTGCCTTAGAAGAAATGACAGGCCATCCAGAGCAGGGCCTGATTTTATGAGGCCTTTCTTTATGGTTTTTCTTCCTTACTTCAACAGTTAGCTAGTAACATTTTTTGATTTTTTAAAGGAGAAAAGTGTCATTAAAGGCCTGGTTTGGCAGAAGTGTTTTTGACATTTCTTACCTTTTGTGTTGGTACAGTCCAGGAACTCAAGGTGGTGATTGGAGGCTTGGTCAGTCCTCTCCTACTTCGTCCCCTTGGTATTTTAGTTGCCATTGGTTGCAGGAAACTGCATCTGTGTTTAAAGTAACTAAGGGAAGCTGAGGTTTTTCTCAGTGTTAAAGGTGAGAAAACGTCACAGAAAAATGTCTGTCTGGATTATAAAAATGTGCTTTAGTGAGAAGCCAAATTCTGCAGGTGCATTTCAGGATGCTTGGGGGCAAAAGGTGTTAAACCTGTACCAAGTACAAGTTCCTGTTGAAAGTGTTACTGTGGTTGTTGTTTAGCACAAACATCTTGTGCTTGCCGCTCTTGGCTTTTTTGGTTTTGATTGTTTTGGCATAGATTTGAGCTTGAAGCCTCCCCGGGTGCATCTCCCCACAGGTTGTAGGCAGCATGGATGCTCATCCCAGCCGGTACTGTGCCACGGTGAGGGTCCAGAGGCCCCGGCAGGAGATCATCCAGGACCTGGCCTCCATGGTCAGGGAGCTGCTCATCCAGTTCTACAAATCAACACGGTTCAAGCCCACCCGGATCATCTTCTACAGGGACGGGGTCTCTGAGGGACAGTTCCGACAGGTTGGTTGAGTCGGGGGTTTCTGGAAAGATTCTCCTACTCTGTATGTAGTAGCTACAGGTCTTGTTTTGTACTGTTTGAGTTGCTTACATTTACACAAAATAATTGAGAGCATTTCCTAATCTTGTTGAGTAAGAAGAGTTGCAGTTGTTTTCCTGTCTGGCAAGGAGAAGTCTTCAAATTTAGGAAATCACATATCTCTAAGTACTTTCTGAGATGACCAGCTGTGTGCCAAAGTTGTACTTGTTAACTACACCGAGTTGGTAGCTGTTGTGTGTAGAATACAGTGGAAGGAAAACCTAAACCCTTCTGTTCTTGTGCTTGTAGGTTTTGTATTATGAGCTGCTGGCCATTAGAGAAGCCTGCATCAGTTTGGAGAAGGATTACCAGCCTGGAATAACCTACATTGTGGTGCAGAAGAGACATCATACGCGGCTGTTCTGTGCTGACAGAACAGAAAGGGTAATCACTGCCCTCTGAGGAGCCTTTTGGAAAAGCTTCAGGAGGAGCTTTTAGGCTGCTGGAGAAAATATTAGCGTGGGCTTCTGTCCATCTGGTTAAATGTGCATGCAGGGATATGTTGATTTGATAAAATGGGGCCCCAAATTGAAAAATCATTGACCTTAAGTCTGTTAAAAACCCCCACAACATCACATTGGAGCTAAAATCCATGTGACTACTCAGGACCAATCTCCAGCAGTAATAGAAGAAAGTACAAAATAGTGGAGCCTTTTTTCTGAGTTAATCAATCCAAACTGAAGCTGACAATTCTAAATACAAAGGTCTGCAGCTCCTCAGTCTGAGCTGGAGAGTTCTGATGTGCTGGAGGTGCAGTGTTGTGTAAGGTACTGGAGAGCCATCCAGTGTCCTTGTCAAACCTCCAAGGCTGATGTAGTGGCACATTCCAAACAGTTCTGTGGCACTTGATGTGCCGAAACCTTGCCAGTGGTGAATAGAAACTTGTATTTTTCATTACAGCTGAGCTGTATAAACAGCTGAGGCTGCACTTACCAAACCTCTTCTCTAGGTTGGACGAAGTGGCAATATTCCAGCTGGGACAACTGTAGATACAGACATTACACACCCCTACGAGTTTGATTTTTACCTCTGTAGCCATGCTGGAATACAGGTATGGATGATTTGTGTAAGTAAATGTGAATTTAGAGCAAATTGGTTTTCTTCTTTTTGTGGCACCTGTTTACAAACAGTTACTTAGCAGGGAAATGTTCTTTTAGCTCGATTTTATCTGAGATAAAACATTATTGTGAGACTTAGAGGATGATTTGCTTAATGGGTGGTCTCTGCTACACATTTAAATTTGCACTGATGGTAAGTGGTGCTTTTTAAAGTTTTGTTTTTTAGAGGTCACTTTATTTTGTAACATTATTATTTCTGAAAAAATATTTCAACTTGTATCAGGCTATTGCTTAAAAGGTTAAAAAAAATTTACTCTTTAAATTTTTATCGTGTGCGTCTGACCACATTGTCATCAGTTTTGTTTAGGTTGGCTGGGCATGACTTCTTTTCCAGTTTTGAATCATTTCAATGGGGTTTTTGTCAACCTTTACACTGTGTCTGAGCAAGCTGCTTTCTGGCCCCGTGGAAAAAATTTATATCCAAGTTGAGGCAGAAATGCTGGGTGTAGTAGCAGCTCATTGTGTTTAATATAGCAAGGCATAAAGAACCTCAACTAAATTGATACTCCAGATATATTTGTTTTAAAAGGAGAGATTTGTAGCTTGGCTAAAGCACAACTAACTATTCACCCAATTCAGGTGCACTGTAAGATTTAACTTGAGTTTCTAGTGTTCATACTTGCAGTTAGGGTGCTCAGGAACTGAGGTGGAAGGATTTAAACTGAGGTGGAAGGATTTAAACTGAGGTGGAAGGATTTAAAAGCACTGCTTGTTTCTCTGGGATGTTTTGTGAGAAGGAGTTTAATTGAAGGTAGGTAAAAGAACCTGTAATTGTAGTTTAGTCGTGTTGGGAGCAGATGTTGATCACTGAGGGGTTTTATCCAAGCAAGAACATACAGAGCAATAGAAACATGTATATGTTAGACTTACTCATCTTTAAATACATTTAGGGCTGACATAAAAATGAACTCGTTCAGCTGCCGTTATGTGGGCATTCACACTAGATAACCTGACCCTTTCTGAACATCAAAACCTGACTTGTTTATGGAAACCCAGACAAGTGACCTCCCATCCCTATCTCTGCAGGGAACCAGCCGTCCCTCCCACTACCACGTCCTGTGGGATGACAACTGCTTCACAGCAGACGAGCTGCAGCTCCTCACGTACCAGCTGTGCCACACGTACGTGCGCTGCACCCGCTCCGTCTCCATCCCCGCGCCCGCCTACTACGCTCACCTGGTGGCATTCAGAGCACGCTACCACCTCGTGGACAAGGAACACGACAGGTACATCACAGGCTCTGCTCAGGGTTTAGTCCTCACTGCTCTCCTCCACTGTCAGGCCTAAAGACACCTGACTGCGGGTGATTCCTGCTGGTCTCGCGCTCAGTTTTTGTTGCCTCTAGGACTGATGTTAAGATCATCACTCCTGGCAGCTGCTGCTCTACATCAGACCGGAGTGGGTTGATGGATTCTACTGAATAACACTCAGATTAAAAGAATTCAGTTACTGAAGTATTTTGTTATGATTTTGATGTGGTCTGAGGCAATCAAGCCACTGATTTAATTTTTTTGCTTTAGGATCAGAGTAGTCATGAATGAACCAAATGTTAAGTGCTTCCACTTATCTAACTCTGTACGTCAGAAATATTTTTCAACCTTCAAACCATCAATTTATTTTTAAAAGGCTTATTTTTAGATGAACAAGCTGAGCAGCTATGGTGAAGAGATTTGTCAAAAGCTTCAAGGTTGCTGGGTGAATTTGAGAGTTGATATTTCTCAGTGTCCAGTTCTGTCACTGGTGCTGTGTTGGTGAAGGGTCTGGAGAGTCAGTCCTATGGGGGCTCAGCCTGGAGAAAAGTGGGATCTTCTCAGTCTCTACAACTCCCTGACAGGAGGGTCCAACCAGGGCTGCTTTGGCTTCCAGAGAACAAGGGACAAGTCAAGGGGAAACAACCTCATGTTGTGCTTGGGGAGGGTCAGGTTGGATGTCAGGAGGAATTTCTCCATGGAAAGGGTGGTCAGGCATTTGAAAGGGTGGAGTCCCCATCCTTGCAGGTGCTCAAGAACAACTGAACACGGCACTCCGTGCTCTGGGCTGGGTGATGAGGTTGGGATCGCTCACAGGTTGGACTCGACCTTAGAGGTCATTTCCAACCTCAGCGATTCTGTCCGAGAGATGCGAAAGCAGCTTTTTGATCCAAATTAATACAATTTACAGCCCTGCCTGTCTCTCCCTCGTTCCCTGCAGTGCTGAAGGGAGCCACGTGTCAGGACAGAGCAACGGGCGAGACCCGCAGGCCCTGGCGAAGGCTGTACAGATTCACCAAGACACCTTACGCACGATGTACTTCGCTTAAGTCAATGACCCGGGAGACACTCACGGAGAGGAGAACTGAGAACTTAAGCCACATACAATGTATGTTTCCAGGGGGTTGGTTTAGGGGCTGTGCCTCCCATCGTGCTGGAGCTGACGCTGTGCAGGGGCGAGAGGCTCACCCTTAAATTGACACGAGGAAGATTGTTTACTTCATCCAGGAACACAGCACTATTATGCAATATGAAACCAGCCAACTGCTTTTTTGGGGCGGGCTCCTGTGGGAAGCCACCGCCATCATTTTTTTTTAATTATTATTTCTCGTAGTTTAACCCTCTTCTGCCTTTACCTCAAGTTGCTCGGCAGCACAACTATTGTTGCAAAAAAAAAAAAAAGATAGTAATAATAAACTAAAATCTATTGTGTAATTTAAAACAAAAAAACAAACCACCTTTTAGAAACAATCACAGTGATTGTTTGGAGAAGGGAAGTGTGCAAAAAAGAAAATAAGTTTTTAACCCCCGTGCATTGAGGAATCTTTCTCTCAGTATTGCCATCGAGCGTTCGAATGTGAACATATCCAAGTGCATTGGAATGTACAGCACTAGCTAGGTAACAGTGAGGGGGGGAAGATGTTTTGCACACTAATCCAGTAATTTGAACCTAATTTAGCCAACGGCTGCCTTTGTGTCTTTTCTCACAGCTTTGGAGTTCTCAGCTCCAAGAGTTCCCTTTCAAAAGCAATCCAAGAAGCTCGTGGTTCATGTGCAGGCAGTAGTGACACAACTCTTCTTGCTCCCTGGGGGAATTTACTAAAGCTGCTGTTTTACCTAGTCCAAAAGTTTCAATTTTTTCCTATCTGGCAAGTCAAATCTGTTGAAGCCTCACGTGAGATCTGATGTCCCAGGTTTTCTGGGATGACATACAGTAACCACCAGAACTGAAACTTTAGAGCTAAGGTCTTTTTGGAAAAAAAAGAAACCTGCTACTTTACTTGCTGCCTCTCACACCTTAATGTGATTCATATGTATGTGTGTTTGAAGTTTAGCTTCCTTTTGTTTCTTTTATATTTATTAGAGTAATAATAATGCTTTAATTTAATTATTACAGAACATATGGTCAACATCAACTTTTATTTTTTAGAAATGTAATCATGTTTATTTTTAAAAAAAGAAACTGACAACTTGTTTTGCTATCTTTTAGTGCAATAAGCATTCTAAAGAAAAACTGTGTCCATTGAGCTGTACTGAAGCAGTGTCCGTACCACGGACCGTGGGAGAATGGACACCTCCAGGATTTTAAAAGGACAAAGTAAAAGCCTTAATTTTGAAAGGAAAGTTTTATAGTCAGAAGGAATCTTGAATTTTCCTTTTTTAAATCAAAAAAAATACAAAAAATGCTTCTAGACTTCTGCAAGCTTTACTTGTCGCTGCAGTCTTTTGATTTAACAAAGGAATTGGCCTTATTTTTGGCTTTGAAATGTGGAGCATATTTGAATTAAATGGAAAGGGTTTTGTATTAAGATCTCAGTTTTTACATGCTTAGTTAAACCTATTTGACATCAGTAAAATGTCTGGAATTAATAAAAGTTTTTAGGCTTTTTTCCTCTTTGATAGTGACTTTCCTTTTAAAATTAAGTTATTGGTAACTTCATTTCACTTTGCAAATAAAGAGGGCTGGGATAGTTCTAACATGTTAAATCACCGAAATGTGAAACAAACCAATGGGACTCTTTCATTCCACTTTAAAACCAATGTTTAAGATGTCAGAGACGAGCATTTATTCAGTGAGGGGACTGGGGAGTTTTGCACTTTGTAAACTCGTGAACTGCATTTTTGACTGTTTTTATTTGCACTGGTTCATAGTATATTTACTGCAGCTGTTTGTATGGGCATTGCTGTGATCCCAGCCCTCCCGACCTCCACCTGCTCTCACATGAAAACCTGGTTGGTCTAAGTAGCTTCTCTCCTCATTCTCACCAAATCTGCTGTTTGCCAATATACTGTATTTTGAGCCTAAAATCTGAGCCCATTTTGCTTCACCAGGCATGAACCTCCTTTTTTCTGCCAGAAAAACCAAGTACTGTATTTTGTGCGTTTGTATATTGTATGGAAATGTCCGTAGTGCTGTTCACAACACTGTCTGCAAGAGCTTTACTAACAGCTGGTGTAGATACCTATTTTATCTCTCAAAGACAAGGAAAATAATGTAAAAGACTAACTTGGCAAAACTAAAATTTGCACTGGAAACAGTGGTGGGGGTGGGCATTGGCTGGGGGTGCTCGGTGGGGGTGGCTGCGGGGCTCAGGAGGCCCTGAGGAGTTGGGGACCCCCAGAGCCAGGGGGTCCCAGCTTGGAGTGCCCTGTCCCTGTGGGTGCCTTTGGACACACCTGGTGCAGGGAGGAGGGTGTGATAGAGTCCTTTGAGCGAGGTGGTTTCTCAGTGAGTCTCTCAGATGTTTTTCCCAGTCTGTGACCTGACACTTTTTTCCTAAAGCTCTCTCAGTAGCAATGCTGTTTGTAAAAGGTTCAGCTTAAGCTTTATACAGAAATTTCTTTTGAAAACAGAGAACTTTTTTTTTTAAAAAAACCTATTTTACAAAGAGTTCTTGTGGACTTCTGGCATTTAGCTGAAAATTCCTTTTTACAAAGCCTTCTAGCTCTCCTTTCAAAGCTGCTTTTCACCCTGCCCACGCTCGGTGACTCGGATTTGAGAAGCTTTTTTGCTCACTACTTTCACCAAAAACTAAAGAAACTTCATTGGCAAAGTGACTTCAGTTGTCAAAGTAACATTGTACCTGGTTTTCATGTGAAGAGTATTTGGAAGTTTTAATCTCTCTTCTTGGTTTTGCAAATATCTACGTCAAGTGCCGATACTTCTTTGTATTACGATATCAAGTTACTGACGTTGTGAGGGCCACACATTTATGATGCTGTAGCTGCTATATTTATTTAAATGGAGATGGACAATTACTGCACTAAGGAATGAGGAGAAAAGCAAGGAATCAAGGTTAGTTAGATATCTTGGGTTTTTTTCAAAAGAGAATTAATGGTGTGAAATATCAAGTGTAACAAAGGGTGCTGTCATTTTAACTGAGATTAAATAGCCAGATATTCTTCTTTTGTTTAAAAACATATATATTTTGATGTTTGCAGTTTGGGGGTGGGGGGTCGGGATAAATGGTACCTCATCTGTGGTGGCAGTTTCCAGTATATTTTCAGAGTATATGGATTTCTTTTATTTTTGTACCTGCTCTCCTTGAAAAAGAAAAAAAAAATCTCAAATTTTATGTGCTGTTTGAGGAAATCTTGAGTGGCACAGCAGATCCCCCTCTCTGGCCGAGAGCTGGCTGTGGATAGTCCAAAGAGGGATGTGGGCACAGGCTGATGGCTCTTCTTGCTTTGCAGACAGCAGCCTCGGGTTTCTGCCTGTGGAGAAAAGCAGTTCCCATCTCCTCAGACACCGAGACCTCACTTGCACTGAACAAGTGCCACTAAGTGCTCCCGTGGTGGGGGCAGGCCCAGGGTATCACCGAGCCCCTCCTCACCCAGCCAGCCCTGCCCAAACCTCCCACCTGGCCACTGCTAGATCCAGAGCTGGAGAGAATCCCAGGATGTTTGTGGTTGAGGCGTTAAACTCGCGACATTTGCCAACAGGAGGAGTGGCTCCGCTGTAAGTCGCCTTTTTCCCTTTCTAGGGACTTGAGCCGTGGCCATTTGACTCAGGATCACTGTGTCACTGTTCCATGTGTCATCTGGTTACACGTGTCCAAAAATTATTTTTATAGTATTCATTCCGGTCTTCTTTTGGGAGTTTGGCCACAGAAATGGTTTTCAGGAGTAAAATGGGTTTCTGGAAGTTGTCAGTCAAATTATTTCAAGATGCTCTTGGTCCTAAATGATTTTCACTTCTTCATGTACAAATACTTGTCCTATAAAATGCTCAACATGAGATACCATGTAGTCTGCTGTAAAAATTCCAGCTACAAATACTGATTTTCTACTAGTCTTAAAGTTCACTCTGGTGAAATTCCAAGCTCAAGCTTAAGGCCTTTTTTTTTTCTTCCCTTTTCTTACAATTTCTTCCTATCTTGTCCACTTTTGGTATTTTCCCTGTTTTGTGAACTGAGGGTTTAGAACCTTACTCAAAGCACTTTTATAACCAAGGAATCAAAAGTTCAGATTGTGTGTTGGACCTGTAAATTCAGTTTTCAAAGGTGGTTGTTTCTAAATGGCTGTCATGGTCTCTGGTCAGGCCGGGCAGATGCTCTGTCCCTTTCAGTGCTGTGGAGTTTCATGGCTGCTACTGGCAGGTTGTTTGGATCTAGTGGAAAATTCCATAGGGGTGTCAAAGGGAAAGATTCCTGTCTGTCTTCTCTTCCCAAAGATGGTACTTTAGGTTGATGCTGCGTGTTTGGAATATCATTTTTGGTTTGGCACGTGTTGAAATCAAACTTCACTTAGCCAATTCACTCCTTGTTTTGTAAAATATTGTGGTTAGAGCTTGAGCTCGTTGATGCTTTCTGCTGGTAGAAGATTTTGTACTTTCTGTAGTTGAGGTATGAGCAAGATGGATACAGGATCCTACATCTTACCTCCCGAGCAGAATCTCAAAAATCCTGATCTCCATGACACTAAAACCCAAACTGTTGTCCCCTGAGTAGACAAAGGTGCATATGGTGGGGAAGGAGTTGTAAGGGAGAGGCTTGTGAGGGAAAATATCAGAGCATTGGTTTGGCAGGAATGAGGGTGTTGGGGAGACTCCATCCCACATGCCCTGGCCTTTCACATCCTGTCTGAGGTCCCCCTCACCTGACACGGGTTGTTACCGTAGGGTCCTTTTCAAACAAAGCAGTTCCACTGTTTAAAACTTGGAGTGACTTTTATTTTTTTTAAGCAAGACAGTCCTCAGAAAGTGCCTTTTTTAGAAGATGGTGCTGTAGATTTTTATTTTCCAGTTGTACGTGGCTGCAAATTTAAGATAAATTATTGAAAATGCCAAGTGTTTGATGGTATCTTTTAGGTACTTTCAAGCATCAGCTTCTCTGAGTCAGGACCAAGAATAACCAGGAAGGTGTTTTCCTTTGGAGGGAGAGGCATTGAGGAGCGATCACCAAATTCAGCTGGTAGGCTGGGGGTTAGGTTGGGTTTGGTCAATGTGATTTACCTCTTCATTTTGAGGGGACTGGGGCTTGGGGTGTGGGAGAAGCCATGAGGACCTGATTGATGCTGAAAGGAATCCTTAGCTCCCAAAGGATGGCTTCTCTTAGGGGTAGCACAAACTGAAGGGTGTCTTAGGAGGATGGTCTGGGAGATGGTTGGTCCTCACATGGCTCATGTGTGTTTGGGATGGATCAGTGGGTGTTTCTGACTGCCAGTTGGGAGCTGGATGCTCTGGATGGGAGCAGCTTGGTGGCTGGGTGATGCCATGAGGGGGTGGGTCCATGGTGAGTTTGGTGAGCGTTCCTGCAGTCAAGAAAAGCTGTAGACTAGACTATTAAACACTGCACCTCAGTAACCTTGTAATGCTGCATAAAGTAATAATAATAGCAAAGTTGTGCTTTGACACTGTAATGTGCTTGCACATGCCTGCAAAAAACACTTCCCTTTCCTTTGGTATCAGTCTGAGTAGCAGTTATGGGACTTTTCTTTTATGATGAGCCTTGTCCTTTGTTGTGGTGTTTCTGTATATTTATTGGTGGTCTGTGTGCAGCTCATAGGTCTGTGTGTCTGCTCTGTGTGTTGCTTTTAACACTTATTTTTAGGCAGGAGAAGTTTCTGAATGTTTTGGTTTTCTTCTCAAAGAAAGTTGGCTTAACCAGTCGTGTTTGAGAGGAGACAAATAACCCGCTCGCCATAGACAAGTGCTTCATTGGTACCTTGTTTCTCTACAACTAAAATGATTTTGTGCATTTTATTACTGTTTATAGTGTTGGGCATTCAAGATGTGGAATAACTTGATGTCAGGATATTTTTGAATATCAGGAGCTTAACCACAGAACTCACTGAGTAATTCCAAGTGGTCTCTTTGCAGGAATATGTTTGTGTCCAGACTTTTTCTAGGAGTAAGCAGAGCTTCTGGACATCATCAATGAAATATGTGGGGTTCAGAGTCCAGCACTGGGCAGTGCCCTTGCTGAGTTTCCCACACCTCGTTGTTGAGGGGATGCTGCAGCTCCCCAGGCACAAGTTGACTCTCTTTGCTTTGTAATTTCTTCTGATTCAAGTTTGAGACATGATCCAGTGTCTCTCGTAGCTTGTACCAACATTCTTGTCTTATTGCAGTGCCCAATGCCACTGTGTTGGTATTAAGCTTGCCATGATGTTCAATTATTTTATATTTCCAATTTCTCAATGTTACTAGGCTGGGGTTTAGAAAGCATTTTTCAGTCTAAATTCTGAGCCAAAACTGTGTCTCCTGACCCTTTTAGTAGTAGCTGTTTCTATCTTTTAGACTAAAAAGGGCCAAAAATCCTGCACCATCAGCTTGTTTGCAGCAATACCCTCCATCTCCTCCCCCTGCCTGTCAACCAACTGCTTTGTTTCTCTCTATATTTAGCTCATACTGAACCTGTTGAGATTTAGAAGGAAGTTGCTGCCTCTTCTTTCTGTCAAAAGGAATGAACTTGCACCTGATGAAGCAGTTTTCTGTTGGACACAAATCTCTTGCCTTGGTGTCCATGAGCTGCCACATGCGAGGTTTGATTCCAGTAGAAATGTTTCTGTTGTAGTCATTGGAGAGTGCGTGATGGATTGAAGTACCCAAATTAAATAAAAGCTAACAAACTACTGAAAACAGACATTATTAAAATACTTTAAATTAAAAAAAAAAAAACACAAAAAACAAAAAAAAAACCCAAAAAAAAAACCAGCAAACCAAAACACAAGGAGCAGCTGCAGGTGAATAGGGAGGACCTCCTCCAGGAGATGGAGAACCTGTGGGACACTGAGGTCCTGTGGCTGTGGGGACAGCTCTACAAGGGAAAGAAAAAAGGTAGAAGAGGTAGAAAGGGCCGACTAAAATTAACAGAGCACTGTAGGAGTTATTAAAACTCTTAAAAAATTATCAAATGGGAACATCAAAACAGAATATTGATGCTAATGAAGAAGCAGCAGAGCTTCCCTTGCCTCCTGTAGTAAATAAAAAAGCAAAACTGGACAGCTGGTGTTTCCCTTCAGTACCTTTCAGTACTTGAAAAGGCCTGTAAGAACAATGGGGGTGAACTTTTAGGAGGGCTTGTTGCCACAGGATATGGAGTGATGGTTTTAAACTGAGGGAGGTCGGTTCAAATGAGATTTAAGAAGTTTTTTACAGTGTGTGTGATGAAACACTGGCACAGGTTGCCCCATCTCTGGAAACATCCAATGTGTCAGACTGGATGGGGCTTGGAGCAACCTGGTCTAGAAGGTCCCAGGTCAGAGCAGGGGGGTTTGTCTGGACGAGCTTTAAAAGATCCCTTCCAACCCAGACTACTCTGTTATTCTGTGACTGCTAACTCATAAACTAATATATGAGGGGAAAAGCATGTTCCTGTATATTTTTAGGGGTGGCTGTTCTTCTCCAGGACCATGCTACAAGCAGGTGGCAGTGCCTGTGACAGCTGTCCCTGAAACCAAACTGTGGTTTTATCCAAACCTTCACTTGGGTGAAACAGATGCAGCTTCCAGTGGATCCACTGGTTCAGACAGCACCGACCCAAGGGGTTCTGTGAGCAATATGTGGCCCTTCTGTACAACACAGATGCCCTGAGAGATTCCTGCTTGCCTGGAGGTGTGCCTGGCTCCCAGGAACAGCAGCAGGCAGGTGTAGAGTTCATTTTGCTGTAGCACTGCAGCTGCTCTGCTCTTACTCAGCTCTTACCTACCTCCCCCATTCCCTGGCCAGGATGGAATTAGCCATGTTGAGGGTGCTGTGGCTGCTTGGAGCACAGATCAGCTCTGGATGTGAGGGTGGGGGTGGGATGGGGACAAAAGCCTGTAGAAACAAAGGACTGGGTAGGAGGTGGGTGGGTGTCAGGTGAGCTGTGATCAGCTCACACCTTTCAGGGACATCAGACATGAACTTGGGTATCCTGAACTTTTTTGTTGGACTTGAACTCACTGAGAGCAAGTATGTGCCTTTTTCTGACCAGGAACAGAGCTGGAAAAACTAGTATTTGCATTGGTAGGATGGTTAGTATTTTTCTTGAACTGTTTTTAAAGCTCAGAATCCTTGGTCAGAGTTGGTTTTGTGTTGAATTACTTAATCAAAGCAAGCCCTGAATTATTTGTGAATTAGAACTACCCAGAGAGGAGAAGCTTTTAAAATAAGTGGTTTCTGGAGAGTAATGTCATCAAATAAATCTACTTCCTGGTAGACTTGCAATTTTTAAAAATAAAATTTAACCTTGATATGTTTATCTAATGAGAATCATTAATTCTGCCTTTATTTGAATGTTGCCTGTCCAGTGATGTCCTCGCTCTTTACTGTGCTCCTGCAGCTTTCCATACACTCCATTTTCTCTCCCCTCTCCACCCATTTGGAGGTTGTAGGGACATGGGGAATGTTGTCCAGTGAATGTTGGGGAGCAGTGCAAAGCTCTGGCTCAGTGGGGACGTGGAGGTGAGGATTAAATGTCACAGATGAGTTCAAAAAGCAGTTTGCCAGCAGCAGGGGTGGCGATGTCTGGGGACAGAATCGTGTGGTCATTTGGGTGTGGAAAGAGGAACAATCCCCCATCCCCTGGCACCAGTTGTAGACACTGCACTGTGCAGAAGTAAGCACATGTGTGCTTAGATGCCAGTTTGGGCCTTAAGCTGCTAAAAAAGTGGATTTTCAGACCAAAATGGAAGAGCTTTTCCAACAGGTTCTATTTGAAGCTGTTTTGAGACATTGGCAAGTTGTCCAGCCAGGAGCTCTGGAACCAGCTGGCTCTGAAGCAGGTTCCCTTTCTGACCTGTGGGGGAAATGATTCTGCCTCATTTTTCATCTAGAAAATGTTTGTGATGATTCACATCGCCTTAGGAGAGTGAGTTACTGGGTGATCTGAGGGTGAACCATGTTGTGACAGTGGTAACCTCATGATACAAACCCGTGCACTTCTTGTACATTTGCATCTTCCAGTGATTCCAGTTGTTTGGAGCCCATCCCTGCTGGGAGCTGGAGCTCTTCCCTCCATCCCACTGCAGCTCTGCCCGAGGCTGAAGCCCCTTGGGGTCAGCCCTGTGTTTGCCATCTTCCTTTCTTTAACCCATTTGTTGTAAAACAGATGCTCAGAGGGCAAGTTTATTTAAATGAAAGGGTTTTTTTTCATTGCTGAGAATTACACAGGTCTTTCAAACACATTTGGCAGTTGGAAAATTAATGCTGTAACACTATCTAGCAACACAAAAATATGGCTGTATGTTGAGTTTAGGGCCATGCTTGCCCATAAATCATAGATCCACAACCCATTTCAGTACAGGTGCGCAAAAGTTAGCTTTTAAAATAGTTACTAATAAACTTTCATTTTGCTTACACTTGCAAATCTCTTAAATATCTTCAAAACCAGTTTCTTTAATAGAAAATATGTGTCTTGGTAGGTAGTGTCCGCTCAGATGTAATAGCAAAGTGATGCCCACTGGAGCAATGCTGAATTTAAAGAACTGTTGGAAGTTTTGGAACCCTGATGGTGTGCCAGCAAAGTGAAAACTTGAGTATTGCTCCTGAAGTAGTGAGGATAATTGAACACCAACAAAACTTGGTGAGAGGAAGAATGCCAGAGATGGAGTTTGGCTTCTGGCAACTTTGCAGTGCAGAATGGCTTCTTCTGGGTACTCGCTTTTGTGCATCACTTCTCTCCTGTGGCTGTAGTGTTTACTTATTTTTGAACTTGATTTCTGTTTTTCAGTGAAATCTTCTCATTTTTGCAGTTTTTCAGTGTTGAATCTCTCCTTGAGACAACTACATGTTGTTTTCCTGTAGAAAAACCTGCTTCTAGCACATTGTGTTTGGTGTCTGTTTGCAGGCAGGTGTGAAAAGTGAGCTGCAGCACAGCAGTGGGGCGGGCAGAGCAAGTTTTGGGTCAGAAATGTTGGTTTTACAGGCACCGGTGTACAGATCAGCGTTCCAGGGGAGCAGTGACACTTTGGGCTCACAGGGTACAGACCCTCCTTCCTGTTCTTGTCTCTTCTCTTGGTACAAGCAGTTCAGCTCCCCAGGTAGCCTCATGGTGGATAAATGGTGCTTGGTGGGGAAAAAGTGGGCTGTTCACCTGGCTGAGGTGTGTGATCATGGACAAGGACATTGTCTGTCAGCAGGTGCTACTCCAGAGCTTTCACAGTAATTGGTAGCATTTGGTTACAAGCTAATACTGAAGGATTTTGGGAAGAAGGTGGCTCAGGTGGCATTGTGTGTGCTCACTGGCCAGTGAGCTGTGTTTAGTTTTGGAGACTGCTGGAAGCAATGTCACACATAGAAATTTTGCATATTTTAATACCATGGGTTTATATTGTTCAAAAAAAAAAAAGTCATGCTGTTTGGGATTCCTTTTCTGAATAAAATTCTAATTAAACCAGTCTGGTGGATTGATCCCATCCCCTGTGTCTGCTCTTTCTCCTATGCTGGTAACTGCTCCCCTGTTCTGGTGTCCCATTGCTTCAGCAGGAGCGTGAATGTGTTCCCACCGTAAAGGTCCTGGGGGCTTTCGAAGCAAAAGGGAAATGTTTCAAGAGTAACGTAGAGCTGTGACTTGAGACGTTGCACAAATAGATTGTAGATGGATGGCAAACAAACTGGTAAAAGCCTTTATTTTTACTTAACCATCTTGACCATGTGTGCCTCTTTGTACCGTGGGCTGCAGCCGTGTGCGGTGGGAGGGAACGTGTCGGTGTTTGAGATGTACTTGCTAAGCAGAAGCCGTGTCCTCTGCCCCTTCTCCCTTTCTGGACAAATTGTTCTTGCCAAAATTTTCTACCTGTTGCAAGAGTTGCTTTCCTTCCAGCACAGTAAAATGTCGACTTCTTTCACTGTTCCTTCCCTCTCGTAGGCATCTGTAACCTCTGTACGACTCTGTATAGGACACAGCAGTCATCGATCTCTGCTGGCTATAGATACCATCAACTTGAGTGTATTGTAAACGAACTGTATTCATTTGAAAAATAAATTTTTTTTGAAATGCACGTGTGTGAGGCTTTATTTATACTTGCATCATTTTGATTTAATCCCAAAGCACGGAGCCCATATTGGTCTGGGTGGGGGGATGTGGAGGGAGGCACCAGCCATATCCAAGGACAGAAAACCATTTACTTTCGGTCTTTTTTTGTATTTTAATGCTGTTAAACTAAATTTAAAAAAAAATATTTTTAAAATGCAAGAGCTTTTTGAAGTGCCCACAGCCATCCTGGGGCAGGATGGCTGCTGTGGAAATGGGAAACGGCTCTGGAAGTGGACAGCCCTGGCTCCTTCCTGCTTTAGGGGGCATTTTGTGGGACTTTTTAAACAATATCTGTCGCTGATTTGGGCGCTGCATTGCTGCGGTTTGCGGTGTCCCTGTCACCGATACCCGCCCAAGAGCCGCGGCCGGGGCCGGCCCCGCAACGGCCCCGCGCGAGCCCGGGGCGAGAGCGGGGAACGGTGAGGGGGGAAATCGGCCGGGAACGGTGAGGGGAGAGGGGGAATCAGTCGGCTGGGAACGGTGAAGGGACAGCGGCGTTCGGCCGGGAACGGTGAGGGGAGAGGGGGAGCGGGGGTTAACCGGAAAAGGTGAAGGGAGAGTAGAGGCCGGCCGGGAACGGTGAGGGGAGAGGGGGAACCGGCCGGTAACGGTGAGAGAGCGGCCCCGCCCTCGCCCGGCCCGGCCCTGCGGCGGGACGGGAGCATGGTCGGGCCGGAGGAGCTGAGTGCCCTCATAGCAGCCGGGGTGAGGCCCCTTCCGAGCCGGCGGCTGAGCCCTTTCCCTCTTTCTCCCCTTCCTCTGTTTCCCCTCCACCTACGGTCGGGCCCCTGTGGCCCGCAGCCCTTTGTGCCCTCTCTCCCGGGCCTCCTTCCCTTCAGGAACTCCTGGGTCAGCCTTGGGGTCGGTGCTCGAGGGGCTCCGGCGCAGCGCCCTGTGCCCGGGGGGCTGGGGCACACATGGCATAGATATCCCGCTGCCAAGGGATTCTGCCCCAGAATTGCCCCCGACTGTGAGTTTGGGCACCTGCAGCCTGCTCAGGAGCTCCTTGGAGTGGGGTCTGCAGTTTCTGCCCGTTGTGTGGGGTGTGCTGGCTGAAAAAGGAGAGGCCTAAAATCCCTGCTGTTCCTTGAAAGTCTTGGAGTCCCGGGGGTCACAGCCCTGAGCTAAGTCTTCAGCGGTAGCACAACAGAATCAGTCACATCCTCAGCTGTTTTTGTCCAAGTTCAGTAAATACCATATGGAAGCTGGTGCTGTGAGCAGCTCCTTGTCCTTGCAGTTATTTTCCTAGGAAGGGACAGATGGGACAGGGTTTTTCCCCCTGGCCCAGGGCAGAGGATGGCTCCCATCACCTGCCCTTGTGCTCCCCCATTTTAAGGACATGCATCTGCATTAGGCCAGGCGCCAGGTTGCAGCTTGCTGCTGCTTTTCTCCTGAAGAGCTCTGCAGTTTTTGGCTGCAGCTCCATTTCAGGTGTATTTCCATGAATAAACACACGAATCTTCTGCTCCCTTTCAGTCACCTGTTCAGCAAGATGGCTTCGCTGAGTGTAAAGCCGGGCCAGCGCTTCACCTTGCCGGACTGGAAGAACCACTCCCTCCTCATCTCGGCCGACGCCGAACAGCAGCGTTTTAATTCCCACCACATCCGACAGGAAGGACGAGTTCTCCGCAATGACACCGGCAACCAGGTGAGCTCTCTGCCAGGGGAGCTGCTCACAGCTTTGTCAGGATAGTGGGGCTGAGGAGCTGGGGAGAATGTCTGGATTTGGGTGTATGGATGAGGGAATAAAGGGCTTTACCTGGACAGAACATGCTAAGAATAGACATTTAGTCCCTGTAAACCCACCTGCAATGATGTAGCTGTGCTGTCACTAATCCCTGTGTGTGTTTTTCACATTTGTGTAAATGACTGTGATTCCACATGGCAACGTGTTGTGTTCCTGTGAGAGGCTCAGTCAGTCCTGAAAACGGGGAAAGGCTTCAGCAAGATTCACAACTACAATTTTAAAAAGAGTAACGGCATTTCTCTCTAATTCCAGGCAAAATGGGATGAGCACAACAGCCGAACCCACCTCAAAGATCGTATCACCACCGTGGACAAATGGAGAGAGGCCCTGGCCAAATGCCTCACAGACTTAGATTTGGAAATTGATGCCTTAGGCAAAGTATGTTGGGAAGGCAGATGGCTGGAAATGAACTTACACTATCAACATGGGATGTGAAATAATTGAGGCTTGTCTTGTGCAATGGGCAAGCCCATCTGGAGTTCAAGGGGGGCTTCTCACTAGATACATTTATATATATATATATATATATATATGTATATTTTATACTGAGATCCATACTTGGTGGAATGACTTCCTGGAAAACAAACCACTGTGTTCTTGGCTGGGCCAAGCCACGTCATGCAGCTGTGTATTACATGCTCCTGTTTGGATTTCTGGGTGGATTTTGTTGTTTGGACTTTGTATAAAGCACTGAAGGATAGTAAGAAATATGTTAACACCATGTTCAAAAATGTTTGGGTTTACATAGGGAATAGTGGTGGGAGATCTCTGATACCGTGAGTTTTAAACCCAGAAGCCGCTGCTGCTTCTGGAATTGGTAACCCCCAGCAAGATGTGATTCCCAATGCAAATGGCAGGTGTAGAGGACTAAGGTGTTTGGCTCTGGCAATTTTTATTCCAGACTTGATAAAAGGTTTCAGAACTGCAAAGACAATGTGAGTCCCTCTTAATGATGGTATGGGTGGGTTCTCCTTCCTTTCTCTCTCCCATCCTTAAACACACAACTGATTGATTGCTTCTTCCAGGTGAAGGAAGCAGCAGAAAATGCCATCCAGGCAAAGAACTTGTGTTTGGATGTTGCCATTGAGTGCCTGACGTTCCGTGAGAGCCGTCGTGACATCGATGTGGTGAGGGATCCTGTGGAAGAGGAATTACACAAAGAGGTGAAAGTGATTGAGAAAACCAAGAAAGAGCTGCAGCAGCGAGTGGATGATGCCTTCAAACAGCTCTGGTGAGGAATTACAGCTGTTGGCTGATGACTCTGCTCTCCTTGCTTGGGTCCCAGATACTTAATGTGCCTCTAATGCCACGCTGAGATGGGCAGGGAAGCACAGGAACCCTGGATGATTTTCAAGGTCAGGGGTTTGGCAGGGAAGGGTGTGTCAAAGACGACTTCACAAGCACCATTTGGAAATTTTGTCCCAGATCTCTTGTGCCACCTGCCTTGGTTTAGGAATCAGTGGCCACGAGGTGTCAAAGCTCCCAGGCCCTGATAGTGTGTGGGAATCCTTCACAGCTCCATTCTCCAGGGTGATACCAGCCAGGCAGGCAGTGCTGGGCAGGTCAGGCCCAGTTCCCAGGGACGGTGGGAGCTCATCATTCATTTCACTAAGATGGCTGACATGGTGATGAAGGCTTTGGGAATTGTGAGCTGCCCCTGCCCTGGGCCTGCTCCCCCTGACTCCAGCCTGGCTCTCCACAGCCGTTTGAAGGAAGCTCGTCAGCAGCTGAGCTGTGACCACCGGCACAAGGTGGAAGCGCTGGAGCTGGATCGGCAGTGCATGTCCTTCAATCGCACCTCTGGCAACATCTCCTTCAAGGTCAACCCAACACGAATCCCGGATGGGTAAGGAAAGACTCTGTCCTTGTGTGACCAAATGTGCCCCAAGCCCTGGGTTGCTTTTTCCTTCCATGCTGTGTCCAGGCTTGATGGGTACAGTTTTGGAAAGAGCTCAGAACAGAAATTGGTTGTGGCATGGGGAAGCCATGGATTTTTGGGAGATAGCTAAATTGTCCCCACAAACCCAGTGAGGGCCAGGTGCCCTGCTTCCCTCCTACCTGGCTGTAAGTGACACTCAGCAGCGTGGTGTCACCTCTGGCACAGCTCAGGAGGACCTGCTGCACATCTCACTTGCCTGGCATTCCTTTCCATGGTTTGGATGTGTCCCTGGTGGAGCAGATGTTAGTCTGGTGGGGTTCAGGTCTCTGAGGAGATCAGGGAAGATGTGACCTCCAGCTTTCCAGAGTCATTTTGTGTTGCCATCCTGGCCTGCAGCAGGTGGTCCCTTTAAAATGTCTTGCAAACACTCAGTTTATTTTCGTAACTGATTTGTTCCCAGATCAACTGCTCTTAGTGAGTGGGAGCTGAACAGTCGGTGCAACAAGGAGCGTGCTGATGCAGAAATGAGAGCCTCAGTTGATCTCCGAGGAGCAATCACACTTGCCATTGCCCAGGTAAACTGCTCCCTTGGCCCAGAATGTGTGCTGCCATTCTGGATCTGGTGTGGGAGAGTGGCAGCCATGTCTCTGGATCTGTCTGGGAGCAGCTGCCCTCCTGGTTTAAGTAGGAGCTTGGTTATGCTGCAGAGCTTGCAGCAGTCTCACCAAGCTGGAGGACATGTCCCTGTCCATTGATCCCCACCTTCTGGCTACTGGGGAAGTGTGACATGCCCACGTGGCAGCAGCCAGACCTGGCTGGTTTTGCTCCTGGGCTTGTCCCAACCTTCCAGGCATAGCTTGGGGGGACACAGACACCTTGCAGCCGTGTGTGACTGGGGTTGTTCTCTCCTCAGACAAACAATGAGCTGGATGCTCAGCGTATAGCAACAGAGTTTGCGCTGAGGAAGAGGATGAGAGACATGGAAGCAGCCCTTAGTGAGCTGAGATGGCAGGAGAAGAATGTAAGTGTTGTTTCTTTGGTCATCAAGTACAACCCTGGCTGGGAACAGAGTCCCAGAGGCTCTTGGTTACATGGAAAGTGACTTGGCCTGAGTGTAGTTTCCATGTGTTTGCTGTTCAGTGGCACACATACGATCCCAGCAGTATCCCATCTCTCACAAGTGCTTCTCTGGCACTGCTTGGCAGCACTGCCAGGTTTCAGCCTCTTCATTTCACCCCTTGTCTCAGCAGCACCATGCTGGTCCATGTGAAAGCAGAGGATTCAGTCCTCAGAAGCCCTTGAGTAAAATCTCTCCCCAGCACAGCAAAATTCCCAGAGACACAGGGGCAGCTTCCCAGTGTGCATCCCAGGCTGTCCCTCATGACACATGTCTATCCTCAGACCCTGGAGGAGATTGCTGAGATGGAGGAGGAGATCCGGCAGCTGGAGGAAGATATCAAGAAGAGAACCCTGGATCTGAAGGTGGCTCACACCCGCCTGGAGACGCGCACGTACCGGCCCCACATCGAGCTCTGCCGGGACCAGGTACCTCACCTGCCATGGTCCCTGCAGGGAGCTGAGGGGAAGGGGAGTCTGGAAAACATGGCTGAGCAATGCGTCCTACAGTGACATAGCAAAGCAAGGGAATAGCTGGGAGAGAGGGGAAGGAGGGAATTGTGGCCTTTGTCAAAGCCCTGTTAAGTGCTGTCCCCTCCTCCCTGCAGGCTCAGTACGGACTGACAGACGAGGTCCAGCAGCTGGAGGGGATAATCCGTGCACTCCAGCAGAAGAGGACAGAGTCACAGTGAGTGTCCTGCTGTCCAGGAACAGCAGTGCCCAGCGCTGCCCTGAGGGGACGTGGCTCTGGGTGTCCCTGCTCTGGGCACACCTCCAGCACTTGCCTTTTGGTGCTCCTGCTACTTGGGCTCATGAGGGGCAGCAGTGTTTGGGCTTGGTGGGTGCAGGGTACAAGGGGGCTGTGCTGGGAGGGGAATGGAGCTCCCACAGCCCCTGCTTGACTCTGACTGTTCCAAAAGGGACAAAAAGAAGTGTGACAAGGAAGGAACAGAAGTGCTGCTGTGGGCTGGCAGCTCCCCGGGTGCACATCTCTTGCTGCCCTCCCAGAGCAGTGTGTGGGCTGGCTATTCACTGCCCCAAACAATGAGTATCTGATGAGTTCACTCCTCGTACAGGGCCAAATGCTGCCAGAAAGTGGGAAGTTGGGTGCTTCCTGTCCAATTTAAAATCATGGAATATCCTGAGTTGGGAGAGACATGAAAGAGTCACTGAGACCAACTTCTGGCCCTGCACAGGACACCCCAACAATCCCACCCTGTGCTTGAGAGCATTTTCCAAATGTTCCTTGAGATCTGGCAGGGTTAGGGCTGGGACCATTCCCTGGGGAGTCTGTTCCCACTTGATCCCAACTCCTGTCCCTTCTGCTCATTTCCAGGGATGCCTTGGACGCTCTTTACAGACAACTCCACCGCATTCAGACCGATATTGGCTACAAAACCAATTCTCTGCAGCTAGACAACAAGTGCATGGACACCCGGAGAAAACTCGTGGTCCCCGTGGAGAAGTTTGACCCAGAGGTCGACGCTGTCAGCCGCACCAGGAACCTGCCGAGGGAGAGTCAGCTGGAGCTGGCTTAGCGCGCCGGGAATCGTGCAAGCGCGGGGGGAATGGAAAACTCCCGGTGATTCAGTTCCGCAGCGAGGAAAAGCGACATCTGCGTCGTGTTTGGGGAGAATGGAATTCTTCTCCTAGTTTGTTTTATAACTGTCTGGCCCTTGGATGATGTTTACAGCCTCCCGCGCTCCGAGGAGATTTATAAACAATAAAGGGCCTGTCCCCAGTTGTCATCCGCGGCGATTAAATCCAGCTGGATTCCAGGAGGGGTTGAAGGGAGCAGGCGGCTGTGCTGTCGGCACCTCGGTCCTCCGGGCCGCCAGGGGGCGCCACTGTGCGCGGCAGCGCCTTCGGCCCACGCTGCCCCCTGGCGGCCCGGAGGAAGAAAGCGCCGCGCGCGGCGAGATGGCGGCCGCGGGTCCGGCCTCAGGCGCCGGGCGGCTCCCGGCTCGTCCCCGGCCCGGCCTCGCTCGGTTCCGGGGCTGCTTGGCCGGGGCGTTGTTGGGGGATTGCCTGGGAGCTGTTTTCGAAGGCAGGAGCGTCGTGAAGCTGCCGGAGCTGCTGAGTTTCCTCAAAGGGCTGGAACCGGCGCCGCCTGAGGAGGGAGGGGAGGCGGCGGGGAGCGCACGTGGAGGTGCGTGGGGGGGAGCGCGGCGGAGAGCGGGGGATGTCCCCCGGTGCCCCCTTCACACACCCCGCTGTGCACGGCACTCCGCACCCCAGAGATTCGGGTTAGACCCCAGCACTCCCCAGGACTGACCTTTGGGGTGTTTGTGTCCCACTCCCTCAGCACCCCCAGGACTGGCCTTTGGGGTGTTTGTGTCCCACTCCCTCAGCACCCCCAGGAGTGGCCTTTGGGGTGTTTGTGTCCCACTCCCTCAGCACCCCCAGGACTGGCCTTTGGGCTGTGCCTAACCTGCAGAATCACCAATCCCTCAGCTCCCCCAAAACGTGGGTGCCCCCAGTGCTTACCCCTCACCTGGTGTGGGGCATCTCTGCTGTGACTGCACTGGCTGTCCCCTGCCCTGCTCTGTGCTGTGCCCCTGTGCTGTGGGGGTTCAACAACCATTCCTGAGTCCCTGGGGATTCCTTAGGGACACCGCTGATGCAGAGGGCCCCGTGGTTTGCTCTGCTCAGCCCGAGCTGCTCCTACTCCAGGGAGATGAGGGGGAGTGTGCTGTGAATGGGTGTGGCAGGGCTGGGGTGTCAGCAGGGAGCAGAGGTACCCGAGCCTGAGGAGGAGAAGAGTGAGAGAAGCACAGAGTTGTTTAACTCTTAGAAAATGATTGCAGCCTTACAGTGCCCGAGGGGAGTCTGCAGGAGAGACTGAGGCTATTGACAAAGGCCTGGGGTGACAGGACATGGGGAATGGCTTCCCACTGCCAGAGAGCATGGTTAGATGGGATATTGGGAAGGAATTATATCCCATGAGAGTGGGGAGGCCCTGGCACAGATTGCTCAGAGAAGCTGTGGCTGTTCCATCCCTGGCAGTGTCCAAGGCCACGTTGGACACTGGAGCTTGGAGCAACCTGGGATAGTGGAAGATGTCCCTGCCCATGGCAGGGGGTGCAGCAGGATGGGCTTTAAGGTCCCTTCCAACCTAAACCATCCTCGAAATCTGTGATTCTGTGTTGGCCTCTGGATGTCGGACATCTTCACCTGACTCTTACTAATCTTGAAGTATATTCTATGTCATTATAGCTGTGGATGCAGCTCCCTTGCTGTGTCCTTACTCTGATAACCATTGTTAGCTTCAGTGCCAGGGAACTTAAATTCCAGACAGATTTGGGTTGGAAGGCACCTTAAAAATCATCCAGTGCCACCCCCTACCATTGCAGGGACACCTTCCACTGTCCCAGGGTGCTCCAAGCCCTGTCCAGCCTGGCTTTGGACACTTCCAGGGATCCGTGGGCAGCCACAGCTGTCCCAGGCATCTTGTGGCAGTCAGGCCCTGGGGATGAGGGTGGTGCTGGCAGAGGGCAGGAGCAGTTTGTCCCTGGCTGCTGGTGTGACTCTTTGCCCTCCCGTTGCAGAGTCGCTGCCCTACACGGACGACACGGCCATGAGCAGGTCGGTGGTGCAGTCACTGCTGGCCAAGCAGGAGTTTGATGAGGTTGACATGGCCAAGAGGTGAGCATGAGGCTTCCTGAAGGTGTGACCATCACTGGGACTGTCTGTGAAAGGGGACAGGGGCTGAGGCAGACTAATGCTAATTACTAATTTTTGGAGGGGAAAAAGTCAGGAAATAGGTGGTTAATCCTTTTGTTTAGTTTAATCCTTTTGCTTTTCCATGCCTTGGACCATGCAGCAGCATCAGCTTCAGTGTGGAGTCTGAAGCTGCCTTGACAGGGCAGCGCTGCTGTGTGTCAGCCTTGTGTGTGTTCACCTTTGGGGAGGAGAATGCTTGGAGATTCCAGAAACATTTTGTTTCATGTTTATTTGTTGCTATTTATGTTTGCACTGCCCTTAATTTAGTGAGGGAATAGGAGTGAGCTCAGCTTGACTCTGTTTATGATCCGTTTCCCTGTTGAATCCCCAGCCCTGAGAGCATTTGGTTCCACTTAAGGGAAAGCATTTCTTTGTTTAGAAAACTCTTCCATTGAACTTGAACAAAAGACTTTCCTTGTGGTTGTGACCCACGGAAATGCTTCTAGTTTGCTTCTATTTTGAGGCAGAGCTGAGAGGGAAACAAGTGGGTTATGGAAGGTGATGTTTATACATCCTTCTTTCACACTGTTCTTTGGGAATTGTTTCCTGCAGAACTGAATCTCTGAGCCCTGACTGTCCCTGATTTAGGTGTGTTATTAATTCACTTTAGCAAGAAGCTTCCTCCAATCACAAACCCCAGTAACAGACCGAACCCCCGGCTGTTTTCCCCCCTGCCCACACCAGGTTTGCTGAGGAGTACAAGAAGGAGCCCAACAGGGGCTATGGCATGGCCGTGGTCAATGTCTTCAAGAAGCTCCTGAGCCCCAAGTGCAGCGACGTGTTTGAGCCCGCGAGAGCCCAGTTCAACGGGAAGGGCTCCTACGGCAACGGCGGCGCCATGAGGGTGGCTGGCATCCCCCTCGTCTACTCCGACATCCAGGACGTCAAGAAGGTACTGGAACATTCTGGGCTTCTCTGGGCTTCCCTGCTGCCAGGGGAGCGTCCCAGGAAGCTTTGCTGACACCGGGCTTTCTCTGGCAGTTTGCCAAGCTGAGCGCAGAGCTGACCCACGCCAACTCCCTGGGCTACAACGGGGCCATCCTGCAGGCCCTGGCTGTGCACCTGGCACTGCAGGAAGGGCTCAGCAGGGAAACCTTCCTGGAGCAGCTCATCAGCCACATGGAGCACGTGGAGGCAGATGACAAGTCTCTCAGTGATGCCCGAGCGTGAGTAGCTTGGGGAAAGCCCCAGCCCTGCTGTGGTGGTTTGTTCTGGCTCTTCACGTTCTCTCCTCTTCACTGCTCTCTCTTGTTTGCAGGCTGGGATTTGAGGATTTACCATTTTCCAGGCGTCTCAAGAAAATCAAGGAATTTTTGGAGCTCAGCAGTGTTCCCAAAGAAGATGTATTGTTTGAGTTGGGTGAGTACCTTTCTTAGGATTGCTGGAAGCAAGACCAACTCAGCAAGCCTGGTAGATGTGTGTCCCCCTAGATTCCCCTTCAGCCTATGCTGCCTGTCAGGCACAGAATATGCTGGAAAAGCAGCCTGTGCTCACCAGTCATGAATTCTGAGTCTCAACCCAGTGATTTCCTCTGTGTATTGATAGGAAAAAAATGTCTTGCTAAGGGAAATTTACTTTGCATAATGTTTCTTAACATTCCAAGACCTCTTAAGGGCTATTGGGTCATCATGTTGAATGGGAATGAATAGATACTGGGTCATCATGTTGAATGGGAATGAGTAGATGTGTATGGCCAGGCTAACTGGGGTAACTGGGAATTGCTCTGCAGGATGTGAGTGGTACTGGGGAACTGGGAGGTTTCTGAGGGACAAACTTTTGCACCTTTTCCTGTTAAAATCCGTGATACTGTTATGGAAAGTCACCAGTAGGAAGGGAAAAGGAAGAAATACCAGAGGGTGCTGACGGGGTGTGTTCCAGGCAATGGCATCGCTGCGCTGCGCTCCGTCCCCACTGCCATTTACTCCTTCCTGCGCTGCATGGACGCTGATCCTGACATCCCTGAGCACTACAACGCCCTGCAGAGAACCATCATCTACTGCATCTCCCTGGGGGGGGACACGGACACCATCGCCACCATGGCGGGGGCCATCGCCGGCGCCTACTATGGGGAGGAGCAGGTGCCCCCGAGCTGGGAGCAGAGCTGTGAGGCTTTCCAGGAGACCCAGAGGATGGCCAAGAGCCTCTATGAACTCTACTGCCAGCGGCTCTGAGCTCCAGGGCAGCCCCAGGGCTTTCCTGAAGGCAAAGGGATGGTCAGCTCTGCTTCCCTGGTGAGACCCAGCGGTGGATCTGCGCCATCGGCCGACGCCAGCGAGCCTCACCTGGGAAGGGAGCCTGCTGCTGTCAGCTGGGAGCTGGGAGCAGGAGCCAGCCTGGAAAAGAGGGGGCATCCCCTTCAGTCACGGGTCAGCTGGGAAGTGGCTGCACTTGGACAGTGGCTGCAGCTCCCTGAGTGTACACAAGTGTCTCATTTTCCATGGATTTCTGCTGCTTGCTTTGTCCACCGTTGTGCCATTTGTCATTGCAGTTACTGGTGGGTGTCTGAATCCATGGACTTTTTCCCTGTTTTCCTCTGCTCCTGTGTCCATGGGCTGTGTTTTGGTGGTCAGTGGCTTGTCCAGTCTCCACACCCCTGGCACAGCAGCAGGTCATTGTCAGCTGGCCAGATGAGGGATGTCATAGGAGTCACCAGAGTGTTACCTGTGCTGATTTAATGGAGCACAGATTTCCGGGGACATTTGTTGCCTTAAAGGCAGAATGAGAAGGGCCAGAGAAGGGATTTCTTTGCATTGCTGATGGCTCTGTGAGAGACCTTTGACGCCTGCAGACAATCCCAGCTGGCTCGCTGTCCCTGCTGGGAGAGGGTGTCACACAATTGTGTCCTTGGCCTTGTGATCCAACAGGCACCTGCTGCACTTTGTGCCCCCTTGCACAGCTGCTGTCACATTGCTGCAGCCACTCTGGCTGCTCCTGTGTTCCTAATCCATGCATCCTGTATTTTTAAAGTCCTGTATATGCCCAGAGCACCAAGTGAGATTCCTGTTTAAATCACAGAATACTCCAAATTGAAAGGGACCCACAAGGATCTTGAGAGTCCAGCTCCTGTGGAGTGCAGATCTGGGTGTGGAAGTAGTACAGGTTCTGCTGCATGGTTCTGCTGCAGTCAGTCAAAGTGACTTGAGCAGGATGCAGGAGTTAATTTATCACAGTCTCAGCCTCTGTACTTGGTAAAAATTGCCCCAGAATTAAAAGGAAAGGTGGGTTAACTGGGGACATCAATATTGAAAAGAAGCTGGTGCTGGTGGCCAAGAACATTCTAGCACAGCTGTGTTCCAGAACTTCACATTTAAAACCTTTTCCTAGTGGAGCTGGTCAAAAAGGGAAAAACAGCTTGGGAATGGCACATCTAGAAAGGGTTGGAAGCTTTTTAATAATTGAAAACAAAAAGTCATCACATGGAAATGTTTATAAACTTAAATGTGACAGTGTAACTCTTGTTATTTCTCCAGCATGTCTTGTGACACTGGGAAGTGGCTGTGGTGCTCCCCAGTGGTGTCAGCACGTGGTGGCTGTGTCAGGCTGCATGCACATGTGGGAATCTGGCTGCCACAGGTCCTTCCAGTTTTCCCTGTTGTCTGCTTCCTTCAAGTGCCAGTCTTTTGTGTGATGCTATAATGGGTTTTCCTTGTATAAATGGATTCTTGTCCTGGGAACATGTGGAATTTTGGTCTGTTGTATATTTTTGTATTGTGCTGCAGATCTGAGCTGTAAAATATTAGGTTTTCCACATTATTCTGCCAGAGGAACAACCAGATTCATCTAATTATTTAAAAGAGGATTTTTTTTTTAAAGCAGCTTTATAATTTTAAATGTTTGGAACTCCTGACAAGCAAAGAGCTCCTGTTTAAAGACTGGAGCTCTTTGATCCTGAATTTAGATGTGTACTAAACCCTTCAATTTCCTTGGAAAGAAGTAAAGTCCCTCAGTTATCTTTGTTAAGTAGCCACTGCTCCTGTGTTTTCACTCAAGTCATGAAGTTGTGCACCCTCAGAGCCAAGAGGACCAGGAGTGGTTCTTGGTACAAGGGTGAGTTGACACTGGGCATTGCAGGGAGCGCCTTTGGAAAGGCCCCTTTTCCTTCTCAGCCTGGGGAAGGAGTTCAGGTGCTGGAATCCAGCGTGTGATGATGGTACAGAGAGCAAGGGATGCACTGGGAGCCTCATGAATGGCAGCAGGAGGATGGCTTCCTCCTTGGAACGAGCTTTTGAAGGTGTCTGTGTGTCAGCAAAGCTTTCCTGGAAATGTTTCACCCCTTAAGGTGAGATCAGGTGGGAAAACACCTTTTCTTCTCTTTGGACTGAGAGTCTGTGAAGGTGCAAGTGATTCACCAGTCCTGAGTGTTCCTGACTCACTCAGGATTGAGGCTGGCTGTGCACTAGATGTGTGATGTAGGATTAAAAAATCATGGGGAAAAAAACCACACAGAAGAGAAAGGGAGACTTCAACTTGAGTCCCTGAAATTAATAATCACCAGGCTGGAAGGATCTGGGTTTCAACCTTTTCTAAAACTGAATTTCTGGAGACAGGAGTTTTTTCCTTAATCACAAGAAACATGCAATAACTTTTTGCATAAGGATATCAGTTAGGGAATCTGCTGGGAGTGAGTGAGATGATTTGAGGTGGAAATAGAGTGTAAGAGAACTGTGTGAGACAGAGCAAGAGCCAGGACAAAGCACAGCTGAGCCCACCTCTATACAATAAGTTTTATTGATGTTTGTCAATACAATCAAGTACTGCAGTTTTAGTTGTGAAGAGCAGGTCAGTTTTGGGTCACAAAGAGTGCATTTTAAACCAACTTTTACTAGGACAGTGCATGTAATAAGTATTTACAAAACTAAAAACCTCTATATACTAGGTTAGAAATGAAGATACTAGAGGCAAATTTAAAAAAAATAGTAAGAATTTGTATATAAAAATGCACATTGTAATGCAGTTTTCAGCATTAAAAATAGACATACCTCATCCAACCCAACCTTTTTTATTCTTGTGATTGAAACCAAAATCCCACGCGCTCACACACACGACAGAAAATAATCCTTTCTGCTGGCTAATATGTACTCAATATTCCAGAAAAAAAAAATCCTTCTGGAGAGTGAACAGCCTCCCTCATCCTGTGCATCGTTTTTTTTTTAGCCTAACTATGTGCGTGTAATATCTTTGCTTTCCATTAGTGTGTAAATGTAAGAGGTTAAATAGCTGCTAGGGGTGATTATGGGTTTGCTCTGCACGTGATAGGAAAGTGGAATTACAAAACTGTATCTACAGCACAAACTTAATCTGGGGGTGGCTACAGTGAGGAGTTTGGTCGTTGCTTTTTGCCAGCTCGAACGAGAAGTTTGGAATGAAGCAGAACAGAACAAGAAGAGATGGGCTGTAGATTAGGCACAGTATAAATAAGTAGCTTTGAGGAGCAGGATGAAGCTCCCACCAGGCGTGGCAGCTCCTGGCCCTGCACGAGGCTGGACCAGCTCAAATCCCTCTATTCTCCAGAAAAAAAAGGAGCCAAGTCCCCTCCCAGCATCCTCTCCTACCAAACCTGGGCCTGGAAAAATCATCTGAGCTTCCACTTTTAATTTAAGGGACTGTTCCTGCTGGGAAATAACCTGTTAGGATCACAACCCAAATGGTCCTGACCATGCCCTCAGGAGTTAAAAACGTCCAGTGGGATCAGACACCTTCCAGCTTGGAGGTTCGTCTATGCATGAAACTTGCAGCTTTAAGGAGAGAAATTCACAGGGAAAAAATCCCAGGGAGGGGACACACAGCCCCAACAGTCAGTGCCCAGAGCACTGGCCTTCCAACTGCAAATTTCCTTCTTGTGTTTCTTAATTTCAGGGTAGGTGAGTTTTAAAAGGAAGGCCTGAATGGCAAGAGGCAGAAACACAGGACAGGCTTGAGGAGAAAACAAAAAAGCAAAACAGAAATAGGAAAAGTTGTTTAAATATCTCATAGAGTCCATCTGGAAAACAAGCCCAGTCCCAGTCTTGCTACGTTTCTTTGGCCATCAAACAGGCTTTGGGAAAATGCAAAGGTCAGAGCTGGTGACCAAATTGTTGCTGTTTCTTAGGGATGTGCCTTTGCAGAAGGACATGCAGTGGGATATGCACATGGATTGACTTCAGCAGCATGCTCCTGGCCTGGGATGAGCAGCATCCCTGTCCTGGAAGTGGCAGTGACTGTTCTACTGTAAGAAAACCTGCAAAGCCACAGGATCTGTGTGGGGCAGTGCCATCATGCCTGGCCCAGAGCCCTGCAGCTCATGCTCAGGTCAGTAATGCTCCAAGCATTAGAGAGACAAAGTGGTAACAACAGGCAAATGTTGATTTCTTTAAGTCACAGAGTGGCCCCGGGGCTGGTGCCCTGTCACAGGTATTGCACTACACTTGTAAGTGATGTTCTTCAATGGGTCATAGCACCGTGGTGAAATCACTGTGTGGAAAGTTAGAACCAGCACTAATTTTTCTTAATTCCAAGATCCCCAGAGGAAGGGGAGGCACCAATGCAAGAGTTCACACATCCCAAAATAGTGAGACAGGAAAAGCAAGTTGTCCATCAGTGGCACTTCCTTATGTCACACCAGCTGGCAGCACCGTGAGCTGGGCTTGCACTGCCATCCTTGTGTGGGCAGAGATGCTCCTGAGGCCAAGCAAGTCTTTGGGCTGCAGAGACAGACGGGACAGGACCAGCCCTTGGACTTCCCAGCAGGTGAATGGAGAGAGCAGATCGTTGTTCATCACGGGGTCCCAGCTTCCCTCACTGCCTTTGGAACCGGTCATGGCATCCTCCCAGGTACCAGTGCCTGGATGATTTTATTCCTAAAGGTGCTGGGGGGGAGGGTTAAAAATAATATTTACTTCTTAGAAGAAGGTGCTTATGCAAAGTGTTCCACTCTTTAGGATTATAAATCCAACCACACTGAATCTGGAGTGAATCGGAGAGACTGCCCCAAAGCACAGTCTGGAAAAACAGGCGTCAGCGAGCCTGGAACTTGGGCATCTGATGGTTTGGAAGGAAATTTCTCAATCCAGCGTGGATCCCTGCTGCTCTATGGGTTTGTGTAAGTGCCTGGGACCCTGCGTTGGTTACCAACACATCAGCTGTGACACAGCTGGATTTATTTATCTAGCATTCCAAATGGGAAATGAGGGCACTTGATACAGACCACGGGGGTCTGGTCTTCCTCTCTGGATCACAGAGCCAGATCCTTGCCATCCCAAGTGTGTTCCTGTGTTTGATGTCCAGTCACTGGGGTACTTATTCCAAATATGCTTTGTTGAGGAAGTCGCTCCCCTCCCTCCCTTCTCCCTCCCCCAAAAAAAGAAAGATAGATGGATAGATGTCTCCTTCCCGATTACCCTCTTGACTCATGGATCAAACAGCATGAAGCAAGGTCCCATGACAATGTCTTGCGCGTTCTTCCCAGTGATTTTTCTTTTTTGTATTAATTTTAAAACACTTTTTTATCAAAAAAAAAAAAAAGTTTATGGCTAAAGTGGGTGAAAAGGAAACATGCCCAACAGCTGTTATGTGGGGCAGAGCAGGAACCCGGAGAAGGAGGAGTGGATGTATTCCGTGGAGTACAGCCCGTTGGCCTGGTCCGAGGGCATCTGTACCCAGACCTGGTCGTTTTCCTTGAGTTCAAGCACGGCACTGCCCGAGGCCTGGTCCAGGTACCCCTTTTTGTACTCATCGTAGGTGTAGGTGGCCGGCACGTTGTTCTTATACAGAGCCACCCAAACGTTGGTCCCTTTGACGTGCACGTGGTAGGCAAAGTAGTAGATTCCGGATACGGGGCAGGTGAAGATCCCGGTGACCGGGTTGTAGCCGTTGTGCCCGTTATACAAGGTCCGGTCAAACTTGACGGGCATGCCGGATGCGGGGAAGGGGGAGGTGAGGATGGCAGTGAAGGCCGGCGCGATGCGGGCAGCGAGCTCTCCTCGGCCGTACTGTGGCTTGCCCGGCTTCCCATTGCCCAGCACAGCCCCCTCCACGCCACCGTCCGGCAGGTGCAGCCCCGCGATGCCCGTCTCATCCAGCACTCCCGGCGCTCCTGGTGGCCCAGGTGGCCCCGGTGGCCCCGGTGGCCCGTTCAGCCCCGGCGTTCCTGGCATTCCGGGTGGGCCGATGGGTCCGGCCATGCCAGGCTCGCCGGTCTTCCCCTCGCCGGGAATGCCAGGGAGCCCGGGCTCCCCTTTCAGGCCTGGTAACCCCTGAGGCCCCATGGGCCCGGCAGGTCCTTGCAATCCCGGGATGCCGGAGGGGCCCCTCAGCCCCGGCTGCCCCGGGATCCCACCGTCCCCTTTGGGCCCGGGGCCGCCCGTTAATCCGGGCACCCCCGGAAGGCCGATGAACCCCGGTTCACCTTTGGGGCCCGTTGGGCCGGGAGGTCCCAGTGACCCGGGCAGGCCCCTTTCTCCCGGCACCCCCCGGCTTCCCCGCGAAGCCGTTCGGGCCCTGGTCTCCCCGTATCCCCGGCATTCCCGGGGGCCCGCTCGGCCCCACGTCCCCCTTGGGGCCGGGCAGCCCGTGCTTGCCCGGCAGCCCCATGGACCCCGGCGGGCCCGGCGGGCCGATGATGCCGGCGGGGCCTGGCTCGCCCGGCTCGCCATCAACGCCGGGCTCCCCCTTATCGCCGATGGCTCCCTGTGCCCCGGGCTGCCCGCGGTCTCCTTTCAGGCCGGGCATGCCTGGCTTCCCATAGCCCGTGGGGCCTGGCAGCCCAGGGAGGCCGCGGATCCCGGGCTCTCCCTTCGGTCCCATAGGGCCCTGTATCCCCGGCACCCCCGCGACGCCCGGGACACCGATCCCATCGATCCCGGGCGGTCCCCGCGGCCCCACGGGGCCGGGCTCCCCGGTGACACCCGGCCCGCCCGGGGGACCCATGTCGCCCTTGTCCCCGGGCGCTCCCGGCAGCCCATCGAGGCCAGGCTTCCCAATGCCGGCCGGCCCGGGGGGCCCCGCGGGGCCGGGAGGGCCCCCGTTCCCCCGGGGCCCCGGCAAGCCTGGCTTCCCCACGCCGTTTTCACCCTTCATGCCTCGTTCCCCGCGGGGACCCGGCTCTCCTTTCGGGCCAGGCTCTCCGCGAAAGCCGGGCAGGCCGGGGCCGCCCTGGGGACCCGGCTTCCCATTGACAGAGAGGCCGGCTGGCCCGGGCAGCCCCGGCGGGCCGGGCAGGCCCCTCGGCCCTTGCTCCCCACGCATGCCAGGCTCGCCCTTGGCTCCGGGCATCCCTTTCATACCCGCCTTCCCGGGGAGTCCTGGGATGCCGGGTTTCCCGATGCCCGAGAAGCCCGGGGGGCCCAGCAGGCCCAGGCTGGCCGTGCATTCCCGGCTTCCCCGTGCCCGGTTTTCCCGGGTAGCCGGGGGGCCCGGGAGGTCCACGTGGGCCAGGCTTCCCTGGCGGTCCTGGCTCGCCTTTGAGGTCCATGGGCAGCATTGGTGGCATGTCTGTGGAGAGAGGAGACACAGAGTGTCACTGGGGCTGGCCGTGGGCAAGGAGTGTCCTCGGGATGTTGGAGCTGGGGTCTCAGAGTGGCCTGGGCTGGGCTTGTAGGGGGAGCCGTCACTGACACATGGCCACAGCAGCTTCCTGCCCCCCACATCAGAGGGGTGTCCCGAGGCAAGGCCAAAGCCCAGAGTCTTCTCATTCCAGCTTCACATCCCTCCATGATGTCAGGTGCCACCATGGAAGGTGCCAGTGCTCGCTGTCAGCTCTGGCAGGGCTATTTTGTGATGAGTTACTGCAGGCTGGTTTAGGAGCTGGATTCAAACCTCCTGCTGCCTCACTTCCCAGCGGCCTCGAAAGCACCGTGGGATTCAGTTGTTCCTGCCTGGGCTCAGCTGAGGGGATGGCGACAGAGCGAGCCAAGACTGAGGATAATCCCTCACCCCATCCCGAGAGTCCAGGGCCTTGGGAGACCTTTAATCCTTTTGGATTAAAAAGAAAACTCTTGGACATGTACTCCAGAGCCTGAGGAGGAGATGGATGTATGGGTTAGGCCATGCCTACATTGCTTGCTGGCACAGCTCCCGAGTCCAGCAAGGCAGAGAAAAACCAAAAAGCAAAAAAGCTCTGGGGATGGAGGAGAAGCCAAGAGCTGGGAGGGAAATGCAGCCTCAGCTCCGTCCAAATGAGTCAGCCCAGCTGGGAATAGGCCGCAACCACTTGACATTTCAAGAATTTATTGAGGTCTTTTGCAAACGGATATAAGAAAGAAACTAATGGGCTGAGAGACTCCAAAGGCAAGGAGAGGCAGATGACATGCCCACCACAGCTCAGCATGGAAAGCACAGACGTGAGCATAAATAACTCCTTGAGGCTGGCCCAGGCAGGGTGTCACCTCCCACGTGACACCAGGAAAGGGTGAGAAAGAATAAATCTGACAAACTCTTTTTTGGGCAGTTTGAAATGAAGGAAATACTCGACAGTCACATGTACACGCGATGATGGTGAGAAATGCAAAAGGCAGAGGAAAGGGCTATGACATTTTGGGTGAATTTAAATCAAATCTGCCCGAGGGAGATCATTCCAGCTGGGAAGAGATCTGTATGGACAAGTTCCTGGGACGGGGATGGATGTTGCTTGGGTGGGAGCAGGATACAAGGTCTGCCAGTCTGGCCCCCTCCGTGAGCCAAGCTGGGCTTTGGGAGCGTGGACACACGTGGTGCTGGGATCTGCCAGCACGGAGATTTCCCCAGTCAACGGGAAAAGCTTATGGGAGATTTGAGACACGTGAAAAGAATAACTGTGGCAGCAGCAGGCACAGCTCCCGGAGCATCAGAGGTGGCTTTGCCTGCCCTGAACACAGCAATTAGCTCTGGCCCTTCCCAGCCTGGTGCTGCTGTGTTTTCCTTGGGTAATGGAAACATTTTTAGAGCTTATCTATAAATCAAAGCCTGGCCCACGTCCCAGCTGTAGCTGTGGTCACTTGGCTCTCTTGATGAAGGAAATACTTGTCTGTCATGACATTGCCACTGGATTTCTGCAAACTTCTGCTCCTCGCCCAGGAAAAGAGTATGGAAAAGAAGGCAAGGGAGCTGTGCAGTGCTGCACTATTTCTGGGGTTTGGATTCTGGAAAAAAACTCTCCAGTAAATGATTTCAATGTGTTTTCTCCCCCCACTTTTTCTTTTTAATTTTTTATTTTCTTGCAATGGTTTGAAACGAATTAGTTTTCTAGGTCATTTTGCATGGAATCAGAACAAGGATCTACAGCTGAGCCCACGAAGGAAGGAAAAAGCACACACACACTCTCTCACACAAGGCAGCGGAGAGAAACGCCAGGCAGGAGCTGCCAGCTTGCAGGCGGCCAAAAAAGCAGACGGGAAAACCAAACCGGGGCCGTCAGCGCAGAGAACTGGGACACTGCAGCCCCACTGGTGTCCGATTTCAAAAGCCCGTGTCTTACCACAGACACATGTCTCGGAGCTCTGCACTCCACAGCACCAGCGTGGGGTTCTGTGCTCCCCTCGACGCCTGAACTGCGCTGCTGTGAATGCTAACGGAGCCAGCTGGGGCAGCAGGAGGGGGACAGGGCAGGAATGACCCCTGGGAGCTCCCAGCACGGAGCATCCCACCTCCTGAGGAGCACGGGCATGGCCAGGTGGGTGCTGCAGCCCCTCTGGAGCTGTGCTCATCCTGCTAAGGACCCTTCCTGCCTGGGGAAGGGACCTGGCAGCGCAGACCGGCCAGCAGAGGAACAAACCAGCAGGATGGGAAGTGGTTCCCAGCCATGAGCAGCCAGCAGTGGGTCTGGCCAGCACGGCCAGATGACACTGCAGGAAGGAGAGGTTGGCTGCTCTGTGGCGGAGCCCGGCCGAGCTTGTTCCAGAGCTGCTGCCAAGCTCTGTCTCGTGAGAGAGTTTCACAGGCTCACAGGGATGTTGTGTGGGATCAGCGTTTTAGCGCCTCTCCTACTGTCTCCCAGCAGTGGGTGCCCCAGCACAGCACTCACTCGTGGGTTTACCTGGCCGCAGGGCCATCGGCATGGTTGAAATTAAGCCAAAATAAACCCCCAATGTGCAAATCTCTGCTTCGATGTTCCGAACATTTCAGCATTTACCAGCATCTCCTCCCCTGAGCTCCCTCTGTGCTCTGGGGCAGCTATTTTTGGGTGAGAAAAGGTGTCTGGCACCCTGAGGAAACCTGTCACTCCCCGGATGGCACCTGGAGGCAGGAGGGGACCCCCCAGCCCCGGGGCCAGGCTGAGGCAGCCGGGGGGGCTCCCCCCGGGTCGGGGTAACCCGCGGGGGCACGGCACAGCCCTGCGCCGTCGCGGCCAGTCAGCTGAGCTCCCCGAGCAGGGCAGAAGGCCAGCAGGGATTTTCCTTGCCAAATTAGAGGTTAAGCAGAGATGGGAGCTCAGTGGGATCCAGGAGGCACCGGCTTCCCCAGCTGCCTCTGTGCGGCCCCGCAGCCGGTGGCTCGGGCTGCAGCTGTCCCTGCGTCCCTCTCTCCTGTCCCCCACCTGTCCTCTCCTTCCCATGGGTTTTAGAGGAGTAATGTCCAAGGGACCTTTGTGCTCTGTCCTGCCTCAATGTCCCCTCTGCCTGGTCTCACCTGGCAGAGCTTGTCCAAACCCCTCCTTGCCCCAGCCTGGCACTCTCTGCTCTCCCCACCATAGGCAGCATTGCTCAGAGGCAATGCAAGTCACTCCCATGCATAGGAAGAAGGGAAAAAAGAAGGGAGAACAGCAGGGAGAGATTTGAATCCAGTCCCACCAGCAGCTGAAGTGTTCCTGTGCTACGCTGGAAGGTTTTGGCTCTGGCTGGGATTCAGGGAGCAGCTTTACAACAGCTGGGAAGGGGGCAGGGAGGGGGGGCTTGTAGCACACTTTCAGCTCCAGGTTTTGCTGTGTGTTTTCTGACACATGTGCTGGGCTGAACTCCTGATAAGCCATTCAGCCCTCCAGTAAATCAGCCACTGGTGGCCCAGCCTTCTCTGGTTTCTCCTCCCAGAGCCAAGATTCAGCTCCTGGCAGGATCCAGGTCCATGACAACCCCTGGGGAGGCTCCAGTGGCTCTTCCCAAGGGCCAAGCACTGACCTGGCAGGTCTGGATACCCGAGCCCAGCAGTGCCCCATCCCATGGTGGTGCCAGCACTGGGGTGGGTGCAGGAAGGGCAGCTGGGGACAGGGGACTACAGAGGGCTGGGGGTGCTGGAGCCCCAGCTGTGCAGAGCAATGACCCTGGTGCCTCTGCCCCTCTGGGTGCACATCACTCAGTGGGGAGCGATTCAACACGTCTGGAGTTTCTGGTCGCTGCTCTCCGAGAGAGGAAATGTCTCTCTTCTGCTCTTCCCTTGCCAGGCTGGGTCTCAGCTCCAGCCTTGGCACTCTTTCCTTTCCCAGCTGGTGCAAAATGCAGACAGGGAAACGGAATAGGTGGAGGAGTGGAAAAAGCCTTGCCAGGACAAGCTCAGGTTTAACAGCAGGGAAAGGCAGAGACGGCGAGTGCTGGGGCTTCTGTGCCTCCTGCTGCTGGGGATGGGCAGGAGAGCAGGAGCCAGAGGCTGGAGGGTCCCCTGTGTCCCCTTGCTCCCAGACCAAGGTGCCCTCCCAGCCCCAGCAAAGGGCTTCATTTCCCCGCTGAGCCGTGTCCACCCTGTCACTGGGTTAAAGACCCAAATGATCTGGCCATGCTTGGCCAAGTGTTTGGACAGCAGCACCCTTGGCTGTGCCAGGCAGCTTCCAGGAGCCTGAAGGGTGGAGGGTGACAAGTGCCCAATGGCTGTGAGGTGCCACGTCCCCTTCCCACTGCCCCACGTCCTCACACAGTCCCCCAGAGCGCATCCCTTACCCAGGTACTGCCCTTTGCCTTCACGGAACGGGGGTCCCAGGGGTCCCTTCACCATGGGCTGCATGTACTTGACTTGAGCGTAGCCCCCCACGCCGCCTCCCGCCGCCGAGCCGGGGCCCATCGCCATCACCAGCGCGCCCAGCAGCACCGGCAGCGCCACACGACGTCCGGCAGCATCCTGCTCCCACGGCTCCTGCAGACAAAGCAACAGTGACATTGGGTACACACCCCCTCACCAGGACCAGCTGGGAGCCTGGGGATGGTCCCCGTGCCAGCGGGACTCCCTTGAATTGGTCTTTTTGTGGAGCAGATATCCTGAAGGTGTTGCTCCTCCCGACACACCAGAGCTGGGAGATGTATGGTAAATACAGTTTATAGAATAGAATTCCAGAATCACTAAGGTTGGAAAGGACCTCCAGGACCATTGAGCCCAAGCTGTGACTGATCCCCACCTTGTCACTAGCCCAGAGCACTGAGTGCCACATCCAGTTGTTCCTCAGACACCTCCAGGATTCCACCACTTCCCTGGGCAGCCCCTTCCAATTTCTGAAGGCCCTTTCCAAAGAGAAATTCTTTCTGATGTCCAACCTGAACCTCCCCTGGCACAGCTCAAGACTCTTCCCTCATCTTGCACTGTAACCAGACATAGGGGTGCCCAGTGGAGTCTTACAGAGGCTGCCCTGAGTTTCTGTGGTAACTCTCATATCCTTTATGCATATTTAGCAAATATAAGAGGCAGGGAAAAGGCAGATGAGACCTGCAGCCCACTGAGCCCAGCGTTGCTGTCAACATCCTTCAAGTGAGCAGGGGCTCCTCTCATTTGGGACCCTGTGGGAGGCACAGGCTGCCACTGCCAAGCCCTGCCTTTCCTGGGGGCAGGGAAGGGTGCTGAGCCTCTCAAGTGGGTGCTGAGCCTCCCGAGTGGGTGCTGAGCCAAACCCACGAAGTGGGAACCAGAGATTTGCTGTGTTTGTGGCTCAACTGCGGCGCTTCGCGGGCAGCGCCGGGAACTCTCACAGAGGACGAGGGATGGGAGCAGCAGCCTCAGCCTTAAGTGCCTGTTTATTTAAAATAAACCCCCTTTATAAATACTCTCTTCCTCCAGCAACTCTCCCTGTCAGCTCCACGTGCGGAGCCGCAAACAGATTGATTTGCAAAGAACATTTATTTTCGGAAGCTTAAATAACACGTGACGCCAAAGAGCTTTTTGCTGCTTTTCCTCCTTCTCGCAATAATTGACCTGTGGTGGTTATTAATGAGAATTAAGCTCCTGGCCTGTCCTGCCAGGGAGCAGGGGCAGGGCTGCTGCATGCTGGGATTTCATCGGAATTTCCTGAATTGCTTTTGCTGAAGCAGCAGTGGAAAAAAAAAAAAAAGCTGCAGCCTAGAGGAAAAACAACCCAAATTAAAACAAAATTAAAGCAAATTAAGTCAAGGGAGCAGGGAGCCCTGGCATGGGATTGTTCCTGATGCCACAAGGGCTTGGCAGGTTTTTGGAGTCTCCAGGGACGAGCCAGCCTTGACAGCTGCTCTTGTGCCTGGAAAATGGTCTGGGAGTCAGCTGAGGGCTGCAGGGGACAGGGATGGCCCTGCCATTAGCAGCACGATGGACCCTGTGAGGATGCAGGTGGCCGTGGCAGATGCTGGAAGGGGAACTCTGCTCTGCCCATCCCACCAGAACCGCGGGCCCGGCGTGGTGCCACTCCCACTGAGACACCCTGAGCTGTGGCTGTGGGTTGGGTGGCACTGCCAGGGACAGGGGTGACAGCCACCCCCATCCTCCTTGGCAGCACGGCCGCGGCCTCGCCGGCATTATTGTTTTTCTGTCTTCAGGGTCGAGGAGAGGAACGCTTCTTTTTATGAAGCATTATTTTACAAGGATTTGTTTAAGGGGAAAAGAATCCCATTCTAAGGGATTGCAGCTGTAAAAATACAGTTTCTGTTAAATAAAAGAGGAGAACAAACCCCTGAATCAGCTATTTACTTGTTTTCCTTACCTGGTATGACCCCTGTGCCTCCATCTCACCTCCCTCCCTTCCTAGCTCTCTCCTCTCCCACCTGGGCTGGATTCACCCCTGCTCCTCCTGGTTTCTCAGGATGCTGCCATGGCAGCAGCACCCTGGGGTGGTTCAGCCCCTTGCTGCTGGGCATTGCATCCTCCTGCTGTGAGACCTCAGCCTTTGGAGAGATGTGGGATGCAGGGAAAACGGAGCCAGAGGGAAGGGAGAGGGAGGACAAGGGAACGTGACCACGATTTCACTGCATATTGGATATGAAACTGAGTTCCCTGCTCTGTGTCCTCTGTCACCCCCTTGATCCAGCCAGGTCATTCCAACTGCCCAAGTCTCTGCAGAGCAGCAGGGGGAGCCTGGCCTGAGCCCCCAGGTTCGTGTCCCTCAACAAAAGGGGTCTCTGGTGCTGAGCTGTCCCCCCCGGCCGTGCCCGGCACTGGGGCAGGAGGCCTCCTGCTACCCGCGCTCTCCAGGCAGTGATTTAATAACAATAAAATGGAAACATCTGGAGTCTCATATGATGGATAAAGTGTGCACAACGTGCTTGTGGAGAGGCTCTTTCATGCTTGAAATCTCCTGTGTTATGAACTGATAATTAATCACACGGAGCAGCCACACGACGCTCCCGTCTCGCCTGGAGGGTCGTGAGTGGTGGCAGATCCATCCTGTCTATGGGGTGGCTACAGACAGACAGACAGACAGACAGGGGTCACCTGCCCGTCTTCCTGGGGGTCACCTGCCTGTCCTCCTGGGGTCTGGGGTCAAAAACCTGCTCTTGTATGGCCAACAGAAATCCCATGAGATTTATTTTTTTTCCCACTTGGAGCAGGGGAGATGCTTTGGGGGGTCCCAATTGTAGCCCCTCCTGGCTCACTCCACTCTGTTGGGCACTGCAGCCACCAGGCTGGGCACTGTCCAGCCGGGCTGCTGTCCTCCAGAGGCAGCTCCAGCCCCCCAGCACACTCCAGTACGACCAAAACCATCCCTTGACACAAAGCCAAGCCCAGCAGGAGCTGCTGAGCCAGGAGGGTTCGTACAGGGGCAGCACTGGAGGGGTCCCTGCTGTTCTCTGGGGATGCTGGAGCAGGATGGGGCCCAGCAATCCTCCACACTGCTCAGCTCTGGGGGGAGCAGGGCCCCGACCCAGCGCCGAGACCCCTGGCACGGCTTCAGAGCCGCGGCCGCCACGCTGACGGTGCGAGTGTCGGCTCCCCTGGCAGGCGGCGAGCAGACGTGTTAAAAACCCTTGGCACGCCATGAAAGCGCTGGGAACAGGGAAAAAATCTCACACTTAAACCATGAGAAAAGAGACAAGAAATGTCACCTTGTTCTTGCAGGAAAACAACCAGCCCGTGCTGCCTCCGTCGCTCCGCAGCTGCTCGTGGCTTGTGCTGGGCAGCCTGGTGAGCTCCCAGCGTGTTCCTGGAGTGCTCCTGGCCATTCCCAGCGGAAAGGGGCTGCTGCCCCCCGCACTGTCCCACTCTCCCCACAGAGCCCATGTCAGCACTCCCATGCCTGTGCACTGGGCAATGTTCCTGTGAACACCATGGCCCCGCTTCCCCACGGACACGGCCAGGGCTGTTGGCTGAGCTGCAGCTGATTTATGGCCCCTGTTACTTAAATATTAATGAAGGGCCTGGCCGGCCCCGCGCCTGCTCCCTTTGAGGCTAATTATTTTTAAAGTCAATATATGTGATCCACGGGGGATCTGCCATTGTGACTGAAGGTCGGCACAACGGGGAGCTTGTTTAAACCCGGCAGTCAAAGCGTGGTCAGTTTGGGGCACAGCATGTGCTCTCTGGCACTGCCCCCAGCTCCGGCCCCACATCCATCCCAGGGCCACGCCAGCCCCACAGAGGGGCTCAGGGATGAGGCAGGATGGGGAGTTTGATGCATTTCAACTGCATGCCCAGGCTCGCCGGTGAGGCCTCATCCCATCCCCATGCCCATTGCTGTCCCCATCCTCTTCCCCATGCCCAAGCTGTCCCCGTTCTGTCCCCTGGGATCACAAGGCACAGCCACCACCTCAGGAGGCCATGGCAGAAGCTGTCCCCAGGCTGGGGGGAGCCGTGGGAAGCTCCTTGCACTGGCCCAGGCCGGGGGAATGCAGGGAAAGGGAAGCACCGGGAGCAGCCGGCGCGTGTGGGTGGGCTGGAGCACGGCTTGGCCGCCGCCGTGTCCCATCGAGCCGCTCCATCCTCCGGTCATTTACAATAAAAAATAAAGCAGGGAGGATTTCCAAGCCCAACACGGGGCTGGCCCGGCTCCAGCGGGAGGTCGATGATTTGCTTTGCGCTACACATGCTTTAAAAATAATAATAAACCGAGGCAAAAACGAAAAGTGAGCTATGAAGAGGGAGAACAGCACGTTGTTTCCGCAGGCCGGGCTGCGAAAGCCAAAGGCATCAAGGAGCAGCTCGGCTGAGCAGCGCCGGAGCGCGGGGGAGACTTGGCACCCGGCCTGTCCTTGACTGCATGACACCTGATCCCATCCCAGGCTGCTGTACGCGCTGCCGGACCCCGAGCCCGAGCCGGAGCCTCGCCCGCCAGCAGCCCAGGGAACAAGAAAACATTTTCCTTGACGAAGAAAAAACACCCCACCCCATCTGCAGGGACCTGCTCCCGCATACAGTGCCCAAGCCTGGCCCTGAATGGAGCGGGATAGGCATGGCGTGGCATGGCATGGCACAACATGGTATGGCATGGTATGGTATGGTATGGTATGGTATGGTATGGTATGGTATGGTATGGTGTGGTGTGGCGTGGCGGGGCGTGGCGTGGCGTGGCGTGGCGTGGTATGGTATGGTATGGTATGGTATGGTATGGTATGGTATGGCATGGTATGGTATGGTATGGTATGGTATGGTATGGTATGGTATGGTATGGTATGGCATGGCATGGCATGGTATGGTATGGTATGGTATGGTATGGTATGGTATGGTATGGTATGGTATGGTATGGTATGGTATGGCATGGCATGGCATGGTATGGTATGGTATGGCATGGCATGGCATGGCATGGCATGGCATGGCATGGTATGGTATGGTATGGCATGGCATGGCATGGCATGGCATGGCATGGCATGGCATGGCATGGCATGGCACGGTACAGCATGGTATGGCATGGTACATCATGGCACAGCACAGCTTAGCAGATCATGGCATAGCATGGCACGGCATGGCATAGCACGGTACAGCATGGTATGGCATGGTACAGCCTAGCCAATCATGGCACGGCACAGCATGGTATGGCACAGTACAGCCTAGCCAATCATGGCATGGCACAGCATGGTATGGCACAGCATGGTATGGCATGGTACGTCATGGCACAGCACAGCTTAGCAGATCATGGCACGGCATAGCATGGCATGGCATAGCATGGCATGGCCGTGGTGCCAGCTGCCCATGGCTCACACTGCCCGGATCCTGCAGCGATGCCAGCACCGGGGCCGGTGGCACCGCTTGACCCCGCGGCCCCGGGTCAGGGCTCAGCGCGAGCGGATTAGTGACCCCGGGCGTGTGTGCCGGGAGCGCCGCCGCGGGTCACGGCTCAGGGCTTAATCCCTCACCTCCAGCTGTCAAAACTCCCCAGCACAGCCCCGGCGGGTGTGCGTGCGGCTGTGAGGGCATCCCTGCGGATGGGTGGGCACCCGAGAGCCAGGCGGGCACCCCGGGTCGGTGCTGGCTGGGCTCTGGGGCGGCCTCTGGGTGGAAAACCCTGGCTCAGAGCTGCAGGAACACCAGGTCCTGCCTGGGGCAAGGCTCAGCCTGGCTCACTGCATCCCTGGGGGATCACAGACATCTTTTATGGAAAATCCTTCCCTTAGGATTTTTCCTCCTGAGAAGCTGAGAGGCCTCAGGAACGAAATGTAAACAATGGTTATCTGCTGCTGTGGAATGCAACAGGTGCATCTTTGATTAGCCCATGTTGGTTGTTTCTAATTAATGGCCAATCACAGCCCAGCTGGCTCGGACAGAGAGTCCAAGACAGAGCCTTTGTTATCATTCTTTCCTATTCTATTCTTTGCCAGCCTTCTGATGAAATCCTTTCTTCTATTCTTTTAGTATAGTTTTAATATAATATATATCATAAAATAATAAATCAGCCTTCTGAAATATGGAGTCAGATCCTCATCTCTTCCCTCATCCTCAGACCCCTGTGAACACCGTCACACTGGGGTGCTGCAGTTCCCTCACCCACGTACAGCTGGGAAGGTGCCCCTGGAGGTGAGTGAGACCCAAGGGACATGTCCCCCCTTGCTCTGGCCCCAGTGGAGTTTCTGCACCCCAAATCCCCTCTCCCACCCCCCCCCTCAGCCTCCACTCCACTGAAATACCAGAGCTGCAGCATTAATAGCAGGGTTCCCTGCCAGGTGCATAGTTTGACCAGTCGAATCACACATGCCAAACCACAGGTATTTTATGAGACGTTTCCTGTTATGAAGACATTTTTGTGGGGATTCATTTTTTTCTTCCCTTCTTCTTCCCCTCTCCTCCTCCTCCTCCTCCTCCCAGTGGGATGGTGGCCTGCCCAGGGGCAGCTGTGACGCTGTCCCTGAGGGCTGGAGGAGCAGAGCAGGAGCCAAGTGCCAGAGCTGGGCTGCAGGAGGGGTGAGGGTGCTGGGGGTGTTGGAGGGTTCCATCCCCTCGGCTGGAACCCCTTTCCAGGGGGCTGTGCAGGCTCCAAACTGCTCTGTGAACCTCATGCCATGAGCAAGCACAGACACTTGTGCCTGGCTCCTGGTGTGGGGTGTGGAGCATTTGCCCAAACACCCCAGGAAGGAGCGGGGCTGAGAGCCCCAGGGAGCTGCAGGAGCTTTGGGCATCGCCCTCCAAGGACCCTGTGCTGCTGGGCCAGCCCTGCTCCAGGGACAGGTGGGCCCTGGCGGGAGCAGTGGGAAGCAGCTGGAGTTTTCCCGAGGTCTGCAGGTCAGACCCACCTTGCTCCTGTGCAGAAATAACGTTTCCTTAGGCAAGGGGTGTTTTGCAAAGAAATCCGCTAAGCCTGGAGGGACCCGCAGGGAGCGATTCCCGTCCCAGGGAATTTGCAGGCAAGTGGCCATCAACCACAGACATTTAAACTTCCAGCCTCGTGCTGGGGTTGCTGGATTCCTTGTAATGAGCCTTCTGGGGCAGGGTGCTCAGGGCAGCTCCCTTGGGGGGGCTGCAGGCTGGCACATGTGGGGCAGCAGCACTGGGGCTGTTCCAGCCCTGCCCACCCATCCCTGCTAAGGGAATGCAGTGGGAGCCCAAAGCAGCACTTGGGGAGCCCTCAGTGGCTCTGGGTGCAACAAGGAGCCTCAGCAGCAGCACCTGTTCTCCCAAGGAAAAGAGGGGCTGGCCTTGCACCACGGTAAATCCAAGCCCCAGAGCAGCGGGACAGCACGGAGCCAGCAGCTCCCAGTGCCCCAGGACAGCTGGTGCTGCTGGTCAGCAGCTCAGTCCCTGGCACAGCATCCCCAGCACGGTGTCCCCACGCTGTGGTTTCCCCACCTGAGCTCTCCACTCCTCCCTCAGCACCTGCCCAGGTACGACAGCAAACGTGTGAATCGCTGTGAAAACATCTCCTCCTGTCTGAAACACCAGGAACATCCCCCATCCCTGCCCAGCTGCTCAGACAGGAACCTGCCTCGCAGTGCTTAGCCTAACAGTAATTTTATTTTAACGTCAGAGTTTGAAATTCTGTCTCCTTGGTTTTGCTGGGCCCTTTGATCTCCATTTCTTCTCCTTTTCCAGCATTTTAGCCACCCCCCAGGTGAGCCTGGCTGCTGCCAGCACCGCTGCCTGTGCCTGCCCGCCCATCCTTGCTCCCGCACATCCTCCCCGCGGTTATCCTCCACAAAACCCCTCTGACAAATCACCCGCTTCACCTCGGAGCTGCATCTCCTCGGGGGAGACTCCAGGGCTCGGCTCCTGACCCCCAACAGGGCCAGACCCTGGCTGGGGCACCCCCGGCTCCACCAGCCCATCCCCAACCGCTGCAAACCCGCTCCGTGTCCCGCCGGCTCGGTCACAGCCCCTGGGGACAGCGCAGGTGACAGGAGCTGCCCGGAGCGATGCCGGGGTGTCCCAGCCTGGGCTCAGCCGGGGCAGGTGCCCTGTGGCCGAGGATGGGCAATGTCCCCCCCTGTCCCCCCCATCGCCGTGTCGCCGAGCCGGCCCCTGCGCCTCTCCTGGGGTTAACGGGGAAAAAAAAAATATTGTTTATGCTTCTCTAATATCGGCCTTCTGTTTTGCATTTGCCGTTTCTTCAAAGATAGGGAGCCGCCTCTGCCAAGATTCCAGAGGAGATATCCTCAGCAATGCCGACCGCGCTCCCCACCGCACTCAAAGAAAACAAATGTCAGGCCAAGGATTGATATGAAATAGTTTAAAAATGAGAAAAAGCTGCCTTACAGCTAGGTTTACATTAAAATAAATTTCAGGAGCGGGAGCCTCGGCTGCGTCCCTCCCTGGCGGGCGGCGCTGGGGGATGGGGTTACCTGCGGGGCGGTGCCTCGCTCCTGCCTTCCCCTCGGCAAATCGGCAAATCGGCAAATCGGCAAATCGGCAAATCGAGGCCCCGCGCCAGCCTCGGCTTCCCCATCCCCTCGCCGTCCCCTCGCCACAGCCCTCTCTTCACTATTTCTATACTCATCCCCATCCCTATCTCCGTCCGCATCCCATCCCCATCCCCATCCCCATCCTCATGTTCACTCCTATCTCCATCCCCATCCCATCCCCATCCTCATTCCTCTCTCCATCCCATCCCCATCCCCATCCCCATTCCATCCCCATCCTCACTCCTATCTCCATCCCCATCCCCATCCCCATGCTCACTCCTATCCCCATCCCATCCCCATCCCATCCCCATCCCCATCCCCATCCCATCCCCATCCCCATCCCCATCCCATCCCCATCCTATCCCCATCCCCATCCTATCCCCATCCCCATCCCTATCCCCATCCTATCCCCATCCCATCCCCATCCCCATCCCCATCCCATCCCCATCCCCATCCCATCCCCATCCTATCCCCATCCCCATCCTATCCCCATCCCCATCCTATCCCCATCCCCATCCTATCCCCATCCCCATCCTATCCCCATCCCCATCCCTATCCCCATCCTATCCCCATCCCATCCCCATCCCATCCCCATCCTCACTCCTATCTCCATCCCATCCCCATCCCATCCCCTGCTGCCCCCAAGGCCATGCACCATAAAGGAGCACTCCTGGCACAGCAGCCATGTGCAGCTGCTTCCCCATTTCCACACCCAGGGAAGGGGATGGAGTGCACGTTTCAGGCAGTATTTATGTTACTTAATTTAATTTAATTTAATTTAATTTCTCTGAGCTGATGTGAGACCCCAGCCAGCCCGAGGTGTTCAGTGGAAACTCTGACAAGACACTCCCGTATCCCACGCTCCTGTCTGGCACAGCCTCGTGCTCCTGGCTGCATTTCAGATTTCCCCTGTGCCCTGTAATCCCCATTTTTGGGGGCATCCTTTCTGCCAGGCTGCGTTCCTGGGGTCCCACAGCACCGTGGGGCTCCATGCCCCCATCCCAATGGACAACCCCCACGTGCCTTTCCATTGGCACAGCTGTGGGTTGTGCAAAATCAAGCTGATTTTTTCCCAGAATTTTGTTTGGAAATAATTTTCCTGATGCTGTCACAAGATGTTTCACCATTGCTGAATCAGCTGCTTTGATTTTTCAATTTGAAATTTCTACTTTTTTTTTTTTCTTTTTTCTTTTTTTTTTTTTTTTAAGTTTCCACATTTCCTTTGTCTTGGAGTTGACAGCCTCACAGGGAATTCCAGTGGCCCTGCTTTCCTGAGGATTACGCCAAACCCCCATGCCACAGGACCCTGTGCAGAGGCAGCAGAGTCCAACAGGACAGCACCACTCCTGGACAGCTGGGTGACGTGTCCTGAGGACCATGAGGTGCCACTCAGTGTCCCCCTGTGCACCATCTCTGTCATTAACCCTCTTTTCAATATCATTTATCACTACTGTGCCACGACCCAGAGCCACACTCTCCTTTCCAGGCTCCAAATTTCCAGTTCAATCAAACACCCCCATTGAATTTGCTTCAAAGGGTTCCAGATCACCCCCCTAACCTGGATCCCCACACCCAAACTTGTGTTCATCTCCCACTGCTCTTCTCCTCCCAGTGAGACACCATCGGGCAGCTCTGCCCTGCCCAGGGCACGCAGCACCTGCAGGGCAACCAGCCCAGAGGGAAATGGTATGGATTTCATGTGCCCCAGATCATGCCACAGGAAAAAAAACACTTCTGAACCCAGGATGGAGAAAGGAGAAGCTGGGACAGTGCTGGGAGCTGGCTAAGAAAGGCCCAGAGGAGCCAGTGACCTTCACAGCTCCAGAGCATCTGCCCCGGGCGTCGCTGTTACCATTGACCCTTTGCCAAGCAAAACTGGGGACTTGGAGCTCCAGCACTGGTGGAAAGCAGTGAAGAATATCTGGAATATTTTCTTAGTAGGACTCAATTGTTTCTGTTAGAGACGCTGGCCCTGGATGGACACACAGCCAGTGGCTGTCTCCGTGTTCCTGCAGTGTCCCAGGGGACTGAGAACGGGATGGAGTCCGGTCCCTCAGGGTCAGCCCCTGATTTTGCACCCCTGTGCTCCCATCTGCCCCATTCGGAAGCACTGGGGCACAAAGCCGGACCCTGAGCCCTGGGACAGGGAGACATTTATTACAAAACCTTTTGTTTGGGCTTGGAGCTGGAACAGCACTCAGCTCCCTGCGAGTTCTCCCCCAGGCTGTGTCATGTGGGAACCTCCCGCAGTCCCCACTCGGGACCCCGCTGCCCACAGGGTCTCCTCCTGCCAGTGGCACTGCCAGGACCCCCTGCCTTGGCAAGGGGCACCCCTTGTTTGGGCACAGGTGCCAGGAGGCTGCCAAGGTGCTCAGGAGGGGGCTGGCACAGTCATTGTGCCCAAGGGACCCCCAGTGTTATGCCAATCATTTCCCCATGTTCGTTGCAGACCCAGATCCTGGGGACAGACCCAGAGCTGGGAAAGGATCCAAACCTGGGGATCAGACCCAGCCTGGGGCATGTTGTTGCCTTCTAGGAAGTGGCAGGCACATGGCAGCCCCATTTTGGGCAGGCATTGGGCATCGGCTGCAGGTGCCACACTGCCACGCTGGCATGGCATTTCTGAGCAATGAAATACGGCGAGAAAATGAAATTGACCTATTCAGCCCATTTTTCTAGAGGACAATCATAAAAAACCTCCCAAAAACAGAAGAGAAAAGATGCCCAAGGAACCCTTCAGCCTGGAGCTGGTGTGGGAAGAGCACAGGGAAAAGCTCTGGAGGCAGGGATGGCAATGCCAGAGGACAGTGAGGTGACAGCCCCCTCCGTGCCTCGAGTGGCTGCAGAACCCACCTGGGACAGGCAGCAGCAACCTCAGCCCTGCCACAGAAACCAGGGATGAGCAGAGCTGGCTGTGACCGCAGGGGTGTCCCGGAGAGACCTGGGGGCTCCACAGGATCCCACAGGATCCCACAGGATCCCCCCCAGCCCAGCTGCCCCGGCAGGGCTCAGCAGCTCCCGACACGCTCCCGGGAGCCTCCCTGCACAAGCCCACGGGCATTTTCCACCGCTTTTACAGCAAGAGCGTTCAAATGCTGTTTTCCAAAGCTCGGCGCGTTGAAATGTCAGGCCCTGGGTGGAATGGCGGGGGCGCGGTGGGAGGAGGGCTGGGGTCAAGGCTGGGTGCCAGGAGCCCCCATCTGTGCCGGCCTTTGCCCCAAAGGAGGCACCGGGGGCTGGGTGCCAGGAACCTCCATCTGTGCTGGTCTTTGCCCAAAGGGAGCACACCAGGGGCTGTGGTCAGGGCTGGAGCCCCCATCTGTGCCGGCCTTTGCCCCAAAGGAGGCACCGGGGGCTGGGTGCCAGGAACCTCCATCTGTGCTGGCCTTTTCCCCAGGGAGGGCACACCAGGGGCTGTGGTCGGGGCTGGAGCCCCCATCTGTGCGGGTCTTTGCCCCAAAGGGGGCACCGGGGGCTGCGGCCGCCTCCATCCCCGGTGAGCGGAGAGCAGCGGCGGCGGTGGCTCGGGTGCTGCCCCTGCTCTTGGCTGCCGGCGCTGTCTCTGCCCACTGCCGGGCTCCTTTTGTTGGCAAGTCAGGGCTGCCCCTTCCCACGGCCCCCGCCGGGCTCTGCCAGGGCCGGGCCGTGGCCCCGAGGAGCCGATGGAAAGGAAATTCCGTGCAAGGCCAGCGTCCCACGGCCCGCGCCAGCCCGGCACGGTGCGGGAGGTGAAGCGGCGAGGTTCGCTCTCCTCCTGGCTCGACAGCAACCAGAGATGGCCAAGGGGCTTTGGAGGCAGCAATGTCCCCTCTGTGCGTGCCCTAGGGCACCCAGCCCCTGTGCCAAACTCATCTCCGGGCATGGCTGCGTCTGCTGCCCACGTCTGGACACCTCTCCTGGCTGTGGGGCCAGAGAGGGAACAGGGCCCGGCCAGGTGTGGGGAGCATGTCCCGCTCGGAGGCTGGTGGGAGCAGGGATGCGTCCCAGCCGGCCGGGGCAGGGTGTCCCGGCGCTCCAGGAAGGGTGGCTGCGGTGGGGCTGGGATGGGACACGGGGATTGCTGTGCAGGAGCAGCCGGGACGGGGTCGGGAAGCCGGGAGAGCCCCGGGTGTGTCCCGAACGCAGCAGCCACATGCTCTGCGTCAGGGCGGGGGGGCTAATTCAGGAGCTTTCAGCACCACCCAGAGAGGTGTCCGACGCTTTTATTTATGAACCCGCTGGCTCCCGCGCAGCTCCAGCCTCTCACATGCAGGAAAAAGCCCGTCGGAGCCAAGACAAACAGAGCCAGCAGCATCCCCCGCGGGAGGCAGCGCCGAGCGGGCCAAGGATGCTCCGGATGCCGCAGCGCCCGGCCCCGGTGGCCGGAGGTGGCCGTGCCCCGGCACCACCGGGCCGGGCTCCAGCAGCACAGGCTGCCCTGGGTGCGCTGGCCGGGCAGGGACGCTTTGGAGCAGGTGGGGGACCCCAAACGCTGCCCCTGGTGCGGGGGATGCTGCTCGTGCCCAGAGGCAGGGGGGGATGTGAATTCCCACAAGCACGAGGGTGAGGTCCAGCCCAAAAGGGCAGCCCCCGGAGGGATTGCCCCAGCGCTGGCTCCAGCCCCCAGCAGCGTGGCAACAACTGGGTTTTGTCACTGTGTGCCAGGGAATTCCACAAACCCAGCGCTTTCTGCTGGTCCCAGCCCAGGCTAATCCCATAAGATGCTCTGTCAGCACAGCCAGCAAGGAGAGACAGCAGCTCCTGCCCCCTCCTCTCCCCCAAGCACCATCCAGGGGCAAGGCAGTGCCCCAGTGCTCCCAGTGGGCCCAAGGTGGATGCAGACAAAGGCACTGCAAGCGCCAGCTCCAGCTCCAGCTGCTCTGGGGACTCGGCTAATGGGGTCCATTTGCTGGGTAGTTATTGGAATAACAAATTGTATCATCCAAAAAAGCAAAACCACAAAAGGGGATCGGCTTGCAGCTCAGCTCACAAAAGCCCCTTGTCTGGAGGCCCCCTGCGCCCCCCAATCTCCCAGAGAAAACTCAATTTAACCAAAATAAACAGCACACCCAGCCCTGGGCTCTCATGCTCCACACAAACTGGGGATCAATCCGACCCTGCAGCTGGCAAACGCCACCAGCTGGGCACCTGGCTGTGCCAGGCAGTGCTGGAGCTGCTGCCCACGCCTCTGGAATGCCATCCAGCCAGAACTGAGCTCACAGGGCTCTGGCCATGGTGCAGACCCCAGTGCTGCTCCATCTCCCAGTCCATCCCAGTTACCCTCTCTCCCATGGAGGGAGAGGGCAGGGCCAGTGCAGGAGCAGGGAAGACGAAGCCACGGATTTCCTGCAGCAGGATGAAAGATGAGGTTCAACACCTGCTAAACTCTCTAATCCCTCTGTCAGCTTCCTGGCAGTCTGGAGCCCACTGACCTGGCAGGAGGAGCAAACAAGGCTCCCCTCATGGCAGGGATGATCCCAGCCTGCAGCAGGACCAGCTGGAGGGACCCGCTGGCTCCTTCTGGTCTCCAGCTCCCACAGGGATGCCCCCTGTCTCCTCTCATTGCCCCAGGGTCGCTCAAGGGCACCAGCTCCTGTTTGCATCCTAAGAGGACACAGGAGCTGAGGTGCTCGCCTGGGCCCTGAACTGGGAGGCTGCAGGAGGGGAAAGGTTGAAGGAAGGGGGGGTTACACCTCTTCCTAGTGGGTCAGGTCTCCAGAATTATGGGATTTGTGAGCTATTTCTCCTGCTGGGATTGGACCCCAGGGACTAACCTGCCTCCCAAGCCAAGAGCCCTGCAGCAGCAGCCCTGCAGAGGTCCTGACTTTGGGAAGGTGCCCCTGCCATGTCCCAGCAGCAGTGGACAGAGGTTTGCTTCTCCCATGGCTCTGATATTCACATCTTCTCGTGCAGGGCAGGAGCACCAGCTCCCAACCCTTGTCCCCACACTGCTTCAGCCCCCAGCCCCAGTCAGGTATCCCCAGCCCCAAAAATCACCTGAATTATTGACAATCTGAGCAGTCTGGTCAGACTTAGGACCAGGTTCCACCCCTGGGCCAGCTGCTGCCAGCCAGGGGACTCAGGCAGATGGTCTGTGATGCAGGGACAGCGCTGGGATGGGAACGGCCACAGCCACAGCTTTGACAGAGCTTTGGGGACAAAGCACCTGGACTCCCACCCCCCCTGGGAGCTCAGGACGGATGGCACTGCTGCAGCTCCATGCCTGGCTGTCCCAGACGGTCACTCCAGCCTCTCTCCCCAGCTGGATGCCCCCGGGAGGCCGGGCCGTGGGCGACCCCGCCGTCAGGGCCCATCTGCCGCGGGTAATTCCCGCCTGCCCGGCAGCGCTCTGGCTGCATTCCTGCCCTAAGTACCGCGGATTTGCTGTGCTTTATGAAAAACGAGAAGAATGTTTTAAATGAAATTAATTCTGACGAACCCAAGATTTCATAAAAGCACTGCCCGGGCATGGTTTGGCACAGGCCTGCTCTTGTTCGCTCTAGTGCTTCCCTGGGGGGAGGAAAATACCAGGCTTGGCATAAAACAATTACAGACTCCTCATACAGCTCAATTTACGGCCGCTCGAGGAGCGCTGGGGTCTTGTCCTGGCCCGTAGCTGGTGCTTGGCAATGACCACATCACGTGTGGTCTTTAACGAGTGGCTATGGGAGGTGTGATGGAGCAAACCATCAGCACCAGCTGTGCCGGGCTGTCAGGGCAGCGCCGGGCACCTGAGTGTCCCACACCAGGCCTTGAGGGGTCATCTCCCGCTGCCACATGAGCAGGGTTGGCAGGGACAGAGCCTGTTCGTGTCCGTGCCGGCGGTGGGAAGGAGCGAGCGGAGGATCGGGAAGCGGGCACGGAGCCACTGGCGCTGCTCGGCACGGCCCCACCAGCTTCCTTCGGATGCAGACAGGGGAACTGCTGCGGCCCTGCCCGCCTCTGCCTTTCATCTTGACTTTAAAAAGCCATTAAATTGAAACCATAAAGGCACCCAAGCCCTGGAGCGACTCCGCTGTCCCGCTGGCCCCCGCGCCGGGGGATGCTCGGCAGGAGCAGCTCGCGGGGTTTGACCCTGTTATTTATGTAACACAAAGCTCTTTTCCTCTGTTCCTGCACTGCCATGAGCCAGAGGCTGAGACCCCCACAATGTGACCCTCAGGGGTCTGTGGGCCCATGGCAATCACTGGGCTTTGGGGTCCTTGAGCTGCTGTGAGGGGCAGGGGGTTGGCCTGGGTCCAGCTGTGGAAGAGGCTCCCCAGGGATGTGACGGAGTCAGAATCCCTGGAAGTGTTCAAAAAACAGACATGGCACTTCTTAGTGGGCATGCGGTATTTGGTTGAAGGTTAGGCTTGATGATCTTGAAGGGCTTTTCCAACCTTAATGATTCTGTGTGGCTGGTTTGGGGTCTGCCCTTGACCCAAGCTGCCCACCCTGGGGCTGTGGGCTCTGCCCTCCAGGGGTATCAGCTCAGCCCCTACAGGCCCCAAAGCATCTGAAATTAAAGGCAAAGCAAAGACAAAGGTATCGCCACTGTAATCCAAACCCAGGCCCAGGTCAGGATTTGCCTGTGGGTTGTGAGTGCCAGACTGGCAATATCAGGAAATATGAAGAAATAGCAATAAAAGTCGTCTTGTTCTTGTCCGCTGGCTCCCAGTACAGGCAGCAGTGAGAAATACCTTTCTGCAGTCACTGACAATGCATGTTTGAGGGTGGAAATATGCTTCTCTGGCAAAAGCCCACATATTTAACCCTGGTGGGCACTGGCAGCTCACCCTGTGAGTCCAGAGCAGGGCTTCAGGGAGGGCAGTGGAACTTCCAGCCTGCCTGGGCACAGCAGCTCAGGAGATGCTGCTCTGGCTGCTGACACGGAGCAGGATGTGAGGGTGATAAGTGTTGAGTGTTGAAATGAAAGCTACAGTGAGAGCAAAGGACCTGCTGCAGCTCTGTGCTGTGCCAAGCCTCCCACTGCCTTATCAGTGCTTCCCTGAGAACATGGCTGTGTTGTCCTGACATTAAATATTCTCCTTGGTGATCCATATCTCCTCCATTTCAGTCGCAGCACCCGAATGCTCCAGCCCCGATGCACACCCTGGATTCACACTCCCAGCCCTGGAGTGAAGCCAAAATCTCCAAAGGAAAAATGCAGCCAGAGCTTCCAAGTTTCGTGGTGAAACCACATGATTTTGATGGGAAGCCATAAATCAGTCCCAGGCTCTCTGAGCCTCCGGTAACTTCTTAAAACAAACCTGGGCTGAATTCTGGGTCTTGTAATGAAATCTGAAAGCAGGTGAATTGGCCACAGGGTTTGTGCATCAGCACAAGTGAGAGCATGGAGCAGCCTCAGATGCCCCGACTCTTCTGAGAGGGTTCAACTATCCCAAAAATGATGGGGCACAACCAAAGCATCTCCCACCTCCTGTGGTGTCCAAGGACAGGAGAGGCCTGAGCACTGCTGAGACCTTCCCAGCCCTGGGGGCACGGACACCACTCTGACAGAGCAGGGAACACCCCAGCAATGAGATGGGCAGGACCTGCTGCCCTGTCCTGCCAGGAAAACGGGGAAAAGTGCAAATCCTCACGTGGCTGCAGGGATGGGGGCAGCTCCCTGAGGTGGTCTGGCCTCAAGGCCTTAGGTTTCGGCACAAAACAAAGCGAAGGCTCTTATTTGGCTAATGTGCCTCGGAAGAAAGGCTCTATCCTTGTTTGCTCCCACTGCTGCATTGTCTGTGGATAAAGCCAGGGATAGTTCTCATCTGATATGGCAATATCATCTCGCCCATCTGGACAGGGCTCTTTACAAGACCCTGCTTTAGAATTTAGATCCCTGGGAACTTGGAAGGCAGCAGTGAAACAAAACCCTCCAGCAGAACAATAAAGAGGCTCTCAGCGACAGCCAGAGCTCTGTGGGGCAGGCACAGGAGCACTGCGAGGTCCCAGGGGTCCAGCATTGCCAGGCTGCTCCCACGTGCAGCAGGTTTGCAGAAATCTGCTGCTTTGGGGCAGTTTCTGGGGCCACATCCTGCCTGGGGAAGGCAGAACTTGGGCTGGGAGTGCTGAAAGAAATAAGGACTCAGGTTTTCGGTGCAAAACAACCAAGCTGGGCAAGGCATTGCATCGGCCGCTGCATCCACAGCAGGTGGACACCAAAGTCCTTGTCCTCCTCCCTGATTGCTCCCTGCCAAGCCCTGTCCTGGATGGAGGAGCCTGGAAGAGCCTCTGAGGACAAACATCTCCAGATGGGCCAGCAGGACGGGCTCGGCCCCAGGGAAGGTCACAGAGACCAGACCTGGCTGCTCTGCAGATTTTGGCTGCAGTTGCTGCCTGTGAGCTGGAGCCTCAGTCCATGAACTCAGCTGACACTGGGGCCAGAGGCCATGAGACCCCATGGGCTGAGGGGACAGCAGACACCCTCACGCTGCCACCTTTGCTCCTTTTTAGGACCCATCTCCCACCTGCAGCCCCCAGCCAATCTTGGGAGCACTGCAGGGGTCAGCAGCCTCCAGGAGCCGTGGGGTCCCCTGCTCCTGGGGTGCTCCTGCGAGAACACAGGGCAGGATGTGTCTCTGGTGAAGAGTCCAGCTCCTGCCTCTCTTTGGGGCAGCCAAGCAATGCCCAGGGGTGAGGCAGGCTTTTGGGGAGCACAGCATCACAGTCACGCCCCGCCAGCCAGGCCAGCCCGGCCCCCCCGGCCCCGTGCAGATGTTTCCCGGAGCGCTGCCATCCCCGCAGCCCTTCCCGGCCGGGATGGATCCCATTGCTTTGAAGTCTGCAGCCGATGTGCAGGGTTATGCAGGCAGAGCAGACAGCCCTGGGGAAGAGCCAGGCAGCCAGGGATGTGACTCAGGAACGGCTCCGGTGACAGGGGGAAAAGGAAAAGCGGTTTATTATGTCTGTGCCGGCGTCCAAGTCGCCAACGCAGGGAAGCAATGTGCAGCTGAGCCCTGAGCAGGAGGGGAGAGCTGGGGGGTGGTGGTCTGGGGTGTCACCCCCGCCTCACCAGCCACCCTGAGCGTCCCAATCCCACTGGATTGCTGCAGGACATTGCCAGGTTCCAGCAGTACCCTGCCCTGCTCCCCAGATATCCCCAGTGTGCCTTTTGCACAGGGAAACCCTGAGTGCCAAAGAAGGAATGGGCACGTGCCAATGCCACCCCATCTTTGTTAAGCCAGTTAATTGCCCTCTCTGATTAGCTGTAACAAAGTGCACGGGGGACTGGGGATGCTCAGAGGCCCAGCAGTGGGCCTGCACCCTCTCCCAGAGGGAAAAAACATGAGCTTGAGAAACTGAGGGAAGACAAATTCAAACTGGTGTCTTTTTATCCCTCCCTCTTCTGAACTATGAGATTTTATTGTCACAGATATTTTCTCCAGCGCAGAGGAATGGAAACTCTGCTCCTTCCTGGGCTGTGGACAAGATGAAACAGAAGACAATGACAGAGGGGTGTGCGGGGACAGACGGCACCGGCCCCACGCCCTCCCCGCCGGGTTAATGCCTTTTGCAGGTGCCACTGCCCAAATCCCCTCGCTCCTCCATTGTAGCAGAGTGTGAGGAGCCCGGCCATGGCACCCAGGACCCAAAACCAGGAGGTTTTGCCCCTCACATCACAGACCCAAGAGCAGACAGAGCATTAAAACCGGGCGGTTTCACCTCCACCTCCCCGGGAGAGGCTGCACCGCCCGCCTTGGATGCACCACGCAGCGCCGGCGTCTCATGATGGATCAGCTCTGAAAACAACACCCTGCTAATCTGCCTCCCCAGCAGCCATAAAACTGTCTTCCCAGTTCCTTCGGGGAGGATTTACAGTGGTTCAAAGCATCCTGGAGCGGCCAGCAGAGGCAGGAGCTCCCCGCGGGTGCTGCCCCCCACGCCTGGGGCACTTTGTGGCACCGGGGTGATGCCCCCACATCTTGGCCCCCAGTCACTCCACTTGATTCCTCCCAAACTAACGCTCCTCAACAGGGACTTGGCAGCCCCTCAGAGCAGTGCAGCGACTCCAGGGTCATGCCTGACCCCAGGAGACCCTCACCAAGGTGCCAGCACCCCCCAAAAAGGCCCCTCTCTGGGCTGTTCCTGTGCCCTGTGCTGAGGCCAAGCAGGGCAGGCTCTGCCCCGATGGGGACAGCTGGTCTGTAGCTATGGCCACAGCCTTGGTGACCATCACTGGAGGGACAGAACCTTGCCCAGCCATGGGCTCACCGAGAGGTGGCTGCTCACCAGCCCTGGGGCTTTCTGGGTGTGTGTGACCCCGGGCACAGCCCATGCCAGGCCCCTCTGGCACCAGGAAACCTTCCAGCACTGGGCACAGGGAATGGGAGCACTGCCCCTCTGCTCCCCCTGCTCCGTATCCAAGTGGGAAACCAAAAACCCAACGCAAGGCGAGCTGTGCTGAGCCCCTGCCAAGAGCCACGGACAGAAATATCCTTGATTTCACCAAGGTGTGAATAACTTTTGACACTTCTAGGGCTTATTGCCTCAAAAAAATCCCCCCTCAGTCCCCATTCACACTCGGCAGGACTGTGTTTCATATGAATGGAATATATGAATCACTGCAAAGAATTTAAATGCTTCCCTGTACAAAGAAACGCTCCCTCCCCGCCTCTGTGGCCGGGCTCTGCACAGCCTAAAACAAAGGCATGGCAGGAGACGGGACAAATCCCGATCACCAAACTGCTGCCTCCTTGGACAAGGGCAGCCTGGCCTCTCAGTTTGGCCCAGTGCAGTGGGGCAGAGCCTCCACCACCTATTCCAACCCACAACCGACTGCCCTGGCCACGGCACTCGCGGTTTCCGAAATCCCAATGAGCCCCTGACAGCTGCTGGATTCACATCTCTGTGTGCTGTTTGCGTTTTGGCTCTGCTCCTGCTTCTAAACCCCAGTTTTCAGATTGGAACAGGCAAAGAAAATTGCTTTATTGCCATTCCTCTGCCCAGTCTGGGAGCTGGGACAATCCACCGCCCCGCCGCTGGGAGATGGGGTCAGCTGGGCTGACGGAAACCAGGCGAGTCTTCCTGCAAGAACCTCTCCCATTTTTTTAGCACTTTGGGCTTTGCTGCTTCTTTTCCCTTTGGGCAACAGGGCAAGGAGGAAAAATGTAACTGGAAGCCTGGTGCAGCCCCACAGCGTTTCCAGCTGTGATGTTTCCCCTGGCATCGCTGCCTCGGCTCCACACACGCGGTTGTGCCCAGAGCCCCAGAGGAGAGAGGAAAGCCAAGATGGAACTTTAGGAACCTGGGTTACATGGGTTCCTAAAAGAGCAGGGACAGGACAGCCCCCACCACAGCACTGCCCCTGCCCAGGGGGCTCCCAGCCACCAGCCCTGCTGCCAGGTCTGTGTCCTAAATTCGTAGGATCCGGCTCTGAAAGGAGCTGCTTTGTTTCCCAATATCCCTCGCAGAAAACGGATCAAAACTGCATTTTTACAGAAGCAATAAAAATCCCAGGAATTCACCGGCCTTATGATTTATTAAACATGTTCCTTATAGCAAAGCTGCCCATAGATGAGAAATATCTCCGGTAGGTTATTGCCTGGCCTGGGGCTACCGTACAGGGGGGATCTTTCCTGGCTTATTGGGAATGTTCAAAGCTGGAGAACCTGGTAGCTCAGGAGCCAATTAACAGCAACACTCTTAAAAAAATAAGCACCTGGTGTTTCCCAAGGTTTTTGTGGAAGGCACCACAGTGCCAGTACCCGGGAATGGTGCCGGTACCCGGGTGCAGATGTTGGGAGCTGCAGGAGAGGACGAGACTCCAGGCAGGGCTGGAGCAGCGAGTGCCAGCAGCGGCTGTCCAAAGGCCACGGCACTTTCCCCGAAACACTTTTGTTCTCACAAACGTTTCCTAACAGCAGAAAGAAGGGGCTGGGCACTGGGAGACGGCAGAGGCTCTGGGGAGGATTCGCTGGGGACGGGACACGACCGAGATGGGTCAGAGGAGGGAGAAAGGATGAGAAAAGGTAAAATAGAGGAAAGCGGGCTCAGACCTGCCCGAAAAGGGATGGCTGGAGTGTTCCTCGGGGAAAAGGCACCAGAACAGCGGGACTCGTGACTGGGAAATCCACGGGATCAACTCCTGCCCGAGCCCGGCGCAACCCGCGGGATGCGCAGGGGAGCGGGAGCGGCGGAGCCCCGAGCCCATCCCGGCGCAGCGGCGCGGACCTTACCTCAGCTGCCGTCGGCGCGGCGGAGCGGAGCGGAGCGGCGGGCACGGGCGGCCGCGGGCGGGAGCGGCGGGCCGGGCCGGGCCGGGCCGGGCACCCCGCGGGGCGGAGCGGGGCGGGCGGGAGGGCGGAGCGGGGCCGGGGGCGCGGGAGGTGCGGGGGATGCGGAGCGGGGCCGGGGGCGCGGGGGACGCGGAGCGGGACGGGGGGATGCGGAGAGAGGGATGCGGAGCGGGATCGGGGGCGCGGGGGATGCGGAGCGGCACCAAAGGTGCGGGGGGTGCGGAGCGGGGCCGCGCCGGAGCGGGTGCCGCGATTTCTCTCTTTTCCCTCTTTTTCCCCTCGGCGGTCCCAGCCCGGCCGCGCTGCTCGTTCCTCGGGCAGGAGGGAGAGAGACTGCGCGCACCGCACCCCGAGAGCGCGGCCCCTGCCCCCGCCCCCCCGGCCCCTCCTCGCCACCCCCACCCGGGACAGGGGCCCGGGCACGGCCCCCCAGAGCCGCCCGCCTTCCCCGAGCAGGGATGCCCCGTGCCCCGGGGATGCTGGTGCCAGCAAGAGCAGCCGCAGGGTGGGAGAAGAGCCCCCTCCGTGTGCAGAGCCCCCAGGACCGGGCGCTGCCCGCCCCTGGGATGGGGTGAATGGGATCCAACCTTCTTTCCCCTTCTTGGCAGCTCAGGGCTGGAGCAGCGTTGCCCCCTTGCTCACCCAATGTCCTTTGTGGACGCAGGGCCTCAGCAGGACGTGATCCCCTTCTGTGGTGGGGCAGCTCTGCCACCCTGAAAATCCTGTTGCCCTGGGCGCAACAGTTTGGAAATGTGGCGCCAGCGCAGCCTGGTCCTGCTGCCTCGTGTCTTGGCACAGTTTTAAATCACACACACCAGGACAGAGATGCCCCAGCCCCAGGAGAGCAGGAGTGCTGGCACCTGCCTGTGCCGGGCACCGTGTGCTGCCCATGCCCGGGGTGGAGGAGCCGTGGGCATCCCGCTGGCAGCCGCGTGCCAGGCACAGCCGGGACACGGCCGGGACATCACCGGGACACGGCCGGGACACCACGGGGACACCGCCGGCTCTGCCCCAGCTCCGGGGTGCGGGGTGCAGGGCCCCGGTGTGCCCCGGGAGGCAGATTAGGGTTGCTCAGGCAACGGGCACGGAGAAAGCCCGTCGGGATGGAGGCCGCTGGGTGCACAAGGGTGTTTGTTTTCTGTATTAAGCGCCCTGAGCAAGGGGGGCATCAGACAGCTAATCCCCCCTCAATGCCTTCCCCCGGAGAGCAGCCGCCGTGGGGCCGGACCCTGCTCCCAGGAATGCTGATGCGCTGTGCCCTGCGTGGGGCTGCGCTCCCCGCCGCGCCCTGAGCAGGCAGGGCTGGGGGTCCATCCTTTACCGCAGTCCCCACCGCAGGGGAAGTAGCTCAGAGCAGCCCCAAGGCTGCCCCAGAGCGGGGCTGAGCGCTCGGGGACCGCTCGGGGACCGCTCGGGGACCGCTCGGGGACCGCAGCCCCAGCGGGATGGCTGCTGGCAGCAGCTGCTCCGCCACCACCTCAGCGCCTCAGCCACAGGGCTCCGGCTCTCCTGCCCACGTCCTGCTCTCACCGGCAGCACCCGGGCGCAGGGCAGAGCGCGCAGGGGCCTCCGCTGGCACGGCAGCTCCCGCAGAAATGAACCAGCCTTGTTTAACCAGAGCTCTCACTGGCAAAGCATTTCCTCTGCTCAGAGGCTCGTTTGCCGGCACAGACATTCCTCTGTCCCGCAGAGCAAACCATGGGCTGCAGCCTCGCTCGGTGCCGGCCCCTGCTGCCTGTCATCGCTCCCGGGCTGGCTCCTTCCCCCCCAGGCCTGTCCCCTCCCCAGGATGGAGCCGGGGCTGCACCCTGGCCATGTCACCTTGGCTGTGCTGTGCCGCTCTGGCTGCTCCTGGCCATGCACAGCCCTCTTCCTGCTGGCCAGCAATGGTCATTTTTGTTGTAGGGTCTTCTAATCCCTCACTGGGTTCTTTCTCTCCTTTTCTATCTTGTGGAGTTATGGCTGTTTCTGGCTGCAGCCCCCTGATGCTCTGGTTTGGGCGCTGGTGCACCTGCTCGCTGGCAGAGAACAAGGAACTGAAAAATATGTAGGACTTGAATAAATATTACCAAGCAGCACCTGACCCTCAATATTCTTATACTAAAGGTAAAACCCCAGCTCTGTACCGGCTGTTGGGAAAACTGCTATGAAATTAACTCTATTCCAGCCCGAAAGATATCCAGGTGTGAGCTCACAAGGCTGCAGCAAGGAGAGAGAGCAACATCCCAACTCACCCACTGCCATGACCCTGAGCAACTCATCCAGCTTAAAATTCATTTATTTATTTGAGCTAAACAACTGATGCCTCTCAGCCCTGTGCTGAGCCACTGCTGATGCCTCTCCTCCCCAGCAGGAGAGGGAAAGCCAGGCTCAGAGTGGGATTTAGTGGCTCTGCTGCCTGTATCTCCTGGCAGCTCTGCAGCCACTGCTGTGCCACGGTGTCCCCAGCCTTGTGCTGGCCCTGCCAGGCCCACACTGAACCACTGAGAGCTCCCCTGGGCACTGCTGCACCTCAGGGTGCCTCCCAAAATCCCCGTCCCAGCCATGCAGCTGCTCTGCACAGGAGGAACAAGAGAGAGGGAGGAGACATAATTCAATCTGGGGCCTGAAAAATGCCTTAACTTAATTTCGGTGGGTCACGGACATAATCGAATCAGCCCCGTGCGCTGGAATATCGTTTCCATGTTTCCACAAGGATGGATAATTGCGCTCAGAAAACCAGCCCTTGGTGCTCCAGTGGGAAATTGTGCCATGGGGGTGGGTGGGAGGGGGCCAGGAGCCAGGCTGGCAGTGCCGAGCAGGGCTGGGCTGTGCTGCTGTGCCCGCTCAGGGTGCTGGCACGGGGTGACAAGGGCACGCAAGGGGTTGGGGACATCACCCTGCTGTGATGTGCAGGTGAGAGGTGGCCCGGGCAGGAGGACACCGGGCAGTGTCAGCACAGTGCAGGGTGAGGCACGGCTCCGTGTGGAGCATGGTGCCAGATCCCAGCCTTCGGGAACATTCAGTGATGGATTAAATGCAATCTGACTACCACTGTGGGAGGTTGGAGAGAATTACTTCATACAAATGCACTTCGGAAAGTATTTAGAGTCAAATTTTCAAAAGCCCCTGAACGATTTAAGAGCCAAAATCCCATTTTCCAAAGTCACTTAAATGAGCAAGAAAAGATCAGTTAAGAAAACACGCGAGCAGACGGGGCCTGGAGGGACGGGCTGCGGGGCAGCACCACGCCACCATCAGCCGCTGCAGCCCTCCGTGGGGAGACAGAGGATGCATCAGCCTCAGAAAACATCCCTGTGTGGAATCAGCCCGGGAAGGGTCAGATTGAAGGGAATTGTCCCCCTGGGGACAGGGACAGCGCCCGGCTCAGCAGCTCTGGGGCCACCAGGGCCACCTCCGGCTGCCACCCCGAGCCCGGCGGGGCAGGAAGGGTCCCCGGCTGTAACGGGAGAAGGCAGGGCTGCAGCTGGGAACCGCAGGGCTCCTTCCCTTACCCCACAACCGCTGCAGCCTCCTAAAAGCATCTCCAGTTCCCCGCTCAGCATCCTAATGAACCGCAAGGGCAGCTGGGACCCTTTGAGGCAGCAACCATGGAGACTGAACCCCCCCAAAGAGCAAATCCCAAAGCAATTAGCCTTGCAAGGCTCGGCCGGGGCTGGTGGAGGTTCCACATTCCTCGGTGGCTGTAAAGCTCTTTACTGGGATTGTTTTCCTGCGTGAGCCCTGCCCGGGGTGCACACGGTGGCTCCGGCTCCCAGCACCTTTGGTGCATGCCATAAGAAAACACTCTCACGTTGCCTTTGCTGGGGCTGGATCCGAGCAAGTTTACACACTTCCCCCAGTAGAAAGCAGAAAAAGGATCTGAGACAGAATTCTTGCTCCAGGATCCTTTACAATTCCTGGAGGACATTTTTGGAAAGGGAAGGGTTGTATTTACTTTGGCAGCTGACTCTGCTTCTATATACATATGCATGGAAAAACTGCACTCACCTACGGTTTCCAGGGCTCCCTTGTCTGCAGAGCACCAGCCCAGGTGGTAGCTGGCGGCCCCTGGACCTCTGTTTGGAAATGGCACGTGGAATTGGGAGCTGAAGTTTAAAATCTCTCCCCAGGGCAGCCCTGGAGGCTGCTGGCGCTTCCCAGGAGCGCTGGAGGGGATGCAGCAGCCCCGGAGCTCATCACAGCTCCACACAACCAGAGGCAGGACCATCCCTGCGATGCCCCCGTGTGCCCCCACCACCCCCCCTGGCTGGGCATCCCTCCCCACCTGCACCTCCAGCCTCGCCGTGGCTGCTGTGATTAATTCACTGACAGTGGGCTTGGAATAAATCCACTCGTTGGCACGTTGTAAATTCATCACGTGCTGGGGACGCGCATTCCAGCCCACCATAAACACCCCTGGCTAGGAGCTAGTAAATCTGCCTGCGGAGCCGCTGGATGAATGGAGTCCCTGGGTCCTGGGGGCTGCTCCAGTGCGGAGCTGGGCTGAGCCCACAGCACCCAGCCGGCTCTGAGAGGAGCTGGTTCCAGAAAGGAGCTGTCAGGAGCAGGCTCGCCCCGCTGCTGTCACCCTCCCGGCGTGTGTCCCCCTCCCTGTGCCGTTCCTGCACTGGTGGCTGGGCTGGGTGCTCCCATGGGGACCCATCCCATGGGATGAGGGTCCTGCAGCCTGTCTGGGAGCTGCCCAGAGCACACAGAGGAAGTTCAGCTGAGCTGCTGAAACGTCCAGGCAGTAAACCAGTTGTAAAACAGAAAAAAAAAAAAAAAACAACCCGAAACATTTTATTATCCACCAAACAGCTGCTGCTTCATTTTATGGGGGTCATTCTGTGAGGAGGTCGGAGAATGACCAGGTCTTGGTGGGCTCCAGGCTCCTGGCACCCCCAGCTCAGCTTCTCCAGCCCCTATCCACCCCCAGCACCCGGCTGGCACTGGGGCAGGGAAGGGCACTTGTGGCTGCAGGGCTTTATCAGCTGCACTGGGGCTGTCAGCAATAGTGCCCTGGGCAGGGGGCCTGGGGGGCCCTGTTTGGTGGTGCTGCATCCTGAGGCACCCTGGGATCCATCTGCAGGGCCAGGAGAGTGTGAGCAGTGCCAGGGCAGGGCAGGGAGCGGGCACCAGGGCTGGTTCCCACCGCCCTGCCCCGGAGAGGAAGCTGGGGCACAGTTCAGCATCCCTTTCCCAGAGGAAGCCAAGGGCTGGGATGTGGCCCTGCCACAGGATGCAGGTGCCATCCTGGGGGGCTGGGGCTGCTGCAGCCCCAGAGCTGCATGGAACTTTCCCCCCTGGAGAGCTGAATGCAGGGCTGAGGGTCCCTGGGTTGGTGTCTCCATGGAGGGATGAGCATCACCAGGGACAGACAATCATGGGGACATGCCACATGCTGCCCTGCTGCTCCCTTTTCTCATTCTCCATCCCTTGTGCCCCCTTTGCCCATGCTGGGGGTGAGCTGCGAGCCCCACATGGGCCCATCTGGGGACCCTGGGATGGGGCTTGTGACAGCACCAGGGAGGGGGCCTGGGGGTCTGTGCCTGCCCCGGCACAGCACCATGGCCCAAGAGCTCCCAGCAGCTCCAGCCTCTATGAAATAATTTGTTATTTTAGTTGTAAAACAGTAAGTGGCCCCTTTCCAGGAGGAGAAGGGAAAAGCCAAACGGCCCCAGTCCTGCTAATGAGTGAAGGAGTCAGTCAGCACGGGCAGGACTGGCATGGGAGCAGGAGCTGCCTGCCCTGTGCCCCCTGTGACACCCCTGTGACACCCCTGTGACACCCCTGTGCCCCCTGAGAGACCCTCATGCCCTCTGTGAGACCCCTGTGCCCTCTCCATTGCCCTGAAGGGCACAAGGGCTGAGCTAGTGATTAATTACCAGGGCTGCCACCTCTCAGGGGAGCTGCTGCTCAGGGCCACGTTGTCACCGTGCTGCAGGGACATGGATGGCATCCCAGGGGCAGGGGATGCTCCGTTTCAGGGGTGACAGTGGAGCCCCAGTGTGCCCAGCACAGCCCCAGTGCCCAAACCACTCCCCGTGGCTGCCACCAGGATGTCCCCAGGCACAGCAGCGAGGTGACAACAGCGCAGCTTAAGCCAACCAAAGCTGTCACATCCTCACACCCTTCGTGCTGGGACACGTTTCCCCATCCGAGCCCCAGAGGGGATGGGAAGCCCCAGGAGGGAGGTGGGGATGGTGGGACCGTGCTGTTCCCGAAGCCAGGGGTGGCTGGCATTTCCTTCTTGGCATCTCCCCTGGGATGGGGGACACCTGGAATGCCCCCTCCTGTCCCTGTGTGCAGCAGGGGCTCAGCAGGGCCGGATTTCAGCCCCCGGCAGAGGCAGAGCCTGCTCTGAGCGCTGGGTGCGGACAAAGAACCCAACACCCTTTGGCCAGGATCGTTCCCAGGGGTCCTGCAGCGATGCTGGGGCTGCCCAGGCGTCACTCCCAGAATCTGGCCCCAAGCATCACTCCCAGAATCCGGCGTGGAGAGCTCCAGCGCCCCTCCCGCTGTCAGGTTATAGACCGGAGTCCTCAAAAATGCCAAAAATGCACCGGGAATCAAGGTTGGCCTGAAGAGTTTTGATCTGCCCGCAATTGCTGCGGCGTGGCTGTAAGTGCATCCAGATGGCTCAGACCACACAGACGCGGCTCCCGCCGCCGCCGTCACCTGCGGCCACCCCGCCTGTCCCCTCGGTCACCGCCGGACAAAGGGCAGCGCTCGGGGACCCTCCAGGAAACGCGTCAAAATGAACCCTTCAAACACCAAACAAAACAGGTTGGAGCGTTTTGATTTCAGGGGGTTAACAATGTTAACAGTCTGAGCCTTTGTGTGTATGAAGATTATTGGGGTTTTTTTAAGAAAGAAAGAAAATAGAAAAAAAATAATAGATATCTCCCCAGTTGAAAAACACTTTTGCAAATGGGAGCTAGGACAAGATATTTTTATAGTATCTCCTCATTAAGTATAAATCAAATTTTGGTTCTTTTTTCTTTCTTTTGTTATGCATTATAATACACACTATTCTCTATATAATACACATTATAATTCTCTATTGTCTCTTTAATTATAATTTATAATATATAAATTATTCTCTACATAATATATAAAATATATAAATTATCTATATAATCTCTATTCTCTATATAATAATGTCCTCATTATAATACACACTATTCTCTATATGATACATATTATAATTCTCTATTCTCTCTATAATTATAATTTATAATATATAAATTATTCTCTACATAATATATAAAATATATAAATTATCTATATAATCTCTATTCTCTATATAATAATGTCCCCATTATAATACACACTATTCTCTATATAATTTATGTCAATGAGGATGACATCACAGCATGATATTACTTCATCACTCCATTTCCCTTTGTTATGTTTTGTCACCTGCTCCCCTGCACCGTCCCTTGTCCAGCAGTCCATGTTGCTCCATGGCAGCTCTCAAACACTGCCCCAAAATAGAGTTTGGGGACATGGGGCAGCTTGGACCTGTCCCCTAGGGCTGGTGGCTTGTCATGTGGCCGCCAGGGTGGCAGTGACATCGCCCCAGTTTGTACCTGGGGTGAGGGATGTGACCTGTCAGAGCTCAGAGCATCCCTCCGGGTGTCCAGAGTTGCTGAGGACCCCACCAGTGGGCTCAGAGACCCTGGAACACAGCCCAGAACACCTGGGGAGTTGATTTTGACCCCTGGAGAAAGTTACCAGCTTTGTATGAGGACCTGAAAGTCACAGAGGTTTGAATGGTGTAATAACAAAATGATCACAGGGTGAAAATGTAGATTTTAGAATTTTTGGTATTGGGGGTTATGGGGACAAGATGGAGGAACTTGGGCGTGTCCAGCCTTTCTTCTTCTTCTTCTTCTTCTTCTTCTTCTCCATTTTCTGCAGTGATGCTGGCACTTTGGGATTGGTTTAGAGTAGAAGTGCACTGTCTAACACAGGTGATAGGTATTGGGAATTAAGTGTAAATATGTTATAGGTAGTTTGTAGTATAAAAGGACAATGTCAGAGTGTCTGTGGCTGCCCTGCTGAGCAGATCTCAGCTGGGCAGAAAGAAAATTTTATAGATAAGAATCAATAAACAACATCAAGACCGAAAAGTGAAGAGTCCAGGCTCATTCTTCAGCCACGTGGGCTGAAGCAGAGACACCCTGCACATCTTGGGGCTGCAATTAACAACCACAACTCAAGAACCTCCCGTTGCTGTGCTGAATGTCACAGAGCAGCTGCTGGAGGTGATGCTGAGCACTGGCTCTGTCCCCTTGGCTCCAGCACAGTCCCTGCACAGCCCTGAAGGGCTCCTCAGCGTGCCAGGTCCCTGCCTGGCTCTGTCACCTCCCCATTCCAGGGAGCATTGCTATTGCCCAAACTTCCAAGAGCAGAGAAGACGCGGCCGTGGTAGTTTGCAGCAGGTGAGTGCTGTGCCTACAGCAGCAAGGACAAGGCAGATCTGTGGTTATTTTGGTGCTTTTACCAAAAAGAGCTGAGGAGGGAGGGATGGAGGGATGGAAGGGTAGATGAAGGCTGGCAGACACCCTGGCCTCGAGCTGCTCCCCAGAGATGCCTGGTCCCAGCTCTGTGCGTCTGTTCTGGCTCCATTGAGGGCCCTGCTGCCCATCCTCCTCCTCATGCTCCCCAAGATCTGATGAGCAGGTGATGCTCAATCAGACAAAGGCTCATTTTGACCCACCAATCACATTCTCATGCTGAAAGACGCAGTGGGAGCAGGGCTGGTGAGACAGTGCAGGTGCTTGGACTCCGCCAGGGGTGCTGGAGGGGGCAGAGGGGCACAGACGGGGCTGGGGGTCCCTCCTGCCCATATTGGGGCCCCCAGAGCACCCTGGTGCTGACTCCTGGTCTCATTCCTTTCAGGAGAGGGAATGTGTTTACCCAGAGCCGGCTCCTTAGGGAACAAACCCACAGTGGCTTTTGTCAAAAAGCATTTCTAGAGAGTTCAGAATTTCCTTTCCTGAAAGCCAGCTCCCAGGAGGGAAAACATGTTTTGACCAGAAACTGATGCCCAGTTCTGTGTGTTTAACTGAGAACAGAAGTCAGTGTCAGCAGTGAGAGCGCTTTGCCCAGCTCTGGTCCTCCAAGGTCACCAAGGACACCCAGGTGACCCTGGTCAGGGGACAAGGGGCTGTCCCCAGCTGGAACCACCCCAGTGCCAGCCCAGCTGCCAGCATGGGGCTCAGGTGGTACCTGGTGTGTGGGAACCCAGGACATCCCTCTGGCTGTCCAGGATGGCCAGGACCCCTGCCAGGGGGCTCAGAGGCCCTGAACACCTGTGGGTTTGATTGTGACCCATGGAGCAAATTACCAACCTCATATGAAGATCAGCAAGCCACAACATTTAGGTAGAATAGTAGTGAAGTTATCATGGGGTGGAAAAGTAGATTTTGGGGTTTTTAGAATGGGGGTTCAGGAGGTAAAATGGAGGGAAATGGGCATGTCCAGCCTTTCTCCTTCTTCTTCTTGGCCTCCATCTTCTGCTGTGATGTTGGCATTTACAGATTGGTTTAGAGTAGAAGCTCACTGTCTAACATAGGTGATAGGTATTGGGAAGTAATTGTAAATATTGTACAGGTAGTTTTTAGTAGAAAGACATAACACCACCCTGGGGTCAGGCAGAGTGCCTGGAACTGTCCTGCTGGATGGACCTGGGCAGGGCAGGAGCAAGAATTTTATAGATAAGAAACAATAAACAACCTTGAGACCGAGAAATGAGGAGCCCTGACTCCTTCTTCAAGGAAAAGAGACTTTGAACAATCTCAGGGTCACTGTGAGCAGCAGAGATCCCGACACTGATGGGGATGCTCCCAGCATCCAGCATGTTCCTCTCCCGTCACCTCCCATCACCTGGATCAAGCCCTGGTGCCATTCCTGCCATCCCCCTCGGCCCTGGTCTCAGCTGAGCACCTCAGGCCGGTGCTCCCCCTCCCCTGCACTGCCCACCAAACCGAGGAAGTCGCAACCGCAGAGCTCTTGAAAGCATTTTTTTGGTGGAGACCACCGGTACTGAGAGATTAAAATTGCTGTTGTTTCTTCCATTACTCAGCTTTCCTGAATTATGGGGTGTAATACTCAGGGAGTGGGAATAATTAGGGGAGAACAATGGCAGGCTTGAAGGCTTAACTACGCCTGTGTGGTACTGCCGGCCAGGCCAGCCTGCTGTCACATTTCTCTGGGCCTCCATTTTCCACAGCCCCTGCCAAGCCCTTTCCACTCCGGTACCCGCTCCGACTTCCTCATTCCTGGGGCTCTGCTCCCCGGAATGTCCCGGTTAACGCTCGGCTCCCCGGCTCCCAGCCAGCCAGCACCCACTGCAGGGGCTCTGTGCCCTGCCCGGCCGGGATGCAGAGCCTGGGGGGTGCAGGAGTGTGGGATGGAGAGCCTGGGGCTGCAGGAGTGTGGGATGCAGAGCCTGGGGGATGCAGGAGTGTGGGATGGAGGGATGCAGAGCCTGGGGGGGTGCAGGAGTGTGGGATGGAGAGCCTGGGGGGTGCAGGAGTGTGGGACGGAGGGATGCTGAACCTTGAGGGGTGCAGGAGTGTGGGACAGAGGGACGCTGAACCTTGGGGGATGCAGGAGTGTGGGATGGAGGGATGCAGAGCCTGGGGGGTGCAGGAGTCTGGGATGGAGGGATGGAGAGCCTGGGGGATGCAGGAGTGTGGGATGGAGGGATGCTGAACCCTGGGGGATGCAGGAGTGTGGGATGGAGAGCCTGAGGGGTGCAGGAGTGTGGGATGGAGGGATGGAGAGCCTGGGGGGTGCAGGAGTGTGAGATGGAGAGCCTGGGGGATGCAGGAGCGTGGTACAGAGGGATGCTGGACCCTGGGGGGTGCAGGAGCGTGGGATGGAGAGCCTGGGGGATGCAGGAGCGTGGGACAGAGGGATGCTGAACCCTGGGGATTCAGGAGTGTGGGATGGAGGGATGCTGAACCCTGGGGGATGCAGGAGTGTGGGATGGAGGGATGCTGAACCTTGGGGGATGCAGGAGTGTGGGATGGAGGGATGCTGAACCCTGGGGGGTGCAGGAGTGTGGGACAGAAGGCTGCTGAACCCTGGAGTGAAGGGACGTGGGAGCTCTGGGGGAGGCTGGGGGGTGCAGGAGGCCAGGGCAGCCCCAGGGCCTTTGTGTCCCCGCCAGGCTCCTCAGCACGAGGCGAGCAGAGGTCCCACCAGGTCACGCCAGCCTTCCATGCTCGAGGAAGCCGCTGGATTTCTCCCCTTGGCAGGGAACACCCTGCAGCTCCTCGGTGGCATCTTGCTCAAGAGCCTTCCCAGCACTGGCGGGGCCTGGGGAGCAGCGAGAGCCCCGGCCCAGAGCTTGGGCAAGAGGCCACAGAGCTGCTCCAGCCCCGGGCAGGCAGCGGCTCCAGCCGGGGCACGCGGGCAGCTCTGGGGGGCTCTGTGCCCGCCCTGGGACAGGGACAAGGAGCCACAGCCCAGGGCAGAGCCAGCCCAGCGCCTGGCAGCTCCTCCCTGAGCTCTTGGATGTCAGCGCGAGCAGCAATTAAAATAAAATCAATGTTTTTTTGCTGTAAAAAGAGACATTGTTCTGGCCAGCACTTTCCCCGAGTCAGCTCCTGTGTCTGTGGGATGGGCAGGGAGAAGCCAACGGGATCCTGGGGCTGCAAGGAACGTCTTGGGCTTTGCTTCGTCCTGGGAGGGGATTGGTTTTAAATTTTCAAATTGTTTTCTCGTTTCTCTATTGACTGGACTGTTTGGAAGTCTCGTCTGCAGCCATCTCTGGTCATCCAGGCATCTGGTTCAGTGCTGCTGGTGGTGAGCCATTTGCCATGGCAGGGACAGGATGGGGCTGGGGATGGGATCGGGGCTGGGGGGTGGGATGGGATCAGGGACAGCCTGGCTCATTAGGTGCCCATTTTAATTAATGTTTTCTGGGCAGACGGCTCCCCTTGAGCTTATGAGAAACCCACTCTGCTCCCAGAATTCCTGATCTCTCAGGAGCTCCTGTTTTCTCTCACTAACAGCCTCGAGATTTTATTTTTCTGCTGAAAAACAGCCTGAGGGGAATCATCTTTTAGCTATTGGACACTTCGAGGAAAATTCCCACAGCTACCAGTTGGGATTGTGCCTAGGGTGGGAATCCACTGGTGCCTGAAATCAGCCACGTCCCAGCCCTGCAGCCAGTGCTCCTGAGTGACCCCTCTGAGCTCTCCTGGGCTGCAGCAGAAAATGTGGAACAGCACACGTTCTGCTGTGCCAGGATCTCCCTCACAGCAGAATTCCCCTTGGAGCCCATCCTGCGGCACCCAGAGACCAGTGATGATGATGATGATGATGATGATGATGATGATGATGATGATGATGGAGCCTGGGCTGACACCCCCACCCCACCTTCTACTCTTGAGAAGATGCATCAACCCATGTGAGTATTTTGCTGAACTGCTGAATTTCTCACAGGTCTGTTCCTGTGTGCAGGATCTTTATGTCCATGTGTGCATGTTACTGATGTTGCTACTTCAGATTCTATGGTTATAGAAAATCCCATTTGAGTCATTCTGTATCGATTATTCAATTGATCAAGCGCTGCTATTGCTGTGTTTGGGAGGTATTGTTATGATTAAGTGTTGGTAAATCCTTTAGACTTAATCCGTTGATCCAATCTGAGGCTAAATTTAGTAAGGGGAACCTCTCTGTGCCTGGTGACTCAGCTTGGGAGTGTCCCTCACCCCCTTGCATTCCTGACTTTTCCCTCCCTTCCTTTTTCTCTCCCCATTTCCACATAATTCATTGTAGACTGCTTTTAATCCTATTTTTCTTGGTGTGATTTATCTACACCATAAGAAATAGAGAAACAAAATTATACCAAACCTACATTTGCCAGCAATTCAGCCCCAAACCCCCCACTCATCACAGGCTCAGGGAAAGAGCGACCATTCCAGAGGCTCCCTTACTCGGAAGCCACAATTAAAACTATTTCAAAAGAAAACAAACATTTCTCATCGAAATTCCTGCCTGGCTCTCGCTGTGGGCCAAGGCTGCTCAGCACCAGCAGCTTCCTCTGGGCAAACCCACCGTGCTGGGCTCTGAAAAATGGGAATTCTCCTGTGGAAACTCAGGAAGGCTGGAGCAGCGCTGCCCTGGGCTTCCTGGGGCTCAGTGAGATTCGTGGTTTTGGTGTTTATGGAGCAAATCTGGTGCCTGAGCTGCTCCCATCCCACGGGCACTGCAGCAATTTTGGGTGGACCCTGTGTCCCCGTGTCACACCCTGCACCACCAGCAGCTGGTGGGTGGCTTCCAGAGGGGACTGGAGGTGATGCTGGTGGTTGGAATTATTGGGGTTTGGGGGGTGTGGGGTGAATGGGGTGTGGGGGATGGATTGTCCCATGCAGGGAGAGCAGCAGTGTCCTCACTGGGTCATGCCATGGGGCTGGGAATGGTGGCATGGCCGGTGTCACCATCCTTCCCCGTGGCTGGGTCACCCCTTCCACCACCCCTTCATAGCTTTCCACAGTTTTCCACAGTTTTTCCACAGGTTTTCCACACTTTTCCACAGGTTTTCACAGGTTTTCCACAGTTTTCCACAGTTTTCCACAGTTTTCCACAGTTTTCCACAGTTTTCCACAGGTTTCCACAGTGTTCTACAGTGTTCTACAGTTTTCCACAGGTTTTCACAGGTTTCCACAGGTTTCCACAGTGTTCCACAGTGTTCCACAGGTTTTCCACAGTTTTCCACAGTTTTCCACAGGTTTCCACAGGTTTCCACAGTGTTCCACAGTTTTTCACAGTGTTCCACAGTTTTCCACAGTTTTCCACAGGTTTCCACAGTGTTTCACAGTGTTCCACAGTTTTTCACAGTTTTCCACAGCTTTCCACAGTTTTCCACAGTTTTCCACAGGTTTTCACAGGTTTTCCACAGTTTTCCACAGCTTTCCACAGTTTTCCACCGTTTTCCACAGTTTTCCACAGGTTTCCACAGGTTTTCCACAGGTTTCCACAGTTTTCCACAGGTTTTCACAGTTTTCCACAGTTTTCCACAGGTTTTCACAGTTTTCCACAGTTTTCCACAGGTTTTCACAGGTTTTTTCCACTCCTGTGGTTCCTCACTGGTCCTGTCCCAAAGCCCTCCCTGCTTCACACCCTGGTCACCACCACCTGCCCTGGGACACTCTACAGACCCAGCCCTTGGATGCTGGAGCAGAAACCACCCCACGGGACAGAGATTTTGGGCTGCTGAGTGAGCCCAGGGCTTTGTTCAATAATGCTTAAAGTACTTTGAGAACCTTGGAGTAAAAATCTGACTGAAGCGTTCTACGAACTGCACTAAACTGAACCCCAAAAAAGAGGCAAAAAATGGAAGTTAACAACGAATGAAAGCCTTCAGAGTGGTGCCTGCAGAGTGTGTGAACATGGAAAAGGCCGGAAGGTCCTGGGAATCCTCCCCAGGACAAGGATGGGGGTTTATGTGGGCACAGATCCAAAATGCACCAAAGGATGCTCCCACCTCCTCCCTGAGGTAAAAACCCGAGCTCACAGCCAGGAAATTGCCTCACCAGAGGGTCAGGGAGCTGCACTGCAGGAACTAACAGGACACGGGCACAAATCAGAGTGAAGGGTAGAAAATACAGGGCTGGTGTGAGCTGCATGGCCACTTTTAGCGCAAGAAGCACCACGGGAGCACGGACAGGAGGACGCTGAGCTGAGCTCTGTCCCTGTCACAGCCACCGGCCACCCCTGCACGTGTCTGTGCGGCACAGGGACGGGTCTGTCCCCGCATTTCCCTCGGCCCCGAGCAGGGCTGGATCCGCTCGGCAGCCGGGCAGAGCGTGGGAGGAGGGTGCCGGTCCCGCTTAGGAAACGCCAAACAATAAAAGAGGAACAATGGAGCTTCCTTCCCGTCACCCCGAATACCAAACGCCGCCAGAACGTGGCTCGGCTCCGAGCAGCGCTGCCGGGGCTGCTCCTGCGGCCTCTGACCCGAGGGAGGAACTGCAGACGCCTCCTCCTCCTCCTCCTCTTCCTCGCCCTGGCAAGGGATGCTCGGGAGGGAGGATGCCAAGGAGCATCGCCAAAGGGCTGCCCTGACCCGGCGCTGCTGCCAGAGGCATTCCCAGCTTTGGAAACAGCATTTGGGCCAGGGCAAGGGGGTGCAGCCTTGAGAGAGGATTTTGTCCGCTGCCTGCGCTGCCAGGGTAGCCAAACGCGTGTTGCAGCCGGCCCAGGGGCCCAGGAAGGGTTATGGAAACATCCAGGTACCCAAACTCACAGATCATTATCAGCCAGAGGACAGGTTCCCACGGGTTTGGTGCCCGTGTGGTGCCAGGCATGGGGAGATGCTCGGCCAGGTCAGGCACAGCTGGGCATCTGGGGGGAGCTGGGTCCACACCTGAGTGGCACCCTCGCCCCGAGTGTCCCACAGCTGCAGGTGGCAGTGCTGAGGACACAGGGACAGAGCCCCCCCGAGGGGCTGGCACCTGCCTGTCCCTGCTGGCTCCACCCTCGCCTTGGCTGCCTGGGGCCACGGGCACCGTGCCAGCCCTGCCAACGAGCCCCATCCCGGTGCAGGAGGGTGGGTGAAACATCCCCTGCGTCCTCAGCAATGCCCGGCACCCTGGCCAAGCACATCTGGCTGAAAGCTGTGGGAGCTGCCCCTGCAGTGAGGACACCAGCCCGGAAATGCTCCTTTCCCAGAGAGATTCTCTTGTCCCATCCAGGATCCTCTCCTGGCACCATCCCTGTCCCCTCAGCCAGTGCTGCACTGTGGGGTGTGGGCAGTGCCCAGGGATGGCACCCACCCTGTTTGGGGTGACGTGAGGGGGGCTGGGAGCTCTGCTTCCCACGGGAGAGTAGAGAAGGGATCACCTGAGTGAGTGGGCAGTGGGGCTGGGGCTGCCACCAGCCAGGAGCAGCAGCCAGGTTGCCCAGGTTTGCCAACACTGGCCAGGTTCTCCCCACACTGGGGACGTGAACTGGTTTAAACCCTCACCCTGGACCCTGCAAGTCACACATTGACCTTCAGCTGCTGCCAGTGTGCTCCATCAGGACACCAGCCAATGTCCCGCTTTCCTGCAGGAGGGGGACAAGGGCTGGAAAGCTCCTTCCACCTCTGCAGGCACTGCAGCAACCAAACTCCTGCATCCTGCTGCTGGGGGAGCCTGGGATGTGTTTTGGACATGTTGCTGTGGCTGATGCCATCGTGGGGTGCCCAGGCTAGTGCGGGCACACAGGGCTGGATGGGGGCTCACGCCAGGCACCGGGGTCCCGCAGCATCACTCCCACCCCACATCCCTGTCCCCCCCTTGACTTGTTGCTATTGTCATCTCCAATATCACGCAGGGATGTGAGAGGCTGGAAGCTGCCTCTTTTCCTGCCAGGTTAAATGGCTCCCTAGGAATGTCTATTATTCCCACAAGTCAACTTTCCCCTCCGCGGTATGTGTCAGGGGTCAGGGCTGGCACCACATGAAAGCCACGGGTATTCAATAACCCAGAGCCGTGGAAAGGCTTCAGTCCAAGCCCAGCCACGTTGGGGTTTATTGATGCAGATGCCTTTCCCCATTTGTTTCCTATAAACAGCACATGGTAATATTTAGTAGGTTTCAAACAGAGCTTTTTGCATATTCTCCCTTGTCTGCAGCGAGCTGCTCGGTAGTAGACAGTTTTAATTTACTTAATGCAATTTCTGCTTTTTGTTCTTCCAGAAGGTCTGGGCTGGTTTTGACCCTGTCGCCCCAGCAAATTACTTGAATTCCCAATGGGCTGGGAGCAGGAGTCCAGGATCCACTCTCTGCAGGGGTGAGGACGAGGGATCTCACTCCCCCCCAGACCCTCTGGGACACAGCCTCAGGAGCTGGGTGCATGTTGGGGCTGTTTGGGGCTGCCCTGGCTGGCTCCCACTCCTGGCCAGGCCAGCAGCACGTGGTGCTCGCCAGCTCCAGAGGGAAAAAAAAACACTTTATTGCAAAAGCTGCCACTTCCCCATCCCTGGGGCTGGCAGAGCCCTGGGCACTCAGTGCCCGGGATGGAGCGTGACTGCAGGGTGAGCCCGGAGCAGGGAATGCCCACGGGCACAGAGCAGAGATCCCACCAGAGCAGGGCTCCTGGGGAGCACTCACACAAGAAAGGGAAGCACAAACTGCTCCTGGAGAGCAGCCCTTGCTGTTCCTTGTCTCCACGCTCCTGGCAGCAGCACTACACAGCCAATGCCAGCCATGGAGCAGCACTGAGCTGGCAGCAGAGGCTCAGCTGCCCCTCCAGGTGATTTTTTGCCACTGTAAATGCCCACAGAGAGTTTTGGCTCTGCAGCAGCTGCCTCAGGCACTGAGCACACAGTGGATTCACAGACCCCAAGCTGGCCACACTGAGTGTCTGTCTCCAGTCCCTCCATGTGTGGAATGCTGGGCAGGTTCCTCCAGGCAGCTTCCAGGCCCACCAGCAGCCAGGAATTCTTGGGGCAGTGCTGCCATCACCCTGCCAGCCCTGTCACCACTGTCACCCTGCCAGCACCCACCACCAGAACACAGGCAAGAGGAGACCAAAGAATTGACACCGCGATTCTTTTAATGCGATTGCTCCTAAAATGCAGCTCTAAAGTGACTTGGAATAGTCAACAATGAGAAATAAGGGATGGTTTTGAGCTCTGCAATGTGACCATGTGGCACCTCTGCCACCAACAGCCACCTGGCACTGCTGGGCCACTGCCATGCCTCTGACTGCTCCCTTCACAGGGCACGTGTCACACAGGGCATCCAAAGGGACTCTTTGGGGCCAAAAAAGGGACAGGGCCACTCATCCACTGCCAGATGGCCCTACAATCCCCAAGAGAAGCCAAAAAAAGAGCAGCACAAGCAATGGGTTGCTCCCTCTCACCTCACATTCAGGCATCAACCAACACAAATTCTGGAGCTCACAAAGACCTCGAGGGGCTGTGCCTTCATGCTATGTAAAGTGATTTGGGAACCCAATGCTTGACTATGTTCTCTAGCTCGGGGTGGAAGAGGAAGCTGATGCTCCAATCTCTTGCTTTTTGTTATCTAATACTTCTTTATATATTAATTTTTGAGAGCAGCAAGTGCCACAGGTCAAGTAACTGGGAAAACACCAGTGAGAGGGAACAAACCCCGGCACTGCCTTCACACCTTGCAGCCTTTACATCCCCCAACATCAGAACAGAGCCTGAAATGTTTTTAACACCTCCCAGGCCTCAGCCTGAGTTTGGTCCTCACTCCACAACTCCTCATGCAGCCCCAGGCTGTGCCCATTGCAGAGCAGCAATGCCATTTTAGCTGCTCTTTTTCCATGTAAAATAGTTCCTACTGCTCTACTGGAGTTTGATCTCCTCCCCTCCAGAGGTGAGGCTTCTCACCTTGAGGGAAGGGACAATGGAGAGGCCATGGGACTCTCAGATTTCTGAGGTGCCACAGCCCCCTGAGCAGAGCAGCCCCTGCCCTGGTGCCAGCAGCTCTCCCCAGCCCCCCTTGACCAAGCTTGCATTTGCCAGTGACTTCAGAATCAAGTGCAGGAAGCCAGTTTGATCTACAGAAACACTACACACATCTCCAAATGGATTTTGAACACCTCATTTAAGGAAGGACAGGGTTTAGCAGGGAATCAGTGGGCTCTTGTAGCTTGGTCTCCAATTCTGGCCCTCCAACACCGATGCAGATGCGAAGAGACCGGAGCTCTCCTGGAGTCTGAGCAGTTGTTCTCACCCAGCCCAGGTCACAACTGGAAACTGAGCTTAGGAAGCCCCCAGGGGGAGGGAAAAGGACATCACTTGATGAAAAAGCTTCAGAATGAACCTGGGAAATAAACAGCAACCAGACAATCATCTTCTACAGAGGATGGAAGTGAGAGTAGAAGAAAACAACATCTGAGACAGTCAGTGAGTCAGTCTGAGTGTGCAGGGACAGGAGATCCCTATGGATCTGTGAGGAAAGCTAATGGCCAAACCCAGCTGGTCCCTCCAGTCCCCAGGGAGATGGGGCTGTGGTTCACTCTTCCCCAGCTGGAAGGTTGTCTTCAATCCTCCTGATAAATTTCATCCTTATTTCTGTGACGCTGTCGCCCTTCAGGGTGTCCTGGACAAACTTCACATCGACAGCCATCTGCACCTAAGGGAGGGAAGAGCAGAGAGGAGCTGGTAACTCCCTGTTCACAGCAGCTTCTCCAGGGACTGAATGATCCTGGAGCACCAGCTTAAGGGCTCTAAGGGCATGACATGACATACAGGGCTCTACAAAGTCCTAAATTTGAAACACAGCTGTTCTCCTGTCCCAGCCAGTTCCCAGTTAGGGCTCACAGCAGTTGCAGAGTGAGGATTTTGGAGCTTCATACAAACTCAGGGAGATACTTGAGCTGAAAGGGCTCAGGCACCACCTCTGGGCTTCAGCTGCCACACATAACAGTAGCCAAGTGCTCCTGCAGCTCTGCCCTTCTCCTGGGAATGCGTTTCAAGCCCAAAGCAAACCCAGAAATCACGACCACAGATCAGAACTCAAGTATCTGCTGACACCTGGCTGTCCATACACCCATCCCAAGGGAAGGGAGATGTGGCTCACCATTTCCAGGGCACCTCGCAGCACCCCACAGAGAAGGTTGGAGTAGATGAGGGTTGAGTGGTTGTCAGGGAGCTCCACAAAGTCCACCAAAGGGTTGTTTTCCAAGATCAGGGAGAACTCATCGCCCCCAGGACTCCAGTTGGTGATGCTCGGAGTGATGCCCAGGTACATTTTAAATGCAATCTGTTGTGGCAAACAGGAGGAACAAGAATAGGTGAGGCAACAACACAGCTTTGATCTTCAGTAAAATTACTGAAAGGGTTTGCAAACATTTCTCCTTTCCTCCAGTTCCCACCAGCCAGCAGTACTTGGGCTAAAGCATTTTTTTTTCCCCTCCCCAAAATCTTCATCAAACTCCCAGAACAGCCCTGTGAGAAGCAAATATTCCATCCTCACAAGCAAACCCCCCCAAAAAAAAGCCTGACAAAGCTCTGACTGGACATTTACCTTTGCTATAACATCTGCAGTTTCACGGAAATCGTGGCACCTCCCAACATTGGAACGGGCCAGGAAATCCTCAATGAGCCGGACACCGATGTTGTAACCCCTGAAGGGACCAGAGCAACAGCTTCAGAAAGACAAGAAATATTTATAAAAGAGGAGAGAGAAGAAGTAAAGTCTAATCTGAGAAATGTCAGTGTTAAGTAACTTCAGCCTGCCAGGGTTTTGCTCCTGGAGCAGCACACAGGGATGTGGTGGTGATCCCTGCTGTGAATCTGATGTCTGGTGAGGCTGAGCTAGAACAGAGGCTGGACAGAGCTAAAGAATAAAGCAGGGATTTATTAAAGTCCTCAATGGATGCACCTTGGGCAGCACAAGAGCCCAGCCAGGGCTACACCCAAGGTGAACCCAAAATGGTCACAAAAAATGGATGACCAGTCACAAGGTCTCACTTCTACAAGTTCTGCTCCATTTGCATATTGGAGTTAATTGTCCAATTACAGCTTTAGGTTATGAAGTCCCATCCTTCTTGTTTTTCTCTCTTCAGTCCATGCTGTTTATGCTCTTGGGCCTGAAATTTGGATCATTTGTCCTTGGTCCCCAGCTAGAGAAGGAATCGTTTTGTCTCCCTCCTCTGTGAAGAGAGCTCACCATCCCCTAATATGAAGCTCAGAACCACACATTAAAGCAGCACAGAATCTGAAAAGTATAAAAGCTCAAACCTGAGGCACCAATCCCTGCTGTGATCCCTGCTGTGATCCCTGCTGTGATCCCTGCTGTGATCCCTGCTGTGATCCCAGCTCCCACACAGCTCCAGCAGGGCAGATCCACCCCCACCTGTGCACGCACTCACATTTTGTCCAGCTGCTTGTTGACATCATCATCATTCTCGTAGTCCTTGCAGAGCTGGGTCACCAGGGCACCGTAGGTCAGCGTGAACAGCTCCGAGTTCTGTGCACAGGAAAAGAAAATTCACCCAACAGAACCCGCCCGGGCTCCGCTGCCTCCGAGTCCAGCGCCGCCACCTCGGCACGGAGAGGGGAACAGGGACCTGCTGTCTCAAAGGAACCTGTGCTTAACAAGGAGAGATCCCAGCTCCAGCTTAACAAGGAGAGATCCCAGCTCCAGCTTAACAAGGAGAGATCCCAGCTCCAGTTTAACAAGGAGAGATCCCAGCTCCAGTTTAACAAAGAGATATACCAGCTCTAGTTTAATAAGGAGAGATCCCAGCTCCAGTTTAACAAGGAGAGATCCCAGCTCCACTTTAGAAGGAGAGATCCCAGCTCCAGTTTAACAAGGAGAGATCCCAGCTCCAGCTTAATACAGAGAGATCCCAGCTCCAGTTTAATACAGAGATCCCAGCTCCAGTTTAACAAGGAGAGATCCCAGCTCCAGTTTAATAAGGAGAGATCCCAGCTCCAGTTTAATAAGGAGAGATCCCAGCTCCAGCTTAACAAGGAGAGATCCCAGCTCCAGTTTAATAAGGAGAGATCCCAGCTCCAGTTTAACAAAGAGAGATCCCAGCTCCAGTTTAACAAAGAGAGATCCCAGCTCCAGTTTAATAAGGAGAGATCCCAGCTCCAGTTTAATAAGGAGAGATCCCAGCTCCAGTTTAATAGAGAGATCCCAGCTCCAGTTTAACAAAGAGAGATCCCAGCTCCAGTTTAACAAGGAGAGATCCCAGCTCCAGCTTAACAAGGAGAGATCCCAGCTCCAGTTCTGGCAACAACTTCATTCTCCTTGGAATGAGGCTTGGAGGAACCTGGTCTACTAGAAGGTGCCCTTGCCCTTGTAAGGGGGTGAAACTGGATGAATTTTAAGATCCCTTTCAACCCAAACTATTCTGGGATTTTGGGAAAGACACCAAAACCTCCTGGATAGCTGGAGGTGCCGTGCCAGGGCCCTGAATTTACCTCAAGGACTGGCCTAGAGCTGAGATCTGACTCAAACTCTTCCCTCTGTTTCATGAACATGTTACAAGTGGGCAGTGCCCGTTAGGCTCCAGCTCTGGTCCTCTCAACAGGCCCAAAATGCTCCTCCATTCAGGGATTTATGAAATTCTGTACCAAGAAAAAGGACTCATCTGGTCCTAGAAGGTTATCCAGGCACAGAATTTGCATCACAGATTGAAATCAGCTCCTCAGACCCAGAACAGGCTCAGGGAGGCCAAGCCCAGGCCAGCTCAGCTCTCAGGTGCTGTGCACGTCCACTCTGGGACTGGCCAGGACCAAAGTCTCTCATGTTTTCTTTGCACAATCGTCAGATTTGCAGAAAATTTGCAAAAAAAAGGGGGAAAAATTCGCCTCTCCCAGCCACCACCTTCAATTCTCACCCTCAAATGATGTCAAAGAGCATTTTTTGGGAGCCATTAAGCCAGACCAGTGATTAACAAGGTCATTACAGGCTGCAGAGCAAAACTCTGCGAAAGGAAGCGTTTTGGGGAACAAACAAACCCCCAGCACTGGTTTCTGCTGTCAGTTTTGGCATGCAGAGGGATCACAGGGGCTGACCTGGGATCTGTCACCTACCATGAGCTGCAGAGAGGCAGAAGGTGAAATGAATGGCAAATACCAATACTAGAGAATGAAAGCAGCAGCAGGCAGGGAGGGAAAAGAGACAAGATCAGAGTTAAGTGACAACACAGATCACCGTAAGTTCACACAAAGCCACAACAAACACACAGAGGAAACACCCCCAAACAAACAGAAACTGGGTTTGTAGAGGACACAAGGGAATTCCACCTTGTCTTGTTCCTGGATTAGGAAAAATTTTTTCCTTGTGAGGGTGGGCAGGCCCTGGCACAGGGTGCCCAGAGAAGCTGTGGCTGCCCCTGGATCCCTGGCAGTGCCCAAGGCCAGGCTGGACAGGGCTTGGAGCCACCTGGGACAGTGGGACGTGTCCCTGCCCATGAAAAGGGTGGAATGGGATGAACTTTAAGGCCCCTTCCAATCCAAACCAGTCTGGGATTCTGGGATTGCCATTCCCAAGGACAAAAGGCTTCAGGTACGAAAACAACCAGAGGCTGCTTGAAGCTGTTGCCCCACTTTGGATCTAAAGAAGTGACACGTTCTTTGGGGGTTTTACTTAGAAATTTGCTTTCCTCTAGGTAAACTAAAGGCTGGGCAATTCACATCACTGGGAGGACAAGGGGGAAGTTCCTCTGGCACAGCTGGAATCAGAGACTTGGCAGAGAATGAACAGACATGCAGAACATGTAGTGTTGGTTTTAAGGGTTTCAGTTGTTTTAGTAAAGACAGAGGTGGAGAGGGGATGGGGATGGATGGAGGGAATCCAGCTGTCCCCAGCCTGAGGTGTTGTCACCATGTGAGGCCATGGTGGTGTCACCTGCCACCACCAGCCCCAGCACACCCAGAGCTGATCTCGCTTATTGCTGAGACATTGTTATTAAAGCTGTTACAATAAGACAGATTTGGAACAATTTTTTTCATTTTCAGTCCATTTGATGTAATTAAGGTGCCCAAAGCTTTCCCAGTATTTTTATTATTTGACACTCTCCACACAATGCATCTGTTCTATGGTTACGGAAGTGTCAGAACTCCAGTGAATTAACACAATTCTTTACATAATCGTTGTATTTAAGGAGCTGAATCCCTAGAAAAGAATCCTCTGGGGTGTGGAGAGGCAGGAGAGGGCAGCTAAGCCCGAACCTCACGGCCAAAGAGGGAGAATACCCCAGGTTTTATTTTTTATTACTTATTTTGCATTAAAAATTAATTAACTCGACCTGGCTTGACCCAGAATTGGAGCTCAGCTCTGGAGCTTTGGGCTCCATCTCTCAGTTCCTGACTCAGCCGGGCTGATAAGGCAGAATGAGCTGGAGAGGGGAAGCGAGACACGCCAGGGAAGCGTTTTGGGTGCGAACTTCCCACAAACGGGAGCGCCCGGTGCCGCTGCTGGCTGCCCGGCCCCGCCGCACCGGCCGCTGCGGCCCGGGCCCGGTCACCCCCGCCGCGGGCCGGTTCCCCGGGTGCCCCACGCCATGCGCTCGCCACGCCGGCCCCGCCGTTACCATTTTCTTGCTCTCGGTGCCGCGCCCGCCCTGCCGCGACATCGTGTCAGCCCGGCCCGGCCCGGCCCGGCGCGGCCGCTCCGTCCGCCGCGGGCACCAAGGGATCCCCGGGACACCGCGGGGCACCACGGGACACGCAGTCCCCGCCGCGCCGCCGTCCGCGCCCCGCCCGCCCGGCTGGACTACAAATCCCAGAGTGCACCGCGCGCCCACACGACCGTGAGGCGCCGCCCAATCCCGGCGGGAGGTGACGGCCGCGGTCGCCGCCAGGGGGCGCTACCGCCCGCCTCAACTGTGGCGGCGCCGCCATCGGGGCCGCGCTGCGCCCGGCCCGGCCCCGCCGCTCCCGCTGTCCCCGCTGTCCCCGACCGCCAGTCTGCGGCTCCTGCCCGGCCGGTGACGCAGTGGTGGCCCCGGTGCGGCTCCCTACGTGCTGCCGGCTCCCTGCAGGCCTCTCCCCTCCCATGGGAAAGGGGCCTCGGCTGCGCTCCCGCTCCCACCTTGGTCCCACGCTGCCACCTTAGAATATCCCCAGCTGGGAGGGACCCACAAGGACCGAGGCCAACTCCTGGCCCTGCACAGGACACCCCAGCAATCCCACCGTGTGCGAACGCTCCTTGAGCTCTGCCAAGGCCGGGCCCTGTTCTGCGCCTTCCTTGCCCGGCTCCAGGGGCTCGGCAGGGGCTGGTTCCTGGGGAAAGGGCAGCGGGGTGGATGAAGCAAGCCCTGTGCTGGCAGGATTGGGCAAGCTCGGATCCTTAGGCTGCGGCTCAATGTGGAACACAAGCAGGTTTCCACCCTGTGAGGGCTGCAAATAGCCCTGCAAGAGCAGGGCAAAGGACAGGCTGTCACAGAAACCAGCCTGGCTTGGGGCTGCAGGAATTGCAGGGAATGTTCCCTGAGCAACCCAGCTTCCCTTAACCCTCCCCAGGCCTGCACGGCCCCTGGTGCACCAGGTTCTGCTCCCAGAGTGTGCCTGGCATTGTTTACTTATTATTTAATCTCCTGTTGTTTGTTTGTTTATTTATCCCATTATGTCCCCGTCCCAGACCTGTCACGGGGCGAGTGCTGGGGTGGTGTGCTGGGGGCAGGACATGCTCTGGGCACCGGGGCACTGCCCCACTCCTGCTGGCAGCTCAGGAATCCAGCAGATGGGAGCTGGCTCGCTGTCACCGCCGAGCAGGAGCGTGGGGACGCCGGGCATTGCCTTAGATGGTGGCATCCCCAGGGCACGGCCAGCTGCAGGGCACTGGGGCATGCTGTGGCTGTCCCCAGCAGCACCTCCGTCGTGCCAGTGAGCTGATGGCATGGCTGTGCTCCCTGTGCCCAGCTCGGCAGTGCCAGGTCCCCTCCTGCTCTCAGTCCCAGTGCCACCTTGTGCTCTCCCGCCACAGTGGCCCCACTGTGCTGGTGGCTGATGGAGATCATTGAATCCTAGAACACTCTGAGTTGGAACAAACCCACAAGGACCATGGAGCCCAGCTGCTGGCCTTGCCCAGACACCCCAACAATCCCACCCTGAGCCTGGGGACATTATCCAAACACTCCTGGAGCTCTGGCAGCCTTGGCGCCATGCCCATTCCCTGGGGAGCCTGGGCAGTGCCCAGCACCCTCTGGGGGAAGAACATTTTCCTAATATCCAAACTAAGAAGACACCGTGTCCCTGGTCACCGCAGAGGTCCCTGGCAGTGTCCCTCCGTGCTGAGCTGGGGGGCATGAGGGGCACACACCCCTGAGCTGGGGGGCATGAGGGGAACACACCCCTTGGCATGAGGGGGCACACACCCCGAGCTGGGGGGGCATGAGGGGCACACACCCTGAGCTGGGGGCCATGAGGGGCACACAGCCCTGAGCTGGGGGGCATGAGGGGCACACAGCCCTAAGCTGGGGGCATGAGGGGCACACAGCCCTGAGCTGGGGGCATGAGGGGCACACACCCTGAGCTGGGGGGCATGAGGGGCACACAGCCCTGAGCTGGGGGGCATGAGGGGCACACACCCTGAGCTGGGGGGCATGAGGGGCACATACCCCTGAGCTGGAGATCCCTCCCAGGCGGAGCCGTTACTGCTCCCCGGCCCCGGGCAGGGGCCGAGCCGGCCCCGCTGCAGCCGAGGGCACCGAGAGCCGGTCTGACGGCGCCGGGCGGCTCTGCCGGTTCCCGCCCGCACACGGGAGATGCTCCGGGAGACGGGCGGAACCGAAACGCCGCCACTTGTCCCCGCGGCGGAGCTCGGCGCTCGCCGCCCCTCGCATACAGACCCCGATCATGCACGGGGGGAATCTCGCACACCGGCCCGGGGGGCGGCCGGGAGCTGGCAAAGCCCCGGGCCCCCCGGACCCGTCCCGTCCGACCGCGCTCCGCCCCGTCCGGTGGGCGCAGGACCGCCCGCAGCGCGCTCCGCCCCGCCGCGCCCATCGCGGGGGCTTGGTGCACCGGGGCCGGGCCGAACCGTGCCGTGCGGATCCCGGGAGCCGGGCCGGGCCATGCCGTGCGGATCCCGGGAGCCGAGCCGGGCCATGCCGTGCGGATCCCGGGAGCCGAGCCGTGCCGCGCCGTGCGGGGCTCTGGCAGCGGCGGCACTGGGGCTGCGGGTGCTGGTGCTGAGCGCAGCGCTGGGCGCCGGGCCGGTCCGGGCTCAGCCGCCCCCCTTCCCTTTCTGGGACCCCTCTCTGCCCTGGCAGCGCCGCCTCGACGACCTGCTGGGCCGGCTGAGCCCCGCCGAGCTGGTGCTGCAGGTGAGGGGGCGGCGGGACCCCCCCCGGGGCCCCCGCGGGACTCCGCGCTCAGCGCCGCTGCCCCGCAGGTGGCCAGGGGGGGAGCGATGGGGAACGGCCCCCGCGCCCCCCATCCCGCGGCTGGGCATCGGGCCCTACAACTGGAACACCGAGTGCCTGCGGGGCGACGGCGAGGCACCTGGATGGGCCACGGCTTTCCCGCAGGCGTTGGGGCTCGCCGCCGCCTTCAGGTAGCAGCACCGGGGACCAGGGGTGTGGGATGGGACCTGGTGAGACAGGTCCCCCCTTTCCTATGCCACCCTGACACCCCTGTGCTGTCCCCCCAGCCCAGAACTCATCTACCGTGTGGCCAACGCCACGGCCACCGAGGTGAGAGCCAAACACAACAGCTTTGCTGCTGCTGGACGCTACACTGACCACACCGGGCTCAGCTGCTTCAGCCCTGTCCTGAACATCATGAGGCACCCACTGTGGGGGAGGAACCAGGTGCCAGCTTGGGCGGGTGATCCCTGGCTGGGATTGGGCCGTGGCTGACCAGCTGGATGTGGCCATGGCCTGCCAGGCTGTGGGGATGTGGGGGACGGGGTTCCCAGAGGTGACCCACCTGTGCCTCGGACAGGAGACTTATGGGGAGGACCCGTTCCTGAGCGGGGAGCTGGCCCGCAGCTTTGTGCAGGGGCTGCAGGGCCAGCACCCCCGTTACGTTAAGGCCAGCGCTGGCTGCAAACACTTCAGCGTGCACGGAGGCCCTGAGAACATCCCCGTCTCCAGGCTGAGCTTCGATGCCAAGGTGAGCACAGCGGGGCAGGGGGTGTTAACAGGGCAGGGGACACTCCAGGTGCTGACCCTACTCTGCCACGGTGCTTGCAGGTGCTGGAGCGGGACTGGCACATGACCTTCCTGCCCCAGTTCCAGGCATGTGTGCGGGCTGGCTCCTACAGCTTCATGTGCAGCTACAACAGGTGTGCAGCGTGGCAGGGGCCACGGGGGCTGGGCTGCCCTTGGCATGGCCGGTGCCCTGCTCTCCTGGCTGCCCCATCCCCTCTCCAACAGGATCAACGGCGTCCCCGCTTGTGCCAACAAGAAGCTGCTGACTGACATCCTGCGTGGCGAGTGGGGCTTTGATGGCTACGTGGTGAGCGACGAGGGGGCTGTGGAGCTCATCATGCTAGGGCACCACTACACACACAGCTTCCTGGAGACAGCGGTTGGTGAGCTCAGGGGCTGGGCACGGGGTCAGTCCCCAGGCACGACACAGCCATGACGGGAGTTCTCCCTTCTGCCTGGCATGGCAGCCTCGGTGAACGCTGGCTGCAACCTGGAGCTCTCCTACGGCATGAGGAACAACGTGTTCATGCGCATCCCTCAGGCTATGGCCATGGGCAACATCACACTGCAGGTGAGCCGAGGGGAGCAGGACCAGGGGTGTGGGCAGAGAGCCTGGGCTGTCCCTGCCAAGCACAACTGAGGCGTTGGGGTCGGGGTCTCCACAGATGCTGCGTGACCGAGTCCGGCCCCTCTTCTACACACGGATGCGGCTGGGGGAGTTTGACCCCCCAGCCATGAACCCCTACAGCTCCCTGGACCTGAGTGTGGTGCAGAGCCCTGAGCACCGCAACCTCTCTCTGGAAGCTGCTGTCAAGAGCTTTGTGCTGCTGAAGAATGTGAGGGGGACGCTGCCCCTGCGGGCCCAGGACCTGTCCAGCCAGCACCTCGCGGTGAGCCCCTGCAAGGGGGTGGGCAGGGGAACGTGCTGGGTCCACACCCAGGTGTCAAAGGGCTGCTGGTGCCCACCCTCACCCCTCTGCCCTCTGCAGGTTGTTGGTCCTTTTGCTGACAATCCCCGGGTACTGTTTGGGGACTATGCACCAGTGCCGGAGCCTCAGTACATCTACACTCCCCGGTGAGACAGCGTGGTCCCACCTCATGTCCCCTTCTCCTGGTCACTGTTCCCCTCTTCTGGGCACTGTCCAGGGCTGCTGCTGGAGCTGCTTGGCCCTTGGCTGGTGGCCAGGCAAGGGGGCTGTCCCCATTGTGCCCCGACCCTGGGGCACAGCTGCCCCTGTGTCCTCTGCTCTTCCCTGGTGCAGGAGGGGGCTGGAGATGCTGGGGGCCAATGTCAGCTTTGCAGCGGGCTGCAGCGAGCCACGGTGCAAGCTGTACTCACGGGCAGAGCTGGTGAGGGTGGTGGGGGCAGCTGACGTGGTGCTGGTCTGCCTGGGCACAGGTAGGTGGGAGTGGGAGGGCACTGGGTGGGCGCTGCCAGAGGCAGGGGAGTTCTCTGGGAGAGAGGGGCTGCCCATGAGCTGCCGCTGAGGTGGTCGGTGCCCCTCTGCCCTGTCTGCCCACAGGGGTGTAAGGGGCTCTCCCTTGCCTGTCCCCACCCAGGGGTAGATGTGGAGACAGAGGCGAAGGACCGGAGTGACCTGTCCCTGCCGGGGCACCAGCTGGAGCTGCTGCAGGATGCTGTGCAGGCGGGTAGGGGCTCTGTGGGACCTCAACCCACCCCGGTGTTCCCCATCCATGGGGCCATCCCAGCAGTGCCACCACTGGCCTCTCGGTGACAGCCACCTCCTTGCAGCCGCTGGGCGCCCCGTCATTCTGCTGCTGTTCAACGCGGGGCCCCTGGACGTGAGCTGGGCTCAGGCACACGACGGCGTGGGGGCCATCCTGGCCTGCTTCTTCCCAGCCCAGGCCACGGGCTTGGCCATTGCCAGGGTCCTGCTGGGCGAGGCAGGGGCCAGCCCAGCTGGTCGGCTGCCGGCCACTTGGCCTGCAGGCATGCACCAGGTAAGGCCAGGGCTGCTGGTTGCACCCTTAGCCCTTCCCCGCCTTGGTGGCTGGAGCAGCTGCGGGATGCAGGGCTGTGGTTCTTGCCTGTGCCCGCCCAGCCCTGCTCTGTTTCACTGGCCCTTGTCCCACAGGTGCCACCGATAGAGAACTACACCATGGAGGGACGCACGTACCGCTACTATGGGCAGGAGGCCCCGCTCTACCCTTTTGGGTACGGGCTGTCCTACACCACCTTCCGCTATCGGGACCTGGTGCTGAGCCCCCCCGTGCTGCCCGTCTGTGCCAACCTCTCTGTGTCTGTGGTGCTGGAGAACACGGGGCTGCGGGACAGCGAGGAGGTGGGCACAGCTGCTCTGCCCTGCTCTGGCTGTGCGGGGTACAGACGTGCCCGAGCTCCCTCTGCCAGGGGGAGTCCCATTGAGCTGAGTCCCATCCCTCCGTGCAGGTGGTGCAGCTGTACCTGCGCTGGGAGCAGTCATCCGTGCCGGTGCCCCGCTGGCAGCTGGTGGCTTTCCGCCGCGTGGCCGTGCTGGCGGGCCGGGAGGTGAAGCTGTTCTTCCAGGTGCTGGCCGAGCAGCGCGCTGTCTGGGCGCAGGACTGGCGCCTGGAGCCCGGCACCTTCACCCTGTTCGCTGGAGGGCAGCAGCCGGGCCAGAAGACGCGGGCGCCCTCGGAGGTGCTGAGCGCCCGGTTCAGTGTCACCGGCACGGCCCGGCCCTTACGCTCGTGTTAGCGGCGGGGGTGGGCACAGGGTGCTGGCAGAGGAAGGGATGGAAGGAACCCCGTGTGCCGCGGGCAGTGTGGTGCTTCTCTGCCCTGCAATAAAGTGCTGGTGCTCCGTGGCAGCTGTGTGGGGCCTGCCCTCCATCCTTCCCGGCACAGCACTGGCATCTCCCCGGAGCGGGACCGCGCTGCTCTGCTCGGTGCTTTCACCCTCCTGCCGTGGCTGTCCCACCCCGAGGCGCTGCTGCTGCAGCCCCACACCCTGCTGGAGCCCCACACCCTGCCCGTGCCCCACACCGGCTGCAGCCCCACACCCTGCCCGTGCCCCACACCCTGCCCGTGCCCCACACCGGCTGCAGCCCCACACCCTGCTGCAGCCCCACACCCTGCCCGTGCCCTACACCGGCTGGAGCCCCACACCCTGCCGGAGCCCCATACCCTGCTGGAGCCCCACACTCTGCCCGTGCCCTACACCAGCTGCAGCCCCACACCCTGCTGGAGCCCCATACCCTGCTGCAGCCCCACACTCTGCCCGTGCCCCACACCGGCTGCAGCCCCACACCCTGCCCGTGCCCCACACCGGCTGCAGCCCCACACCCTGCCCGTGCCCTACACCGGCTGCAGCCCCATACCCTGCTGGAGCCCCATACCCTGCCCGTGCCCCACACCGGCCTCGGGGCAGCGGCCGCCGGACCCGCGTGTGCTGCGGCCACACGTGCCTGCTCCTCCCGCTCTATTTATAACCGCAGGGCTGCTCCAGCGCATTCCCTGCGCCGAGGGAGCGGTGACTGGCAGCCCTGCGAGGCTCGGGAGGGCAGGGGCTGGCCCTTCCCCATCCCAGGCAGGATCCAGGGAGCGGGCAGGATGCTGCAGGGAAGGGGGCAGTGGTTGGAGCGAGCAAGCCCCGCGCTGGCCCGAGGGACAGAACCAGCCCTGCAGCAGCTCGGGGGAGCAGCGCTGGGATGCGATTCCGGCAGCAGTGCTGGCGGGGAGCCGGAGCTGGGCAGGAACTCCTCCGGATGGTGTTGGAAGGCTGTGATCTCCTCCAGCCCCAAGGCCGGAGGCCAAGGTGGGGGTGGCGGGGAGCGCGTGGGGCTGCCCAGGCCTGACCCCATGACATCAGGACACTAATTACAGATGCGGCTTGGGATAATTACAGAGCAGGCGCGAGCTGCGGCAGGGCAGGGCGCAGCCCGCTGTGGCTCAGCCCATTGCTGGCCCATTTGTCACTGACAGCCACAGGGGATTGTCCTGCAGCAGCTGAGATTTGCCATGGGCCGTGGTGTAGCCCCATGGCAGCATGCTGGGGGTCTGGTTGTTGCCCTGACATGCTGCTGGAGATGGGTTCTATTGCATCCATCCACCCCAGGACAGGACACAGGGACAGACACTCGTTCCCAGGGTCCTGTTGGGTCACTGCCCCATGGCTAGAGGGAATCAGCTGGAGTGCTTTGGGGACAGGAATTCAGATCGTGTCAGAGCAGCAGGGTGGGAGCAGCCTGGGGCCAGGGCAAAGTCCTGGGGCTGAGGAGAGAGGTGGGAGCAGAGGGATAGGGAGCAGGTGGAAATGGGTGGGATGGAGTGTCCCACACAGTACTTTGTCCAGAGGTGCTGGCAGGTTTGTTTGCCATCCTTATCCCTGTTTGCTCCCGGACCCACACAGTGTCAGCTCCCGCTGGCAGGGCTGAGCTGTGGCTGGAGTTATCCTTTGACTTTGGGGTGCTGCTCCCTTTGGGTCCCTACAGTCGGTGTCAGGGCCAGGTGTTGGGCCTGAGGGTGCAGCCCCCTGCCCAGACTGGCCCGACAGAGCCATGGCAGTGTTGCCCCCCACGCTGCAGAGCTGAAGAGCACAGGGAGTGCTGGGGCATGCTGCAGCCAGGGCTGGGTGCCGTGCTCATCATGAGCTCATCGGATTTTCCATCAGCTCAGGGGGGGCAGCTGTTCCCAGCACCACGGGAGCGGCGGGGCTGGACCCAGGAACCCCAACACAGCGGGGCTCTGCCTGCAGCAGAGTGACGGATCAATCCCTGCTTGTATAAGCCCATCGACTTGGGCTGGCATGGCATTCACGAGCCGTCTCATGCTGCACTGTTGGAGCATGGCCACAGGCCCTCTACACCCGTGGTTGCCCCTTCCTCACCTCAGTCAGCTCCAGACTGACCCCACTGTGGGGAGAAGGACCATGGACATGGCTGGATCCAGTGCCAGGCTGTCCCAGAGCCCTGAGATGCTCATCTGCTCCAGGTGAAAGAGGCTTTGGAAGCCACCCAAAGTCACCCTTGGACCATGTCATGGAGTGGCTCCAGTCCCATTCTGCCAGATCCCTTGTGTGCCATGGAAATACAGAGCTGTGGGGCTGCTGCAGCCCCTTGGAGGCTCAGCCATGCAACAGTGGGAGTGGGGCTGTTCCCCTTTCCTGTGCCAGGGCATACCCTGGCTTTGTGAGTTCGTTGGGACATTGCTGTCCCTGCCATCCTCCTGGGGAACCCAGCTCCCAGAGCTGAGGCTTGGCCATGCAGCGTTCCCTGGTGGGGAGTCAGCTGGCAGGCGAGGCTCTGGGAGTTTCAGGAAGCCTCTGCTCTGTCTGAGCCAGGTGAGAGGGTGTAGGTCTACAGTCTGTAGGAGGGTGATGACTTTAGGGTGATTTGGGGTGTAGGGCTACCCCTGCAGCATCACAGAGTGGGGCCGCCCCGTCTGCTGAGGAACTCCTCATCCCTGACTCAGGGGAATGCACTTCCAAGGAAAAGGGCTGGGATTTCGGTAAACCTGTTTGCCTGGTAGGTGAGGGAGGATGAGTGGCAGGGGATCTCCTGGCCTGCGGTGACATCATCCCCAAAACAGGCATCTCTGATGGGTGCTGCCCGCAGAAACCTAACTTGGTTCATCCACACACCCAGAGCCGGGCACTCTGCGGGATGCCTGGAGCAGGCTGGCCACGAGGTGGGCAAGGACACGTCCCTGCCTCCCGGTGCCCCTGCAGCGCCCGGAGCCGTGTTCCTTCCACTGCTGGTGCTGCCCACTCGTCCCTGCCCTGGCCGCGCCGCTGCATTCCCGTCCAAGCAGGGCCCAAAGGGGTTTCCGCGCTGAGCGGGGGCCGCTGCTCCTGCCCGGGGAGCGGGAGAGGCCTCTGTTGTCTGCCGGTTACCGGGGCAGGGTGGGATGCGGGCGGGGGGAAGCCCCGCCAGCGGAGGCGGCTGCTGGCGGTGACTAAGGCTCACGTGTGCCGGGGAGCGGGGGAGCAGCAGCTCCAAGGCCTCTCCAACAGCTGAGGTGGGGCTCGGAAACGGGAAATCGCTGTCTTTTTGGGGTGCCTGAGGCTGGGGCAGCCGGCCCGGGTGGTGCTGGCTGCGCATCGCGGTGCTGCTCGGGGCGGGGCGTGTTTGCTGCGGGGCCAGCGCTTCGCGCGTGTCGGGAGCGTCGTAAAATGCGTGTGCGAGCCCCAAAATCTGCGAGAGCAGGGGCTGAGGGCGGGCGAGTGGCCGAGCGAATCTGGGGGATGCTGAGCGCTGCGGGGACAGGCCCGAGGCGGGGGTGACGGGCGCGGGGTCCCAGCCGCGGCTGCGGGAGGAGCGGCGCCCGCTCGGGGCTGCGGGGCCGCGTCTGGAGCCGAGGCGAGGCGGAGCATCCCCCGGCCGCTCCCCCCGGCCGGGGCCGCGGGGCCGGGGCGGGGAGCGCCGAGCGTCCTCCCCCGCGGGCCGGGGGGAGCGGGGCTGGGCCAGCCCCTGCGCCTGCCGCGCCATGGAGCGGAGCTGCGCCGGGCGGGAGCCGCAGCCCCGGCCCCAGCCCCAGCCCCTCGGTAAGGATCCGCGGCGGCAGCGGCGCCGGTACCGGCCCCGGGGGGTGCCCGGGCCCCCTCCCGCACCGCGGGGCCGCAGGGAGCGGGGGTGCGGGATGCGGCCCGGGGCTGCGGGATGCGGCCCGGCCGTGCGGGGTCTGCCGGGGGGCGCGGGATGCGGCCCGCCGTGCCGGCGGAGATGCGGCGGCCGGGTGCGCGGAATGCGGCGGAGCGGAGCGGGGCGGCGGCCCGGGGAGGCGGTGGAGGAGCCGAGGGGGGCGAGGGGGGGGGGAACGCACTGCCGGGGCCGGGGCGGCTTCCCGGGAGGGACAAAGCCCGGGCACGGCCCTTCCATCTTGGGGAGGGCCGGAGCGGCCCCGGCCCCGCCGCCGGGGGGGTGCAGCGGGGCTGCCCTTGGGAAGCCCCGGGGGTGGCGGCGCCGGTGCCGCCCCGGCTCGTCCCCGCCGGCCGGTGGGCGATGCCCCCGGTGGGAGGCACCCCCGGGGCCGCCCCCTCCTCGCCGCGTGGGCTCGCGGCTGGTTCCCCGGCAGGGCCGGTCCCGCTGGCCCGGGATGAACCGCGGAGGGCGGCGGCGGCGGGGCCGCGCTCGGGGCCGGGGTTGGCGCTGCCTCTCGGGGCTCCGGCGCAGCGCTCGCTGTGACTAAGCAGAGCTCCGCGGAGCCGCTTCCCACCGCGGGAGGAAGAGGAGAGGCGGCTCCCCTCCCCCTCGTCCCCGGCGCTCCATCGCCCGGGCCCGCGGACCGGGAGGGATCCTGCGGCTCCCGGCGATGCTGAAAACCGGCGGCTCCCGCACCGACCGGCCGCGGGTCCTGCCGTCGCTGCCCGAAGGACGCGTCCTGCGCCAGACATGTTGTCTGAGTGCCGCTGTCTGCCCCCGCCGCCTTCCCGCCCGCCCTGGCCTGCCCACTCGATGCTGTGGCGGCCCGGGGACCAGGGCTGGCTGCTCCCGGCCACCCTGTGGGTCACTGCCTGCTCTCCGGTGAGCACAGAATGGTGCTGAAGGAGCGCGGGCGGTTTTGCACCATGTCCTCCTTCAGGGACCATCCCTGCCCTGTCCCGTGTGGGTGACCTGCGTGACTGGGCAGCCCGGGCTGCTTCCTGTCCTGCTGCCTAGAGCGGGACGGAGCCGCCAGCAGGGACGGGATTTCACTCCAGGGACCGGGACCCACCATGTGTGGGGCAGCCGGTGGCACTGGAGGCCAGAAACTCCTGAAGGGCAGCCAGGGCAGGGTGTGACCTGCGGAGCTGCCCAGGTGGGCAGAGGGATGCGCTGTACAGAGGGACGAGGACCAAGGCAGGGAGCAGGCAGAGGTTTGTCCTTATCCAGGTTTCCCCCAGCTTCTGCAGCCCTTCTCCCTTGGCACAGAGGAGAGGGAGGGCGAGCTGGTTGCCCGCCAGTGCCTGTGTTTGGGAGCAGCAGCTCGGGAGTTCTCCCAGCGCGGGAGCTGCTGCTGCGAAATTGTCAGAGCAACGTGATGCGACGTGCAGAGTGGTGATGTGACAGTCCCGTGGTGCCATGTCCAAAATAGTTAGCACGGCTCTCGCTCCTTGGAGGGCCCTGAGCAGGGTCGGGCAGCCCCACAGGCAGCCTGCTGGGAACAGAGCTGGATCCTGCACAGCCCAAGCCCTGGCAGGTGCCCCATCCGTGTTGTGAGGCACAGGACCTGTTTTCTGGGGGTACTGACCTGCTCCCCAAGGGGCTGGATGCTGGCAGGCTCCGTGCCCCATGCCCTGCCTTCCAGCCAGGTTTCTGTTTCCCAGCATGATGCTAGCAGACAGGTTTTCGGGAGCGCGCCTGGGCTGGCTGCCCTGGGCACTGGTGGCGCCGCATGGGTCGCCCCAAGGACGAGGGCACCTCCTGTCGCCACTGCCAGCGTGCCAGATGGATGGTGGGCAGGTGTTCCTGCCCCTGCCCTCGGGCTGCTTGGGCTTGCACTGTGACCACGGTTTGCTGTGGGGCTCTTGGGGCAGCAGCAGCTCCAGCTCTTTTCTCCATCTGTGTTTTAAACCCTGGAAACCCCCTGGCTCTGGCCTTGCTCTCGCCACGAGATCCCAAGTTCCCCTTGCTGCTCTCCAGCTCGGCACGTCACTGCTGGCTCACGGGAGCTCAGTGACCTCTGCTGCAGCTCCCCCATTGCTGCCCCCATACCCCTATTCCCAGAGCCTTGGCAGCACCCTAGCCCTGGAAAGGGAGGCTGGATATGTCTCTTTCTCCTGCCTGGCACCTGGTTGTGCCCTGGCAGGGGCCCTGCTGCCTGTCCCTTCCTGCCCTGCTCCAGCCTGTCCCCCGGAGCAGGGCTCTGGGCACTGCTGGGGCACGGTGGCTGAAGCCCAGCAGCTGCCAGCTGTGTGTCACTGGCTCCAAGGTGGCGGGGAGAGGAGCCAGCCATGGGTGACAGTGCCCCTGTGCCCGGGGACAGGCTGCAGGTGGCTGTCCCCGCTGAGGACAGGGTGTCATTGCTGATGGCGGCTGCCAGGGTGGCACTGGCCACCCCTGAGGCAGGGGCTGCTGGCATTGCCCATATCTCCCTGCCCAGGCATGTGAGCTGTGTGTCAGTGCTGACATAGTGGGGACATGTTGGGAATGTGCTGTGGACGTTCCAGGGGTGTGTCAGGAGCACTTGTTCACTGTCCCTCTCATCCAGGTGTGAGGGTTGCTGCAGCGCAGGGGAATCCCAGGAGCTGGATGGGACAGGGCAGGACTCAGCCCCAAGGCACGTCTGAGTGTTGAGGTGGGGGTGGGATCAGGGGCAGCACTGAGGCTTCGAGCACTCCCAGGGCTTGGAGCATCCTGGTGCATGCCACAGTGCTCTGGTGGCCTCAGGCAGAGTGGACACCAGCACCCACAGAGCCATCCCTGCTCTGTGGCCACGGCTGCCTTCCTGCTCTGCACCAGGACCTGCTGGCAAGGAGAGACCCAGGGACTCATCCCCATGGAGCTGCTGTCAAGGCAGGGGAGGCAGCTGGGAACAGCTGCACCAGGGAGGGCCTGAGGGTGTATTGCACGCATGGATGTCCCCAGGGCTGTGGGGAGCAGCCCTGCAGGGCCAGCAGTGGCTCTTCGGGCTGGCCTCAGGGTCTTGTCCTTGGCACAGCAGGGACTGCTGCAATGGCCAGAGTGGCTGGGCACTGTGACACCAGCACCTCTGGGTGGCTTTCCACTGCTCAGCAATGACCTCCAGTGCACCATCAGCCCTGCTGATGCCCCCTGCCCTGCTGGGCACTGCACATGGAGCTGCCTGTGGCTGCCCTGGCCGTGCTGCGGAGCAGGAGCACAAGGATGCGAGCTGAGGGGAGCTGAGGTGACACCGGGCGGGTGCCCCCCCGTCCTTTTGGGCAGTGCCCTGCAGGGACAGTTAACGAGGGCCGCTGGTCCGAGCAGCGCCCGCGGGCCTCGATGTGCTCTCGCTTCACGGCGCCGGGATCTGCCCGCGCCTGGCTGAGCATCCCTGGCCATGTGCCGGCCAAGGAGCCGCGCCGCACCGGGCCCTGCCGCGCTGGAGGTGCCGCTGGCGCTCGCTGGCACGGGCACCGGTGCCAAAGGGACGGGCAGGACGGGCTGGGTGATGCGGCCTCGAGGGCAGCGCCGCGGCCTGTGCTGGGCACGGCGCCGTGCCGGTGGCAGCGCCGTGGGGCCGGGTGCTGCAGGGCAGCCGTGCCTGCGTGTCTGGGGGGACGGGAGCTAATCCGTGTGGAATGCCCCGGCCGGGGGAGAGGGGACGCCCGCGCCGCCTGGGCGCAGGCAGCGTTGGGTTTCAGGGCAGCTGCCGTGCTGGAGCAGCGACAGGGACAGATGGCGGCAGGGCCGGCCCTGCCCCACCTTGGGGGGCTTGGCTGGGCCTGGAGGCCTTGGCCGTGCCCACAGCCCTGCCCTGGCCACAGGTGCTGTTGTCTCTCTGGCCGTGGGGCAGGGCAGGGCTGCCCAGGGCTCTGTGCCTGGCTGTGTGGAGTGGCAGGAGGCACCCACTGTCCCCTGCCAGTGCTCCCCACATGCCCAGGGCTCTCTGAGGTATTTCCATCTGCTCAGGGGATCAGCCTGGCCTTGATGCTTTCACACCCTGTGGGCAGCACTTGGCTGTGCCACCACAGTGGTCCCAGGGTCACCCCTCCCAGCTGGTACACACACAGTGACACTGCAGGTGCCATCCTGGGGGCTGCCAAGCCCTGCTGCCTGTGGTTGCCCATCTGAGCAGCCCTGGGGGGACAGAGCAGGGCACCCCGCAGCCCCAGCCCCTCATCAGAGCGATGGCTGCCTCGCAGGGCGCAGCGCTGGGGACATGGGATGTGCAGGATCGGGGCCAGGGGATGGGCTGGCTTCCTGCAGCACAAAATACCCGGAAAGTCTGCGGGGGGGCCGGGGCTGCCTGTGTCCCCACGGAGCCCAGGGTGGGGGAACCCTGCTGGCACAGCCCTGGCCTGGGGGGCTGCAGCAACACCCCCGGCCCCTCTCCGGGGACCGGGGGACCTGGGGTGTGCCCACGCTGTCAGTGCAGGGGGCTGGCAGTGCCCAGTGCCTGTTTGGGCAGCCTGGGCTGACCCTGGCTTGGAGCACTCCAGCATGGGGTGGGTGAGGAGCCGTAGGGTGGGTGAGGAGCCGTGGGATGGGTGAGGAGCGGCGCCGGCTGTGTTTGCAGAGCCCACACTTTGCCCCTCGCTGAGGGTTCTGGAGAGCTCTGCAAACACGGCTGAGCCTGTGTGTGACATCAGCTGGTGGTGGCTGCTGGTCACTGGGGTACTGCCATCCCCCCCCGGAGCCAGGGGCTCGCTGCAGTGGTGTCCGTGGGGCTGGAACTGTGTGTCCTGGGGTGGGTCTGGCATCATTCTGGCCAGGAGTGACAGTGCTGCCACTGCATAGGGGTTGGAGTTGGGATCCTGGCAATTACTGAAGGGTTTGTTTGCGGAGGGCTGATCATGGGGGCCGGGGGAGTCACCACCACTGTTGTCACTGTGGACACTCCCGACACCACTCCTACAGAGGGCACGTGCCATGGCATTGCCAGGCGCTGGCACCGTGTTGGGCTGCGCTCAGGGTGCCCAGGGGTCATCCAGAGTGGGGGACATCCCCCAGGCTGCCCCACGGCCGGCCCCACGCGGGGAGGGGGCTCTGTCTGGCGGCCTGGTGAGCATTCCTGGGCCGTGAGTTCATGGCTGCGGGTCCGTGGGGGCCACGGGCTGTCGCGGTGACGTCAGGCCAGGCCCGCGCCCATCCTGCCTCCGGCTGCGCCGTGGAAGCGCTCGACGTCCCCGTCCCCTGGGGAGAGTGGCAGGGGAGCGCGTGGGTCCCTGTGCCCCTGGGGGGTCTCTGGCCCCGTGTCCCCCCACGGCAGGGCCGGGTGGCAGCTGCCAGGGGATGAAGGGCAGCTTTGTGGCGGCAGTGCCTGGTGGAGCCCGGCTGTCCCTCTGTGCATTGTGCGCCCAGCGCCTGGCACCCGCTGCGGGTCCCCCCAGGATTGGGGCAGCAGCAGCAGCAGCAGCAGGGCTGAGGTGGGGTCCCAGTGCCCTCCTTGGGGTCCTGAGCATTGTGTTTGAGGGGACAGGGCTGTGTTTGGGGAGGATGGGTCTTCCACAGGCTTCCCCAGCTGAGTGACCCTGTATTCTGCTCTGTGCCTCTTGCAGGGAAGCCACCGTCCCCGATGGGAGACAGCGTCCCCCCATCCTCCGTGCCACCCCCTACGCCTGGGGGTGCCCTGCAGGGAGAGCGCAGCTTCCCCCTGCATGACCGACCCGGCCCTCCAGATGTCATCCCCTCGGAAAAGACCGTCCCACCCGTCCCTGCAGCCATCACCCCCTCTGAGAAGATGATCCCACCCGTCCCTGCAGCCATCACCCCCTCTGAGAAGATGATCCCACCCATCCCTGCAGCCATCACCCCCTCTGAGAAGATGATCCCACCTGTCCCTGCAGCCATCGCCCCCTCTGAGAAGATGATCCCACCCATCCCTGCAGCCATCACCCCCTCTGAGAAGATGATCCCACCCGTCCCTGCAGCCGTGCCCCCCTCCCATCAGCCTGTGTGCCCCCCGTCCGTGCTGCCCCCCTCTGAGAGCAGCCCCCCGCAGCGTGACCGACCCAGCCCTGCAGCCGTGGCACTGCCAGGACAGCCCGTGTCCCCCAGCCCTGCCACTGTGGTCCCCTCAGCACAGAGTGTTCCCCCCCGGGGCGACCAGTCCCCCTCCGGACCCCCCAAGCCGCCAGAGATGGAGCACCCCAAAGAAGAGGCGCTGTCCCACCCCCCTGGCCAGCCTGTCCCCGTCCACGCTGCCGCCCCCTGCTCCACGGAGACGCTGCCCCACGGCAGCCAGCCCCCAGCCCCAGCTGCCTCCGAGGGGGCCCCTCCTGATGCCAAGAGCTCCCTGGGTGCCACAGCTGGGCCCTCAAAGGACGTGAGCCCCCGGAGCAGCCGCCCCTCAGCGTCCCCTGCCGCCAGCCCCCGGCCCAAGCAAGGTGGGTGCCAGGAGGCTGTGGTGCTCCAGTGATGTTGCACCTTGTGGGCACAGTCGATGCCTGGTGGGGCTGGGCACTACCCTGATGCTGTTTCCCCTCTGCAGATGCCCAGAAAGCCCAAGCAAGGCACAAGCAAGCGAAGGAGCGGCGCGAGGAACGGGCCAAGTACCTGGGTATGGAGCTGGGAGGGAAAGTGGATGGGGGGGGGAGGCAGGGGCTAAGGAGCTTTGCTGGGTCATGGGCAATCCCATTAACTGTGGTGAGCTGAGCCTGGGTGCGAAGTGCAGGGCTGGCAGCTCTGCCCACCAGGCACACCACTGAGCCCCAGGCACACTGCTGACCCCTAGACATGCTTCTGACCCCCAGGGCACACTGGTGAACCCCCAGCACACCACTGACCCCCAGGCACGCTGCTGACCCTCAGACATGCTGCTGACTCCCCAGCACACCACTAACCCCCAAGCACACCCCTGACCCCCAGGCTGACCTCCAGACATGCTGCTGACCCCCAGACATGCTGCTGACCCCCCAGCACACACTGTTGCTCCCTGCTCTGGATACTCCCCGTGCCACCAGCCCTGGTGCCTGGTTCTGCCATGTGCAGGCAGCCCCAGCGTGGCTGGGGGCAGCGGGCGAGCAGGGCCCCTGCGCTGAGCATGGGGCCTCCTTGTCCCCGCGCTCTTTCCACCCTCATTCCCCCATTGTTCGCCGCGCGGCTCGGCGGGCTCCCGGCGGGCTCCCGGCCTTCCTTTTGTCCTGGCCCAAACCCCTCCCTCGCCGGCCGGCCCTGATGCTGCCTGCCCTGCCTGCCCTGGCCGCAGCCGGCCCGTGGCCCCTCGCCACCCGCATGGGCACGCGGTGCCAGCACGGCGCTGCCCCGGGCTGTGCCTCCGGTGCCACCCCGCTGCCCCCCACAGCTGCCAAGCGGGTGCTGTGGCTGGAGAAGGAGGAGAAGGCGCGGCTGCTGCGGGAGAAGCAGCTGGAGGAGCGGCGCAAGCGGCTGGAGGAGCAGCGGCTGCGGGCGGAGAAGCGCCGGGCGGTCCTGGAGGAGCGGCAGAGGCAGAAGCTGGAGAAGAATAAGGTGGGGATGGGTATCAGGGGGCTGGGGTGGCACGAGGGATGCAATCCCTGAGGAGTTCTCGTGGCTCCAGCAGCCCTTCAGGAGATGCTTGGTGAACTTTTTGGGAGCTGCCCACTGTAGCCATCCTCTGCTGCCCCTCCTTCCTGGTGCAGAGCCTGCGCTGTGCTGCTCAGCGTGTGTGCCCTGGTCAGGGCAGGCATCCCTGTTCTGTTCCCCTCCAAGCACCCCCATCGCTGTCATGGCCTCACGCTGGGAGGCTCTGGCTGGCCCCAGCCCCGCTCCCTCAGCTGCTGGGCTCAGCCTGTCCCTCTCCCTCGGGCAGGAGCGCTATGAGGCAGCAATCCAGCGGTCGGTCAAGAAGACGTGGGCAGAGATCCGGCAGCAGCGGTGGTCCTGGGCTGGGGCCCTGCACCACGGCTCCCCCGCACACAAGGATGGTGAGTGCTGGGCTGGGCACTGGCACCTGGGGACCCTGTGGCTCTGACAGCTGTGGTGGCAGCTGGGGCATCTCTGCCAGCCCTCAAACCCAGCTCAGCCCCATTTGGTGGGGCGTGCTGCCATCACTCTGGGCTGTGCTGGGGACTGATGGGGTCCTGTGGCTGTTCCCTGCTCCTGTGGGGCTGGGTGTAAGCTGGAGGCTGTGTGTCACAGTCCCTGTTCCACTCAAGAGACCTGCCTGGGGGCAGCCCTGGCTGCCTCAGCATGCCATGGCCACGCTGACAGGTGTCCAGCAGCTGTGAAGAGCCCCTGGCCCCAGGGTCTGTGGGGCTGCACGAGGCCTCTGCAGGCTCTGGCTGGGGTCTGTGCTGCGGCGTGTCCCCTTGTCCCCCAGCTGGGTGGGGACAGTGCTTGGCCCCTCCAGGTCCAGGATGGAGGTGACCATGGCTGTATGTGTGGCTGCAGAAGCTGGTCCTGCTCCGTGGGGGCTTCCTGGGGACACCCTGCACGATTCAGCACTTGGACGAGTGGAGGTGTCCACTGTCCCCTGACTGCTGTGCTGTGCTGGCAGGTGCCAGCACTGTCTGGCATGGATGGTGACATAGGGGAGAGCGCTGTGTCCCTAGGAAGTGTCTGGCCTTCACATGCCATGGGGCAGCTGTGGTGGCCCTGGCTGTACCTGGCCAGACTTTGTACAGGTGTTGTGTTCCTGGCTGTAGCTGGCCAGGCTGTGTGCAGGTGTTTTGTTCCTGGCTGTACCTAGCCAGATTCTGTACAGGTTCCTGGCTGTACCTGGCCAGGCTGTGTACAGGTGTTCTGTTCCTGGCTGTAGCTGCCCAGGCTGTGTACAGGTGTTGTGTGCCAGGCTGTGTGCACTGGCACCGTGTGCCCAGTGCTGTGTGTTCAGGTGTTGCATGCCCGGCTGGACCTGGCTGGGCTGTGTGTACAGGCTCCACGTGCTGGGTATCCCTGTCTGGGTGCCATGTGTGCCACTGTGGCTCGTGGCACACTCGGGGTGTGCACCTGTCTGTGGTGCAGCACCTGGCAGGGTCTGGCAAGGGGACACCTTCCCCTGCCACCTCCCATCGGGATGTGTTGCTGGAGCTGCTGCCAGCTGCCACTCACCAATCTCCCATTTCCACCAGCCCTGAGCTTCCCTGGCTGTTTGTCCAGAGCAGCCAGGCAGGGTGGGGAGGTCCCAGCTACCTGTGGAGGTGCTGCCAGCCACCAGCACTGTCCTGGCAGTGCCGTAGTGACCCAGCACCGGTGTGATGTTGTCTTGTGTCTGTCTGGACCTGCTGCCCTCACCCTGCTCCCCCAGGGTGGATGCTCGCCTGGTGCTGCCGAGGTCCCCGGCCACCCGCTCCTGATTCCCAGGACTGTGTTTGGGAAAATTGTAGTGGGGCCTGGGAGCCTCCCCGGCTCTCTGAGGATGAGATTCCTGCATGATCCCAGCATGACCCTGCGGGGTTCAGACACTGCCATACTGGATGCCAGTGCTGTGTGTCGTGTCCCCAGACAGCAGTGTCTCCTCTGGCCCCACTCTGTGCCGTGTCACTGGATTCCAGCATCTCCTGTCCCACTCTGTGCCGTGTCCCCAGACTCCAGCATCTCCTGTCACATTCTGTGTTGTGTCCCTGGATTCCAGCATCTTCTGCCCCACTCTGTACCATGTCCCTGGATTCCAGCATCTCCTACCCCATTTTGTGCTGTGTCCCTGGACTCCAGCATCTCCCCTGGTTGTTCCACTTCTGCCCCAGTGCCCTGGCACGTCCGTGCATGCTGCATGTGGGGGGCCTGGCCCCGGCCCCGGGACCTTAATGCCCTTGTGTCTTTTCCCTCCTCCAGGTGCGAGCCGGTGCTCGGTGTCCGCTGTAAACCTCCCCAAACACGTCGACTCTATAATCAACAAGCGGCTCTCCAAATCCTCCGCCACCCTCTGGAACTCTCCCAGTAGAAGTAAGAGCCCTTTGCGTTTGCCCCAGCGCAGGGGGCACAGCCAGGCCCCTGCCCAGTGCTGGGGACCCCCGATGCCAGGGTCCCCCACGCCCAGGTGCCCGCGGAGAGAGGAGAAGCCGTTTGCTGTTTGGGGGAGGAGGCTGGAACCGGCCGGTGGCTCCTTGAGGCTGTGTGGGCTGGGAGGAGGAGGAAGAAGAGGAGGAATGGCTGCGTGGTGGCAGCTCCATGGGGCGCCAGCATGGGCATGGGAGCTTGGCTCCCTGCCCCAGGGCAGCTCTGGTGGGTGCTGGTGCAGCCACAAAAGGGCTGCTGTCACCTGCCCTCCTGGGGCTGGGCACGGTGCCAGTGCCCCCACAGGCTCCTGAGTGCCACAGAGCTCTGTGGCCGTGGTGGTGCTGCAAGGTCATCCTGGCCCTGGGAGCGCTGCCCAGGGCTGCAGCCATGCCAGAGGGATGTGTCCAACAGAGGGATGTGTCCAGTGCCGGGGCTGCTGTTGTGTTTCGGGGTTGCCTGGCGATGGGCGCCTTCCCGGACGGGTATAAATAGCCAGAGCAGCTGACGCCGGTGGCTCTGGTGACGCAGGCAGCTCCCAGCGCCCTGTGCTGGGGCTCAGCCCAGGGACAGGCACCTGGGGGCTGTCAGCACTGCCCCAGTGGGAGCAGCATCTCCCTGGGCCCGTGCCAGACCTGCCACCCTGTCCCCCTGCAGCATCCATGGCTCTGTGCTCTCGCCTCCCAGCAGCTGGTGCTGCCCCTGGCCCGGTGCCCAGTGGAGAGGGGCAGAGGGGCCCTGTCTCCATGGGTGGTTCCCATGCGCCGTGGGGTGTTTGGTGACATGCTGCAGGGCAGCCAGTGGCAGTTGGTGCCCAGCTGAGCCAGCTGTGTCGCCAGGCATCGCCATCCATGGGTGCTGTAATCCTGGCCTGGCTCCTGGGGCATTTTGGTGATTTAGCACAGCTCCCATGGGATGAGGGCACACTGTGGTGTCCCCCGGGCAGCTGGCACATGCCAGGGCCTTGCTCACACAGGGCAGGGGCACAGAAGAGTGCCATTGGTGGGCACAGGGAGAGGACAGAGCGGGAGGCTGCTGTCACCAGGGTGAGACCCGGCACCACTGGTACACGGTGACTGCGGTGTCCACAGGACACAAGGGCACCGTTGTCGTCATGCCACAGCGCCGTCCACAGGCACCCACGCCTACCCATGGGCATGGCCCTTCATCCTGCTCAGCTCTGTGGGGCCGTGGGGACCCCTCCCCAGCACGGCCAAACTCTGGGCACTCCTGGAACTGTGCATGCGCCGTGATATTGCTGCAGACACACCGCTGCTCCCTCCCAGCGGCGGCTGTGAGGGCAGGACTGGAGTCTGGAGGTTTGTGGTGCACTGATGGCCCCTCTCCCTCCCCAGACCGGAGCTTGCAGCTGAGCCCATGGGAGAGCAGCATCGTGGACCGGCTGATGACGCCCACCCTGTCCTTCCTGGCGCGCAGCCGGAGCGCCGTGACGCTGGCTGGGAACGGCAAGGAGCAGGGTGAGCCCCCAGGGGTCAGGGACACGCGGCTCCTGGCACAGGCAGGCAGGATGAGGGAGCCTGGAGTCGGTGGGCAGCTGGCTTTGGTGCCAGCTCCATCCTGACCCTGCTCACTGCTCCCCCAGTGCCCGTGTGCCCCCGCTCAGCCTCCGCCAGCCCCCTCAGCCCCTGCCACAACCACCGCCTGCCCCACCGCTGCTGGGAGCGCCGGAAGGCGGCCGCCGCCAGCCCCGATGTGACACCGCGCCGCAGGACCGAGCCCTCGCCCGTGAGTGCCACCTCCCAGGGGTGCCAGGGCAGCTGTGGGGCACGGCGTGGCTCCAGCCAAGCCCAGCACTGATGCCATCTCTGTCTGTCCTTGGCCGGAGCAGAAGAAGAAGGAGAAGAAGGAGAAGGATCGGGAGAACGCCAAGGAGCGCAGCGCCCTGTCCCGGGAGCGCAGCCTCAGGAAGCGGCAGTCACTGCCGGCGGCACAGCCCCGGCTCCTGCCTGCGGCTGACAGCAGGTAGGAACCCCCACCCACCCTGAGGCTTCCCAGCCCCTGACCCCACCCGCAGGCTGCCCCAGCCCCACTAACACTGTCTCTTGCTCTGTTTGCAGCCCCGGCCCCAAGAACCGTCCCTCATCCCCTGCCGCCCCTAAGAACCGTCCTTCATCCCCTGCCACCCCCAAGAACCGTCCCTCATCCCCTGCCACTCCCAAGAACCGTCCCTCGTCCCCTGCCACTCCCAAGGCCCGCCCGGCGTCCCCCAGCCCGGCCCTCAGCTCTCCCCACAAGCCGCCCCTGCCCCGAAGCGCCCATTCCTCCCCCAAGGTGCGGGCCAGGGCTCGGGAGGAGCGGGGAGAGCAGGAGGGCCAGGCGAAGGCACGGGAGAGGAAGGAGGAGGAGCGGGGTCCAGCACCCCCAGCCCTTCCCGAGCCCCCCAAGGTGCCTGCAGAGCCAACGGCAGGTGGGTACAGCATCACCGGGGAAGCTGCAGGGCTGGGAGAAGCCAGAGCAGCCCTGACGCTTCCTGCCTCCCCCAGGCCCCCCGGTCCCTGCCACCCCCGGCCCTGTGCCAGCCAGCCCCCCAGCCAGACCCCCAGCCGGCACCACGGACCGGGAGGAGGCCGCCCGGCTGTTGGCAGAGAAACGCCGCCAGGCCCGGGAGCAGCGAGAGCGGGAGGAGCGGGAGCGCCGGGAGCAGGAGGAGCAGGAGAGGTGGGTGTTGTCCCCTTGGCCCCCAGCCCCGGGCTCCTGCCGTGCTCAGGGCTCCCTCCCCGCAGGCGGGCGCAGGAGGAGCGGGCGCAGCGGGCGGCCGAGGAGCAGAGCCGGAGGGAGGCCCTGGCACGGCAGCGGGAGGAGGAGCGGCGGCTGCAGGAGGAACGAGAGGCCCAGGAGAGAGCCCGGGCTGAGCGAGAGGAGGTGGAGCGGCTGCAGAGACAGGTGGGGGTGACAGTGTGGGGGAAAGGGGCTGCAGGAGGTGGGGGACAAAGGCAGGGATGGAGGAGGAAGGCGGGGATGTTCTCCTGTGATTCACTCTCACGAGAACCAGCCCAGCCTCTAAAAGCGCAGGGTGGCAGGAGGGAACATGTGGCAGGGCTGTGCTGAGCTGTCCAGGCAGCACATCCCCATGGTCCCTGCCCCATCCCTTTCCCCCCTGTCACATCTCATGCCTTCCTGCCCTGCTGTGGCACAGAAGGAAGAGGCCGAGGCGCGGGCGCGCGAAGAGGCTGAGCGGCAGCGCCTGGAGCGGGAGAAGCACTTCCAGCGTGAGGAGCAGGAGCGGCTGGAGAGGAAGAAGGTGAGGCTGGGGGCATCTCCAGGCATGGGGCACAGCAGGTTTTTCCCTGGAAGGGATCCTGCCTGGCACCAGGGCAGGTCTGGGTGGTCAGGGCCGTGTGTGAGTCCCTGTGTGACTGCAGCGCCTGGAGGAGATCATGAAGAGGACGCGCAAGTCGGACGCAGCAGACACCAAGGTGGGAGCCTGTCCTCTGTCCTGGGGCACTGGGGACTTGGGCACTCGACAGAGCCCTCCTGCCCCTGCCTGCAGCCCCTCACAGCTCTCCTGTCCCCGCAGAAGAAGGATGACAAGAAGGTGGTGAATGGGAAAGCAGCCGAGCAGGAAGATGCCCCAGGTGTGTGGGCACCCCGGGCTGCTCCCCCCAGCCACGCTCTGGCCTGGGCCATGGCTGAGCCGGGTTCTGCCGTGTCCTCAGGCCGTGAGAAGCACCTGGGGCCGATCCCCAAGGCAGAGGAGCTCCCGGAGACAGAGACCCCAAGCGCAGGGACGCCGGGGGGAACGAAGGGCTTGGTGGGCGAGGGGCTGCAGCCAAGGTGAGCGTGGGGACACCGGGAGGGAGCCGGGGGGCGGCGGGGCCGGGGCTGAGCCCAGCCCTCCCATCCCGCAGCTCCAAGGAGGCGGCAGCCCTGGTGAACGGCGTGCAGCCCGGCAAGCACGAGAACGGCTTCTCGGGCACCGAGGGCTCCAAGGAGCTGCGGGATCTCTCCCACCACGGTGGCAGCCCCGGCAGCATCATCCCCTTCGGCGACAAGGAGCCCTTCCTCAAGCAGGCCGTGGTGAAGCCCCCGCAGGTGACAGGTGAGCAGCAGGAGGGGTGTGGGGGGACGCTGCTGTGAGCAGCCCAAGCTCACACTGCTCTCCCCACCCGCAGAGGTGCTGTGAGGGCCTGGCTGATGTCCCCAGGGGCCAGTGCCCGCGCCCTGACCCTGGTGGCCCACGCAGACCCGTAGCTGTCATCACAACACGACCCTCGCTGCTCCTCCCGGGCGCCCGGGGGCTGCAGGGCCCCGGCGAGGACGCCTGGCTCCTCTCTTTGTTCTCGTTTTTATTTCGTTTTGTTGGTTTTTTTTTTTTTTATTTTAAATATGCACCTTATCAGACTGACAGCCCACCCTCGCAGCCCGCCGGAGCCGCCCCAGACGTGTGGTGTAATGATGTAGTTATTTAACTCGCTGGGTACAACGTCTGTGAATACTGTAAATAGAGCCGGCCGGGCGTGGGGATGCTCTGGGGGGCTCGGGGCGGGGGAAGCCGTGTCACAACTCCCGCTCCCCACGTTCCCCCGCATGTCCGTGTGTCCAGTGTCCCCGGGCCCGGCCGGCACCACGCTGCTCTGTGCCCCTGTGACAGTGTTATGCATCCAGACAACCTTTGACAACAATTAAAAGTGGACAATGCCCTCGGTGTGCCTCTCTGTGTCCGGGGAGGGGACTGGGCTGGGCTGGGCAGGGCAGGGAATGGCGGGGCAGGTTCGCCCCCGTGCCCCGGCTCGCCCCCAGATCTGCCCGCTCCATCGTTTTTCCCCCGGCGATCGGGGGAAACCTCATCCCAGCGGCTCCACCCGCAAGCAGGGCCCTGTCCCATGGCTGCCGCTTCCCTCCCGGGCCCTCAGGAGCCGCACGTGGGACAAACCGGGAGGGTTACAATAGGGCTGGACGGGAGAGGGCCCGCAAGGTCCCTTCGGCGAGGGCTGCACCGCGCCCTGGCCGCCCGCACGGCGGAGGAGGCCGCGCCCCGTCACCGCCCCCGCCGCCATTTCCCGCCCGCGGTGCCGCTCCCCGCCGGAAGGGCTGCGCGCACCGCCGCGCCACGGGCGGAGGAGGAAGTGGCGGAATGGCGCGCGCGACGCCCGCCGGGAGCTGTAGTGCGGCGGGGCCGCCGGGTTGGGGGCGCGCTGCGCAGGCCGGACTACGGCTCCCGGCGGCCCCCGCGGGCGGGCAGAGCGCGCGCGCGGGCCGGAAGTGCGTGAGGCGGAGGCGGAGGGGGCGCCTGGTGCGGAGGGGCCGCGGCGAAGCGGCGCCGGTGAGTGCAGGGGCACCGGGGGGTCCGCGGGGTCCGGCTCCGCCCCGCCCGCCGCCACCGGGAGCTCCCCTTACCCCTCCCTCCTCCCCGCGCTCTCCGCAGCCGCCTCGCCCCGGCTCTGCCCACTCCCCCCTCCCGCCCCTGCTGGGCCTCACCGCGGCGCTGCTCCCCCCCGTTCCCGGTGTCCTGGCCCCGCATGTCCCCGGGCGAGGCTCGTTCGCGGCTCTCGGGACCGCTCTGGCCCGGCCCTAGCGGCGCCTCGTGGTAGGCCTGGGCCCGGGCAGGCCTTGGCGCCTCCTCGCGGCCCCGGGGCCGGTTGGGCCTGCCCGGCCCTTTCCCGGAGCCGCTCGTGGTCCGCTGTGGTTTCCGCAGCCCGTTCCGCTGCCCCATTCCCGGAGATCCCCGTCCTCCGCCCGCGCCTCTGGGCCGCGCCCTTTAGGTTCCCCGCTCTGTCGGTCTGTCCCGGAGGTCCCATCCCGGTGCTGCCGCGGCGCGGGAGGCGCTGCCGGGGCCCGGCACCTGCGGGGAGCCGCGGCCATCGCGCCGCGCCCCAGCCCCCGCGGCTGTGCGGCTCCCGCCGCGGCGCTCGGCACCGCCCGGTTCCCGGTGCGGCGGGAAGGATCGCTGCTCTCTCGCTGCCTGCTTTGCGTCCTGCTTACTCGTGAAGTTGGGCTGAACTTCAGGCGATGTGGCAGAAGAGGCGTTGCGGTGGCTCAGACACACGTGTGAAGCCTGAGTCTTCGTTTTCCACGTACTGATAAAGGGGTTTTGTGCTAGTTCGTGTTGTTTTGGGGAAATGAGCTTGGTTGAGGGTTCTAAAAATGGATTTCAAAGCCCGCCCAAAGTGATTGTCACAGTATTTTCCTCCTGGATGGGGTTCTGGGTATTAGTGTGGAAAGTGACGTGGTAAGTGTGGAGTAAGCAGTGCTCCATGGAATCACCAAACCATGGCATGGTTTGGGTGGGACTGGACCATAAAGCTCATTCCATCCCACCCCCTGCCATGTGCAGGGACACCTTCCCCTATCCCAGCTTGGACACTTCCAGGGATCCTGGGTGACCTGTGCCAGGGCCTCACCACCCTCACAGAGAGGAATTTCTCCCTAATCTGCAATCCAAACCCACCTTCAGTGTGCAGCCATTCCCTGTGCCCTGCCTTGGGAGGAGCAGGTGAACTCGTGTGTGTGGTGTGTACAACACCATCCTCTCAAGACCTGTCAGAGGTGGGGGACTCCTTGATTTTTGTGTGTACAGTGATGTGCCAGGTGCTGTGGCACAAGAATAGATTTGCTGCTTGAAATGAGCAATGTAAAACCATTTGGAAGATGGTCTGGGTTGTCTTGTAGCTGGTGGTGGAAGAGAAGAGCTGCAGCAGCAGGGTCACATCAGCAAATGGACATTTTCAGGCTGCTTTTCCTCAGAGCACAATTAAATCATCCAGTTCCTCTCTGGAAGGACTCCTGAGAATTCCCTCTCATGGGGAGCGAGGGCAGATGCTGTGTCAGTGCTGATGGTGTGTGACATTTTGGGTGGGCTTTACTGTGCCCTTGGTGGGTGCTGGGCTGGGAGAGCAGCTCGCAGGGATTGGGTGTCACAGCCTTGGCTCCACTCACTCAAAAGGTGTTTCAGAGCTTTGTCTCCCAGGTTCCTGAAAGAGAGTCAGTGTAGGCACAGCAAAGCAAGTGCTAGGATGCAGCAGTGTCTTCTCCTGGAGTCTTCTGTGGTTGCTCTGTGTCCTGCTCTGGAACTTCTCAGGTGCCCAGCAGGGAGTGAGGAAATGGCTGGCTTGGTGACCTTTCTTATGGGTTGCACAATCTCACAGCAGATGAAAGGACAGAACAGGACAGTTAGTGTAGAGAGCTTTTGCAAATGTACATTTTTGTGTCATAGGATCCTCTGGAGGGTCTAGGGCCTTGTGATTTTTGTCTGACATTTCTTTGGGTGCTGCTACATATTTTTGAATTGCATCCTTCCTTGTAGGAATTATTGTCCCTACTTCAGCAGGAACAGGGAGGGCAAGTAAGAAGTTGATTTGAACCCTTTCCTGCAATGTCCTTAGGCAGCTGAAGGCTGGGAATGCTGCTCCTGAGGCAGTGCTCCAGTGGATGGGCCTTGGTGTCTGCTCCACATGAGTGTGATTTAGAAATGCTGCAGTCTGGTCACAGGGGGTTCTGGGGTCTGAACCCTTCCCCTCCAGCTGGGATCCTGTCTGTGGGATGAGGGAGGTGCAGGGCAGCCAAGGCCTTGCTGCCCCTTCCCTCATTTTCACATCCTTTTTGTCCAGAGATCCAGAAGGGAAACCTTTTATCTGTCAGGTTATTGCAAGGGGAGGTCAGGCATTGGATGGCAGGGGCTGCCCAGGGAGGTTTGGAGTCCCCATCCCTGGAAATGTTCAAGGAACACCTGGATGTGGCACTCTGTGCTCTGGGCTGGGTGACAAGGTGGACTTGATGATCTTTGAGGTCTTTCCCAAATGAATCTGTAGAGAGGTGCCCTGGGAAGGAGGTGCCTTCCCAAAGTGCTGTAAAGAGCAGCAGTGCTCTGGCTGCAGCCACGTGTTCACCCAGACTTGTTGGCAGCAGCAGGTGGAGCAACCATGGATCCCTGCCCCTGTTCTTTGTCTGCCCGTGTCTCTGCTGGGTTATACCCTGCTGTTTTCCATCCTTCCTAATTCCCTCTCTGTGAGCTGTGTGTCTCTGGAAGACAGCTCTGCTGTCAGTCCCTCAGCAATGCTGTCTGGGAAGAGGTTTCCCTGGACGCTGGTGTTTGGACCAGCCAAGTGCCCTGACCTCCATTTCCAGTTCTTTTTCATGGAAGTAAAGCTTTGTCATGTGTATTGTGAAAAAAAAAAAAAAAAAAGATATTCTGCTTATGGGGTTAGATAATAAAATTTAGCTGTCTGCTGCTTTTTCCAGCTGATTTAAGTCAGGAAGTGTGTAATCTCTTAAAAGAAAATCGTCATTTGGGTCAGGCCAGGCATGTGGGCTCACAGTGAGGTGCAGGAAAGCTGATGAACGCTTTCAGTCATGGGTGTTGCTATCAGAAAACAAAAATGTTATGGTTATAAAACACTTACACAAAGTAAGTGACAATCCATGCACATCAGCAGATCTAAATTTAGTTTACCTGTTCCCACTTTCTGTGTTGTCAAAAAAATGTTACTTTGGGAGGCCTAGGGAGTGCTGAGCTGGACTGGATAAGCCTGAGGATGCTTTTCATTGTAAGGCCATGATGTTCCCTGCTTGTATCCCTGGAGGAATAGAGTGGTTTTGCCAGAAGTTTGAGTATTTTTCAGCTCACTTGGCTTTGTCTTTGTGAAAGGACAGTTTGTCGTGTTGGAACTCCTTAATTGTTTGAGCAGCCACAGAGCCCTTGAACTTTTTCTCCATTTCTGGAAAAGTTTACAGTATCCTGAACTGTGTTTAATGGCAGGGATGTGGGGTTTGGGTCGTGTGGTTTCCTCAGAATTATGGCAGCACAGGAATTATGGTGAGGCAGGAATTTCAGGATATTTAGCCACGTAGTTCAGGCCATGGACATTGGAAGAGAAAGGAGTGATGGTGGCAGTTAGAGAAGCTGTTCTGGCTCCCTGGGGAGCCTGATGGTGCCAGGCTGTGTGGCAGTGACAGTGCCCCTTGAGCTGTCCGTGGACACGGTGATGCCCGTGCTGGACAGGCCTGGGAACAAGGCTTAAACTGCTCTGTGGGATTCTGTAGTGAGTCCCAAGATGAGGAAGTTAAATTTGGCCCCAGCAGCTCATCAGGTCTTTGTTCCTGCTGGTGCCTGGGAAGGAGCTGGTGCCATTTTGTTTCCGGGTGACAGGCTGGGTGTGTGGGTCTGGAGTCTGCTACTCTAAAGGAAACATCCTTCCCCTCCTCACACAGAAACTGTGTTAGGAGAGCCTGAGCATTGAGGGAGTCACTGCTGGGAGCTTGGAGAAGTGAAGAGTTCCTGCTTAATTTAGCTTTATCATGTCAGAGCTATGAATAGTGAAATCACGGGATCACATTTCACGCCAGCTGGGAATGGTGTTTGCGCTGCCTCACTCCATGGTAACCGGAAGCTGCCGGGCCTTAAAAAAAAAAAAAAGTGAAGCTAATGGCACCCAGAGATGGCAGCTGGCTGCTCTGGGGGTTGTTTCCCACCCAAGGAGGGGTTTTCTGTCCATGCCCTTGCTCCTGTCACACCTGAGCACAGCTTGTGCTCCTCTGGTGTCTGAGAGTGCAGCCTGTGCACAGCCCTGCACACGGCTCCAGGGATCCCACAGCAAGTGCCCTGCTCACAATTTCACCCCCACAGTCGTCACCCGGCCATTTTTAGCCTGCCATGATTTACAGGGTGAGGTGGGTGTGCAAAGCCCAGAGAGCCCCTGCTGGGACCGCAGGGTGAGGAGCTGGCTGAGCTGGGCGCTGCTCCTGCTGCTGCCTGGGGTCACTCCTGCCTTTGGCTGAGTGAAAGCAGCAGAGGAGAGCAGGGCAAGGAGCCCCCCAGGAGTGGCTGCTCTGGGAGCACTGAAGGTGATGGGGCTGTGGGGTGTCAGGCTGGAGTTCAGTCCTCCAGGGAGCGAGGCTCAGCATTAATGATGTTAACTAACCTGCGCCTTAACACGGGGCTGGACATGTGATACCAGGTGGCATGGTGTACATTGTAATTTACACCTGAAATAATTACAGTAATTGCTCCTGTGGGGCTGTGGGTGAGGTTGGTTTCCCGAGTTAAGACCTGTGTATGCGCTGTCTGATCAGATGAGGTTATTTTGGTGGCCTTTTTTTACTGGGAAACGGTGCTGAGATGAATGGCTGAAATCAGAATCCTTTCCTGTGCTGCTAAAATAAAAGGATTTGCCAGTGTCTGGTTTGGTTTAAATTTGATTTTCCTTTTTTTGCTCAGGTCAATCGCTTCTAAAGAAGCAGTGTTTAGAAGCAGATTTGATGGGACACTTGTACAAGGTACGTGAACACAGCATGGAAAATTGTTCAAATAAGTGTTCAAACAATTGTTCAAATAAACTTATTCCATATGTACAGGATTCCTGTGGACAGGCATTTCTCTCTGTTTTGAAGTCTGTCAGAGTGTAGGGATGGCCTGGCCTGGTCCTTACAATAATGCCACAATTAAAAAAAAAATTAAAGAACTTTAAATGTTATACCAGGTCATGGAAATCCCTGAGGTAGTGGGATTCCCATTAATGTAGAGATAAATGAAGTGCTAGCTTCAGAATATGTGAGTAGTTTTGCTCTTTTCAGCTTACAAATGACATTTGCTGGAGTTTGTATTTTCATAGGTTAAATGTGTGGAGAGTTGTAACTCCTCAGGAGATTTTTTGGCTGTGACTATACTGTGTGTTGCAGAAGAAATTCCAAAGAGCCCCAAATCAAACAGTTTTGCTGTTACTTGCTGTTTATTTGGAAGCAGAACTTCCACGTTTTTAAGCGTGCGTGGCGCCTGCTGGGCTCCAGCTGGCAGACACCTGAGAGGATGGAAATGTCCTGGAGGGTGCAGTTCATCCTCCCTTTGCTGAGAACTCACATGGGTTTGAATTCTTTGAGTTAACTAATTTGTGAATTGTTTCTAAGGGGAGTAAATTGGATCATTTCTTGCTTCTTGTGGGGGTTATAGAACTCCAGGCATGGATTTCCAGCCCCCCAGCATCCAAAGCTGCAGCAGGGCTGTCCTGTGAGGAAGCCATCAATCTGGGGAAATACCTGATCTTTCTGCTTTTCTCAAGCTGTGTAAATTTGGGAGGGAAAAAGCTGATGAAATAGGTTTTCCCCTTTTTTAAAAAATTATGGATGTTTTCTTCTGTGTTTAACAGAAATTCCAGCCGCCCAACTTCTGTAACAAAAGCACCCAGATTTCTAATCAGCTTTTTCTTGGATTGTTTCCTTGAGCTCCCTGTCACTAAACTGTCTGAATAACAACATATGACTTTTTAAGCTCAAACATTTGTAAAATAGTGTCTCTCAAAAAGCCAGTTTCAGAAAGTCACTGATTGGGGTTTGTAGCTGGTCAAATTAATTGGAAAGGGATTGTTCAGCACTACAATCTGCAGAATCAGTTCTTTCCACAAGAACCTGTAAATACTCTTCCAACCATTCTATAGAACCTGCTTCTAATTATCTGAACCCAGGGCTGGAGCTCAGGGTTAAACTTCTTTAGGGATTACTTTAATGGTGTGAAAACCCAAATGTGCTTGAAGGAAGATCTCAATTTTGAAAGCACATAGACTAGAGAGAAACTGAAACTGCTGCTGACAAATTTGTGTTTCTCTTGCTGTGGCAGAATCATTTTAAATGTTCTCCCCCAAGCGTGTTTAGCTCACGTTAGAGTAGAACACTCTGTTTTGTGGTTAGGTTTTTGATAATTATTTTTTTTAGCAGTGTTTTCTGGGACATTTTTTGCTGAGGAGGTCGGTAGGTGTAGTTGTAGCTTTGGTTAATGTGTGTAATAACTCTTCCAAAAACACACACTGGTATTGGATCTGGGAAGAGAAATCATTCTGCTTTTTGTTCCCTCAATGAAATTTGATAAGAATTAACATTTCAATTTGCTCCTCCCTGGCTGGCTGTAGGAACTGTGCAGGTGGCTCTACCTTTCCCCTCAAGGTTTCCATTGATATCAGGAACATACTTAAAGCATCTTGCACCAAAAATTAGCTTGAAAAGGAAGAATCCAGTAGAAAGTGAGGTGTTAAGAGTTGGGTTCTGAGCTAACAAAGATGAGCCTGCTCTCTGCACTTGCTGCTGCACTTCAGGGACATGGAGAGAGCTGCAGCTCTTTATAAGCTTATTTTTGCACTGATTGTTGTTGCTTCATTATACAGAGCACACTTTGTAAGGTATTTTGTGGGATTATTCCTTTTTTTCAGAATGAACTAATCTTGTTTGGGTTTTGGGGCTTGGGATTAGGAATTGTAGAGCTGGCAGAAGGAGAATTCCTTTTTTTTTTTCTTTCCTGATAATGAGGGGTGTTGAGCAAATGAAGGAGCAGTTCAGCTGTTCCTCCTGTGCTGAATGTCTGTGCTGGTGACACCAAATGGATGCCAAGAGGCTCGGGCAGAAATGTGCTCTCTAATGAGGTGCCACCTCATTTGCTTTGGGCCTCACAGCAAAATAAATCACAACAGCTTCACTCAAATGCTGGCCAGTAAAAAGCAATTTTTTGTTTTCCTACAGCACTTCCAGAGGGCTTCCTACAAATGCTTTTACAAAACATTTAATATTTATGAGCTGAGTGTTTGCAAACACTGCGTGATAAACGGAAACCACTCTAATGAATTTCACCACACTGTGCTTGTGTCTGAGGCATGTGCACAAGCCATCTCACTTGTTTCCAGGTGTTTTGGGGTTTATACTCAGATATGAAACACAAACAGCTGCCTTGGCAGGGAGGTGCATGCTGCATTTCCCTCTCCAAGCTGGCCAGCTGTGGTGCAGGATCCTCACTGACACCTGGGGATGGAGTGGGCTCAGCTGGAGTGTGCCAGCTGGCTGCCCTGGGCAGGGCTGTCCTGCAGCAGCTGGGGAAGGGCTGAAATCCCAACTCCTGCTGCCTGAAAGACCTCGAACAAAGGAGTGCAAGATGGAAAGAGTCACAAAGTAACACAGGCCAGTTGGAAGCAGAGAACGGATTCCTGGAAAAAGGCTTTTTGACAACCAGCAATGTTTTTAATTTGACCCATGACTTGGCACATGGAAATGTTCTTTACAGTGTTCTGGAATAAGAAACTCCTGAACTATGATTTCCATTTCAGCAGAGAGCATTAAGCACGTTTCTCAATTTCCTTTCACTATCTGGAAGAAAGGTTTGCTACTCCTGCCTGTAGTGTCCTGACTTGGTTACTTTTTCTGTAGTAGTGCTCTAAACACAAGAAGAGTGTTTTTCTCCAAAGGAGAATCCAGGTTTTGTTCTGGATGACAACTCTGTGGTGGTAACAGTGGTGTTTGGGAAATAAGCAAAAAAACCCCAGAGCCCCAGGGTCACAAAACAAGAAATAATGGCTATGGCAAACTCTTTCTGCCACTGTGGAAGGCTGAAAGTCAAAGATTTTTGTCTGATACAAACTGAAATTTCTTTTTGCATGCATTTAGACTGATGGACAAGACAACAGTAAGAATAATAATAAAAAAAGTCTGTGGCATGTTGTTCTTTGTGGCTTTTTCCCAAGATTGGTAAGCAGGATTTAAAAATCACTAAACTTTGCAACACCACCTTTCCTCTTGGGTGAGAACAGGACTTAATCACCAGTTCAGGGAAAGGTTTCAAGGCTACTTGAAAACTCTGCTTTTTCAGTGAAGTGAGGACAAGAAATTAATACCTTTAAACAAGTCTATTTTATGGCTGAACACAGAGTAAGTGACATTCTTGCTGTTAGCTCAGAGGTTTAATAACATGGAGTAATTTCTGAGGTTGTGTTTACTGTTGTTTTCTCTTCTAAAACCTCCACCCCTCCAGCAGTGCATGGAAGGATTCTGAAATGTAACTGTAGACCTGTCAGAAAAGCTCCCAGTGGACTGGTGGCTCCCTTGGATGACGGCGATATGCTGATGGATGAATTGTCAGGAAAAGAATTGTTTCTGTTGGCTTGTGGATTCCTTTAACAAAATGGGAAAATCCTTAGTCCTGAGCCCAGTAAGACCATTCAAATGAGCTGAGAGAAATGACTCCAGCACGGCTGTACAGGTGCACTGACAGATGTGTGTCACAGCAGGTGGGATGGGGCAGGGGAGGTGGAGCAAGGAAGGAAGAAGATTTAAAATTTTGGAAGCATGAACGATCATTTTGAAACCTACATTTTCCATAAAAGTCCATGAAAAAATTCCTGGTCAGCTGTGGTGTGTGTGTTCCCTGAAACACTGGGGATCTGATGAACCTTTTGGGTGCAGCAGGAGCTTAGGGCAGCCAGTTCATCTCTGGTGGCAGTACAGCAATGCATGTACAAAGGTGTATTATCTTCTCATTTCAGGTTTTCTTCCTGATTTCGTAATTGACAAAGCTGAGACGGTGAAATCTGACAGAAGGGTGCAAGGTGTGAGCCTGCTCAAGCAGGTAGGCACAGCAAATAAAATATTCACAAGAGGTAAAACTGCCTGTCTTGGGATTTGTAATAGACCTTCTTATATCTCTTCTCTTCTGGGCATGCTACCAGTTAGACTGATGGTAAAATTCTGCTTTCGTTGTTGTTGTGCAAAAAATATGGAGCAGGTTTAGAAGAAAAAAATCAGCCTTGTGTCTTGGAATGTTTGGACTTGTCTTCCCAAGTAACTGCAAAATATAAGGGTAAAGTAGAACAATTTAGTGAAAAAATCCTGGGTATCCTATAAGAAGTAGTACCTATTTTTGTTTTTTTAATGCTATATTGATTAATCTCTGGATTTATGCCCTGGTGATTTTTGGGAGAAGAGCACTGCTTCCCCCATATACCATAACTGGCCAGATTATTAAATGTCACACTGATCTAAGTGTTAAATCCCATATTGTGCCTTGTGCCCTCCTCCAGTTTTGTTCTTTGCTTGAGCATTGCAGTGATTTCAGTCAGTGGCCTTAAAAGTTTTCCTTAACTATTGTGAGCATTTAAATTCCAAAGCTGTGGAAGCTCATGGAAGGGCCCAGCTGGGAGAGACTCTCAATGGTGACCTTTTTTCATTGCTGCAGAGTGGAGCAGAGTTGTGCCTCTCTTTTGGGCTCTGTCAGGAGGTAAAACATTAACTTTCCTGCCACTGTTTCCTGACAATAGTTTGCCTTCTGGGCAAAGTCCATCGTGGTGCTTTAGTGGGAGCATTTGCTCCTCTATTGTTTCCATCAGTGGTCTGCTGGATTGCCCTGAGGGTTTGGGGATGGAGAAAGCAAAGTTTGCTCTGTGCAGGGTGGTTTTATGACAGATGAACAAGCTGTCAGGTGTCTGTTTCCCAGGGGGTGGTGCCTTTACCAGAGCTTCTAAACTCAGCACACAGATGACATCCAAAACCAGGATGTTTTTGGATGGGAGACTACACTCCTTGGGAAGATCTGCAGGACAGCTTAGAACTGGGCCTGCAGAGGAAACAAACCAAAAAACAATATTGAAAATCCCTGGCAGTGCTTCCAGCAGGACATGCCTTCCAGATGAGTGTAGCCACTCTTGCCTGCTGGGAGAGGAGATCTGCAGCAGGCAGCAGCATCTGCCTTGTCCCTTCCCAGGTGCAGGAGGAGCTGCTGTTGGGGATTTCTGTAGCTGTGGGAAAGAAGGGGGACTCAGGCAGAGCAGATTAAGGATGAGTCCCCATAGCACTGTGCAAATGCTTCTGCTTGCAGACACAGCATCTCCAGGAGCTCCATGGGCAGGGGAAAAATGGGAATGGGAGGTCAGCAGCCACTGCTGTTCTCAGAGTTTTTCTTTGCTTCACTTACAGGCATCTCCTTATTTAAAAAATATGAAATCCTTTTTATAAGAACAGATGCTTTCAGAGCAGGGTATTTTGCTGAACATATTTTATCTGAGTCAGTCATTCTTAAAACTAAATGTGTATCACAGTAAGTTTACAACTGCAGTTAACTCAAGGGAGCTGACGTGACTCCAGTGTGCAGTTTGTTTAACCTTTTAAGTGCTGATGGAGCATAGCAACTCTGTTTCTATCCTAGTAGGAGTTACTTCATATGTTAGGAATGAATCAACTTTAAAATGCTGGCAGAGATAAAGAATCCAGGACGTGAGCGTTTGGCACACGTTGCACACACCAGGGTGGTTTGGCTGGGAAGTGCTGTAGATCAAAGTGAAAGGCAAAAACTATTAAGCAGATCAAAAAGTGGTAATTTAAAAACCTATTTTGGGGTCTTCTTGGGATTTCCTGAGAGTTGGTTCCACATCTTCTGTATCTTGCAGTAGTTCCTGTTACCATTTCTTTCTTCTCCTCTTCCATGTTTTGGTTTCCAATGCTCAGTGTTGGATTGTTGTGAGCAACAGAGTAGGAAGTGTTGCAGGAAGTGGTTCAACAGACATAGTCAGTGAATTAAAAGGAAATACTTAAAAATTATCCTTTCACACATTTTTTCTCTGAAAAATGGCCAAGCACAAGAACAAACTTTGGTTCTCAGTAGCAATATCTTTTGATTTTCATCCCTGGGACAGCAGGGAATAAAACAACATCTATTGTTTCCTAACAGAACAGGAACATCAATTTTATTATTTTTCCTGCATGCTTTCTGATGTGGAATATATTCAAATACTTCAGTTGAATTGATCTAACATCTTTAGTATAGTTAAAGGGAAGAACAGGAGCATGTAACATGATTTTTTAAAATAAAAGCCAACTTCCCATTTCTAGAAAGTCCCATCTCTGATGATGAACCACCATCCACTCTCCCAGCAGCTGCTTCTGTCCCAGGCATTGTGTTTTTCCTAGAAGTGCCCTGGCAGAAGTTGAAGCCTTTAGTAACCATATATGTAATTTTGGAGAGCCTCTGGAAGTGGAGGCATTGCAAGTCAGTCCTCTGGAATTTCCTTAAAATGGCTATAACAGCAGCAGCCACACTTGATCAGTTGTGTTTATGTACCTGAATGTCTCTATTTTTAAACAGTGGGTAAAAAAAAAAGATTAATTTTGTACTAACATAGTTCCTTTTTATTTCTGGCTCTTTTTCATTAGTCATTGTAGGTGGAAAGTTTGTTGATAACTTATTGAATATGCAATTAATGCAAATTTCACTCATTGGTAAAGGAGAACAAATCAGGGAGGGTGGAGCTGAAAGATTTGTGTGGTCAAACTATTCCCTGAATCATCTTCTAAGGAACTTTCTAACATTTACCTGGATACATGCCTGAAAATAGCCCAGGTAATTCATAATTAGAGCTATTTTGAGTCATTTAGTGCTACAGTGTAATCTCTTCTGTCGCTGAATATTTGGAAGGACATCTGATTTATTTTGGCTGCAATAGAACTCCTGGCTGGGTGATCCAGACTGGTGACTGATCACAGCAACTGCAGGAACTGCACAAGCAGAGAGGACAGGACTGAGCCTGAGCAGAGCTGTGCAAATAGGGTCACATTCCTGTCTTGGAGTATCAACTCTTTTTTAATTGCCTCTGAAAGTTTAGATAAAAGTTTATGGGATGGGTTTTTTGATGGTAAGCTTTTTTATTTCTTCCCTGTCCTTTAAAGCAGTGGCAGCTGGCTGCACAGACAGGGATGTGACTGCAATTACATGGAATTTTCACTTCCACGGGCTAGTTTGCCTCTAGAGGTGTCCTTGCCTCAGCCAGCACCGTGGCCCTGCCCCTTCCCAGGTTTGCATTAACTTGGTGCTTTCAACTATCACACTCTCTCAGTTGTGATTACTCTGGGTTTACAGCCTTTATTCTTTTTGCAGTTTTCCTCTTTAGACTGAAATAAACCTTCTATTCTGAGCCTGTCACCATTCATCTGTTCCGAGCAGGCACTTCAAACATTCCTATTTCCAGCCTTATCAAGCTCCACGTCCCTGGAGTGTGTCAGCCTGCCAGGTGCTGCCTGTCCTCTCCTATCAACCACATGCTTCATTTCTCAAATACTTCTGTGTCCCTGTTTCCCTCAGGTGCACTGACAGGTGCTTGCAGAGATGTCTAAAACGAACAAATCCAAGTCTGGCTCGCGTTCCTCCCGCTCGAGGTCTGGGTCGAGGTCCCGCTCCCGTTCCTTCTCCAAATCCCGCTCCCGGTCCCGCTCCATCTCACGCTCCAGGAAGCGCAGACTGAGGTGAGTGTGCAGCCAGAGGGTGGGGCAGGGCTTTTCCTCCCTTGCAGGTGGTTTGTCACTTAGCTCCTTTCCAGGGAAAGACTTCGATTAGATCCCAGGACAGATAACGTCCTGTGTGTCAGGCTGCTTCCTGCCAACCTGTGTGTTTGGGTGTTTCAGTCACTTAGGAGAATAAATTGTGAATAAATAAATAAATAAATTAGGAGTAAGATGCTCATCAGCACAGTCAAGATCTTTCTTTTGAGAGTTTGGCTTTTTTAAGGAGCATTAATGTAATGGAGTCCAGACTCAAGGGGTCTTTGTAGATGTCATCATGTGCTTTTCCCATCCTGAGAAATGAATTCAAGCAGATTTTAAAATCAATTTTAGACACTGCTGTGAAAGGTGTCACAGACAACTTTTATGAAAAATCTTTTCTTTAGGATTTTTTCTCCTGAGAAGCTGAGAGGCCTCAGGAGCAACATGTAAACAATGGTTATCTGCTGCTGTGGAATGCAACAGCTGCATCTGGGATTGGTCTCATGTGGTTGTTTCTAATTAATGGCCAATCACAGCCCAGCTGGCTCAGACTCTCTGTCCGAGACAGAAGCTTTTGTTATCATTCCTTCTTTTTCTATTCTTAGCTAGCCTTCTGATGAAATCCTTTCTTCTATTCTTTTAGTATAGTTTTAATATAATATATATCATAAAATAATAAATCAGCCTTCTGAAACATGGAGTCAGATCCTCATCTCTTCCCTCATCCAAGAACCCTTGTGAACACGGTCACAAAAGGTGGGAACAATTCTTGATATATTCTTGCTCCTCCCCTTAGCATGCAGGAGCCAGGTAACAGGGAAGATCCTCCTGGAGGGATAAAGTGAATAAAAAATAATTTTGCTGCAGTTAATTTTAAGAAATTATTAATCTGTGTAATAGTTGTTCCTGTCTCCCTGAATTGCTTCTGAGCAGTCCAGTTCCAGGCTTGTGTCTTCCCTGGATATTGTTTTTTTCCTTTTCTTTTGGCTAAGCATTCTGCATCTGGCAAAGCCATTCCAGTTGGAGGGGGTGTAATGGTGTTCTCCTGCCTTTTCACTCATATGAATAACACGTATTCTGAAATCCTCTGGGCTGTGAACACATGCAAGTGTTACCAGTTAGAGATTTTAAAAGTACAGAAGCTCTAATGAATGTACAGTTGGAGAAAGAAGGACATGACAAAACTAAATTAGAGGCGGAGACTTGAGTCCAACCGAGCCCTTTGCAGAAGGAAGCTGGAATGCTGGAAGATCCTTGCTCATTTGGGAATTTCTCCTAGCTGTGAAGGAGCTTTGGCAGTTGAGAAAAAGACACCCTGTGTAAACATGATTGTTTCCTTTGTGCTGCTGCTGAAGCTAATTCTGCTTCATAAATAATTCCTTTTTTTTAAAAAAAAAGGAGTCTGAATGGAGGGGGGCGGCCCAGCCCAGCCCCTCTGCCTGGCCTTGGGATGTGCTTCAGGGTAGGTCTGGTGGGATCTCAGCATTCAGGATGCACCACAAATTGTTTTATTCTTCTTTTGGTAGGTTTCTGTTTCTCCTAAGTTACAGTGCTGTGTTGGAGTCTGCCTACTATCTTCTGCTTTCTTTATGACTTTATTTCTCACTTCTTGTAAATGCTGGGGATTTAGCCCTGGAGCAGAGCAGTGCCTACAGTTCTGAGGGCTGGCAGAGTTGGGGGAATTATCACTTCTGGTGCTTCTTTTACTGCATAACTTTTACTGTATTTTTCTAAAAAGATTTCTGGTAAATAGTCTGCAACTTTTGGAGTGAAATCTTCCTGCTGCAGCCTCTCTAAATCACTAGAACAGATTTTGGAAGCGTCGTACAACAGGTCCTTGTTGATAATTGATCACAGATGCAGCAGTTGTCTGAAAATTGAGCGTCTCTGTTCCTCATGCCTTGGACTAGAACTTCTTATAACTGGTCCTTGCCTCCTGCCTCTGCTTTTCCTTCTGCTCGCTGTTGTTTGAATGAAGAAGTGCCTCAGATAAGTTTTTTGCTTGTTTGAAGGATGGAAAAATCTGTTAAAATGATCATTCAGCTGTTTGTTAGCAATGATTGGAGTATGAATAAGAGTTTCCTGCTAAACTGTGGCCTGTTTGGTAGGAGGAAGAAATGAAAATAGAACTAAAGTTCATCTCTGACTGCACATGTGTGCTAACCATATAGGAATTCCAACAGCAGGTTGTTCTCCTTTGCTTCTGGGGGATTGGGGTGTGAGAGGTGAGGAGCAGCCCTGAGATCTGTGTGAGGAAGTTCATGTCCATTGGAGTACGACCAACGTGTGTGTCAGAGCCAGAACAGGCTGTGGAGTGCAAGAAAGGGCTGTGGAAACCATTCCAATTAATGCTATTTACTAAAATTCCATTTGGAAAAAATCTCTTTTCTATTTCAACTTCCTAGTTTGGCCAGTCCTTCCTGTAGCTCTGGCATCTGAGCTACAACGGGACCTTTAAACAGTTACACAACCGCAGCAATTTAATGGGAGAAGCTGCTGGGACAGTTAGTCACTGGAATCTGCATTTTTCCAGGGTTTGTGTGTTCCGGGATTCGGGTTTTGTGGGTGTGGGCAGGGACATGCACAGCGGCACCTGGTGGTGCTTGGCAGAGGTGTCCCAGAGCTGTCCCTGCCCAGGAATTCCAGGGGATGGAGCAACGGGATTGAGCCATGGTGCCAAGGGGTGGAGCTATGGGATGGGGCCATGGTGCCATGGGATGGAGCCATGGGATAGTGCCACGGGATGGAGCTGTGGGGGCACAGGATGGAGCAATGGGATGGTGCCACGGGATGGAGCAGTGGATCCACGGGATGGAACCACGGGATGGTGCCATGGGATGGTGCCATGGGATGGAGCAATGGAACCACAGGATGGTGCCATGGGATGCACCTTTGGGAGCTTAAACCCATAGGGCAACGTGCCCTTCGCCCCACTGCTGTCCTGCTGCTGTTTAGGTGTATCTGTTTATTGAACTTGCCTGACTAAAAATTGAGGTTTCATCTGGATTATCGGACTTTTAAAGTGCATCTGAAGTTGGGACAAGAGAAGGAAGTTTGGGGTCTGTTGCGATAACAGTAGAATGATTTGTGTAAAATACACTTCTTTGTGGGTGAGGTATAACCATGACCTTGAGCTGTTAAGGGCTGGATGCTTGAGATCTGTCACTTTTTCTGAAGCTGGATAGCAGCCGTTTTCATCCCAGCAAAACAGAGAGCAATGTGTGCTTATCATGGTCTCTGCAATGATCCTGAAATCAAATACTTGACAGTATCACAGGTACAAGTTATTTCCACTGCAGTTTGTTCACAGCAAAGTGTAATACCTCCATCAGATAAGGGTGTAAACCAAAGGATTTTCTTTTAAAAGCTTAGAAATGAGTTTTTCAAAGTCTTTTTAAAATATATCTTCAAACAAAAAGTTGTGGCAGAAGAATAAACTCCAAAAATAAATGATGAAACAAACGATAACAAAAAAATATTTGTGTAATTCTTTTTTTTTATCAGTTCTAGGTCTCGTTCAAGATCCTATTCTCCATCTCACAACAGAGAAAGGAACCACCCACGAGTCTATCAGAACCGTGATTTCAGAGGCCATAACAGAGGGTACCGGAGACCGTATTATTTCCGTGGCCGGAACCGAGGGTTTTACCCCTGGGGCCAGTACAACCGAGGAGGATACGGGAATTACAGATCCAACTGGCAAAACTACCGCCAGGCCTACAGCCCTCGCAGGGGGAGGTCGCGCTCCCGCTCGCCCAAGAGGAGATCTCCTTCCCCAAGGTCCAGAAGCCATTCCAGGAATTCGGATAAATCATCTTCTGACCGCTCAAGGAGGTCTTCCTCTTCCCGCTCGTCATCAAATCATAGTCGGGTTGAGTCTTCCAAGCGTAAATCTGGAAAGGAGAAGAAATCATCCTCCAAGGATGCCCGGGCATCCCAGGCTGCGGGAGATAACCAAGGAGACGAGTCTAAGGAGCAGCAGTTTTCAGGAGCGGGGGCTCCAGATGCCAAGGCATCCGAGGGATCAAAAGCGTGGCAAGATGTCAGCAGCTATGGCACGGGCTCCACGTCCAGAGGGTCGGTGTCGGAGCTGAGCCCCCGCGAGCGCAGCCCTGCCCTCAAGAGCCCGCTGCAGTCGGTCGTGGTGCGGCGGCGCTCGCCCCGGCCCAGCCCCGTGCAGAAGCCGAGCCCGCCGCGCTCCAGCCCGTCCCCGATGGGCTCTGCCGCCCAGAGCGGCTCCACCTCCTTCCAGGGGGGCTCCCACCAGAGCCCCTTCGAGCACGGCTCGGCAGGAATGAGCCCCGGCAGAAAGAGCCCGGTGTGCAAAAGCCCCACACCCGTCAGCTCGCTGTATGGTGCCGCTCCAAAGGAGGAGGGCACGGCTCCCGGGGGAGGAGCCTTCTCCAAGAGGCAAGTGATGTGTTTTGTGGTGCTGGGTTATTTTTTTTGGGTTACTTTTGAGGAGCCAGCTGCACATGTGGATGCTCTATGAGCAGGGCAAGGGGCTGGGGCAGGCTCCAGCTAGGAAGATGTGCCAGCGTGCTGCCAGCTCTGGGCCTGGTCCTTTCTGAATTATGGGAAAAAACAGGCAGCCCAGAGTTGTAGGAAGTTAGAATTGGTTTTCCAACTTGGATAGTTCTAAAGATTATATATATTCCCTGTAAAAATGTTCATAACCCATGAATATTTGAAGTGGAGCTTGCCCAAGGAAGTTTCTTGGCAGCTGGAAGCTCACATTTCCCAGTTACATACGTGTTGGTTATAGACATTTTTAGTGTAGCCTTCTGGAATTGTTAGGTACTGTAAATTAGAAGAAATTAATTAAATCCTACTGCATATCCTGCTGCAAACAGCCTGGAGCAGGTGCAGCTGCAGTGCTCGTGCCTCTGTGTGTGGGTAGCATGAGAAACTAAAGCACCAAATACATCTCTAAAATGAAGACAGCCTTCCATGCAGAAGGCATCTGCTTCCATCATTCTCTAGATTAATCCACTGCAGATTGTGCCCAAAGGTGACACTTTGTTGTAAAAGATACAGCACCATTCACAAGTGCTTTCAAGTCTTTATTGTTTTTAAAGATGGTTTGAGGTGATTCTATATTAAGGATGTCTGAAATTTAAAAAGGGGAAAAAACTCCTGTGACTCTTTATTTGGGTTTTCCAAAGCATGGAGCTGGTGTCTGTGGGCTTTCCTGCTGTCCCACAAAGCCAGGGTTTTGATTTGTGAATGCTTTAAATCTGTTCAGATGCTATAAACCAGCTGAATTGTTCTCAACAGAAGTGTTTTATCTCTCCCAGCAGCATATTCTCCTCTGTTAACCTGTTTGCTTTTATTTGTGTTTGCAGTCTGTCATGAAATATTTAGCTTACCTATGAAACTTGCATCCCAAATTTGAAGTAGCTTTTGAGGCTTTTATTTCCAGTGTGTTGTTAAAAGCAGAACAGTCCAATTTGAAAGGTTTGATGTGTTGTTCTCCTGAACCAGGTTTGTAAGTAAATAAACAGAGTGGGTAAGATGTTCCTCTTCTCCTTCCAATGCATCTGTGGGTCAGCTGGGTTTGATTTGTCCTTGAGCCTCATTCCATCAGTTCTGCATATCCATCTCCTTGTACATTTGCTGAATTTAGTGAGAATGAAAGTCTGAATTCAGGCTGAGCAATCTGCTTGACATTTTAATTATTTTAGGGCCTAGAGGCAGCTTTCAGTACATGCATAGCTTGGTGTTCTCTGAAGTTTTGACTCTTTGAACTGAAGAATTGACCTCATTGAACTCTAATTAGAAACCTCCTGTAATGTCTCTTTATGATCAGGTATCTGGAAGAGCAGAAGACTGAGAACGGGAAAGACAAAGACCAGAAAGTAACAAATGCTGAGAAAGAAAAAAGTAAAGAAAAAGGGAATTTCTCTGAGTTGGGATCAACAGATGGAAAGGCAAAATCTGACTCGTATGGATCGAAAGCTGACTCGGAGAAGGGATACCGCGGCAGCCAGTCGCCCAAGCGCTACAAGTTCAGGGATGACTTTGACAAGCTCAAGGTCCCAGAGTTCCACAAGGAAGGTCATTATGGGAAAGATGAAACAGATGAGCAGGACAAGAAAGACAAGGCAAAGGGCCGGAAAGATTCGGAATTTGATGACGAGCCCAAATTTATGTCTAAAGTCGTAGCGACTTCAAGTAAAAGTCAAGAAGAGGATAGGTCAGGAAAATGGGAAGGTGTGGTGTTCCTGCCACCTGGAAAAGAGAAGCAAAGGAAGCCTGATGAAATGGAGGAGGAAAGCTATTCTGAAAGATCCAAAAAAGAAGAGAGACCAGGATCCAAGAGAAATGAACCTGGTCACAGAGGTTTTGTACCTGAAAAGAATTTTAGAGTGACCACTTACAAGTCAAGCCAGGAAAAAAGCTCTTCCCCTCCACCAAGGAAGGCTTCTGAGGTGAAGGAGAAGCCAGGCACTAAAGTAGAGGGGCTAACTCCTGGCAAATCCTCCTTTTCCATTACTCGTGAGGCCCAGGTCAATATTCGAATGGATTCCTTCGATGAGGATCTTGCACGGTAAGGGTCTGTCATCTTTTGAGCAGTCTCAGTAATGATGTTTTTTCCTGTTTTTCTTCCTGAGATTCCCATGTGCCTGCCAAATGTGAGGAAGGCTAAGCAGTATTGCATCACAATTAGTGGTTTTGGGAGCTAGAGATTAACTTTTTCCTAACCTTTGCTATGTAAGATTAATTTAGGATGCACCAGGCTCTGGGAAGAGCCCCAGATGGAGTCAGGTACTCGGTGGCTTCTGGCTGAGGAGGCTGAGTTGTGCAGAGTGGCTACTGTGCTGCTTAAATCCATTTGATTCTCTGCCAGGTGTTGTACTACTCTTATTCTCCATGCAGCATTAGAATAGTGACCTGAATTATCACAGTGACCTGGAGCAGTGTGTTTAGGGATGTTTAAAGAGGCTCCTTGCTCACGCTTTTGAGTACTCGTGCGTGCCTCCCTAATAACAACATAAACCATCAGTGAGCTCCCAGCTCCTGCAGAATTAAACACCTTAAATTGCTCTCCTTCACCCCATTCTTCTGTTTCATGGGCTCTTCTTTTTCCAGTCCCAGTGGCATATTGGCTCAGGAGAGGAAGCTGTGCCGGGATCTCGTGCACAGCAACAAGAAAGAGCAGGAATTCCGCTCCATTTTCCATCACATCCAGTCGGCTCAGTCGCAGCGCAGCCCTTCTGAACTGTTTGCTCAGCACATAGTGACTATAGTCCATCATGTAAGAGGTGGGTCAGGAGTCCGTGTGTCCTCGGGGAAGGTTCACTCCTGCCTTGCCCACATCAGTGGGGTTTGTGCACTCAAAATGCCTGGAGTTGTTTTCCAGCAGATATTCCAGAGATGAGAGCAGCAGCATGATCACAATCATCTTTATTTACATAAATACTCCTCTGCACAGGCAGAAGCTGTTCTTGTTGTTAGCTGAGAAATATTCAGAGTCTGAGACTTATAATTTTGTGTTCTGATGAGTTTGTGACTTGCTCGAAGAAATTGTGTTCATTTCACTGAAACGCCAAAAATTGAAATTGCAGTTTGGCAGCAGCATTAGAGCTCATCCCCGCAGTGCTTCACTGACCTGCACCTGGGTTTTAACAGGCTGTGGGATGGATGGGCTTTGTCTTTTTACAAAACTGGCACTAATTTTTTGATATTGTTTGTTCAAACCCCTGACAGAGCATCACTTTGGGTCTTCAGCTATGACGCTGAACGAACGCTTTACCAAATATCTAAAGAAAGGAATGGAACAAGATGCAGCTAAAAACAAAAAGAGCCCTGAAATCCACAGGTTGGTGCCATCAGACACTGTCTTAACATTGCAGAAGGTATTCCAGATTTCATTTCTTAAGCTCTGGAATAATTCCAGAATAATTCAAGTATATAACTAGCTTCAGCCAAAAAAGGAAAAATATGGGGAGTTTTAAATATGTTTGGAAATACTAGTCTGCTTTAAAGGACATTTGATCTAAAATCTTCAGGTTCTTCCTGTGAGCAAGGTTGTATCTATGTTTGTTTTTTTTTCCTTTAGGAGGATAGATATATCTCCCAGTACTTTTAGAAAACATGGATTCTCTCAGGAGGAATCGAAAAGCTCCAGAGATCCTGGCTTCAAGGTGAACTGTTACTCTGATTAGTTTTATTCAACAAAATGAGTGCATTGGGCATGAACTTAACAGTGATGTTTTTGTTTAAATTACTCTCTACTTAAGTTTGTGTTTTTCTTTTAAGGATGGGCATAATTCTAAAAATGAACTACAAAGGGTTAATTTTTATTAAAAATGTATCAACAACCTTTGTGAAGTGGTTAGACTATGGTAAATGACCCCAAAGTCAATTGAGGTGAGCTTGAGAAAAAAGAGAGGATTTTTGGAACAAGTGCCCATGATGAGAGAAGAGACTTTTTGTGATATTTTTCTGCTTGTAAGTATGATTAACTCCATTGTTACGTGCAATTTTGCCAACCATGTTTTCAAAGACATGCATGTCAAAAAGAGGAAAGTAAAACTAAATGCTGAGCTAAAGCAGATACACTATTAAGCAGTTGATAAATTTTGTTCTAACAACTGACTGTGCCATTTCTGTTGATTGCTGTTACTTTAACATTCAGCACTTGTCTTAGATCCAGAGCATTTGAGATTGAGTGTTTTAGCTTTGCTGAGTAGATGAATGTTAAGCCATTGCACTCGCTGTAAACAATCATAAAAAAGGCTTAACGTAAAATGTTTGAGATTTTAACCTTTGTTTATTCACCTTCATACATATTTACATTGAAGAGATTTTAACCAGTCCTGCTGAAACCTTACTTGTTTCATATTTGTTTTCGATTTTTTCCAAACACACTTGTGGCTTGACATGGACGATGGTGAGATGGATTTGATGGGCCTGAACTCTGAGCATCAGCTTGGCAGAGTGTGTTATAAACGTGGTTTCCAAACAGCTCGCCAGCCTTCCGTGAAACAGACGTGCCCTCCCAAACCCAAATAGGTGTTTGCTGTGCCACATAAGGGAGCTGCTGCTGATTTTGTCACTTATCTGTCATCCATCGTGTTGGGAGCAGTTTTATTCTCAGAGTAGAAATTAAAGCTCTTTGCCTGGGGAAAGTAGAAGAGCAAAATACCAAAACAAAATGCCTGCTTTCACTCCTGCGTTATTTGACATATTTATTTAAACAAAAAAGTGGTTAGAAACTCATGTAAGTAAAAATTTAACAGCTAGAGAATTACTAATCCTTTTGTATTTAATTGAAGGCGATTAATTTGATGTATGTTGCATATCAAGTTGTACAGTTCCCCGGATGAGTGTTGTTGTAAATGCAGTAGCAATGGCTGAGGCTGGGTGTTGGTACCAACATGGTGTAAGGCTTCCTGCTGCCCAATTACCTGTTTGTCAAACCACAGCCACTGTCACTTAGGGCAGGCAGCAGAATCTCAGCCAGGTGCCACAGGGCTCAAAGGAGGAACAGGGACAGCAACTGCTCCTTTCCCAAAGAAACTCCTAATCCCTTCTTGAAGTACCAGTTTAAATACAGCTCAAAGCAAGCATTGCCAGGTGTCTTTTATGTTTGTTTTTAATTAGCAATGTAAATTTAGTTTTAATTTTTTCATGCAGCTGGTGGGTTTTTGCTCTGTGAGACACCAGCTTGCTTTAGCAGACTTGGCAGGACTGTGGGAGACCCACACAGTGTATCTGTGGGGCTTTGTGGCACCTGTCACACAGTGCCCTCCAGCCCAGGGGAAGGAGCTGTAGGTGGCATCTGCACCCAGTAAATCTTCCTGACAGACAGAGCAGTGCCTCCCTATCCATGGAAAGTTGGCCTTCTCCCAGACCCCTTGGATGCTGCCTTTCACTGGCCTCCTCCTGCCCCTTGGATCACTAATCTTGGGTAGCTCCAAGCAGCAAAGAGCTTTTGCTTCTCCCAGAGTGTCACTTCTAAACCTGGGATTAAAATCCCTCTGGCCCCTGCCCAGGTGAGACTGTCAGCAGGACCTCAGGTGCACCCATGGGCCATCAGAGAGCTCTGCCACACTGTCCTTGTGGTCCATAATCAGCTGGATGGGATTCCCAAGTTGTTCACATCCTTGCTGGCTGTGGTGTACAATAAATATCAGCTTCCATGTCTCCCTCCCCTCTACCAGACTGTTTATTTTAATGCTATTTAAAGAGGAGATTAAAAGTTTAAAAAAATCAGTAATTTTAAGTGTAGGAAAATTGAATTCTGACAAAGGCAGACTTACTTTAATAGTGCATTATTTGACATCTTAAAGTGGAATATTCATTAGTGCTCAGTTAAACTCCAGTTCTCCAGAAGTCTGTGCAGTCAGTAAAGCAAAGTAAATGGTGCTGAGCTGGGGCACTGCAGACCTTGTGTTCAACTCTGCCCTCCCTCTCCTCTGCATTTCTAGGCTGAAGGGAAATATAAGGACGACCCTGTTGATCTGCGCCTTGATATTGAACGCCGTAAAAAACATAAGGAAAGAGATCTTAAACGCGATAAATCCAGGGAGTCGGTGGACTCGAGAGATTCAAGTCACTCAAGGGAAAGATCAACTGAGAAAACGGAGAAAAGTCACAAAGGCTCAAAGAAAAAGTATGTAGGAAACCCAGTAGCCATTTCCTTGTGCCTCTTGTGTCTCTGCTGCTCAGGTTGGAGATGACACCGTGTACAACAGTTGTGCACACAGTTGTGCACCTGTGGCATAACTCCTCCAGTGGCCTGAGCTACCCCTCTGCGTGTCGTCTTGCTATCATTGTATCTCTCAGAAACACTAAATAATTGTAAAAGGTAGATGGGAAAGCTCCATGTGTCAGGATGGGTGAGTCACTTTTCCTTCTTGTTCCTGTTGTGTCAAGAGAGAAACAGCCATGTTAAAATGACTTGGCTTTGATGTTCATTTAATCCTTTTCTATTAGCTTAATTTTCCATTTGACTAAAACTCCATGGATGCATGCTAAGCTGAGAGCAGATGGTGTAAACACCTTAGGAAGGAGCAACAAGTTCCTTCAAGAGAGGTCTTGGGCCCTGTGTTAAAGCCTAAGCTCTTACTATGGCTTTTCCTCTTGTAGTAGGAAAAGGAGAGCATGGCATTGATAAGAGAGTGATAAAGAAGTGGTTTTGTATCTGATGGGTCACAGCTGAGTGCCTAATGCTGTTGTGTCCCACTCCCCCCCGTTCCCACTCTGGAACAGGAAACACCGACGGGTGCGTGAGAGATCCAGGTCCAGCTCGTCGTCGTCGTGGTCCTCTCACTCAGTCAAAGCAGAGGAGTATCCCGAGGAGACTGAGGAGAGGGAGGAGAGCTCCACAGGCTTTGACAAGTCCCGGCTTGGGACTAAGGAATTCTCTGGTCCAAACGAGAGAGGAAGAGCGAGAGGAACCTTTGTAAGTGTTCTCCACCCCTGCTCCAGGTGTTCTCCACCTGTGCCCTGAGGGCTGATTCCCAAAGTGGGCAGGAAGTGGCTGTTGTGTGTTGCTCTCAGTTAAAGCTACCCTGGAGGAGAAGCCCTCAGGGTGATGAACCCCAGTGGAACCACTCCAGGTTTAGAGCCTAAACCAGGCTGCTAGGGGTGTGCTGTGGGCAGCAAACTCCAGATTCCAGATGGAAAGAGCAGAACAAAGCCTGGAAGTTTCTGTGCTTTAGTGATGCTGAGCAGCCTGATGGGCACACGCTGTGCTTCCACTGGGCTTTGGCCATGCTCGTGTGTGCAGTCCATGGACAGAGGGGGTCTCACCTGCTTGGAGTTGCCCTGGAAATGCCTCTGCGTGATTTTCATCAGCTTTACAGGAGCTGTGATGTGCTGTGTGATCAGATGAACTAAAAACCCAAAACCACGAGTGCGGGAGGTGATGTGTCCATGCTAAAGCCATCCTCTTGCTTTAGTGATGGGTTTTAGAGCTATTTTGGATAGGATGTTGGGTATCTTGGGAGCCCTGGAAGCTGGCTGGAGTGGGAGGATCCTGCCTCTGCAGCTGTTCTATTTTTCTCCTCTGTGTTGCTTTTGCAGCAATTCAGAGCTCGAGGGAGAGGATGGGGCAGAGGCAACTTTTCAGGCAACAACAACAGCAACAGCGGCGGCAACAACGACTTCCAGAAGCGCAGCAGAGAGGAGGAGTGGGACCCTGAGTACACACCTAAGAGCAAGAAATACTACTTGGTACGTACCTGGGTGCTGAGACACCCGTGTGCTCCAGGTGTGTCCGGTCTCAGGTGCTTTAGAGGCGAAAGCACCCGCTGTCAGTGACACACCAGGTAAGGCTTCGGGTGACGCTTCCCAGGCGGCTGCCGGCTCCTGCCTAAGGAGAGCTTGTTCCTGCTCCCTGTAGAGTGGTTCCCATTAAGTGGATCCCCAAGGGCGGTCGCAGAGGCGCGGTGCAGGGCGGTGCCAGCCTCTCTCACCTGCTCTCCTTGGCTTCCCGTGCAGCACGACGACCGCGAGGGCGAGGGCACGGACAAGTGGGTGAACAGGGGCCGCGGCCGTGGCGCCTTCCCCCGGGGAAGAGGCCGCTTCATGTTCCGCAAGTCCAGCACCAGCCCCAAGTGGGCTCATGACAAGTTCAGTGGGGAAGAGGGAGAAATCGAAGACGACGAAAGCGGAACGGAAAACCGGGAGGAAAAGGACGCCTTGCAGACGACGGCCGAGTAGCCGCGGGGTCCGCGCGGTGCTGGCAGGAGGGGAGGGGTCAGGCTGGTGCTGGGGTGTCAGGGTGATCCCCACGTGCTGAGCAGAGCCCTGGAGAGCAGCTCGGAAACCATCCCGACGTTGTTTAACTGCATTTCCAGAGTTCAGCCTCCCCAAGCACGGACTGGGACTGATCCATCATTTACGCTCGGATCCACTTCTGGAGTTTCTCTTCCCAAAGACTTCTCTTCCCTTCTGGACTGGATACGGTCAAGCGCTGGGTGAGACCCCAGATTTTCCCTTCTCTGTGACCTTATGGATGGTCGGTTATTTTTTGGTAACAGGCTTTGAGGACGATGTGGTTTTAGTTCTTGCCCACCTGACCTCACCTGTCCTGACATTTTGTTTCTCTTTTATAATTTGACCCAGTGATAGTCGGGGTTCACTCGCCCGCTCAAATTTTCCTCCCCTATTGTGTATTCAATTTTCTAAATTCTGCTTATTTTAGGCCTTTACATACGTAGTAGCATCAATTCAGAGATAATTTTGGAAACTATTTTTGGTTCTCATAAATAACGAAATAATGAAGCATGTGAGTAAACATCTAAATGTTCATTTGTTGGGACCAAACTGCTATGACTTTTTTTTTTAACTTTTTTTAATGTAACAGTTGAGTTTAGGGCCTTTTAAAAATTGTTTTCCTTTTATGTTGGAAGTTAACAAAATTAGCATGGTTTAAAAGAGAAAAAAATTACACCCTACTTCTGGCCACTGTTTGTGTTCACTATTAGGCCTGGTGTGTGCTGGACCCCAAACTGCTTGTAGCATTTGTGTCTCCTCCCTGCAAGCTGGTTGTGACCCGAGTGCCCTTTCCAAGGTGACACAGTTTTCTAAGGAACTTCCGAATTCTTCTTGGGGAAAAATATAAATGGAGATGAGAATTTTTCAATATTTTTTATTAATCTTTTTATAAAACCAAAAAGCAGATTCCTCCTGAGCTGGTTGAGGACGGCCCTTAGGATGCATTTCTTTTTATCTTCTTCTTTATTCTGGAGCAGTTTGTGAGGGTTCCCGGCCAGGTCTGAGCCTGGGCGGGGAGGCACAGCCGTGCCCGTGCTCCCCCCTGTCCCTCTCCCCAGGATTGCTGTGCTGTTCCCCACACACCAGCTAGAGTTTGGTTTGTTTTGACTTGAACAGTTCCTGTTTAGCAAAGCCCCGAAGTTTGTTTATGCAAATAAAATACAATAAAATAAGTCGTAGGTGTAACTCTGCTTGGTTTGTGTCCTGAGTCGCTGGGGAGGGGAGCCTGAAAGGACCAAGGAGCAAAAGGGGAGTAACTCCCTGTTGGGTTTTATGCACTAATAGATCATTCAGCTGCTGTTTTGGCAGCCTGGGGACAGTGGTGACACAGCCACCGGTCCTGCCTGTTGCCAGCAGGGCTTGGGTCACCTGTGCACAGGAGCAGCTCCAGCCTGGTGTCCTGGTGCTGGGCAGCTGCAGCCCTGTGTGCTGCCCTGCCCGGTGCCCAGCAGCAGCTGCTTCTCCATTGCTGCCATCCCTGTGCAGCCTCTGCAGGAGTTCAGCTTTCCCGGCTGCTCTGGGAAACGGTGTTGGCCAAGAGCTGCTGGGCAGTGCTGGGTTAACAGCTGGTGCTTCCCTTCACACTCAGCCTTGAGCCAGCCCGAGGAAATGGGTGCCCAGCGTTCCCAGCTCCTTGGTCTGAGTGGCCACACCTGGGGAGTGCAATGGAACCTCTCTTCTGCCATCCTTCTCTGCCCTGTGGCTGATTCCCAGCCCTCTCCCTGCCCCCAGCTCGGTGTTGCTGGGTCGGATGCGTTTGGCCAGAAGGAATAATCCACGCTGTCTCCTGGAGCGGGCAGTGGCCAGGACCAGCTGGGATCGCTGGTGTCACACTGACCCTTCAGGCCCTGCGGAGGGACAGCGGCAGCGTGGCCACCCCTGCACTCGCGGGCTGTGGCTTTCGGCCCCTCCGCGGTTTGGCTTTCACTTCCCCTCCAGCCGAGGGTGTCAGAACCGCTGTGAGACCCGGCTGAGCGTGGAGCTCTCACCCCGGCCCGGCTGCGGTCCCGGCCCCGGCTCCGTCACGCAGGGAAGGAGCCCCGGCGGTGGCACGGATGGCCCAGCCCTGCCCGGGGCCGGAGAAGGTGCCTGGGGGCTCCAGGCTGGGGGTGCCCAGAGGAGACGGCTCTGGGGGGCTCTGCTGTGCCAGCGCTCCCCACCCGCGGTCCCAGCGCCCTCCAGTCCCACCCTCATCCAAGCCTCTCCCACAGCCCAGCGCCAGCACAGAGAGTCCCGTGAGCCTGGCCCTGGTATCCATCCAGCCCCGGTGTCCATCGAGCCCCGGTGTCCCGCCGGGATGGCCGGGCAGCCCGGGAAGGGCCCGAGGTGGGTTCGGGGAGCCGGAGACCCCCGCGGGCCGCAGGGATGCGGCGTGGACCAGCACTGAGGTGCGCTCTGCTTCAACTTCCTTCCCAGCGTGGAGCCGATTTCCTCCGGATCACGTGCACGCTGTGGGGCCGGGGCAGCTGGCACGGCTCGGCTCGGCTCGGCCTCGGGGCAGCCCCGCAGCGCCAGGTAGGAGGGAGCAGCCGCGGGTTCCCGCACGGGGATCACGCCGAGGGCAGTGCCCGTGAGCGATCGCGCTGCTCCAGGGCTGGGCCGGGCGCTGGGGCCCGGGAGAGCTGCTGGAGAGGGGCGGGCAGGATGCTGGGCACTGCTGGGCACGGCTGGGCACCATCACCCTGTGCCACCGGAGCCAAGGAGCATCGGGGCCTTGGATAGGGGCGTCCGCAGCCCTCGGTGCTTCAGCCACATCTTTGGGTGGGTAATCCCAGCACCATTTTGGTGTCTGCGAGGCCTCTGTGACAAGGGCTGTGCTGGTGGCAGCACTGGGACCAGGCGGCATCAGGGCTGCTGGCCCACCATGGGGTCAATGGCCCACCATGGGGTTAATGGCCCACCACAGGGACATGGTGGCCCACCACAGGGACATGGTGGCCCACCACAGGGACAGCGTGGCCAGCTGTGGTGACAGAGGGGCCTGCCATGGGGACAGGGTGGTCCATCACAGCCTGATGTCCTGCATCCCGCCACGCCAGCGGGTTTGTCCTGGTGTGACCCCAGCGTTCAGCAGTTCAGGGATGCTGCTGTGCTGTGGATGGTGGGGATGACACCCTGCCCGTGCTGCAGCGCTCACTGCAGCTCTGCAGCTGCCTGCTCTGCCTCACACAGAGGAAGCGCCGACCACAGCATGACTGGTGTGGGGCTGGTGCAGGGCTGGGAGAGGCTGGAACAAGGGGGGTCCTTCCCCAGCACCTGACGAGCCCCTTTGCTCCCCAGCAGCTGCAACCAGAGAGAAGAACAAGGAGGGCGAGGGCAGGGAGCCCCCCGGGTGAGTCCTGGGCCGGAGGAGAGGGAAGGACAGGGATGTGCCTGGGCCAGGGCATGTCACGAGCAGGAAGCGCTTCCTGCCCCTCTCTTGTCAGTGCTGGTCCCGGCCCCAGCCCTGCTTCTGCCTCCTCTCCCCAGAGCTCCCAGCACCAGTGAGGATGGAGCCGACCAAGCTCCCGCTCACCAAGAGGATGGCTCCTGCTCCCCCCATTCCTGCCAAGACCAAACCAGCCCCCGTGCTGGCCACCAAGTAAGAAACGTGGCTGTGCTGGGGTGTGCAGGGCCACTGCGATGTCCCAGTGCCAGTGCCATGCTCATGGCTGGGCTTGGAGAGGGGCTGGCACCTCCCTGGCTGTGCCACTCACACCTCTGCTGTCCCCAGGCCCAGTGACCCCCAGGCCAGTAGCTCAGCTGACATGGAGTGGGGCAGAGCCGGTGACCCAGGTAGGATGCAGGGGCCATGCAGGGGCCTGCAGGGGTGGCCCTGCCCAGCACCTGGGGCTGATTCCTGTCCTTTCTTTGGCAGATGCCAACGGCTTCAACACGGTGTCAGTGACCACAGCCAGGCTGAGCCACCCCACAGCCACACGGCCACGAGTCCCCGGCCAGCGGCCACCCAGCATGGCCCTGGGGGGCACGGGGGGTCCCCATGGCGGGGAGCAGCCCCAGGGGCTGCCCCGTGCTGCCCTCTGTGCCCCTGTCCCCAGCGCGGGGCAGGCGCCTGTCCCACCGTGGAGCACCGAGGGGCTGGAGGTGCCGGAGGGGAGGCCACTGGCCCTGGAGGACCTGAAGGCCGAGGTGCGGACCCTGCACATCCTTGTGGACCTGATGCGAGTCCAGCACCTGTGAGTGGGGATGGGGCTCTCAGGGGGTCCCCAGCGGCTCCTGGCTGCTTGTCCCGGCCCCAGCTGAGCCACCCTGGCGTGTTGCAGGCGGGACCTGCAGGAGCTGCGGCAGGAGCTGTGCCAGGAGCGGGCTCAGCGCCAGGCGCTGCAGGTGAGTCCCTGCCGGGGGCTGCTTTGTCCCGGGGTCCCCTGTGCCCCCCAACAATCACAGCCTCTCCCCACAGGCGGAGATCGAGCGGGTGAGGAAGGGGCTGCCCTGTTAGCATGGGGGGGCAGGCGGGTGGCACACGGCTCCTGTGTCCCCCCAGCCTGGTTCTGCACCCGTCGGATAGCAAAGCCCACCCCACACCCAGGCACTGCTCCCTGAAGCATAACAGCCCCACGACCTATAGAAATCGTTTAAAATAAACTATTTTGAGTACAAAGTGCTGTGTGGGGGTTGCTCAGGGCTGCCATGCCCCTGAAGGGTTGGGCTGGTCCTGCAGGCACAAGGGGTCCCACCATGGCACAAGGGGTCCCTCCAGGGCCCGTGGCAGGGTTGGGGCAGGGCCTCCTCCTCCTCCCCTTTCACCTCCCCCTCCTCCTCCTCCACCCCCGCACAGTTTCCCAGGCCAGCTCCAGTCCCAGCCCCAGCCCATCCTGGCCTCCAGCCACTGGAGAACATCTGGAAAACATCTGGATCCCGCTGGCGCTGGCGGCGGGGGGAGCCAGCCTGGGAAGGAGCTATTTTTATAAATCTGCCGGGGAGGGGGCAGCGGGGCCCGCACCCCGAGGGGCTGGGCTGGGCTGGGGCAGGATGCGGCCGGGCCCGGCGGGAGCTGCCGCATCCCTGGGGAGCAGCGGCCGGCCCGGAGTCCGGCGGGAACATCCGCCTGGCTGCGGCCGCAGGGCGTGGGGTCAGGCGGGCGGCGCCGGAAAAGACCCGGCTAATTTTAGTGGGGCCGGGAAGGGAATTGGCTCGGGGAGGGGTCCAGGGCCCCCAGAACGCCGGACCCGCCAGGCTGGGCTCTAGGTCGTGTACAACAGCACCATGTTTGTGGGGCAGGAGCCCACGAGTGAAACCCCCGCCAGATCCGGCAAGAGCTGCCCTGTCCTTGTCTCTGTCCCCGCGTGTCCCGGGGCTGCTCGGCTGCTGCCAGCCGTCGTACCAATGGCTCAAAGTGCATCGTGTCCCGCAGTGGCGGGGGCGAGTCCAGCCCTGTGACACCCGGTCTGGCTCTCCGTGCTGCAGGGACAGTCCAGGGGCAGCGAGCAGCCCCTCCTGCCCGCCTGGTCCCTGCTGGCACGGTGTGGGAGCGGCCGTGGCGGGGCAGACACCGTGCCAAGGCGGCTGCCGGGCTCAGTAGTAGTGGACGCGGCCCAGGGTGCCGATGGTGCCGGATCCCAGGATGTCGGGCTGCCCGTTGCGCCAGATCTCGCGGATGATGCGCTCCCGCTCCTCCAGCCGCTGCGCCCGCTCCAGCTCCTCGGCCGACGCGAACACGTTCACGGCCAGCGCCCCGTCCCCGGGGCCGTGGCTCTCCAGCGGGATCTCGGTCACCGGCAGCAGCGATTCAGACGCCGCGCGGTCCACGGTGTCCTCCTCGTCCTCGTCCTCGTCGTCGTCCTCGTCGTCCTCGCTGATGTCGCCGGGGCGCGCCGGGGGCCGCGGGGAGGGCCGGCAGGACAAGCGCAGCACCAGCAGGCACAGCGTGAGCACCAGCCCGAAGCAGACGCCCAGCACGAAGTAGAGCCCGAAGCTCTCGGGGTTGGCTGCGGGGGGAACGGAGGGGATGAGGGGCCTGCCGGGGCCCGCGGTGCCCCCCAGACCCGCCCCGGCTCACCTCGGATGTGGGCGTACGCGGCCATGCTGTTGCTGAGCAGCTCCATGTCCCTCCGGCGGCTCTCCATCCTGTGCCCGGCGCTTCTCAGCGGCTCCAGGGACGGCACATGCTGGGCATCTGCGGGACACGGGCTGAGCAACGCCCTGCAGGGGCTGGGATCCCGCCCGAGCGCCCTGTCCCTTTCAAGGCCGGGCCTGGGTATGCCCTTGGTGAGCTCCAGCCGAGCAGGGCTTCGTGCCTGGGCTGGGCTGCTCCACGCAGGGCTGGAACCCCAGAGATGCCGAGCTGGAGCCGTCCCACTCCCGCCGCCCTCCGTCCTTCCCGAGGGAGAGGGACGGATGCGGCTCCTCCTGGCCACGGCATCAGGCGGGTCTGTGGCACCGGGCCAGGGTTTGTGTCCTCTGCCCGGCCATGGGATGGGTCACGGGGCAGAGCCGGGTCCCAGCACCAGGCTGCCGGTGCTCATGGGCACGCACGTGTGCTCCACACGCTGCTGGCGCAGTGTCCCTGTCCCGGTCCCTGTCCCTGTCCCTGTCCCCCACACTGCTCTGGCCCAGCTCCAGCCTTGGCCATTAGCCGTGGGACCCTGAAGTACAGGGATAAGGCCAGGCACAGTGCAAAGGCCACCAGGACAGGCCAGCGGTCAGGATGAGAGGCAGGACAGCAGGAAGGATGGGCAGCAGGGCAGTGGGAAGGACGGCAGGACAGCAGGAAGGATGGGCAGCAGGGCAGTGGGAAGGATGGGAGGCAGGACAGCGGGCAGGGCAGGGCAGGGCAGGGCGGGAGAAAATTTGGCCCTGGCAGGGGACGAGCTCATTCCCAGAAACGGCTCCAGAGAGGGAGGAATGAGGAAAGAAATGCAGAAAATGTGACACATCAGCAAAACCATCCCGGACGGTCCAGAGCTGAGGGGCCGCGGCACATTCTGGGCTGGGCAGCCCCTCTAGTGGGACACCCCAAAACAAGGCCAGCAGGGTCCCAGCAGGAGCGGGTTCCCTTCCCTTGGAGCCGCTGCACGGCCAGCCCTGTCCCGGCGAGGGGCTGCGCTGGGGCTGGAGGGGCGCAGCCCCCCATGGATCCCCGCCGGCGGTGCAGCATTGATGGGGGCCTGGCTGGCTGTAGGGTCTGTGGGTCCCCAAGATCCAAGCCCAGAGCTGCTCAGTGCTGTGTCCCGAGCATTCCACCGTGTCCCCGAGCCGCCTGCTCCGCATCTTGCACCGCTCCGTGCCCGCAGCCCGAGCGGTGTCCCCGAGCCCTCAGCCCCCGTGTCCCCGCATTCCCCAAGGCCAGAGCACCTGAGCGGGGACGGGAGCGAGCCCGGACACCCCGGGGCCGCGCTGAGGTGCCCCGGGCTGCCCGGGCTGGTACTCACCGGGCTGGGAAGGCGGCGGCGGCAGAGCCGCTGCACTTTGGCTGGAGCTCGGCAAGAGAGAGCAAGGTCTGTTTAGCATTAACGCTGCAGCAACAGGAAATAGTTCGGAGGCGGCTGGCGGTCAGCGCTCCCGCCGGAGCCAATGGCAGCCCCGGCCGGGGCTGAGCGGGGCGCGGGGCCGGGGCTCGTCCCGCTCCCCCGGGACGCCACGCTCGGCCCTGCGCTGGAACCGCCCCGCAGCGGGGCCACGGGCGGCCCCAGGCCCCGTCCCGGCCTTGTGCAGCGCCCATCCGGCCAGGCCGGGCTTGGCCGTGCCCGGCCCAGGCTGGGCTGGCAGTGCCGGGGCCAAGGCGAGCGCTCCGGGCTGCGGGCTCAGCCCAGCGTGGGTTCGAGGGAGCTGCCGGGGCTGGTGCCAGCCCCACCGAGGGGGGGGCACGCAGGGTCCCCTCAGCCCCACCGGCCGAGGGGCCGGAGCTCGGGGACACGAGGCTCCGCATGCCAGCGCTGTCCCCAGCGGCTCAGCGGGACTCAGGGCACTGGGCCTTGGGGCAGGACAGGGCCGGGGGGCCCATGGGGCACTCAGGGCCGCTGATCTGCGAGCCTGCCCCCCTCCCAGAGCACGGCAGTACCCCAAAATCCCCCATCCCACCCATCCCTCCTGCCCCTTCCCTCTGGGGTCACCGGGCTCTCGTATGAAGTTTTATTGCCGACATGCAGGAGTAGTTCCGATGTAGTACAAAAATAACGTCTTTATACAAATTTTTTTCCTTTTTTTTTTTTTTCTTTTTCTTTTTTTCCTTACAACAGGCTCTGTCCCGCCGTGGCCCTGTGGCCCCCATGCCCCCTGCACCACCCCATTCCAGTTTGCCTTAGCACAAGTGAATTGACCGGTGCTGCCACTGCAGGATCCTGGTGTGATACAGCCTCAGGGAGTCCCAGAATATTGCTTTTTCCTTTAACATTGGGGAAAAACAGTAAAAATAAACAGGGAACGAGGCAGGAGAGAACCAGAAGGAGAGAGCAGGGCCCTGCTGGGCTGCTCAGGGGATCCCTGCCCTGCTGCTGGTGGCACAGGGGGTGATGGGCCCACGGGACAGACCCATCTTCAAAATAAATAAGGCGAAAGAGTTGGGGCTACTGGCTCAGCTGGGGTGGTGCAGGGAGCTGGTCTGTGTTAGTGTTCACGAGGCCCTGCCTTGGCGAGGCGCAGGCAGGACGTAATGCCCGACATGGCCACGGAGGTTCAGGCCCAGCCCCCTGTCCCCACAAAGCCACTGCTGGGGTGGCCCCGCTTAGACCCCGTCCCCATCTCCAGCCCGGGGCAAGAAAAGGCAACAACACGCTACAAACATCTGCAACTGGCTCCCTGCCCACGCCCAGAGAGCAGCGCAGCCCCAAAAAGCAGGGCAGCCCCCCCAGCTCCAAGCCTCCCTGCTCACAGGGCTGGCAGGAGGGTGATGCCAGGCTGGGAGCAGCCAGGAGCAGGGAAGGAGGCAGCTGAAGAAGGTGCTGCCTTGAGCAGGAGCCCTGGGCAGGGCACTGGGAGCCCTGGGAGCTCTGTGTGAGAACAGTTCATCTGGCAAGACAGGCATCCAGTTCATAAATGAGGCTCAGAAACAATCGTTCCTGCTCTCAGCACAGGCCAAAGCTCTTCCAGTGGCACCAGGTGACAAACCAGGATGTCCTTCCCCTGCCTTGGCATGAGGGCAGAGGCAGCCCCAGGTTTGGGCTGGGATGGCAAGAAAAGCTGGGAAAAAATACAGTAGAGACTTCAGCCAGCCCCTCCTATCTCTAGGTGAATTCTTTTGGGAAGCTTTTCACATTATAACTCATATATTACATCTGTACCACAACTGAGGGGGGAAACGCTAAACCAGAATTAATGCAACTGTAACTGCACCTGGGATATGCTACTCAAAAATAAGATTAAATCATAGATCCTTAGAAACTAAAGGAATCAGTGAGAGGTGGGAGAGGGGGCAGGGGCCCTGGCAGGCCAAGTCCTGCAAAACCTTTGAACTGGGGATAGGATCTGATCCCTGCCTGGACGACTCCTCAACTCCTGCCAGAGGCGGTGGCCGGGCTCTCCGGTCATAGCGGCGGCCACGCAGGACTGGCCAGCACGGCCAGACCAGGTGGCACGTAAGGACAAAAACAGATTGGATGCAGATGAAGGGAAGTGGGAGGTTTCAAGAAATTCTGCCTTTCGAGAAACCCTGATAAATCCAAGCTTATTCAAACCACACGGGGTGGGCGCCACGGGCCGGCCCCGCGCTGCACGGCCACGGCTCTGTGCCAGCAGCTTCACCCTTGGAAGTCCCCTCCTCCTTTCCCACGGGCTTTGCTCGATCCAGAGAACAGCATGGTTAAAAAGACAAGAGAGGTAGATTACAGTCATGATCAAAAGCAGATTAGTCATCTAGGCTTCGATTTTAAAAAAACAGATTCCAGAAGATGCCAAGAGGTTGCTGCTTCCAAAACTAGCTTTTCCAAAAGTCTTCTCCGTCCGGAGCGGGTGTGAGTGAGTGCGTGTCCCTGGACAGAGCTTGGGATTGCTACATTATTCCCCGTCTCGTGGGACACCGGTATTGCTGTAGGCTGGAGCAGGCGAGGTGAGGGCAGACTGCAGGGTGGTGCTCGTGCTCTTGGGGCATGGGGAGCTACTTCCGGAGGTACCGCTGGGCCAGGATGGCCGCGTCCAAAGGGTTCATGGGCTGCGCGTCGTGGCCCAGGCGCCGCACGGGCGGGATGTTCCCGAACTGCCGCTTCTGCAGGAAGCTCTTGGCCTCATGCAAGGTGTTCTTCTCCTCAGCCAAGAGCAGCTGCTGCCTCATGTAGTTCTCGAACTCGTACTGGGAGCACTCCTCTGTCACCTTCACCTGCAGAGACCGACCTGTCAGAGCCACACCTGGCAGCCCCATGGCTCCTCTGATGGGCCTGAGCTACCACGGGATAACTGGGGTCATAATGTAGGGAAGGGACCTGCTGCTGGGGACACAGGCAGGACTCCTTGTGAGCTAGCAGTGCCACCAGAACACAGCAGCTCTGTCCTTACATGGCTCATCCCAGCCCTGGCAGCACTGAGGCTGCAGCTGCCTGACCCCTGTCCCTGCGGCACCATCACAGATCCTGCATGGCTGTCCCTGGGCCGACACTTCTAGCATGAAACAAACCGGCAGGAAAACAGGATGTTTGCTCCCATGGCACAGCTCACTGGGAGCCAGAGCCAACCCTGCTGCCTCCTCCCAGCATTCCCAGCTGTGTGTGTGAGAGGGAGTGAGCGCTGCTGGGAGCGGAGTGAGCTGCTCTCATCAGCTCCGGGGCCGAGCTCACTTCCTGGCAGCTCAGCCAGCTGGATGTGCCTCCTGCTCCCAGCAGCATCAGCCTTTCCTTCCGCTGCACAACGTGAGGGACTCGGCTGTGTCCTCCCCACCCTCCCCTTCCCAGCTGGGTGCCATCACAGACAGACTGGCACAGAGAAGCAGTTCTGTGGAAAGCAGGGAAACCTACCTCCTGGGGGTTTTCAGGATTAGCCACTTGGTCATCTATGTCCGGCACCACTTGCAAAGGGCCACTCAGTGAGGACATGGACTGCCTGGAGGAGAGCACAGCATTAGGATCCAGACCATGGCACTGGTTCAGCCACCCTCACCCAGCCCCAGAGTGATCCCACTGGGATGGCCATGGCTGCCATAAGCATTTGCACAGGCCTCTCCAGCTGCATCCATCAGCACACAGTGGTGGACACATGGGATTTAAAGGCTTACTGCAGTTCCCAGACTCTCCTCTGGTGAGGTGAGCCAGCCACAGCTGGAACAACACAGCCTGTGGCCAGAGACAGCGTGTCCTGTCTCCCCTTGCACATACCAGGACGCTATGATGGAGCTGAGGGAGTCCAGCACTTCAGAAGCCGTCAGCCGCTGCTGCGGGTCCAGGACCAGCAGTTTCCGGATCAAGCACACAGTGTTTTCTGAGACCCGGCCATCCCTGGGACAGACAACACGGGCTGAGCCTGGGCTGGGCACAGCGTGGCAGGATGGACATGCTGGGAGCACAGGCCAGCATTGCAGACAACTTTTATGAAAAATCTTTTCTTTAGGATTTTTCCTCCTGAGAAGCTGAGAGGCCTCAGGAACAAAACGTAAACATTGATTATCTGCTGCTGTGGAATGCAACAGGGGGATCTGTGATTGGTCTCATGTGGATGTTTCTCATTAATGGCCAATCACAGCCCAGCTGGCTTGGACACAGAGCCCGAGCCACAAACCTTTGTTATCATTCCTTTCTATTCTATTCTTAGCCAGCCTTCTGCTGAAACCTTTTCTTCTATTCTTTTAGTATAGCTTTAATATAACATATATCATAAAATAATAAATCAAGCCTTCTGAAACACGGAGTCAGATCCTCATCTCTTCCCTCATCCAAGAATCCCTGTGAACACCGTCACAGGCCAGGAGCTCCAGGAGCCACCACTGCTGAGCCTGCCTTGCCTCCCCACGAGCTGTCCCAGCCCTGCTCCTGCTCCCTGCACACCGCCTGTTGTCAGTACTGCTGTGACCCTTGGGATGCTGAGGGGAGCCCCTCCAGCTGCAGCTGGCCCAGTAAGGCCCAGTGAGCCCCCGTGGGCAGGCAGGAAGGGCAGGCTGTACTCACTCGGGGATGGTGTACTCGGCAGCCTTGATTTTGCGGAAGAGCTCCTGAGGTATGCTGTCGTAGAAGGGGAACTGGCCGTAGAGCATGGTGAACAGCACCACCCCCAGCGCCCACATGTCACTGGGCTTCCCACGGTATGGCCGGCCTGCAGGGAGAGGGCACACACAGCCTGGAAATCCTGGAAAGCACAGCCCTGGCAACCCTCTCACCTCCCACTGCAGAGGTGCTGAGTAACCCTCACATGGGACCCTTTTTCTAAGCATTAACCAAAACACTTAAGGCTTCCCATAATGTGACACCAACACTCTTTCCAAGGCACATCCTCTGTGAACGAGCAAATTGTCCATTTCCACACAAGTGTCCTCCTGTTCCCCATGGAGCAGGAATATCCCTGCTGTGAACCAAGGCCATCAGGCAGTTGGAACTGCTGTGCTGGAGTTCCCAGGTCAGCGTCCCTCACACAGAACCACCCCGCTTGCAAGGTGGAGGGAATTCAAGGACCAGGGAGCACAGGGCAGGAGGATGCAGGAAAGAAGACCAGGCAGGATAAAGCTGAGCCCATGGAGAAGAGACTCTGACTGTGGGATCAATCTAGCACACAGCCAGATGTAAAGGCACAGAGTGTGCAGGAAGGTGTTTTCCTGCACAAAGACATTTAGACAAAGACACTTGACAAACCCTAACCCAAGGCTGCTGCAGCCCCAGGATTCACCTGATGGAAATGCTGCTTCTAAGCCCCTTTGGTCACAACAATCAGCACACAGCAGCATGGACAGGGTCACAAAATCAAACCCCAGTGCTACAGCAGAGGACAGGACTCAGGGAGAGACTTCCTCTGACTCACACAGTGAGTCACTGCTGCAGCATTTGGTATTTGTACTAATTATTCTTTGCTTTATATGCTCAGAAAAAGGCACCTCTCCCTCCTCCTCCAACTTTTCCTGCTGTGACATTTCAGCAGCCATCCCTCAGCAGAGACAGCTTCTCCTGGAGACCCACAATGATTAATTCCTCAGGCGCTCCAGCTTCCCCCTGCCCAGGAGCACCGGCAATACAGAGGGAGGGATGTGCCAAGCCTGAAGGTGGAATGTCCTCAACTAACTTCCCCCTTGATACTTGGAGGGGAGCTGCAGACTGAGCAGTTTTGGAGAGCACAGGATGGGCCCCATGGGAAGGGCTGTTGGCACACACCAGAGCTGGGGTGCAGCACAATGGCAGTGAGAGCCAGGCTGGGCAGAGCAGGTGAGTCCTGAGCTAAGACTGCACCTTGCAGGGTCTCAAGCAGCCTCAGCTGTCAGGTACCAGCCAAGACAGCCTGTTCAGTGCCCTGTGGCCAGTTATACCACAAGAGTGCCCTGAGAAGAAACATGAGAAGGTAGCTGGGGGCCTGAATAGATCAGTACCCTGGAGCAGAAAGGAGCAGCTCCTTGAAGCCTCCTTCAGCCACTTGAGCCACAACTGCTCCAAGCTCCTGCAGAGCAGTTGGCTTCTATCATCCATCTGCTCACAAGGGCCTCAGGATATCCTGCAGAACAGGAAAGGCTTGCAAAAGCCCCAGGATCCACCTCCTCGCCTGCCTTTGCTCCCTTCCTTGCCGGGAGGGAAGCGCCTCAAACCTGCCTGGCAGATCAGGATGGAAGAGCTCAGCTACATTTACTGCTGCTGCCTGCAAACCTGACAAAAAACCTCCTGAGGGGAGTCCACTGGGGCTGGATCCTCCAGGACTGGCTCCCTCTGAGGCCATTTCTGCAATACAGTTGCTTGGGATACCAGGAACAAGTAACTCATGTGTTAATGCCTGATATCTGGATCTACAAGAGAGAGAGGCTTTGTGTGCATAGTCCCACCTGTAAGTGCAGCCTTCAACACTAATCTGGCTCACCTGCACGAGAGGAAAAAACCCCAAAATGATGCCTGGGTCACTACACTGACAACCAGGACCACCCCTGCCTGCTCAAAGGCTGGAACAGGAGCACAGAATCACAGAGTTACTGGGTTGGAAGAGACCTTCGAGTCCAACCCAGCCCCAACACCTCGACTAAACCCTGGCACCCAGTGCCACATCCAGGATAGTTTTAAACACACCCAGGGATGGTGACTCCACCACCTCCCTGGGCAGACCATTCTAGAATTTTATCACCATTTCTGTAAAAACTTTTTCCTAATATCCAGCCTGGCCATAAAAGGAGACTAGGTTGTTGAAACACATCCTACCCCTCCTAATCCCCTGCTGGCTGGGTCTGATACCCTGGCCATCCTGTAAGTGCTGTGTGATGAAATCAATATAAACTGTTCCATTACCTTATCAGGTACTGAGGTCAGGCTAACTGACCTATAATTACCAGGATCCTCCTTCCCACCCTTTCTGTGAATGGGTGTCACACTGGCCACCTTCCAGGCATCTGGAATTCCCCCAGTGAGCCAGGACTGCTGGTAAATGATGGAGAGAGGCTTTGCAAGCTCCTCTGCCAGCTCCCTCATCACCCTGGGGTGGATCCCATCTGGTCCCAAAGATTTATGAACAGAGCAGAGATGAGAGCTCATGGAGAGAAACCTCCTGAAGCAACTGGACAGAAAGCACAGCTGTTCCTGATGGTCCCATGCACTGGGAACAGTTAAAGGCAGGAGGACACCAGGGAAAGCTGCTCTGTGGTGGAGCCAGACTCTGCTCAAAGCCTCTGCTGGAGACAAGGCACAGGCCAGGCTGCTGGAGGGGGGGGGGGATCCAGCTCAGACTGCTTTGGCCTGCTGTCATAATTCCTTTAATTTTAAGTAACTCCTCTCAGTTGGTCCAGAAGCTGCCCAGGGGGTCGCTGGAAGTGAGCAGCAGCTGGAGGAACTGGTGCTCCTAGTGCACAGCTGGAATGCACTGACATCCTGGTGGGATCTGGACTGGCTGTCCCTTGGGCCCAGGGTTTTACCTGCAGCTTAAGAAAAGCCTCAGGAACTGAATTCTGACACTGGAAATAGAACATGTTGTCTGCAGTCAGACTCATTTGGGAACAGCCAGATTTGAAGCAGCTTTGAAGTTCAGACAAGCCTTAAGAAAAAAGTCAGGCTCAGTCCTCCCCTCCAACTTTCCCAGCTGGAAAACCAGACCAAGCCTCCTAACTGGACCTTAATTAGGAGACTCTCATGAAGGTGCATAGGGGAGCACAACAGGTGGTTTTATTCATTGTCAGGAGGCACAAATGAGTGAAATGAGGGTTGAGGGGAATTCCTACCACTGAGCACGTCTGGGCTGATGTAGGCAGGGCTGCCACGCTGGTCCTTCAGCAGGTCATCCTCGCTCACCAGGTGCTTCCCCAGGCAGAAGTTGGTGATGGTGATCCGGTGAGTCCTGGGGAGAAGCACAGGGTGTCAGGGAACACAGACAGCAAGCTGACTCCAGAACAGGGATTGTGCCTGTGGGGCTTTCTAGGGGGCTTGAAGTGCTGGGAGAAGACACACAGAGCTGTAAAATGAACTCTATCCCAAAGAGGAGGGATTCCATTCCTGCCAGCAAGGCTTGCAAGGCACTCACAGGGGCAGTGAAAGGCTCTGTGACAATGTCTGGGTGGCTGTGTCAGTGTGGCTGTAAGCACAGACTGTACCTGGCTCATCCTACAGCCTTGGCTGATCTCCCAGGAGCATCCCAGCCTGCAGCACCAGAGCTGCAGGATCTGCCCCAGGTGCTGCCTGAGCACTGGAGGGCACGAGTGTGAACAAAGCTGAGGTTTATTTCAGCTGCTGATTGTGCCCTGCACTTCCCAGCTGCCATCCTCTCCACACAGCATTTTCTGGGAGCTAAGGGAAAACAGCCTGTGGAAGCTGCCCCGTGCCTGGCCCCTGAGCACTGGGTGTTTACAGTCACCAGAGGGGCTGCAGGAGTTGTGATCAGACTCAGCACAACCATGCCTGTGTCACTCAAGAGTCCCACACAGGAGCCTGGTGGCAGCTCCATCTGATCCACAGGACTGCTCTCCACACACAGGTGTGCACAACACAAAGCCTGATCAACACCCAAAAACCTCACACAGGAAAGGGAGAGCTGCAGGTACACAGAATTTTTTTATTAGTTCACCCCTACTTCTCTATGGTACTGCCAGCTCCCATTAACAATTTTTTCCAGTGCAAGTGAGCTAATTACAAAACTATTGTTCCATTAATCTTCCCTGTCATTCAGATAATTTGGATTTTAACTTACAATGTAAAGGTGTGAGTACAAAAACACTGTCTGGAAGATTTCTTGAAAAGTATTTCACAACTAGAACCTGAGAGAATGGATTAAGTCAGTCACAATAACAAAGAAACATTTCCAGCCAGTCTCACAGACAAATGAAATAGAACCAAGTGTGGGTTGGCCATGGAGAGCTGGTTATTAAAAGAGACAGACTGGTGTTTAAGAAGTGTTAGCTTCAACTGTCAGGAGACTTCCCTGGCTGAATAACAAGCTGCAGGATTTGTTAAGGATTTAAAAGACTAAGTGCTCAATAGGACACTAAAATGTTCAGGGTTGCTTGATTCTATTTAGTCCCTGAAATTTGATCTAATCTGTAATCACTCAACTCCTCCTGCACTGGCTTATGAGGAAACCTGAGAGGCTTTAATGTCTGTGGGGAAGGAAATCTGAGGGAAGTCCCCCAGGTGGGATGTGCCTGCAGGACCTTGCAGTGCCACCTTGTTACCTTCCTTCCCTGCCCTGAGAAGGGCCCTGGCTCTTTGTGAGCAGGGCTGGAGCAGAACAAAGGGTTCTGCTCAGCCCCACGGGCTGCTCCTCTCCATGGAGATGGCTCTGACGCCTCTCCCACCCTTCCCTGTGACTCACTGCTGCACAGGCTGCAGCTCTCCCTCACCAACGCTGAGAAAAAAAGCAAAAGCAGAGATGTAACACAAAGAGTGACTCTGGCAAGTGTGTTCAAAGCTTCAAGTACCTCCCCCTGCTAGTGGGGCCCTGGGTGTAGCTCCACCGGTGGGGTGCTCCCCTGCACTCAGTGCCCAGAAAAGAAGGAAAGTTCTGCACGGATCCTTTAAAGCACCAACCTTTGTCTGCCTCTTTCAGCAAGGAGGAGAATCAAAGCAGCAAGCACAAGAGATTTATCTTAAAGCAGCTCTACAGAAACAACTTGAAACAACTTAGAGGTGGCCCTGAGAAGCAGCAGCAGCTCTGTGTGTGTGGGGGGGGGGAACCAAGAAGTTCAAGTTCTGTAGATAAAACCTGTTTCCTCTCAGCGTTAGGGAGGAGAAAGCAGCAAGCTGTGAGCTCAGCAAACCTGCAAGCTTTGTAGACTCAAAGCCTGCAGAACTCCAGCCTTCCTGCTTTTTATTCATTCCACAGAAACCCAGACAGTGTGAAAAGGATGAATTCCACTCATTCTTCAAGTAAGTGCAAAATATTTAGTCAGTAATGTAATCCTGGAGGAGAGAGCAGAGGATCTGAGCTGAACTAGGCTGCCAGCTAAGGAACACAGACCCCAAGGCACTGAGCAGCTCCACAGAGCCACCAAGCAGAGCCAGGCCACCCTCCCCTGCCCTGAGGTCCTGCTGAGCTCCTGCCCCTCTCTGGGCTGGTCCCTCTGGGTCTGCACCAGCATCCAGCACCTGCCAGGCTCCAGAGGCTCCTGTCAAACCAGCAAGGGAACAAGGGAGCCATTTCATACACAAATACACACTGGACAGAAGTGCTTTTGTTTAGATAAGTCAATATTTCACTGCTAGCAAAAACACAGCAGGGCAGCAGTCAGATCTAACACTGCTGTGATTGTAGAACAGCCAGCAGGGCTGGGAATGCCTTTAGCATGATGGAGGGTGAATGATGGGAACAGACCCAACCACCATGGTTTTTTTGTTCTTTTTAATATATATAAAATCAATACTTCTCTTGCAGGTTACTAAATTACTATAAAATTGAGTTTTCAGCAGTTAGAATCCAAAAAGGAGTCCTGACAAGGGGCCACTAGAACTACCTAGGTGGGGCTAAATTCAGTTTTGGAGATTAATTTATATAACTTTGAGCTGGATCTGTGGTTTTGCACAGCCTGCTTCCCTTTTCCTCACCCTCCTGCACAAGAGCACTCAGCAAGTGCTGCCTTTGGCTGTGTTTGCATTAGAAATCTGCTTCAAGGAAGAAACAAGACTACTGCCAGGCCAGCAGCTCTCCAGCACACTTACCTTTTGTTTAGCACCATATTTCCTAGTTTCAAGTCTCTGTGCACAATATTTTTCTGTAAAAAATATAGGAGTATTACATGAGCAAAAGCCTATTTGTTGTAGAAGTATAAATTTCATACTTGCACAAGAGCACTAAAAAGAAATCATGGCATCTGCACACTCTGAAATAACCCAGGTCACAGTTTCAGGTCAGGTTTCACCCTGAGTGCCTTGTGCCCTTCACTTTTGATTGTGATCAGGACAGAACAAGCAAATTTGCTACTCTGAAGACAGACTTAGTGTATCCAAGAGACCTGGAACTGAAGTGTCCAGGCTTGGTTAGAGCAATCTGATGAGCATTCCTTTACCAGACCCACGCTGCACTGCCCTGTGCCACAGGGGAACGAGTCAAACACCAGCAGAATCCATTTTTATTACAATAGTTTCTAGTTCATTGATCTCAAAACTTGCAGCTTGAGGCTCTGATCTCCAATCAATTCTTACACTGTGATTTATTTTGCTTTGCAAGGAAACAGTTTCTGTTCCTGTGTTTGATCAGGCTCTGCTCTCCTCTTTGACTGCCCCTGTCTGAGCTTACCACACTGTGGTTCACCTGAGCTGCCCTCAGCCCAGCTGGCCCCTCTCCACAGCCCACAAACACCACACTATCATCCAGAAACGTGAGGAGCAGGCAGGGAAGGGAATGCAAACGTGAGAAACAGGGTTAGAAGGGAATGCACTTCAGGGTTTGGGGCATGAGGTCCTATGCAGAACACTGCTAACATCCCTGCCTTGCAACCTGGCCACTGCCTGCCCCAGGAAGTTTTGAAGCATCTGCTATTCTAACATGGGAAATTTTTGCCTCCCAGCACTGGAAGGGAACTCTCTTTCCAAGCTCTCACCTTGTGTAATGCTTCTACCACTCGTACCACGTCATAAAATATCACCACGGTCTCCCGCTCGCTGAGTCTCTTCTCTTTAATGACATAATGCTGCAGATTGATCAGATCTGCTGTTTTGTCACTGAAATCGTGAGCACAGAGACAGTCCAACACCAGGCAAATGCGCTTCTTCATCTTCCTGACCATCCTGTTGGCTTCCAGATCTTCTATGATTTCACAAGCTCGGTCCTGGGGGAGGCAAACACAGCAGGGAAACTCCAGGGCACATGCACAGAGCCTGGCAGAGTAAATAACTCAGTAACTGGGGGGTGATCTCAAAATAAGCAAATGCAATCACAGTGCTTGGTCTTTGTCCTGAAGCAGGATTTCAAAAAGATACAGGAGCTCTACTTAAAGAATCACAGAATCCCAGGCTGGTTTGGGTTGGAGGGAACGTTAAGTTTCATCTCATTCCATCCCCTGCCATGGACAGGGACACCTTCCACTATTTCAGATTGCTCCAAGCTCTGTCCAATCTGGCCTTGGACACTTCCATGGATGGGGCACCCACAGCCAGGGCCTCCCCACCCTCACTGGGAAGAGCTTTTCCTAGGAGGAGGAGTGCAGAAGGCAGAGGAAGCCTCTGCTCTGTGTGCACATCAGCACTAATGCTCTTTGGGCACACAGACACCTTGAGCTGAACCCAGGACAGCTCTGCAGTGGAGCAGCCTCTGGGAACAGAGGGATCCAACACACCTTTCATGAGAACAGGAATCTCAAGGCACAATTAGCAGTTCTTCCATGGCAGTAAACAAGACACAGCAGAGCTGGACATTTGGCTTATTTAAGATTTAGTACAGATGGTCTCAAGTGAAAAGTGTGTCAGCAAAGTGTAACCAGCAAGTCAGCCAATACCAACACCCAAAGCAGTAATTGCTATCAGCCCCTCACATCAGTGAATAGCCCTAAAGGCACCAACACAATCCACTCACACAAAAACTGATCAGCACAGTGACTGGTTTAACTTGCTGAAACAGTTTCTTGGCTATTTGTCCCCTCTGACAAGTTATAAACAGTATAGGGACCAGAAAGCCCAAATTTAATTCTAAAACATGCTAATTAATTTGCCAATGAAATAGGCAAACTGTTGTTCTGTCTGAAGGGGGGGGTACTAAGTGTCTGTAAATGTTCTCACATTTCCCAAAATCCTACTGTAGTCTCCAGAGCTGCTGTTTGAAGCAGCTCTGAGGTGGTTAAGCTCAGAGTGCTGCAACTTGGACACACAAGAGCAGGGTCAGCACGAACTGCACATTAAACAAAAGCAGCTCAATCCATCAGCAATCCCTGGCATTGCCCCAGCCTGGATGGTGACCAAGTGTACCTGGAAGAGCCCGTGATGATGGACCACTCCTTCCTGGTTGTGGAGCAGGGAAAGAAGAGAATACTCCGTGTGCAGCAGCATCTTGCCCTGTCGCTCCTCCTGGGTTTCTATTCCTTTATCACCTCTTTCTTCTAAGGTGAGAATCTTCAGGAAAAGGGAAAATGCCTTTTACAGTCCCCAGGGGCACACAAACGCCCCCAGCCCTCTCTCATTTTTGGCATTCCCATGTGTTTACAGCTGGTGCTCTGAAGTGCTCTGATGGTTGTGTCCTTGCCACAGGCCTGTCTGAACTCAGCACCATCTGTGCAGAATGCACAGCAGCAGCTTCATTAACATGCAAAGGTGGCTGTTTGCAAATATCCCAGGTGCTTTTACCCTCCTGGAGCTGCTCCATTCAGGTACAGATCCAAGGGCTCTGGGAGAGAGCAGAGGATCTCAGGGCTGATCTGGACATGGATCTGGCCCTGCCAAGGGGGAGCTGCAGCAGCCATGTCCCACTGCACTGGTTCAGCCCACACCACTCACTCACTGCCCAAGTGCTTCTGCACAGGAGCTGGAGAGCCCTGAAGGTCTGGGAGCCTGCAGTTTGCTTACCTTCAGCTGATAAAAGTCATCTGTCCCGTCCTTTCTTGCCAAACACTGAACAATACTTGGCACAGGGGAGTTACCTAAACGTGGACCTACAGCACAAAGCAGAAACAGACTTGTTTTCCCTCCAGCAGCAGTGACTAACCCGGGTTACATCAGCTGTCACTAGTTATGTTTGCTTGCACCAAGTTCCCTTTTTTGCAGGAGGCTTGAGTGCATTTCCACAAATCTAAAGCCAAAAAAAAAAAAAAAAGGTCTTGAACTCTGAAACCTTTTGGGATAATGTTTCATTTGTTCTCTGGAGCAACATTTATCAAAGCCCACACATGGCCCAGCTGTTTGTAGAAATCCTAATTTCTGCATGCCTGAACCACACAGCTCTTACATTCACAGCAACACCCATGGCAACTGTTACTGCCACACCTGGGAACACAGCTGCCACCTCTGCAGGGATGGCTCAGGGGTGTCCAAATTAGCCCAGATTTCAAGTAAACATACAGTCTCCACTCCTCACCTTAAATCAGTCAACTCCAACTGATTTTCCACTGGTTTCCAATGTGAAGTCTAAGACTTTTGACAGTTCTGAACCAACTATTCTAGCAACTGTCCAGAGCTAGCAGAGTGGCCTTGCCTTGGTACATATCACTTGGAGTACCACTAGTGAATTGTTAAGTTGCCCCCATGCTGATGTGACAACACATTCCAGGTCAGCAGGGTTGAACACAGCTCATATCAAGAAATCCCCCAATGAATTTGGTATTTAACAAAGTTGAAGAACAGTTCAACAAAACAAACCCAAAAATAAAAACCCCAAGGGGGTAAAATCAAGATCTATTTCTCTCCCAAGCCTTGCTGCACTGGCATCCCACATCTCCTGAGCTTGGCCAGCTGCAGGAGCTCCCAGGCTGCTGCTCTGCGCATCCAGTGACCTGTGCTCCCAGGTAAGACACTCAGTTACACACCTGCTCCCCCTCACCCCACAGTGCCTTTTGTTTTCAGTTTTGCCACCAGCAGCCTCCCTGCCCAGTGCAGAGCCCCCTCCCTGCTTACCCAGGATGAAAGGACCTGCTCTCTTGGCGTTATTCCCGGAGATCCCCGCACACAGAGCCTTTGCCTTAGCGGATGTTTCCCCAGCTCCTCTGTCCGATGCTCGCCGCTTCATCCTTGGCTCTTGAAAGAGAACAGAGATCACATCTCTGAGTTATTTTCTCTTGTTATCCCTGGTTTCTGCTGGAAGGCTCTCACCTACAGATGCACTGGTGGCTCTGCCTACTTGTGTGTCTACACACAGCCCTGGCTCCCTGCTGACAGACCAGGGGTGGGCTGCAGGCTCAGAGCAGTTCTCAAAGCATAAATCAGGCTCGTTATTCAGGGCAACATTTCCTACAACAGTTGTTTGAGAGACATAGTGGGAACAAGTCAAGATAATTAAAGCTTGTTTTACAGCAAAAACAAGTTTGCAAATTAACATATTCTAAAAGCTCTGAAAGAAGATGCCCAAGTTAGCCCTGTGTATGGATGTCTGCTGCTGCTGCAGCCTTTTGGGAGTTTCTCCACAGAGGATCCACATGAGGCATCACAGCCACCCACTGAGTCCCTGAGAGGCTCGAGTCTGTTCCTCAAGCAGCCAAGAATGCACAGAACTGACCACAAAAATTAGTGTCTTTCACCTTTCCCAACAAGGGCATAGAAAACAAGCACAACAGTTATTGTGACATTCAGTTCAGTTCACAATGTTTTTTCAAAAATGTATTTTTAGCCTTGAAAACAGTCCCCTCTCTCTGTACCTCATTAGACTCTGACCTTATTACATCTCCCTCTACCTACATCCAGTGTAGCTGGAATTTGGACTGCAGCACATAAAGCCCTGTCACCTCAGCCTCCATGTGCAGGAATCAATGCAGTGTTTAGAACAAACACACTATTAATTGCTCCAATGAACATTCCAGTGGAAGGCAACACTGGTGACAACATGTCTATTTTCCTGCACAACCACTATGGGCAAAACCCCATTTGATCTATTAAATGTGAGTCTCATGGTTTGCATCTAGGAATTTATTCAAGGTCCACACATCATCACTATTTAGCACTACTAAAAATTCAACTACCTCCTCCTTATTCAGGTAGTGCAGAAAGTCTGATTTCCAACATCCATTTTCTGCTGCTCAAAAATCGAAAGAGAATTTGCACAGCCAAGACCTAAAGGGCCAAATAAATTCAAGGTTTATGACTAAAACTAAAGAGAAGTCTTGTTTCAGTTTAGCTGGAAAAGCATCTCTCAGGTGAGCTGCTGAGTGTGGTGTGAGCTCTCCACATCCACCAACTCCAGCCAATGGAAGCTCTGCTCCCAGTACAGCTCCTCTTCATCTCCAGATTTTAGAAAATGGCTTCAAAGACTTTTGCAAACATCTACACATTCAATGTCTGTGCTCTCACTTTTTAAAGATACTTAGGGGAGTAGATGAGAAGAGGAACCAAACACAGCTCAATTTCCTTACTCAAACCCAGTCCCAGGAGTTTTTCCCTAAGAGGTTACTGCAACAGGCAGGGGGAAATATTTTCTGGGTTGTACATATTTGTCTGAGAAGATCCCAGGTGTTTCACCACATAGGAGATTGATAAATCACCTCCCTGTGAGTGAAGCTCACCCTCTGGCAGTCCCGCCCTTTCTGTGGACACAGGCTGATCTCACTGCATTGATTCATCCAGCAGCACCTGTCCAGGACCAGCAACAGCCAGGAGATAAAGGGAGGAGCCTTGCAGCAGACTTTGCATCCCTGCCCTCCTGACTCCAGCACCTTCACACCTCCACAGAGCAGTGTCACCATCCCAGTGAGCTGAACAGGACACAGTTCTGACCCCCACATGCTCCTTGCTCTGTTCATTCTGCATCCCTGACCCAACATCCTGATGAACTCCTCCTCTCCTTGCACACCACTACCTCAGCTGGAAATGTGAGTAACACTTCCACTGGAGAAACCCCCTGCACAGGAGCTCTGAGATAATCCATTGTGCAATTGGGCTTGCTGGTGCCAATGGTGTTACTGTAATCAAAACAACCTGAGGACTCACGTAGTTCAGCATCAACTGTATCGTTACTCTTCTTCCAAACTAGGTTTTCCAACGTCTCAGGAGGCAGGAGTTGTCACCTTGGAGAAGGCTGGATGGGGAAAAGGTCGAGGACTCTGTAATGTGAAATGAGATACATGATGCTGTGGTTCTGCATTATTCTGAGAACACAGGAGGCACTGCACCTTTATGACCCCAAACATCTCTGTTTGGGCTTGGAAAAGGATTGAAGCTCCTGGTGAGAGAATAAAAGACCTCTGGAAGTTCAGTCCCTGCACTGCTGGACACACTCCCCTGTCACCCATCTCCAAAGTGATGCAGGGAGGCCTTTGGAGCAGGGACAAACACAGGCTCCACTTGAACCCCTGCCATGCAGAACCTGCCTGGGCTTAACAGCATCTTAAACACACCTGACTGAGCACCAAGAGACCCCTTGCCACCACCAGCAGCTTTCTATCACGCTAGAGTTAACAGAGTTGGGGTTAGATCAGTTTCTGATATCACTGTCCCTGTGATGGAGTGTTTTTAACATGGGTTTGTCCTGGTTCCTTGCAGCAATGTAAGAGCCTCTCTCTCAAGACTGATCCTGCTGATGTTAAAATGATTTTTTTCTGTTCAGTCTTAAGAACTGGAAAGTCCCACCTGTTTGTGGACAGATGCATCCCTTCCCCTCAAATCCAAGCTGAATCAAACCCCCTCCTCCCTTGTCCTGCCATTGGAACAGAAATGGTCCCTCACACAGACAAAGTTACAAGTCCAGCACAGAAATTTATACTTAATTTTGGTGTGACACATGGGATGTATCAAACATCTCACTGGAGAAGCCAGTCCAAAGCCTCTCAGTGTGCTAGTTAGGGCTTTAATAGAATTATGAATCAATTAATTTGGGGACCTAAATGTAATGCCTTTTAATGATGTAGCTTAAGGGAATTGTTTAATTCCTGAATTACTGCATGTCCCAGTGCCCGGTGTAACAACAATGGAAAACATGAGATGAGGAAAGCCCTTTTCATCCCAGAATGAGGAACAAGCAGGTCCTGCAGTCCAGCAGCCACAGCTCAGAGCTGGAGATGGAAAAGGCACCTTTGGGGCATGAGCAGGATTACTCAGCAGCACAGGAACCACTCATGGCTCCAGAGCAGTTGATCCAGCCCCCACTGCACTTTTGGGGGGGCTTGTCTTGCCCCAAAAGCACAGCATGAGCTCAGTGGTGGTTGCACTTCTTGTGTGAGGACTGGGAACCCCAAAGTGCTTGACCCCACTGCTGTGATGAGCTGATTGTGGTGGATAAGGCAGTGGATGGGCTGGGAAGCAGCAGCAGGTGACAGAGCCCAAGAGCTCCTGCTGGAAGTTCAGGACTGCTGAGAAGTTCCTTCAGGAAGCTCACACCATTCCAGGGACCTGCCTCTGGAGACATTCCCTCACCCACTGCAGCAGAATTCCTGCCCAGTGTTCCCTCTTGAAGCCAAAAGCTGGAGCAATTGGGATGAAGCTGCAGAGCTGCTCCACAGGTTTTTGTCCCTCTCTGTGCAGTCTTCATGTTTGCAAAAATAAAGCTAAAAAATAAAATCACAGGAGCAGCATCAGGCTGCACGTTTTCCCACCCAAATACCACAGTGAGCAGTGTTTATCAGTGATGGTTAATCCAAGGTCACATTTAAGCCTGGCTCACGGGAAGCTGTGTTGAACATGACCTAAAAACCTCCATGAACAAAACATTAAATGGGAAAAAAGCTGGAGAACGGCCCAGCTTCCCACATGGAAAACACCAGCAGGTCGATGTCACTGCAAGGAGCAACGATCCCAGTGTTGCCTCACTCCTTCCCGGGCAAACCCGGCCAGAACAGCTCAGACCCGAGTCATCAGCACGCCCAGGGACAGAGCTCGGCTCTCATTGGAAAAGCTTCCCTGAGAACAGGCGGAGCTTGGATCGGGCAGGCCTGCGGAGGAGTCACTGGCTGGGGGATTAAAGGGAATGTGCGCGGGGCAGATCGCAAGGAAAGCAGGCTGTTGCATTAAGTGCATGAAATTTGGTCAGAAACACACCCCTTGTGTCCCAGCTGGTCCTCAGAGACCAGGAGCGCATCCAGAGACCTCGAAGACCAAGAAGACATCATCCCACCCTGGGAGCAGGGAGAGGAGAATCACCCACCAAGTGTATCCAAGGGTTTTTTAGCTTTTCTTCCTCCTCAAAAGGTGAAATTTCTGCCCCCCTCATCCACAGCCCACCCTTATCCTCTTCCTCCCACACCACACACAGCATGATCTAGGGGAAAATTGAGAGTTATGTGTGGCAGCATGTACTTCATTAAGCTGATGTGCATTTTAATATTTAAATGACTCTTAGTCAGGCAAAAGTTACTTTCTGGACATAGTGTCCTTCAAAGTTTCAGTCACAGGACTTTTGTTTTGTTCTTCAGTGCCAAACCAGGCCCATCCTGTCTGTCCCTCCTCCTGCAGCCAGCTCAGCCTTCCCGACATCAGGCAGGAACAATTTCATCCCTAAAGATAACGTGGAATGCACAGGGGAAGCCTCAGCCCTTCCCTGGCTCCTTGCTCATCATCTCCCATGGGAGGAGGAGTGGGGGCATCAGGGTGGGCTCTGCACAGCACAGGGGAGATTCCCTCTGCAGGAATGTGAACTGTTAGTTACTGCAGGCTCTGGGGGTTGAACGTTTTTCCAGGAGAAGCAATAATATATATATATATATATATATATGTGTATATATAAAAAGCCCATTGGATGAGTCAGTGCAGCCTGTGTTCCGCTGAGCTGCCCTTCCGGGAAGGGAAGCCTGCTCCCGAAACAGAGCCCTGACTCACAGGGTTCTTGGAACCCAGAGGAGACTCATTCAACTTCTTCCCGAAGCGAGAAGTTCGCTCAAAACCAGGCACAGAGTTTCTCTGCCCACAGGAGCAGGAGGAATCCTGGGGCAGCACGAGGGGCTGGGACAGCCCTGTGCTGTTGGAAGGAGAGTCTGGAATCGCTGAGCTCTGCAAGCTGGGAGGCAGGAACACCTCTGAACTGCCCCACTGCAGATCCTCCTGCCTCAGCCCAAGCTGCGGATCAGCTGAACCCCAGGCATGTGAATAAGGCTGAGGCAGCACCTGGGAGCCCCTACAGGAGCCCGGCACACCTTACCTCCACCCACATGTGGCTGTGGTCAGTCTCCAGCTCCTCAGGGACAAAAAAGGCTTCCACAGGCCAAGTCACACAGCAGGGAAAGCAAATTCCATGCTGGCTGCCCCCCCGGCAGCCAGGGAAACTCTGAAGCACAGGGTTCCAGTGCGTAACTACGGCGCAAGCAACAAGCCAGGCTTTCTTCAAGCCCTTCTGATGCATCAACACATGAGATAGCCAAGGACTCATCTCTGGGAGTTCCCTCTTTGGTTACATAAACACCAACCTCAGCTTAACCCTTTCGTGCTGCAGCACAGGCCACATCCAGCAGGCAAAATCCCCATTGCAGCCCAACACGCTGACAGCAGGAGCCTGGAAATGCAGCTGCAGCACTTGAGGCTGCACTGCTGTCCCAGCATGAGTCCCTGACCCTGCAGCCTGTGCCTGCAGCCAGGCTGTGCTCACCTTCCAAACCCCACCAGGGCTGAGGGGTGGGCTGTATGACCAGGTTTTATTTCTCACTGATTGCTCCTGACACTATCAATGTGCCACAAGCCCCTGCAGCAGGACCTCTGTGTGCACAGAGTGTGACCCACACACGTGCTGACACCTCCCAGCGAGGTGTGGCTGCAGTTTCTTTCAGCAGTGACTCACCTGGCCCTACCTGGAGACAAACGTGTTGAAGTTACCTGCACACACTGCCAGGCCTATGCTGCTGGGGTTTGCAGTGTGACAACACACTGACAGCAACTGCACACTTGCAAAAAAAAAAAAAAAATTCACCCCAAAACAGCCTGTTTCACACAAAAAATGGCCAGACAGAGCCTACTCTGTCCAGCTGGAGCTGCTAGGCAGGAAAGAGACACACACTGCACCTGCCTGGAGCACCTGAAGCTCCTGCACAGGTAACACCCCCCAAGCTCAGTGGGCAGCTCAGGCAGAATCCCCAGGGCTGTCCCTATTCATAGCCACAGAAGAGTTTGGGTTGGGAGGGACCTTAAAGACCTTTCCACCCTCCTGCCATAGGCAAAGAGACTTTTCACTATCCCAGGTTGCTCCAAGCCCTGTCCAACTCGGCCTGGAACACTTCCAGGGATGAGGCAGCCACAGCTTCTCTGGGTAACCTGTGCCAGGGCCTCCCCACCCTCACAGGGAAGAATTTCTCCCCAATATCCCATCTAACCCTGCCCTCTGTCAGTGTAAAGCCATTCCCCCTGCTCCTGTCACTTGAGGCTCTTGTGGATAGTCTCTGTCCATCTTTCTTGTAGCCCACTCAGGCACTGGAAGGGGCAGTTATGCCACCCTGAAGACTCTCTCCTCCAGGCTGAACAGCCCCAGTTGTCTCACAGCAGAAGTGCTCCAGCCCTCTGATCAGCTTGGTGCCTCCTCTGGACTCGCTCCAACAGGTCCATGTCCTTTCTGTGCTGAATCACAGCCCAGCTCAGTGCCTGTGAGCCTTCCCTTACCTGTCCCGAGCTCTGAACCATCCTGAGGGTCACAGCCCAGCTGAACTTTGCTTTTAAGGAGCACAATTATGAGATCAAACCCCCAGCATGGATACCACGGAGAAACAATCAATGGATGTAGCACGAGCCCTCCAGCAATGGGGAAATAATGTCCTGAATCCTGAGTGCTGCCAGCCCAGGGCTCCATGCCAGCAGGAGAGTTCTCCCCTGCCAGGCACCTCACCTGGGTGCCAGGTGCCTCCCTGGTGCCTCAGAGCAGCCAGGTGTCCCACAGCACACGGCAGAGGGGTGGTGGCTCAGCCCCATCACACCAGGACACGGCCTCTGCTGACTTCTCCAGCTCCCTTTGGACATGGGATTGCAGCCCCACACCCCCAGCACACCTGTTCATCCCAGCAGATGTTAAGCCCATACATTTAAGGCTCTAAACTAGCAAAGAACTGAATCCCCTGCTCTGGTGCAGCACATTTCAGCACAGCCTGGGCAGGAGGGAGCAGCTGCATGGGCACAACCCTAAACCCCCCGTGCAGGGAGACCTTTCCCAGCCTCAGTACAGCACAGGCAGCAGGGCTCCCAAGGTCACACCAGAGAGGGACAGCACCTGGTTCTCGGCGTGGGAGGTTCCCCAGGCCCTCGGGTGAGCTGCCAGGGAGCGCAGGGCAGGGTCCGTCCCTGCTCCGACACCTGCCGGTGTTACTCACGCTCACTCAGAGGCACAGCCCTCACCTACTCACTGCTGAGGCACACGAGGCTCCTCCCGGGCACAGAGCTCCCCAAAGTCCAAATTCAAACCTTCCTGCCCAGACTGGAGGCAAAGCCAGCCCCGGTCACGGGCTGTGCCTCCTTCAGCACCCCGCTCATGGCACACCGAGCTGAACCGGGCGGCCAAGGCACCTGGGGGCTGCCCCGGCCCGGCGGACGGTCGGTACCCGGCTCGGCCCAACGCACGGTGCGACCGGGATGGGGACGGGGCTCGGCCACGCTCTACCCTGGTCCCTGCTTCGCCCTCATTCACCGACAGCCCCAGCTCCCTCGTCTCTCACGTACAGCCCCGGTACCGGTTCCCTCCGCTCTCCCTCATCCTCCTCCCTCAGTCACGGCCCGGTCCCGGTCCCGTTTCCCCCCGTTCTCTCTCGCCCCTCACTCACCCATGGCCCCGGTCCGTTCTCTCCCGCCCCTCACTCACCCATGGCCCCGGTCCGTTCTCTCCCGCCCCTCACTCACCCACGGCCCCGGTCCGTTCTCTCCCGCCCCTCACTCACCCATGGCCCCGGTCCGTTCTCTCCCGCCCCTCACTCACCCACGGCCCCGGTCCGTTCTCTCCCGCCCCTCACTCACCCATGGCCCCGGGCCCGGCCCGGCCCGGCCTCGCTCCGCTCCGGCGGCCGCCTGGCACCGGAAGTGACGCGCCGCCACCGCCCCCCGCCGCCAGCCCGCCCCCTGCCGGCCGCCGCCGGAACGGGAAAACGGCGGCGCTGATTGGGCGATGGCGACAGCGCGGGCGGTGATTGGAGGAGAGCCCGGGGGCCGGACCTGATTTTGCGGCGGGCTCTGATTGGTTGGGGCCTGCAACGGAGAGGGAAGTAAGCAGCAGACGCTGATTGGCTGTGGAGCGATGAACCCGCCGCTGATTGGCTCAGACCGGGGCCAGGAGCCCGCAGGGTTGGCGAGCACGCGGGAGATTCGAACGCGCCGTGATTGGACAAGGGGCGGGGCCTGTGGGGATGGCCACGCCCACAGAGCCCCGCCCGGCGGCACCGGGACCCCCGGCCTGGGACACCCCGGGCTTGGACCCCCGGATTGGGACCGATGGACTGGGACACCCTGGGTTGGGACCCCTGTACAGGGATCCCCGGACTGGGACACCCTGGGTTGGGACCCCTGAACAGGGACCCCCGGACTGGGGCACCCTGGGTTGGGACCGACGGACTGGGACACTTTGGGTTGGGACCCCTGTACAGGGACCCCCGGATTGGGGCACCTTGGGTTGGGACACCCAGACTGGGCGACCCTGAGTTGAGTCCCCCCGACCGGGACACCCCGTACTGGGATCCCCCCGACTGGAACCACAGAACCCCGGTGCTCTGAGCCCCAGGCTGAGACTGGCAGGGTTGGAACCCTCCGGGCTGGGTCCCCCGTTCTGCCCTGCACTGCTGCCCAGCCCCGGGCCCGTGCAAATGAGCGTCCCCAGGGCAACCTCCCTGCTCCGTGTCCCACGGGGTTCCTGTGGGAACAGGCTATGGTGGGCTGCAGACTTTGGTGATGGAGGAAGCAGAGGAGCTGGCAGCACCAGCATTCTGTGTCCTGGGTGAAGCATGTTCCTGCTTTTCAAGGCAGACGGTGCTGTCCCTTCCCCTGTACGTTCACTCCCCTTCATCTCGCTGAACACTTCCAGAATGGTGGCTCAGCAGGATGATGAGCTCAGACCAGAACCAGCCCCTGCCCAGCTCAGCACCAGCGGCTCCAGAGTGGCCATGCTGGTGACAACAAGTCCTTTGCTCAGTGGGCAAGCAAAGGCTGAGCCAGGGGCAGTGGGATGGCAGCTCCAGCCAAGAGTCCACTGGAGGAGGGACATGAGTTGCTGCCAATGGAACAGGAAACGAGCAGAGAGATCACAAAGCCTTTAAATGGTGTTATTCACTACAAAAACCAGTCCTGCTCTTCTGCAGGTGGGGGGGAACAGCAGAGCCCCAAGTCCTTGGGGGAAAATGTCCCTTGGGCGATGTCACTGGGTGGGACAGAGAGAGCTGGCAGTCCATCAGAGGGGCACATCCACCCAGCTCCAGGCCCTCACTTGTGCTTGGCAGGGAGGAACTCCCTGCGGCCCTTGTCGCGGGCCCCGAAGTAGCGCACCCTGTGGATGGCCTGCAGCTGCTCCTCGATGGTGGCGCGGATGTCCACCTCGTCGGGGATGTGCACGTAGCGGATGTTCCTGCCGGTCACGAAGAGCTCGTCCAGGCGGGACACGGCGCCCCGCCTGTCCGTGAAGGTCACCTCGGCCAGGCGCACGTTCATGAAGGCGTCCACGCTGGTGACGCGCCCCGCGGCCGCGCTCTCGTCGCGCAGCTCCACGGTGGTGACGCGGCCGCGCAGGCCCTGCAGCAGGATCACCAGGCTGTTCTCGGCGATGGTGCGCTCCTTCACCGAGTGGCTCACCTCCATGGCGGCTGCGGCGGGACAGGGGCTGGCACGGGCGCTGGGGACACCGGCCCGCTGTGCCTCACACGGAGCAGTCCCTGCCATGGGCCAAGCCCTGCACACACACCTGAACGTGGACCAACCCCTGAACATGGACCAAGCCCTGCACACACACCTGAACGTGGACCAAATCCTGCCCACGGATCAACCCATGAACACACACCTCAACATGGACCAACCCCTGCACACACACCTCAACATGGACCAAATCCTGCCCACGGATCAATTCCTGTGTGTTCACCTGTCCACTGGGCAAGCCCTGCACACACACCTGACATGGACCAAATCCTGCCCACGGATCAACCCATGAACACACACCTGAACATGGACATGGACCAAATCCTGCACACGGATCAGCCCCTGAACACACACCTGAACGTGGACCAAATCCTGCCCACGGATCAACCCATGAACACACACCTGAACATGGACCAACACCTGCACACACACCTGAACGTGGACCAACCCCTGCACACACACCTGACATGGACATGGACCAAATCCTGCCCACGGATCAACTCCTGCGTGTTCACCTGCCCAGGGACCAACCCGTGCACACACACCAGAACATGGACCAAATCCTGCACACACACCTGAACGTGGACCAAGCCCTGCACACACATCAGAACATGGACCAAATCCTGCCCATGGATCAACTCCTGAACACACACCTGAACATGGACCAAATCCTGCACACACACCTCAACATGGACCAAATCCTGCCCACGGACCAACTCCTGCGTGTTCACCTGTCCACGGACTAACCCCTGCACACACACCTGAACATGGGTCAGCCCCTGCACACAGACCAACTCCTGCACACACACCTGAATATGGACTGACCCCTGCACACACACCTCCACATGAACCAATCCTTGCATGTTCACCTGCCCATGGACCAACCCCCAACACACACATTTGAACACAGACCAAACCCTGCACACACACCTGTAAATGGACTAACTCCTGCCCACGGACCAACTCCTGCACACACACCTGAACGTGGACTAACTCCTGCCCACGGACCAACTTCTGCACACACACACCTGAACACAGACCAGCCCTGCACACACACCTGAGCATGGACTAAGCCCCCCACACACGCCTGTATCAGCCCTCAATCGCTCACCTGCACGCACACACATCGCCGCTCGCACCCTCACCTGCACACGCATCACCGCTCACACACGGCCCCTTTCACACTTACCTGCACACTCACCTGCTCTCACAGCACCCCTCACCCCAATCACTCCCATTCTCCTCGCGCACCCCCCCCGGCACACGTTCCTCCGCCCGCCGGGCTGCTCCGTGTCCCTTTCGCCCTGTCCCTGTCCTCACCCCCCCCCAAACCCTCGCTGTCCCCTCCGGGTCCCCGTCCCCGTCCCTGTCCCCGTCCCTGTCCCCATCTCCCGCACACCGGGCCCCCCCCCCCGCACTCACGCTCCGCCGCCTTCCCGCGCGCTCGCCCGCGCCGCCCCGCCCCTCGCGCACGCGCGGCCCCGCCCCTCGCCCCGCCCACGGCTGGAAGGGGCGGGGCGACCTCGCGCGGCGTCCGTGTGTCCCGATGTCCCCAAGTCCCGCTGTCCGCGTGTCCCGGTGCCTCCGTGTTCCGGCGTCCCAATGTACCCAAGTCCCGGTCCCCGCGTGTCCCAATGTCCCACTGTCCGCGTGTCCCAATGTCCCACTGTCCGCGTGTCCCGGTGTCTGTGTGTCCCGGTCCCCGCGTGTCCCAATGCCCCGGTGTCCGCGTGTCTCGGTGTCCGCTTGTCCCAATATCCCGCTGTCCGCGTGTCCCGGTGTCCGCATGTCCCGGTGTCTCCGTGTTCCGGTGTTCCAATGTCCCCACGTCCCAGTGTCCGCGTGTCCCAATGTCCCGCTGTCCGCGTGTCCCGGTGTCCGCGTGTCCCGGTGTCCCGGTGTCTGTGTGTCCCAATGTCCCGGTGTCCGCTTGCCCCGGTGTCTGTGTGTCCCAATGTCCCGGTGTCCGCTTGTCCCAATGTCCCGGTGTCCGCTTGTTCCGGTGTCTGCTTGTCCCAATGTCCTGGTGTCCGCGTGTCCCGGTGTCCATGTGTCCCAATGTCCCGGTGTCCGCTTGTCCCGGTGTCTGCTTGTCCCAATGTCCTGGTGTCCGCGTGTCCCGGTGTCCGTGTGTCCCAATGTCCCGGTGTCCCGGCTGTCCGCGTGTCCCGCTCAGAGCCCGTCCATCAGTGCCAGCAGGTCCTCGCCCTTCTCGGCGCTGCCCGGGCGCGGCTCGGCCACGTCCAGCTCGCCCAGGATCCGGGACAGCTCCGCCCGCCGCGCCGGCTCCTGCGGGACGGACACCGCGCTCAGCCCCGCCGGTCCCGCTCCCCTGGGACGTGCCCCTTCCACACCCCCAACCCGGCTAAAAACGTGCTCTGGTGTTTGTCAGGACTCAAGTTTTCTTAGTAAATATTCATCAATTCCACTGTCTTGGCAGAAAATTGGCCGTTACTAAGTTATGAGGTTAAGTGAAATGGGAAAAATTGTATTTTTAAGTCCCTACTCTGGGTGAAACACAGTCCTTAGCAAGGCAGGGATGGTGAGAACCAGTGATGTGAAACGTGTTACATACCTGCGTGGCTTCAATGTTGATAACCTTATAGGACAACTCCTCTGGTCTGGTCTGTGCAGCGTGTCTTGATTAAAAACATGAAAAGAGTCGTTAATCCCATGAAGATGTATAAGGAAATTATAAAAATCAGACTTCATCAGGCTCCTGTAGGCACAAATGATGCTCAGAGGATGCTCACAGGACCAGACTGGATGGGGCAGTCTGGAAGGTGTCCCTTCCCAGGGCAGAGTAGAATTAGAGGTCCCTTAAGGTCCCTTCCAACCCAAACCATTCTGGAATTCCATGAAGTTTGGCAATGCCTCTGTTCCTACTTGCCAAATGAATATATTCACCCCAGTTTGGAGGCTTCTCCCTGTCCTAGATATTTTTGCTAAGTGCAGAACAGCAGGAATATTTCTGCAGCAGAAACAAGCAGATAGAAACACCCTGCTAAAATGGCTGGAGGGAAATTTCTGTCCAGCGGCATTGGGAGATAAACTGCATCACAGGAGACATCTGGAGCAGGATAACAACACCCTGCTCTGACCCTAAGGGCCAGTTTTGCTCTCTAGGGCTCCCCACAGGACACACCAAACCCAAACCAAGAAGGATTCCAGCATACTCTTCCTCCTCATCAGTGGTGAACAAGTTCAGCCGAAACCCTGAATCGCCACCAGCAGGTTTCTGGATGTCCAAACCTCCCAGCAGCCTGGCCAAAAAGTTCAGCTCTTCTTTAGCAAGAGGGTTGGGAGCTATGTTCTCCTGTAGGAAACAGCAATGGGCTCGTTGGGAAATTACCTGGGAGATTTGGGCTGCAAAGAGCTTTAATATTCCATATATGTCCTTCATATATTCCTGATATCCCATACATGTCCTTCATATATTCCCATATTCCATTCATGTCCTTCAGAGGGATATAAACACATTTATTTCCCTGTTTTTCCTGGGACAGATTGTGCAGATAATCAGTAATCAGCGGCTCCATGCTGGAAATGGTTGTTTGAATTTATAGACTTAGCACAAGATACTTTTCCAGCTAAACTGGACAGGTGAGATATCTGTAAAACCAACTTTCTGTTTTCTGAGGAGATTAAAATGGAAGCAAGAACATCCTTGCAGGAGTGTGTGGATTCTTTGGGAAGATGTGCCCTGATTTCAGAGGACTGGGGAGGATTGGATGAGGCTCTGAGAACACCAGAAAAGCTTCCCTGACTTTATCCCATATCCATAGACTCAGAATTTGGCCAGTTTAAGCAGGGATAGGAGGAGGACAGCACTGACCTTTGCCTGGGATGCCAGGTTTTTGGAAGATCCTGACATGTGTGTCTCCACTGGCCGGGTCACGCTGTACCTGCAGGGAAAACACTCGTCAAGAACGGCTTGTTCTGGGACCAGGTACAGAACCAGAGGGAGCAGCACAGCATGCAGAATTTTAGGGTATTTCCCTGAAGACTGAACAAATGCAATGAGAAGTTGCAGCTCGGTGTGGTGCAGTGAGGTGTGTGAGGGACAAAGCTGTGAGAAGGAGGAACCCAGATCTCTTTGGATGGAAAATGTACATTAAAGCAAACATGGAGAACAGAGAGGATTTCTTGATTATGGTTACATTAAATCACATTTCACATGAGATGCAGCACCAGGTGAGAACACTCTTTCCTCAGCTCCACTGTGGACATAAATCAAAGTTTTGCCTGTTTTTTGCAGTTCTTTACACACTGTCCACACAGGACAGCACCTTGTAACAAAGTCAATCTGATAATTAAAGCAAAAGAGGCCAAAACAACACCAGGCTGAAGACGTGCTTCTGACCAATCCATCAGCATTTGGTTCAGGTTTCTACACAGAACAAAAATTACTTACATATTTGTTCCAAGTTTGAGGACTCTGTCTCCATAAAGCTCAAAAGATCCTTCCCTTTGTGGAGTAACATAATTCCCAGCAGTGGTGAACTCAGCCCTTTTAACTTCCACTCCTTTGTGATTGAAAATCCTTAAAAACAAGGCATTATTGAAACATTTAGTAGCTTCAGTCCTGATTTTAATACCTAATTCCTCTGCTTTCTGCATGAGGGAAATAAAACTCTATTCTGTATACTACTACTACTACTACTACTACTACTACTACTATATGTATAGTAATATTCTGTATAATAATAATAATAAATCTGTACATTGCTAAATGCCTCTGTTATGGGATAAATTAATAATAGCTAATTTATTATGATAGAAAACTGCCAAAAGCAGCTCAGCATTTCATTGCTGGGTGACTTAGTCCCAAATTCTGCCCTTTAAATATAATATAATATAATATAATATAATATAATATAATATAATATAATATAATATAATATAATATAATATAATATAAATAATTGTAAAAGGCCCCTTAAATAGTATTTACTGGAGTTTCAGCTATCCCTGCAATAGGATTGTCAGTTTGAGCTGGATTTCTGAGCCCCCTGGCATGGGATGCTCCTCCCTGTGCCCCACACATGGCACCAGCTCACCTGATGAGCCCTGGCACCTCTGTGCCCCAGGGGACAGGCCCTGAGATTGGCAGCACGAAGCGACCGTTGGAGTTTTGCACTTTATCCTTCAGGAAGATGGAGACCTGCAAAGGGACATGACAAATGACAATCCCCTACAGACCTTCCCATGCAAACTCCCTGAAATCTGAGCCTGAGCCTCTCTGCCTGGGCTGGGGAAGGTTTCCCAGAGCTCCTGATCTGCGTAGGGATGTATTTGCAAAGCCAGTGATGTGGAATTGTGGTGCAGAGGATGGGCACACTGACCTAACATTAAAAAAATTGTATTAAAAACTACATCCTGTTCATGCACGTGAGTGTGACCAGTTTGTTTAGAGAACATCAAGAGTTCACGCTCAGGTTTCCTATCAAGTTTCTTCTAAAAGGAAAAATGGATTTACCCATCCAAATCACACTTGTAGAGATTCCTTTTTTTCCTAATATTCTAGAATTCTTCAGCACTATTGCAGTACATGTACTCAATCTGTGATATTTGAGTGCAATTACAAGCACATCAAGATCAATTGAAAAGCACAAACAACAAACCCAAATCTGCAGAGTTTACAAGCAGATCCCTTTATATTCCAACCCAAAACTTCCTGTCATTTTCCCTGCCTAGCTGGATTGGGCTCTTACCCTGATGTGCATGTCCTGGAAGAAAATCAGAAGTGTTTGCCTGATGAGCTGGAATTCACCATCAGAGAGAGGGTTGTAGGTCTGGAAAAGGAAAATCATCATGCAAGGTTTGCAGGTGTGCCATGATCCATCCAGGAAAAGAGGGAACAAACAAGTACAGCTGAATATTCTGGTCCACTTGCAGGGGGAGCAAAGATGCTCTAAGGGGGCTGCTGGTTATTATCAATAATTATTGTCTGCCACTAAAATTCTGATTTAATTTCTGCTGAAATCAGTGGAGACTTAAATCAGGCTGAATAAGCAACACATTGATTTAAACTGAGCCAGCAAAAGAATACCATTTGACTCACAGCCCTCTCCAATGTAGTAATTCAGTCTAAGAGGTAAAAAACCCAAAAAATCAAACCACAGTGTGTCCCACCCTTTTCCTGAGGATCTTTACCTCGATCAGCCGCCGGAAGGTCTCATCCACCTGGTTCAGAATGCCAGGGGAGTCGGAGATGAAATCCTTGATGGCATCCAGGTGGTTGAAGGTGACCAGCAGAATGTCCCTGGGCCGAGGGCACAGCAGCACTTGGTATTTGAAGGCCATGGTCATGAGGTCGTAGAGCTGCAAAGGAACAAAGGAATGTTGGTTGGAAACCTCCTGGGCATGGAGAGGGGGATTCAGTCAGGCCAGCACCTGCCTGTGGCACAAGGAACCATTTTAGCTTCATTTCTTAAAAAACAAGAGCTCTGCAGTCCCATCCCCAGCCTTCCTGCTGGGTCTCCAATGCCACCAGTGCTCAGTGAGCAATATTATTGTATTTGTGAGGTGCCCTGATGAATGATGAATTTGACTCCATATCCTCAGAAGGCTAATTTATTATTTTATAATACTATATTATATTAAAGAAGACTATAATAATCTATACTAAAGAATACAGAAAGGATACTTAGAGGTTAAAGAGATAATAATGAAAACTTGTGACTCTTTCCAGAGTCCTGACAGAGCTTGGCAGTAATTGGCCAAAGAGTGAAAACAACCCACAGCAGAATCCAATGAAACAATCACCTGTGGGCAAACAATCTCCAAACACATGTGAGCACAACACAGGAGAAGCAAATGAGATAAGAATTTGTTTTCCTTTTTCTCTGAGGCTTCTCAGCTTCCCAGGAGAAAAATCCTGGGCGAATGGATTTTTCAGAAAATATGAATGTGACAGAGAACCATTTTCACAAGGAAAGCTGCTCCAAAATACTTCAAAATGGAAAAGCCACGGGTTAAATGTTGCAACAGAACCTGGTGAAGGGCAGCTGGGGAGCAGGACTGTTACCTTGTCCATGCTGGCCTGGTTGAGTCTCATGATGGAGGCGTGGGCCAGCCGGTCGTACACGGTGCGCAGCGCTTTCTTGGAGTACAGATCCTGGGGCTTGAACAGCTCCTCCATGAACTTCCTGTTGAACATGGTGCTGATGATGTCGTTCATAACTGCAAAGACAAAGTTAGGCTCTGTGGTTTGCTCCAGAACAGCCTGTTCCTGCTCCATGCCAGGGGCACACCGGGGACAGAGCACAACGGGAGAGGGGGAGCAGCGCCTCTGCATCCAGCTCTGCCCCACCTGAGCATCACCTCTGCATCCAGCTCTGCATCCAGCTCTGCATCCAGCTCTGCATCCAGCTCTGCCCCACCTCAGCATCACCTCTGCATCCAGCTCTGCATCCAGCTCAGCCTCACCTGAGCATCACCTCTGCATCCAGCTCTGCCCCACCTGAGCATCACCTCTGCACCCAGCTCTGCATCCAGCTCTGCCTCAGCCCCACCTGAGCATCACCTCTGCATCCAGCTCTGCATCCAGCTCTGCATCCAGCTCTGCCTCAGCCTCACCTGAGCATCACCTCTGCACCCAGCTCTGCCTCAGCTCCACCTGGCCTCAGCCACCTGATGTCCCCCAGGGCACAAATGCCACCTGAGCTGAAGGCAGCAGGCCCTGTTTGCCAGCGAGAATAAGGCTGGCTTTGCTGCCCTGGTTTTACAGCGATGGTTGGCACTTTTAATTTTTAAATGATGTTGTTTGTAGGCTGCTCTGATGTGTTATTACCTAAAAAAGCTGCAGTTCTGCTTCCTAAGAAGAGTTTTGCACTGTGGTAGATCTTTGCTGTGTCTGTTTCTCCACACCCTCTGACACCATCAGTCTATTTTTTAACTTCTCAACAGAAGCTCCTGCAGGGCTCTCTGTAATCTTTATTCCAATCAGATTAACACTGGCAGGTATTTAATAAAGCATTTATATCCCTGGCATCTATATCAACCCACTCAGGGCTCTCACAGCTGAAACATCTGCAGGCCCTAGAGTTTCAAATGCAGAACTCCAAACTTCCTTACTTGTGGTTAATTTTTAATGAGCAAATTTAGCCATGGAACTGTTTTATTACTGAGGAGTTCTTAGAGCTCAGGAGTGCTGAGTGTGAGGGGTGTGCTCTGGTTATTGAGCTTCTGATGCAAACAAGATGGAAAACATTGTGCAGTGCTTCAAGCAGATGCAGCACCTGAGCTTTTGTGCTGGATCTGCCACTTTTATTATCTCCCTGACACACTCTAAAGAGTTATCATCAATAAACATTTATTCCTCTATCAAAAAAAAAAAAAAAGGTAAATGAATACATCACAGATTACTGTACAAGTGTGGATTTTCCTAAGCAGATGACTCTTACAAAGCTCATAATGCCAGACAATTCTTGTGGATTAGAAAAATCTCAGAGTAAATAATAAAAAAAAAAAAAAAAAAAGAAAATAAGAAAAAGTGAACATACAGAGAGTGGTAGTGACCAATGGTTTGAGTTGTTGCCTTAATGATTCCCTGGGGGGTCAGACACGAGGCTTTTCACACCTGTCCCACCCCAGCAGACAAAACAAAGGTAATTTCCCAATTTCCCTGTCACTTCATCTCTTCCCAGAGGATAAACTCGCTGGGGCCTGTTGTGTTCCCAAGGGCAGAGGCCTCTGAAGTGATTCCCTCCCTAAACCTGCTGGTTCCTCACACACAGCTCAGCAGCCCCTCTGCTGAACCTGACAGGGCTCCCTAGTCCTGGTTTAATCCCCAAAGCCACAGACAGACCTCAGCTCCTGAGCACTCTGGATTAAGAATACACCTAATTACAAATGGGAAAAAAGTCCCTCCTTCTTTCCTTTCAAATAAACTGGGCATAAACAATCCCTAATTTGCAATCTCAGGCAGAAATCTCTACTTTTTGGGGAGAAAATAAAATATATTAGTACTAGTAGATATTAGTATCTAGTTAATCTTGCAGGGAATCAATTATTACAAAAATCAGAACTTTTTCTTTATGCTGCTATTAAGGAAAATATTTTAAGCTGCTTGTGTGTGCTGCCCAGAGAAAGATTTCTCCTGCCTTTAGAGAGCCACAAACAACCCAAACCAGCAGGAGACAGATACCTCCCAGCACACTGATTTTTCAACAGAAAAACCACAGACATAAATTACCTTCTGAAATTAAAACCTCTATAAAGGAACTGAGAAAGACATTAAAAAAAAATCAATCATGGTAAAGGGAAAATGGATAATAAATCTCTTGCATGTTTGACAATGACACAGCCAAGGTCTCCAGGGGGGCCCTGGAGGTGACACAGGAGCACTGGCCCAGGGATGTGGCACAAGCAACACAGAGAAAGCAACTGAGCAGAGAGGGGAGGTCAGAACTGGGATGAAAGGAAGGAAACCAGTGTAGGCAGTGTGATGGACAGGACTGAAGCTGGGGGTGAGGGTGGCTTTGGCCAACTCACACCAAGGCTCTGGTGACAGGCTGGTGGCACTGGCATGGCTGGGATGCATGGCTGGGGCCAGGCCTGGGCGATGCTGCTGCTTCCTGGGGCTTTGCAGAGATAATCAAAACTCTGCAACTTTTGTAAAAATTGGAAAGCTGGTATGTTTATTGCAGCGCTGGATGCATGTGGGAATCGTTCCTCTAAAATGACACGTGCACTTCTGGGAACTTCAGGTCTCTTTTTATCTCCCTCTCAAATACCTACGCATATAATTTCACAATAGTTTCATACATATTCATTTTTATGAATTTTGCGTGACATTTGCCACTAGTTCTTTATCAGAAAGAATTCGTAGGTGAGGTTGACCTGCTCTCACAGCAGTCTCTGTCTCTCTCTATCACCCTCTGTCTCCCCCCCTTATTCTCTGTCCTCCACTGAAGCAGTTCCTCTGAGCTTAGGCCTTGCAGTCAGGCTACATAACTCTGTTTTCTGACCACAGACTCAACTCAAAAATGTACATTTCACCTGAATCAAAATGGATTTCTACCCTGGAAAATTTTTACTCTGCCTCACTGGAGGATGCTTGGGGCAGCAGAGGGAACACTCTGGGTTCTGGAGAGTCAGCCAGAGTGCCACAGGCTCCTCAGGGACCTTGTCACTGCTCCACCAGTGACAGCCCCAGGGGGTGACCTCAGAACCCCCCTGAGATGCCCTGGAGCACTGGGCACAGTGTTCTCTCTCTCAGGAGAAGGGAAGGGTCAGCCTGGGAGCTGCCCCTGAGCCAGCCCTGCCTCACAGCTCTGGGCAGCTCCTCCTCGTTTGGGATGGGATGGAATCTGGCCCTGGACCTCTGAGTTAAAGGGTGTGCTCGGAACAATGGTAAGAAAAAAGCTGGGGCAGACTCCAGGACATCAGCATTTACCTTCAGTAAATAATAAAACCCACCGAAATGATGCTTGTTTTGCAAAACACCAATCACAACCTTGGTAATCACGACCTTGATCCCTCTTTAAAAAGGGCTGCTCAGAAGGACCCTTGAAGTTCTGCTCATGCTCACGGAACAAAAACCTGAGATTCAAGAGATTCCTTTCCTCATTCCTCAGCACAGCCCCTGCTGCAGGCTCCTGTTCCAGGGCAGATTCCAGAGGGAAACACCTGAGGGCTCAATGCCACCCTCAGGATCCTCCAGTCAGGATGAGCTGTGGGCTCCTGCTCCTTTGGGATGGCTCTGCCAGGTGTGACCACCAGCACAGGTGGGTAAAGCAGCTGGGATGGGAATGCCTTCGATCATCCCTGGAGTTCACCTGTCCAAACCCTGAGCAATGCATGAGATAAAACCTTAACAAAACGGAAGATACCCAATATTCCTGCATTTAAGCAGAAAAAAACGACCTGCACAATGCTCACACAATTACATGCGTGCATGAAAACAGTGGTAAAGAAACACAAATACCATTTTTGCAGGCAAGACCAGCAGGATAAAAAGCTTTGATCCATTTATATTCCATTTATATTAACAGCTGATTTTTGAGGCCATATGATTTTAAGGTATGGTCTGGGTTTGTTGTTTTTTTTTTTTTTTTTTTCACTGATTTACAGTAATTTAAGGAGCAGGTGAGCATTATTGTTCATTTGTGACACTGCCTGAAGGGGGTTCAGGTGTGCACGTGGGGTTGGACTGGTGCATGCAGCCAGCAGTTACTGTACCTCGTTTCCTGTCCACCTCTGTCCATTCATCTACACGAAGCATACAAAACAAAACAGCAGTTCAAGATGTAAGAACAAGAGTTGCAAGGAGAAGAAAAGAAAATAAGAAAGAAATAAACTTAAAAAAAAAAGAAGCTAACTAATGGGTTTTGCCTCTTCTCATCAGCATTCAGCACTGAATGAGAACCTCACCCTCCCCTTGGATAAAATTCTGCTGCTTCAGTGCACATCAAATTTTACCCTTTGCATGAGCTTGGGTAGTTTTCAGCTGTATTTTGCACTTAGAAGTAACCAACATTTGAGTGAACAGCTTTAAACATCAACAAACACCTCAGTGTGGATGAACCACATCTCATTGAAATTAACACACAATGTTTTGGAAAAAACAAAGTAAAAATCCATGTGTGGACAAACGAAAGCAATCCAATTCTCCAGATACTCCACCAAGATTTAATTTAGCTAAAATCTTTAACTTGTCCCTGAATGAACAGCAGTAAACTTCTGTCACATCATTCCCCCATCAGGACACACACGAATAATTACAAATTTCCCCCTCACAAACAACATAACAATTACACAGTGATCCCTTTGTTGTTTAGCACTTCATAAAGGACAGGCAGAAGGGGTAACAGTACCAAGCTCATACCAAGTGGATTTTTTATTAAAACATCACAGATCTTCCCGAGGCACATTCCCCTGACAGAGAGGCTCAAGGACTTGCAAAGCAAAGCTTTAAAATGAAGTGGTAAATGCAGAGATGCTTGGCTGGGAGCTGGAGTTTCATGGCCCACGTGAAGACACGAGGCTCTGTTTGTACCAGGATTTTGGCCAAATGAGATTGTATAAAAGCCAGGGTTTCGGGAGCTGTGCTGGTATTTGAATTTCACACAACTGCACGTGCTGTCTCTGCATGAGATTTATAATTTTATTCCTGGAAACTCCTTCCCATTGCAAAGCACCCTGCTCTGCCCCAAACAGCCCAGGAGCTGGGCTGACATAACCAAATCCTGGGTTATTCTGAGTCCAAAAACGCATTTCCGAAGCATTAACCCCCGAATTGAGCACAGAAAGCACCAACACGGATTCCACTTTCTCCTTTTGGGCGAGAACGTCCCAAACCAACCTCAGCAACACCCGGGGGCTGGGAAGGAACTTGAGGAACTTCACCGAGCTCAACCCAGCGGGCTGAGCACAGAACACCCACCGAGGGCTGATTTCTGTGATAATTGCTGCGGTAATTACTGAAATCGGGGCAAGCTCTGGGGACAGCACAGCGTGTCCCCGTGTCACAGCGGACAGGACAGGACACAGCCTTAAGGGAAGTTTAGGTGAGATGTTAGAAAGAAATTAATTCGCTGAAAAAGTGATTGGGAAATGGGATTGTCACCACCCCTGGAGGAGTTTAAAAACAGACCGGAGGCGGCACTCGGTTCAGCCGATGGGGAGGTGTTAGGGCATGGGTAGGGCTGGGTGATATTAAAGGTATTTTCCAACCTGGGTCATTCTGTGATTCTGTGGCACGCCTGGAACCGGCACCGCCGGGCGGAGCAGCCCGAGCTGCACTGGGGGAGGCGGCAGCGGGGGCAGAGCCGTGCCCGGGGACACCGGGAGGGGCACCGCCACACCGGGACACCGGGAGCGGGGGCAGAGCCGTGCCCGGGGACACCGAGGGGCACCGCCACACCGGGACACCGGCAGCGGGACAGAGCCGTGCCCGGGGACACCGGGAGCGGCACCGCCACACCGGGAGCGGAGGGAGCCGCGCACCGCTCACCTTTGCGCGCCTTCTCTCCGGGGATGCTCTGGGCGCGCAGCCGCTGGTCCAGGATGTAGAGCATCTCCCCGCCCAGGTTCAGGAACAGCAGCGGCAGCGTCCGCGCCGACATGGCCCCGGCACAGCCCCGGCACAGCACGGCCCGGCCCGGCCCCGCTCCCGCAGCGCCGCCGCCGTTGCCGGGCAGCCGCGGGGCCAATCGGGGAGCGCCGTCTTGGCCGGCCGGGGCGCGCCTGCGCAGCGTCCCGGTGTGAGTGTGAGTGTGCATCGTCCCGGTGTGAGTGTGCATCATCCCGATCTGAGTGTGCATCGTCCCGGTGTGAGTGTGCATCGTTCCGGTGTGAGTGTGCATCATCCTGATCTGAGTGTGCACCGTTCCGATCTGAGTGTGCATCGTCCCGGTGTGAGTGTGCATCATCCTGATCTGAGTGTGCACCGTTCCGATCTGAGTGTGCATCGTCCCGGTGTGAGTGTGCATCATCCCGATCTGAGTGTGCATCGTCCCGGTGTGAGTGTGCATCGTTCCGGTGTGAGTGTGCATCATCCTGATCTGAGTGTGCACCGTTCCGATCTGAGTGTGCATCGTCCCGGTGTGAGTGTGCATCATCCTGATCTGAGTGTGCACCGTTCCGATCTGAGTGTGCACCGTCCCGGTGTGAGTGTGCATCATCCCGATCTGAGTGTGCATCGTCCCGGTGTGAGTGTGCATCGTTCCGGTGTGAGTGTGCATCATCCCAATCTATGTGTGCATCGTCCCGGTGTGAGTGTGCATCATCCCGATCTATGTGTGCATCGTTCCGGTGTGAGTGTGCATCATCCCGGTGTGAGTGTGCATCATCCCGATCTATGTGTGCACCGTCCCGATCTATGTGTGCATCGTCCTGGTGTGAGTTTGCATCATCCCGGTGTGAGCGTGCATCGTCCCGGTGTGAGTGTGCATCGTTCCGGTCTGAGTGTGCATCGTCCCGATCTATGTGTGCATCATCGTGATCTGTGTGTGCATCATCGTGATCCATGTGTGCATCGTCGTGATTGGTGTGTGCATCATCGTGATCCGTGTGTGCATCATCCTGATCCACGTGTGCATCATCCTGATCCATGTGTGCATCATCGTGAACTGTGTGTGCATCATCGTGATCTGTGTGTGCATCATCCCGATCGTGTGTGCATCGTCCTGACCTGAGTGTGAGCATCATCCTGGTCTTAGTGTGCATCATCCTGATCCATGTGTGCATCATCCCGGTGTGACTGTGCACATCCTGATCCACGTGTGCATCATACTGATGTGAGCATACATCATCCCAGACTGAGTGTGCATTGTCCCAGTCTGTTTGTGCATCGTCCTGGTGTGAGTGTGCATCATCCCAATGTATGTGTGCATTGTTCCGGTCTGAGTGCGCATCCTCGTGATCCGTGTGCACATCGTCCCCGTCTGAGTGTGCATCATCCTGGTGTGAGCGTGCACATCATTGTAATCCATGTGTGCATTGTCCTGATCCATGTCTGCATCATCCTGATCCGTGTGTGCATTGTCCCAGTGTGAGTGTGTGCATTATCACAACCCGTGTGTGCATCATCCCAATCTGTGTGTGCATTATCCTGATCCGTGTGTGCATCGTCCCAGTGTGTGCGCTTTGTCCCTGTGCCATCATCCCAGTCCCTGTGTGGATCATCCCAGTGCACAAGCACAGCCTCAGTGCATTGAAGAATGGTTTGGATTGGAAAGGACCTTAAAGCCCATCCAGTGCCACGCCCTGCCATGGCAGGGACACCTTCCACTATCCCAGGCTGTTCCCATCCAGCCCGGCCTTGCACACTTCCAGGGATCCAGGGGCAGCCACAGCTTCTCTGGGCACCCTGTGCCAGGGCCTCCTCACCCTCACAGGGAAGAATTTATTCATAATGTCTAATTTAACTGTCTTAAGTTTCAGTTTATAAATATCTAAGAAGATGTGGCAGCGCAAACCTCTGGACTGGCTGTGCTGACCGGGCACAGGCAGCCCTTGAGCTGTTCCCACTGACAGACCTGCAGGGTAATGCTGGAGCCCCCAGGTCCTCTCACAGACTGACCTGAAATTGAACTTCTAAACCACTCAAACCACCAGCTGCCCTTCCCAGGTGCCCACACCACATGAGCAAAGAGGTTTCAGGTCTTTGGGCAGGAGTTTATTGTCAGCCTGGCTGTGCCACTACACAGGTGTCCCCTCCTGTGCCTGCTTCTCCTGCGCCTGCTTCTCCTGCACCTGCTTCTCCTGCTGTTCCCGTGCAGCTCTTGCTCTTGCCTGCCACTCTCTCCTCTTCTTCAGTCTCTCAGCTGCTTTCAGCTTCTGCTTCTCCTGGAACACCTGTGGAAGCAGAAGGGAGAGAGATAAAGTTGTCTGCAGAGCTGCTGGCCAGGCTGTTTGCTGCAGGCAAAGTGGTTCCAGCAGGAGCCAGATCAAATCCTCCTTCTGTGCCTTCCTTGCTCCAGGAAACCATCTGAGATTATCCTGTTACAGCCACCCAGTCAACCACTGAATCTTTCAGGCTGGAAAAGACTTCTGAGACCACACTTTTACAGAGGGGTTTTTCCTGCTCCATACCTTGATGCACAAAGCCTTCTTGACCAAAGGGATTTCTCCAGAACATGTGAATGCCACAAAACCCATTTCCCAGACTTTCACAGAGGGGTTTTCCCTGCTCCATACCTTGATGCACAAAGCCTTCTTGACCATCCAGCGCTTGGTGAGGCGGCGGGTGTAGGGCTGGGGGGGGCTGTACTGGATGCCCAGCTCCTTGCAGGTGTTCTCAAAGGTGCTGTAGTTGACCCGGCGCAGGTAGCCCAACATCTTCCTCCTCCTGTCCAGACCCATCAGCATGAACCTGCGGTTCCTTTTGTCCTGCAAAGCACCCAAGGTTCACTCCACTGCAGGCAGGTTATTGTATTTGCATTCCCCCAGATGGAGGAAGGAATGATGTGTCGCTGTCATATTTTCTGAAAAATCCTTTCGCCAAGATTTTTTCTCCTGGGAAGCTGAGAAGCCTCAGAGAAAAAGAAAAACAGTATTATCTCATTTGCTTCTGCCTGTTTTGCTGCTTTGGAATGTGGTCTAGAGATTGTTTACCAACAGGTGCATGTTTGATTAGTTTCATGTGAATTGTTTTTACTTAATAACCAATCACCATCCAGCTGTATTGGGACTCTGGAAGGAGTCACGAGTTTTCACTATTACTCTTGTTAAGCCTTCTGTCTGTATCCTATCTCTATTCTTTAGTATAGTATTCTTTAATATAATATAGTATCATAAAATATTAAATTAGCCTTCTAAAAATGTGGAGTCAGGTTCTCAATTCCTCCTTTGTCCTGTGGACCCAGCAAATACCACAATGATGACTCTGACTCCAAGTTCTCAGAAGGCTAATTTATTATTTTATGATACTATATTATATTAAAGAATACTATACTAAAGAATAGAGATAGGATACTTACAGAAGACTACAAAGATAACAACGAAAACTCGTGACTCTCTCCAGAGTCCTGACACAGCTTGGCACTGACTGGCCAAAGAGTGAAAACAACCCACAGCAGAATCCAAGGAAACAATCACCTGTGGGTAAACAATCTCCAAACACATTTCAAATGAGCAAAACACAAGAGAAGCAAATCAGATAATTATTGTTTTCCTTTTTCTCTGAGGCTTCTCAGCTTCCCAGGAAAAAAATCCTGGGAGAAGGGATTTTTCCAGAAAATGTGAATGCCACAGCAGATCATCCTGCCTGTCCAGTAAATTACTGAGAACAGAGCAGATTTTGGATGAAGGGCAATGATAAGGTTAAGGACAGAGTGTTTGAACAATTTCTGTTGGCAGATGCTGCGAGTACATCAGGTCAGCACAAGCTGATCCAAGGAGATGTAATTTACTTTGCACTGGAATTGCTTTCTCCCTTCCATGGTTGCACCTTCACCTTCCCTGAAGACTGTTTTCAGCTTGTGTACAGTTTCAGGCTGTGCCAAAGCTGCAAGGAAGGTCTTCTGGCTAAAACCTGCTTCTCTTGAAGTGTGCTGCTTCAGAATAACAGAAGCATTTACCTTTGTTTGCCAGAAATTAAATATGAAAATAATCTGTGACTTGGCTCTGTCTGGCTGTTCTTTGGAAGGGCACAAGCATAGCCTGAGCCACACCAGTCAGGGCAATCCCTCACAGGAGACATCTCCCTGTCCTAAACAACTCATTTATGTAAAAAATTCAGCCAAGGAATTCCAAAAGGTCCAACTTCAACACTTGGTACAGCTTCTGGTGTCTTGTAGTAAAAAGCTCAACTCTGTTCTCTTGTACCTTTCAGGTTTTCATGAGTAACAGTTATACACTTCTTTCAAATGCAGTTATCAACCCATTTCCCACATTTTGCCCTGCATAAAGAATCTTTGATATCTGTTTTATGAACATAAATTCAGGCAAGTTGTCTCAAATTTGGGCCTGAAGCCAGGTAGCTGCAGACAGGGGGAGTGGGAAACTCACACAGTGCTGTCCACCAAACATTTCCATGAGCAGAACAAGCACAGATTTTGCTCTTTGTTTATTACTGCAGCTGCAATCATCAATTAGTCAAAACTAAGGGGTGAAGGCCCATCTGCAGCGAGGAGAAATGGAGCTCAAGTCTGCCCAAAGGAATCTGCTCAGCTGTTTCCTCCACTACAGTAACAAACCAGAACACAGAGCAGAGTGGGCGAGAACCCAGCTGTGCCTGAGCCAGCAGCTCCCCACACTGGCACCAGGCAGCAGCTGTAACTATTTCATAAACCTCCTTAGGAAAGCCATAATCCCCTGGATTAAACTCCTTTTGTAATAAACTGAGCAAACCACCTGAGCAGCTGTGGCTGAGATCCCTGAGTTACCTTGGGGTGCCTCTGGAGGTGCTCCTCGAGCGTGCGAATCTTGGCAGTCAAAATAGCAACTGCAAAGGACAGAGAGAGAAGCTGTGTGAGAGCAGCAGCTTTCCCAGGTGATCCAGGATCATCTGCCTGGCCTCAAGCTGCCAGCTGAGCACTGCTGCCCCTGCAGGGACCCACAGGAGCTGCCCATGGCAAAACAGTGCCCACAGCAAAGCACTGCCCGTGGCAAAACACTGCTCACAGCAGCACAACAAACATTGCCCACAGCAAAGCACTGCCCACAGTAAACAATGCCCACAGCAGCACAAAAAAACACTGCCCACAGCAAAACACTCTCCACAACAAAACATTGCCCACAAAAAGCACTGTCCACAGCAAACACTGCCCACAGCAGCACAAAACCCACTGTCCTCAACAAAACACTGTCCACAGCAAACACTGCCCAAAGCAGCCCCTGCCCTCAACCCACTGCACAACAAACAAGAATGCACAACCTGCAGGGCTGTGATTGTTATGAGGCTGCTTAATTAGAGGGTAAGGTTTTAGCAACACATCATATGAATTTGTCTGTGGATTTATTCCTCTTGCACTCATTCAGTTCCCAGTGATTTGACATTTGTTTCACCTCATGGGATTTAAGCTCTGAGGGAGCAGACAGCAATAAAGGTTTGATTTTTTTTCCAAAGGCAGCATCCAGGTCTTTGGGATTTCAGGCTCTGGAGGGAGGGGCTGGTGGCATCCCGAGGCACTGAAGGGCTTTGCTGATGACAAAGGAGCTCTCAGTGTTGGTCAGTGCAACAAGACCTTTGTCCCTGCACTGTCCCTACTATGCCTCAGCCACAGCTCTTTGCCACAGAGAAAAATTTGGGTTCTGTGGCTGAATTTGGTTCATTTTGGTAGCACTCCAAGCAGAAGAAAGCACACAGTGCCTTTGGAAGGTGGATGTGGAGCAGGAATTTGGAAGCACCCCAGCAGCCTCTGCAACACTTGCAGACCTGGAGCAGCCCTGCAGGGCATCCTGCAGGCTATCTGCTCCTCAGCAGCTCTCCTGGAGGAGATTCTCCTGAATTCTACAGCAAACTGCAAGTGCTGGGGTGGGAACAGCTGAATAGAAGCAGAGATGTTTCATCTGCCAACAATACCCTTCCCTTTTTTAACTTGCCTTGCACCTCAAAGGAGCCATTGTCATGGGGAGACCTCCTGACCTTCTCCACCAGCTGCTGTGTCTTTACCTTCAACTTCTCCCTCTGTGGGGCACAGAAAAGAGGTTGTCACTGTCCCAGAACACTCAGCTCTCTTCCCAAACACCCAGATAAAGGCTTTGCAGTTCAGACCTTTACTCAGTGCTTTTACATCCTTTTGAGCTGAAGTGGCAAGCATAGAGGAATGGCATGGAGATCTTTGTGCCACTTTCCTACCTGTTTGTTTTTGGGCATATGGAAAGTAAAAATAACTTGAAGGACATCTGCTGTCCAGTGCAATGGTTTCTAGAACACAGGGGATCAGCCATGAGCAGCAGCAGAACAGCTCATTGCCCTGTCAACCCTGAATACTTTCTTCTCTCAATTTAATATGCAATTGTTACCACTTCAGTGTGATAAATTTTAAGAGCAAACCAGATTTATCACTGTATTTCATTACCCCATGTTCACAGTCACTTAGAAACACAGTAAGGGATATTTACCAACACAGAAGTCTCACATGAAGGTGTTCATTAAATCTGTTTTATTGTCAAGCAAGCAGAATGACACTGACCTGACTTGCCATTTCCAGGGACAGCAGGCGTTTCACCACATCATCCACACTGCAAGGAGATGGCAAATTAGCTTATAAACCAGAAACAATTCTATTTAACAACAGAAATTAACTCAGGTTCTCAGAACATACTCCCTTTTCTCAGCTTTAGTTAACTCTACAAATTTACAGGGACTCTCCTCCTCCCAAACCTGGCAGCCATAAACTGGTGCTCACTTTCCTAAACAAAATCATGGCTCAGATTACAGGAGTATAAAGGAGTTTTGCTGCAAAAATTTTAAGGCTGGTTCCTTCAGAGAGCAGTGAAAGTCACAGTTGGGCCACTGGGGGCCCTCCCTGCACCACACATGAGCAGCTCTGCAGCAGAGCACAACAGGGCTGAGCCCCAGAGCCCAAATCTGGCAGCAGCTGAATTCATGTGGAGTTGTTTAATGACTGTCTCCATCACCTGAGTTCAGGATGGGCATAGAATATTTCCAAGATAACTGTTTCTAGTATTTCAAGATTATTTTCTATTTTTTTTATGGGCTACAAAGCCCACAGAGGATGTTGGCAACCAGCACTCGATCTCACATGGTTTGAACAATCACTGACCACTGTCTGTGTCTGTAAATTTGATTTCAAACTGACTTTGCCATTTTTGTGCCCACAGAGCATTAATAACGAATTAGTGAGCAGGTGACAGCTTCCACACATCTTATTTGTAAGTTACAAACCCCTGGAGAGAGCAGCCACTCCCTCTGCCTGTCCATACCTGTTCATGATTGGGAGATTGGCATAATCCTTCTTCAGCATGGTGGGAGGAAGGTCATCCAGATGGCTGGGGATGTCTGCAGAGAGAGGAACATTGGAGGAAGAGCAGGACAAAGTCAGAGCTCTGACATGTCCTGAAGGAAACTGGCTGTGTGCTCCAAACAAGAAGAACTGAGCAGATCCAGCCAAGAGAGCAGAACTGAGTGACAAAAATAGGTTCAGTCTCTTCCCTTCAGCACTCTGCATTTACAACGTGGTGTACATGTATTTACTGAGCTCAGAGATCACAGAATATCAAAATAGTTTGTGCTGGATGGGACCTTAAAGCCCATCTGATTCCAACACTGCCATGGCAGGGACAACTTCCATTATCTCAGGGTGCTCCAAGCACTCTCCAGCCTGGCCTTGGACACTGCCAGGGATCCAGGGGCAGCCACAGCTGCTCTGGGCACCCTGTGCCAGGGCCTGCCCACCCTCACAGATCTCCTGCTACTGACAATTGTTCATTTCCCCACACTCAGGAGGAGGGGAATCTTCAGAGTAACCCCTGAGCTTGCAAGGAACCATTTCTGGAATTATTTCTGTGCCACGACGGCACGACTCTGAGCATGCCAACAGCAAAACATTGCTCCTGTGGATGCTGACATACCTTTCCTCCTCTTGGTCACAGGTCTGGCATAGCCCCTGGCTGCCTGGAGCACGGGACTGCAGCCTGGGTGGGAGAGACAGAAAGGATTCAGACAGGAGTGCACTTCTCCAGTCAAACACTCTGCACAGTCCAGTCAATGCTCTGGACTGTGTGCTCCTCTGTACAGGCAAACACTGCTGGGTGTGTGGGGGCAGAGCACTGAGCCTCTGGGTGATCAGTGCCCAGGCAGAGCTTTAGTCACAGAGGTGTTTGGGGTGACTCAGGGTGGCTCTCACACGGTGCTAACACAGACTCTGGTGATCAGTGTCCAGGCAGAGCTTTGTCCCAGAGGTGTTTGGGGTGACCCAGGGTGGCTCTCACACGGTGCTAACACAAACCCTGGGTGATCAGTGCCCAGGCAGAGCTTTGTCCCAGAGGTGTGGGATAGCTCAGGGTGCCTCTCACACGGTGCTAACACAAACCAAGCTGCGCTGCCTGAGTGGGCAAATGCCAGGGCTGGAGCAGCAGAGCTGACAGCACACACTGAGCAGTGTGAGAGCTCCCCCGGGCAAACGTGTTCATTTAAAGAACTTAAACTGCTGAATTAGCTGATTAATTCATCTCATTAGCGACGTGGACGGGCTGCTCTGGGCCACCGCAGCGTCAGAGCTCAGGGGCAGTAACACCTGAGGACAACGCGGGGACAAACTTTGTCTGACACAGACGCGAATATTCATCACCAGCCGGAACTTGGTCACTCTTTGACCTTTCAAGAACAAACTCTTCCAGCTGCTCGTTCAGGGCCCAGCTGCTGGGACCAGAACCCGCCTCGGCCACCCCCGCTCGCCCCCGCTGCTCCGAGGGACCCCCGCACCCCCCTTGGGTACCCCCAAGGTCACCCCATGCCCCGTCTCTTTTCAGGGGGAACAGACCACGAGCCCGGTGTGAGACCCCCTGAGGGCCCCCGGCCACCCCCGACCCCGAGGCCGCCCTTTCCCCGCACCCTCAGCTCCCACCGCGGCCCCGGCCGCTCCCAATTCCTCCAGCGGGGTTCGCTTCTCTTTCCACCCACCCTCCCTCCGAGCGGCCTCCCGAGCCCCCGTGCCCCTCACCGGGCTGTGCCCTGCCCAGCACGGCGGCCCCGGCGCGGGCGGGCCCGGCCAGGCCGCGGCCCAGCAGCGCCAGCATGGCCCGCGCTCACCGACGCGCCGCCATGGGCGCCGCCATCTTGCCCAGGCGCCACTGCCGAGCGCCGAGACAGGGAGGACGGAGCGAACGCCGAGAGCGTCGATGGCCGTCCAGGTTCCGGGTCCCCTCCCCGTCTTCGTCCCTGTCCCGGTCCCGGTCCCCTCGTCCGGTCCCCGTCCCCACCCAGGTCTAGTCCCCATCTCCATCCCCGTCTCGGTTTCGTCCCCTTCCTGTCTCCATCCTCGTCCTTGTCCCGATCTCCTTGTCCTCGTCCCGGTCCCGATCCCCATCCTGTCCCCATCCCCATCCCCATCTCCATCTCCATCCCCATCCATCTCCATCCCCGTCTCGGTCCCCTCCCCTTCCCGGTCCTGTCCCGGTGCCGGTCCCCATCCCCTTCCCGCAGAGACGCCCGTGTTGTTCTCAGCACGACCCCGTTTATTTCGGAGGGAGACGCTCGGGAGGGGACACGCACACAGAGCGGGGTGGAGCCGGGCAGCGCCCCGGGGTGCGGCTGGAGCCCCGCGGGCGGACCCGGTGTCGCTGCCCGGCTCCATCCCACTGGCGGACCCGGTGTCGCTGCCCGGCTCCATCCCACTGGCGGACCCGGTGTCGCTGCCCGGCTCCATCCCGCGGGCGGACCCGGTGTCGCTGCCCGGCTCCATCCCACGGGCGGACCCGGTGTCGCTGCCCGGCTCCATCCCGCGGGCGGACCCGGTGTCGCTGCCCGCGCTAGTCCGCCCGGCACTCGTGCAGCTCCTCGGCGCCGCCGATGCGGAGCCCCTGCAGCAGCGGGAAGGTGGCGGGGGGCTCCTCCAGGAACGCCCAGTCCCCCCCGCCGCCGCCGCCGCCGTCGCCGCGGCCCCGCAGGTTCTCGTAGAAGCGGGGAGCGGGCTCGGGGAGCAGCCGCTGCCCCCGGTACCCCGCGCCGCCCACCCGCGCGTACTGCACCGGCTCCCCGGGAGCCTCCTGCCGCACGTAGGGCCGCGGCAGCGCCGGGGGGGCGGCGGCCAGGGCGGGGTGCTCCTTCCCCGGCTGCTTGCCCGGGTCCCCTTCCAGCACGGTGACCGTGGAGATGGCGGCCGGGCCGGGCTCCCTCGCGGCGAGGCTCTGGAGCGGCTCCTGGGGAGCAGCGGGAGGTCACGGGCACTGCCACCCATCCCTGCTGTCCCTCCCAGGGCCATGAGCTGGCTGGGCACTGGGGGAGGTCACGGGTGGTGCCAGCTGTCCCTGCTGTCCCTCCCGGAGCCATGAGCTGGGTGGGCACCGGGGGAAGTCATGGGCGGTGCCAGCTGTCCCTGCTGTCCTTTCCAGGGCCATGAGCTGGGTGGGCACCAGGGGAGGTCACGGGCACTGCTACCCGTCCCTGCTGTCCCTCCCAGGGCCATGAGCTGGGTGGGCACTGGGGGAAGTCACAGGCACTGCCACCCATCCCTGCTGTCCCTCCCAGGGCCATGTGCTGGGTGGGCACCAGGGGAGGTCACGGGCACTGCCACCCATCCCTGCTGTCCCTCCCAGGGCCATGTGCTGGGTGGGCACCGGGGGAGGTCACAGGCGGTGCCACCCATCCCTGCTGTCCCTCCCGGGGCCATGAGCTGGGTGGACACCAGGGGATGTCACGGGTGGTGCCAGCTGTCCCTGCTGTCCCTCCCAGGGCCATGAGCTGGGTGGGCACCCGGGGAGCAGCGAACGCTCTCACCTGCGGCAGTGCTGCAGGCACCCACTTGCCCAGGCTGCTGTTGGCGGGGTCGGGGACGCTGGGCCAGAGCTGCTCCTTCATCCTGGGGACCACGGGGGTGAGGGGACTCAGCGAGGCAGGCTGGAATGGGTGGCCTCAGCGCTGGATGGCTCCCGGAGGGATGCCAGCTCTCCAAGGCCACCCTGTCCCAGCGGGCCAGGGCTCTGCCACTCACCGCTCGTTCTTCTGGAAGCAGATGAGCAACACCATGAGCCCGACAAAGAGCAGCCCCAGGCTCAGGAAGAGGAACTGGATCTCGGTGTCATCTGGGAAGAGGGACAGGGTCACAGGGAGCTGCAGTGGGCACTGCCAGCTGCGCTGTGCCACGAGGCCAGGGCAGGACCAGGTCCTCTCCATGGTGGGGTGGCCGCAGCCCTCACCCAGCACTGTGGTCACCAGGGTCAGGCTGGTGCCGTTGGTGCTGCCGGCAGCCGTGGATGCCATGATGTGCACCTTGTACAGGGTCGATGGCTTCAGCCCCCGGATGGCAAAGGAGCTGAGGGAAGGGTTCACGGTGGCACCTGGGGACACGTGGGGCTGTTGGTGTGGCAGAGAGCCCCCACCTGCACAGCCCTCAGTGCTCTGCTGGCAGGGAGCCCTGTGAGGGACCCACAGAACTCTCTGACCCTCTCTGAGAAGCACACAGGGACTCCTGACATCTCCACCCAGCACACTGAGGTGGGACAGAGGGCCAGGTCAGCGGTGCTGCAGGCAGGACTCACTGGCCATGCTGGTGATGCTGCTGGCCCAGAAGATGGTGTAGCTGGTGATGAAGCCGTTCTGCACCTCCACTGGCAGCGGCTCCCAGCACAGCTCGGCCTCGGACTTGCTGATCCTCTTCAGGTGAAGCTTGGGGGCATGGGACGGTGCTGGAAAGAGCAGGACAAGGGGGGACCAAGTGCTGAGCAGAGCCACTGCCTCGGGTGGGAACTGATGGGGGGGTCCCACTGCCAAGGTGTGGGTGCCCATGGAGTAGGGGGGCTGAGAGCTCGCTCAGAGATGAGACAAATGCAGCCCCCCAAGCTGAGCTCTTTGGTACAGCCCCTGGATTTGGGGTACAAGGGAGAGAGGTGGTTCCTCCTTTTGGAAAGGCCAAGTCCTGGCAGTCCCTTCCCACATACCCTTCTGCTGGGAGTAGGCTGTGGTGTGGACGGGCACCCCGACAGTGCCCTGGTAGAGGGGGTACAGTGAGATGTTATAGCGCTGGAAAGGCTCGATGCCATCTGCAATGGAGAGCAGAGGGGGCACTGCTGAGACCCCCCAGCACCAGCCCACCCACCCTGGGGTGGATCCAGAGGGAGGAGGCAGGGTGGGGAGTGGGCTGGGTCCTGCTTTGGTCAGGATGGGTGCCAGCCCTTTGGGACAGGGCCCCCTGGCAGCCCCCTCACCCTGGATAAGGGCTGTGGTGGCTGCCCCGTCACGCTCCATCTGCCAGCACGCGCTGCAGTGCCCAGGCTCTGCTGCCACCCGCTGCCACTCCAGGACATAGGCGGTCACTGGGGCCAGCGGGGCCTCCCAGTGCACCCAGAGGCTGCGCTCGCCCCCGGGCACAGCCCGGAGCCCGGCCAGGGGCTGACCTGTACGGGACAAACAGCCGGGATGCTGGCAGAGAGGAGAGCGCCTCTCGCACATCTCCCCCCGTGCGCCCGGGTTCGGAGTCTGCCCTCGGGGCAGAGCAGAGCCCCGGGGCACCCGCGGAGGTTTCGGGCGCTGCCCTCACCTGTCCTCTCCAGCAGGATCACCTCGGTCGGTGCCGACTCGCCGGCGGCGTTGTAGGCTGACAGACAGACCCTCCTGGTGGCCGCGGGCACCGAGAAGTTGCACTGGGTGCGGGTGGTGTTGCAGATGGTGGGGGGGTCCCTGCCCCTCCTCCGGGGGCTCAGGGTCACACGGTAGCCAAGCACTCTCCCGTTGGCCTCGCGCTGCCGAGGGGCCTGGGAGTGGGCAGGGTGGGTGGGCGTCAGTCCCTGCGGGGACCCCAGGCAATGCCCCCCAGACAGTGCTCCCCAGGCACTGCCCCTCACGCAATGCTCCCCAGGCAATGCCCCCCAGGCACTTCCCCCCACGCAATGCCCCCCAGGCAATGCCCCCCCAGGCAATGCCCCCCAGACAATGCCCTCCCAGGCAATGCCCCCCAGACAATGCCCCCCAGACAATGCCCCCCAGGCAATGCCCCCCCAGGCAATGCCCCCCAGGCAGTGCCCCCCAGGCAATGCCCCCCCAGACAATGCTCCCCAGGCACTTCCCCCCAGGCAATGCCCCCCAGACAGTGCCCCCCTGCCCCCCCGCTCACCTTCCAGCGCAGCTGCACCTCCAGTCGCCCCCCGGCCAGCTGAGCCCCCCACCACACGTCCAGCTTCCCTGTGGGGGCTGCAATGGGAGGGGGACGGGAGAAGCTGAGAGGGGCCCATGTGGCTGTGTCCCCAGCACTGTGCCCTGTGCCCCCAGGACTATGCCCTGTGTCCCCAGCTCTGTGCCGTGTGCCCCCAGTGCTGTGCCATCTGTCCCCAGCACCATGCTGTGTGTCCCCAGTGCTGTGCCCTATGCCCACACTGCTGTCCCATGTCTCCCCAGCACTGTGCCCTGTGTCCCCAGCGCTGTTCCCTGTGTCCCAGTGTTGTGCCATGTGTCCCAGTGCTGTTCCCTGTGTCCCAGCGCTGTTCCCTGTGTCCCAGTGCTGTGCCAGGTGTCCCAGTGCTGTGCCCTGTGTCCCCAGCACTGTGCCACCTGCTCGGGCACAGGGCACCCCCCGGGTGACTCACACTCACCTTTCTCGTGGGTGGTGTAGTTCCTGCCCGGGCTCCACTCGCTCCAGGAGCCCAGTGCCGAGGCTGAGCTGCGCCGGCAGCGCATCTGGAAGTGGTACTGGGTGCCAAAGAGGAAACCGCAGCGCTGCGCCGTGCCCGCCTGGCCGATGATGCCGCTGACCTGGGGGCAGCCAAACGAGGGCTGTGCTGGCTCCTGCCTCGGGCAGGGGCTGGCCCTGCTGTGGGCTCAGGGGACACCTTGCTGTCCCACTCACATGGGGACCCCCTGCTCCCACTGCCTGGAGCAGAGGGAGGCTCCCGGCTCCTGCCCAGCCCCCTGCCCCAGCAGCACTCACCAGGGCCCAGGTGGCGTCCTCGGGTGCCCGGTAGCGCAGCTCACACTGCAGCTCCATGTGCTTTGTGCCCCACGCCAGATCCCAGGCCAGGGCAATGCAGTCGGTCTGGAAGGGGATGGACTGGATGCTCTGCAGGGTTGGGGGGTCCAGCTTGGCTGTAGGAAGGGCAGGGGAGAGTTGGAGAGGGGTGTGGTGGGCAGTGCTCACAGCCATGACCTCACATGTGCCTGTTGTTAGTGCCAGGAGCCGCAGCCAGGGTGCTGTGGCAAGAAATGGGGGAAACCACCCCAAAACATTTAGGAGAATGGCTGGTGGCAAGGGAGAGCAGCCGGTGTGTGCCCCTGCTTGGGATGGAGTAATGCAACACTGGAACAGCTCTGCATTAATGCCTATGCAGAGAAAGTGGATTCCATGGGGCCTGGTGCCTGGAACACCCCACATTTGGGTCTGCTCGGGGGTGAGAGTGTGGCCCAGCCATGGGAGAGCTCAGCTGGTTCCTGGGCAGCCCTTCCCCAGCCCCAGATCAGGGCAGATAAATCTCTCCATCTGGGAAGGCTCCTTTTATAAATAGTTTATAGGCACAGGATCCATTATTAATAGAGCTGCTGAATAAATGGGTAATCAATTGCTGCAGGAGCTGTGGAGTGCAGCAGGTCAACTGGCAGCTCATAACCTGGTGCGTGCTGCTCGCTCTGCAGCGCTGGCACCGATTCATCCCGGCAGGACATTCATCACACAACCTGCCCGTAAAATGGGCCCCACGTGCTTTCATGTCACTTTAATACCCCTGACGAGCTTCCCTGGCCCCTGACCTGTGCGCTGTCACTCACCCACGTCCATGGGGTCGATGTGGAGGTGCTCGGACTCGGCCGTGCCCAGGGTGTTGGTGGCAGACACCCAGATCTCCATCTGCCGGTACAGCTGCAGCAGCCGGCGTGGCACCGTGCAGTGGCTGTGCCCTCCTCGTGGGGTGCAGCCCGTCACTGCCTGGGCTCTGCTCCTGCAGCAGGCAGGACAGTGGGCTCGGGGTCCTTGCTGTGGGGTTTGGCAGGGGATAATAGTCCTGGGACTTACCCCATGCATTTCAGCACGAAGCTGGTGGGGAGGTGGCTGTTGGTTCCCTGCTGCCATTGGCACGTCAGCCCGTAGTCAGTGAGGTTCAGGACGCAGCTGAGGTTGAGGGGCTTTGCAGGAGGGTCTGGGGGAGAAAGAGCCTGAGCAAGTGCCCGTCCCTGCTGGGGAGGAGGGTGACTCGTAGCGGCAGCAGACTTACAGCCCGCCCTGATCTCGGCCATGCCAACGCGCTGCTTGGTCCCATTCCACTCCACACAGCAGAACAGCCTGGCCTGGGTGTGGTTGAAGCGGGGCAGGGTGAGGTTGGACACCTCTGTGCCCCCTGGCCCCTGGCGCTGGCTCCCAGCCACAGGCTTGCTGTCCAGCATCCAGCTGATCCGGACCCTCCCCTGCTCCAAGCCTTGGCACAGCTCTCTCTGGATGGTGCAGGACGCTGTGACAGCCGAGCCCAGGGGCACAACGGGGGGGCTCACAGTCACCGAGGCGCAGCCCAGCGTCCCTGCGGGCAGGAAAAGCATGTCACATCCTGGGCACAGCTGCGACGAAGCCATCTCAGCTCCTCAGCGCCTAGGCAGGACATAGGGACGAGCCTCTTCCCTTAGATGGGCCCCCCACACTGGAGAGGAAGAGCCGAGCGTTGGGCAAGGCACGGGCACGTGCAGGGCCCCATCCTGCCCGTGCCCGCCGTTCCTGCCTGCCCCGGGGGGCACCGGGGGTGCTGCTGGGGATGCTGCACGGGACAGGACGGACCCCGCACTCACCGCCCAGGTGGAGCAGCAGGAGCAGGGAGAGCTGCCGCAGGAAGGGTGTCCCAGCACCGCGCCTGGCCATGGTCTCCTCCGTAGCTTTGGCATCACCTGGAACGGAGAAAGCGGCTTGTCCTGGGGGTCGGCAAGGGCTGGGGACGAGGTGGGCTGAAGGAGCCGGGCTCCATTGTCACCGGCTCTTCCTGGAGCAGACTGTCCTTTCGCTGTCAGCGTCAGCCCTTCCCGCAGCCCTTCTGACACCTCCGCCCCCGGCTCGCCGCCCGCGCCGCCACAGCCGCCGGAGTGAAAGCGCAGCGGAGAGAGCCCGGAACGCGGCTCCGTGCCCCCGCACCCCGACACCGGCTCCGTGCCCCATCCCGGGCACAGCACCCTCTGCCCGGCCGCAGGCACGGGCTGATTTTATCTCCATTATCTCCAGCCGCTGCCGGGCAGAGATTTGCGGTTTGAGGGCGATAAGCTGCGAGAGGGAAGCGAGTGACCGACAGCAGCAGAGCGGGACTGGCCGGGGCTGAGGGGTCCTGCCCACGCCCCTCCCGGCTGTCCCCTGCCTGCTGCTGGGAATGGCCCTGGCAGCGGGGGCTGCCTCTGCCCCGGATGGGTCCCAGACACGTCCGTGGCCCAGGAGGGGCTGCCCACACTGTGCCCAGCTCCGGGTGCCCACAGCTCCTCACCCCCAAGCCAACATCCAGACGGAGACGAAGCACTCGAGTGTGGGAGTGGGACAGGGGCCACCCCTGGGCATTCGGCACGCGTGGCTGTCCCAGTCAGCCCCGGACCAGATGCTGCTCAGCGGGACCTGAGTGGCACCCACCCCTAGCCCAGCTCCATCCCTACCTCGCCTCCATCCCTGCCCGTGCTCCGTGTCCGGCGGGCCCGGGAGCCGCTCACGGCCCGCTCCGAGCGCGGGGCTCCGGCAGCCGGCGGCCGGCCGTGCTCGGAGTGTTTGCTAACATGCTGCTTTCCCCGTTAGTTCCTCAAAACCAGGGCCGTTAGTTGCTGTGACGCTCTGAAGAAGGTGATTGCAAAACACTTCCCTGAAGTCTGCGACCCCCTCCTCGCTGGCCGCAGGCAGGAAAGCCCAGGGGGCGCGGGCACCCCAGCAGTGCCCGGCCTCCCCTCTGCCCGCTCCAGGGCTGGGCTTGGCACAGCTGGGGTGGGGCACGGACAGTTCCTCACGGCAACTGCCCTGGGGCCACCCTGCTGGGCTGGGGGACACGGCAGAGGGACGCTGGGGAAAGTGGCAGGAGGCCATGGGCCAGGAAACGAGCAATTCAAGGGGCAGGAGGCAAACCCAACTGTGTGATGCCACCTGGGAGCAGCCCACATTCCCAAGCCCGTGTCTGTGTCCACGTCCACGTAGTCCAGCTTGCCCCAGGCTGAGCAGCCCACAAGGGCAACCCGTGCCATGATGTTCCCACCAGTATCTCCCAGTTCTGACCATTAACCCGTGTTATTTCACAGCTCCTTGCCTGGGGCCGTGCCAAGCTGCTGTGCCCACCCGTGCCAGGCTGGAGCACAGCCCCGGTGAGGAAGCCCGTGTCTGGTGGGATAGGGGCTGGCATGGGAGTAAACAGAGGTTTGCTCAACCCTGCCACAGTCCCAGCCTTCGCAACCACGGCGGCTGTTGTGCAAAGAGCTGTTTACTCTGGTTTGGGGCGGTGTTTCATTTCCACGCCACAGGGCTCACATAACCCAGCACTGCCAAAGTCTGGGGGGCCAGAGCAGCTGGAGACCAGCCTGGGCAGATCTGGCTTTGCCTCCTGCAGAGCCGGAGGGGATGGCCGGGGGCTCTCAGCACCGACCTCACAAGCCCGACAGTCCAAGCAAAGGCACTTTCCTCCAAACCTGCCCTGCTTGTAACGGGTCAGGCTGCTGGTAGGGGTGGGGTGGGGGCTCAGCAGCCTGGGCTGGGGCACGGGGCCGATGCCCACTGCCTGCCCGGGCCGGGCTGAGCTGCCCTCGCAACGTTTCCCTGGGGTGTAGCAACCCCCGGCACTTCGGGACGGAAGCCGGTGCCGTGCGGGCTGTTTACCAGCCGAGCAGGAATATCCGTGGGTAGCCATGGCGACCTGGGCATCTCCGTGGGAACCGAGGGCGCAGCGCTGCAAGCACCCAGCTGGACACCGGCAAGCGCCCGCCGCCGCTGGGGCCCCGCCGCAGGCTGGGATCTGGCGTGGGGAAGGGATTTTGCATCCCTCACCAGCGCACGCCCGTGCAAGGGCTCGCCTCGCCCTGCTCTGCCGGGAAAGGCTCGTCCCAGGAGGCTGAAATGCGCCGGGAGAACCGCCCTGGAGCGGGGATGGAGCAGACGTGCCCACTGTCAGCGCTCTCGGTTCCCCTTCGGCTCTGAGTCACGCTCACAAGCTCCCAGATCCGTCCCTGCCATGGGACAGGAATGGGACGGTGGTCACAGGGGTCTCAGGATGAGGGAAGAGATGAGGATCTGACTCCATGTTTCAGAAGGCTTCATTTATTATTTTATGATATATATTACATTAAAATTATACTAAAGAATAGAAGAAAGGATTTCATCAGAAGGCTAGCTAAGAATAGAATAGGAAGGAATGATAACAAAGGCTCTGTCTCGGTCTCTCTGTCCGAGCCAGCTGGGCTGTGATTGACCATGAATTAGGAACAACCACATGAGACCAATCCCAGATGCACCTGTTGCATTCCACAGCAGCAGATAACCATTGTTTACATTTTGTTCCTGAGGCCTCTCAGCTTCTCAGGAGGAAAAACCCCAAGGAAAGGATTTTTCATAAAAGATGTCTGTGAAACCAGAATACAAGGTGCAGGGTCCTGCAGGGATCCTGAGCCGTGTGCCCCAGCCTGGCAGAGGGGCTGGGGCAGGGGGATGTGTGGGGAGGGGGCTGCTGGGGTGTGAGAGCCAGCTGGGTGCCAGAGGGTCCCACGTGCAGGTGACACAGGGGAGCACAGTTTGCAGGGAGGGTGGATGCTCGCAAAGCAGTTTTGGGGTGAGTGGTGGAGCAGTGGTTCCCAGTTTGTGACATAAGAGACTCCCAAGGCTGAGACCATCAGGCGGGGGGAAGGAGGAAAGGGGAAGCAGCTGTGGGGTTTTTCCTGGTTGCAGTGTGTGGGATGGGGACTGAAGGCACTGGACAGCTGCCCTCGGGCATGGCCAGACGTTGTGGGCAGCTCTGGTTGCAGTCCACAGGCAGCAGCCCCACATTTGGTGCTCAGGAGCTCTCTCCATTCCCAGTGCCTCTGATTCCACCCCTGGTGGGTGGATCATTGCTCTTAAACAGAATAAAGCACATTCCTGGTGCGTAGCAGCTCCGCAGGCAGCAAAGCCCAGCTTCCCTAAAGGGATCTTCCCTTTCTTCTTCTCATTCCCTAGGAAAATAGAATATTGCCAATCAGGTAAGATGCAAGATCCGAGTGCAAAAGCTTCTGCAGTCTCTAATGGGTGAGGAAAGCTGGTTAATTGGTGCCCAATGCAATTAGTTCAGACTACCCCCTTGCTCAGCCATCAGCAATGAGGAGGGAGCACAGGGCTCTCCTTTAAGTGGGGAGAGGTGGTCAGGAGAGGATGGCATCCCCAGGGGACAGGGGGACATGGGCAGCCTGGAGCCACTCCTAGGACAGAAGCCCATGCAGGACCCTCCTGTGTCTGCAGGCTCTGGTCACCCCAAGACCAGAGATGTCCCCAGTGCCTGTCCCTGCTGTGCCACTGCCAGCTCCTCCCCAGCGAGGCAGCTGCAGTTTGGAGAGGATTGATGGCAGGGGTCCTCCAGGCTGACCTTGAACAGCTCCCGACACATTCCTGCAATTAATGAGGCAGGAGGATTAATTTCTGCGTGGCAGATCCGGGGAGGCCCTGATGGGCATGGGGAGGGGAGGAGGGCTGGGATGTGCTGCCATTATTCATCTCTGCTCTGCGAGGTGCCAAAGTGGTGCCAAGGGGCTGCGGCTCCAGCTCGGCAGAGTGGTTTGACAGGGTGGATGGGCAAGAGGGAGAGATGCTCCATGGCACCACCTAGAACTTGCCTGTCTCTAAATTCCTGCCTCTGTTGCACAGGTGTCTGTGGCAGAGGAACCTCCCCGTGAGCTTTGGCCTCTCACCCTTCATATTCCTGGAAATTCCTGCTCTTTTCTGCTGAGTCACTCCAGAGCTCAGACTTGTGAAGCATCTCCTCCTTCTGCTATTGATGGAAAGAAATTTCCCTTTGATGTTGCCTTCCATCAAAACACCTGGGCAGGGGTTTCTCACCTGTCCCAGCACAGCCCCTCACCTGGCTGTGCCCCTGGTGCCAGGCAGCAGCTCTGACTCTGATCCCACTCCCGTCACTTCCCCGCAATCAGGCTGCAAGCAAAGCACTATTATTTTTCTGCTCTAATAAACACCTCTGAGAATAATAGAAAAAAACCCAGCTTTTATCAGGAGAAAAGGATACCTGGGGATTATTTACTCAGAGTCAATAGTTGCAGGTAGGGGCCGCCAGCCCAGGCAGGCACCGACAGCTGCTCGTGGCTGGAGCATTGCATGGAAAAGGGGCAAAGCTCTCCCAAGTGCTCCCCCCTTGCTGCTGCTGTATGAACCCCCAGTCTGGGCTGTGGAGACCCCCTTCATTCCCCATCCCTGTCAGTCTGGGACATGCTGCCAATGCCAGGCCCCTGGCAGGCACAGGGGGGCTCTGGGCGCTGGAGCTGTGGGGCAGGAATGTGATTTGGAGCTGGCACTGCTGCTCTTCCAGGGGCTGAGATCTGGGAGAGCAAAAATCCACGGTCAATTGAGCTAATCACAAAGGCAATGAAATGTCCTCGTGAGGTTATAAACATCCCTGCTTGAACACAGTGACACAGGGAAATAGGAATCCAACCAGGCAGCCTCCCAAAGTGCTTTATTCACCATTATTTTCCTTAGCTGCCTTGTAATTTGATTTGTCCCTCTCCTGCTGCTGGCTTTTTCCATGGCCAAGAGGAGTGAGAGATGAAACATCCCCAAATGAGCCTGACAGTGTCCAGGGGGATCAGGAGTGACGCAGCTCCCCTGGCTCTGTGCCCTGCCAGGTGGGACTGAAGGCTGGGGTGCCTGCACCACCCTGCTGGCTCTGACACTGCCCAAATCTCTTGGCCAAGACTCCCTGAGCCTCAGGCTGGGGTTCCCAGTGCCATCAGTGCCCTTCCTGGGGGGCACAGGGTGGGGGTCCCAGGGCTGGCACTGTGTCAGCACCACCACCTGTCTCCGAGTGCTCCTGTGCCCCCTGCTCCACGCTGACATCCCGTCCCCATTATCTGCAATTTCCTTGAAAGCTGTCAGGCATGGAAGGAGGGGGGGGCCTTTGCAAATGAAGAGAGGAGGAAACAACCAGGTCTGCATTTATCCCACTAGAAATTAATCCCCCCTTCTTATTTAAAGGTATCAGTGAATGAGGCCAAGTTGTTAAGTGACAAAAGAAAAATGATTCTTGCCTTCCAGGGTTATTAAAATCATGTTCTACAATTTTAGCAGCCACAAGGAAGCCCAGATAATGACAGATGATGATAATCCATCTCCAGCACAGCCTGGTCTATAATGATACTGCCCATATCTCTTGTATTACCACCAATTACTCAGTGTATAATGAAAATGTACATCCATTCTGGGGAGCTGCATTTGCTGCCTCTGAATCCAATTTCTCCCTCTCCTTCCCCCAGTACTCTCCTGCTACAGCTGGAGCCCCACCATGCCTGGCTCTGGGATCTGGCTGGGGGATCCAGCCTGTCCCTGGCAGGGATTTGTGCCTGTGAGGGCTGTGAGTGCCCCTCACCTTGGCCTGGAGCTCCTGTGGCTGCCCAAGGGCTGTCTGGGGACACAGGCAGCAACACAAGAGAGGCTTTGAAATGCAAATCGCAGGAGGAAGCTGAGGAGATACAAAGCAAAGTGAATGCTCTCTGCTGGCCGAGGTGGGCGGGTTGGCCCCGCCGTGGGCTCCCGGCAGCTGCCCCTGCTGCCAAAATCGGGCTGGAAGTGGCTGTCCAAATGCTGAGGTGGCATAATCCTGCTCAGCACAGCGACATCCCGCTGGGCACAGCACCATCCTGCTCAGTGCAGCATCATCCCCTCATCACAGCATTATCCCACTGGGCAGAACAGAATCCTGCTCAGCACAGCATCATCCTGCTCAGTGCAGCATCATCCTGCTCAGTGCAGCATCATCCCCTCATCACAGCATCATCCCACTGGGCAGAACAGAATCCTGCTCAGCACAGCATCATCCTGCTCAGCACAGCATCATCCTGCTCAGCACAGCATCATCCTGCTCAGTGCAGCATCATCCTGCTCATCACAGAATCATCCTGCTCATCACAGCATCATCCTGCTCAGTGCAGCATCATCATCCTCATCACAGCACCATCCCACTGGGCAGGACAGAATCCTGCTCAGTGCAGCATCATCCCTCTGGGCACAGCATCATCCCCCTGGGCACAGCATCGTCCCCTCATCACAGCATAATTCACAGAATTCACAGAATCACAGAATTCCCAGAATCACCAGGTTGGAAGAGACCTTCAAGACCATGGAGTCCAACCCAGCCCCAACACCTCAACTGAACCCTGGCACCCAGTGCCACATCCAGGCTTTGTTAAACACACCCAGGGATGGGGACTCCACCACCTCCCCGGGCAGAATATTATCACCAGATATGTGAAATCCAGAACTTTATCACCCTTTCTGTAAAAAACTTTTTTGTAATATCCAGCCTATGTTTCCCTTGTTGCAGCTCAAGGCTGTGTCCCCACTGGGCAGAGCAGAATCCTGCTGGGCACAGCATCATCCCAGAGGGCACAGCCCCATTCTGCCCAGCTGGCAGCAGCTGCGTGGCCCAGCCTGGAGCAGAGCTGCCATGACAACCCCACTGTCACCTTCGGATGGCTGGAGGTGACAGGGTCACACTTCTCCCTTGCCATGGATGTTTCTGGGGGAAAACATTCCCCTGGGCTTTTCCAGCTCCCTCGCAGGGGGAAGCTGTGCTCCCTGCACTGGCACCAGCTGCATTTTACAGCAGCATTTAATCCTGTTAAATCAGAGTGGGAATCACTCAGACCCAGGCAGGCCCCTGATTGCAACTGGATCCGCTCCTGCCGCAGCACCTGGAAGCAGCACCAGGCTGTGTAAGATTACTGTGGATATATATTTCATCTGGATTCTATTGCATTTCACTTTATTCAGGTCAAAAAAGCAGCAGACAACATCTTTTAAGATGAAAACATAATCTTTTGGAAAATTGAAAATACAGATCGTGGTTTGGGCAGCAGTCTGTGCGTGTGCTGCCATCAGGGCCTCCAGTGCCACTCCAGAGACCTTCAGCCTGCACTGGAGGTGTGAAAAATGTGTATTTTATGATTGTCTTTTTGCAAATATTAAAATGAATATTATATGTGTTATGTTAGAAAGTAATGCTGTATTAATTTTCTTAAGTAGTGTGTTAAATATAGTTTTAGGTTATAACAAAATGTTAATATAGAAATTATGCTATGTAAGATACTTTTTTTAAAGAAAGGACTTGCAGGGAGATAGCAGCCACAGCACACCTGAGTCTTTCAGAGAAAAAAAATTTTTTGCTCCCTTATCAGAAGAAATGAACTTCTTCCCGCCTTGCTCAGCCCTGAAGATGTCATCAGGATTCAGAGGAAGAAGCTGACACTGCCCAGACAGAATCCTGTGTTTGAATGGAATTTATGCATCATGTATGAGGTGTATGAATATGCAACAGATTGTTGTTTTTAAGGGTTAATCCTCTGTTAACGTGGGTTCTTTTTTGGGCTTGTGCTGCCCAGAAAGAGGTACCCAGACTGTCCGTAACTCTTTGTTTCTATTGTCTCATATTGTCCTAATCCGAACTGTCCAAATTATTATTACTCTAATTGTATTATTATTTTTATAACCATTTTATTACTATTAAACTTCTAAAATTTTTAAACCAAGTGCTTGGCGTTTTTCACAGGGGGCGCCTGCACGGGCTCCCTGGAGCAGAGGAACATCCTGGGCTCATGGAGAGCAGCTGGCAGTGGGAAAGCTCCCAGAAAACATCTTGTGTGTGCTCTGGGGTGGCCCTGCCTGCCCTTCCCAACACCTGCCCTGCTGAGCACTGAATGTCCCACATGAAGAGCGAGCTCACCACAATGGGGCCAGGCCCCTGGAAATGTTTTTCCTTGGAGCAGAGCTCCACAGCCAGTTGCCTCATTAACACGGCTCTCCAGGTAGCAGAACTTGCCTCGTTATTTCTTGAATTAAATGCCTTTGTTTTTCATAACTTTGTGCAATAAATCTGTGTGTGTTTAATACATAATTAAGGGCTCCTCCTGCTCTGAGCTGCTCTGAGCAGAACACCCAGTACCGCCTTCCCCAGCACAACTTTACAGGAGTTATTAAAGAACAGAGGAGCAATCTATTAATTATTTCATAAATATTAACAAGCCCTTAATGGCTGCAATCCTGGAATAACAAGTTCCCAGGGAGTTCAGTTTTAAACAGGCTGTTAACTACACTGACCACTGGGAGCCCACAGGACCCCACTCTGTGGCAATGGCAGCAGGAGCAGTGCCAGTGCCAGCTGCTGTGCTTGGATCCCTTGGCAAGTGAGCCCTGAACTGAGGATGGAGCTGGGGTCACCAGAAATATGGTTTTAAGTTGAAGGACAACAGGTTTAGACTAGATATTGGGAAAAAATTCTTTCCTGGAAGTGTGGTGTGTCTCTGCAACAGGCTGCCCAGAGAAGCTGTGGCTGCCCCATCGCTCGAGGCCAAGCTGGACAGGGCTTGGAGCACCCTGGGATGGTGGGAGGTGTCCCTGCCCATGGCAGGGGGTGGAATGGGATTGGTTTTAGGGTTTTTCCAATCCAAACCAGTCTGAGGTGCTACAGGCAATGCTTCAGGTGCGGGGGCAGCTCCCATGTGAACGAAGCAAGTCCAGGCTCCCTCACCCAGCAGATTGGCACCTTCCAGAGAGCTCAGCTCAGGGCAGCCCCTGCACAGCTCCTTAAAGTCCCTGAGCCTGTTCTCACTCGTCACCACCCCCCTGCAGCAGCAGCAGCAGCAGAGTTATGGAATTGTTATCCCAGGCTGGCAGCTGGCAGGGCTGGGGTGTCCCTGCAGCTCCCCAGGCCCTGCTCATCCTCTGCTTTCCTTCCTGGAGATGTGGAGATCCTGTTTTTGGGTCCAGGAGAGGTTATGGGGGCAAACTGGGGGTGCCAGGGCTGGCCCTGCACAGGATGAGGCTGCACTCACAGGGGTGGGAGCTGGCAGGAGGATCCACAGCTGCCTGTTTGGCAGCACTTCTGGAAACACATCCCCAGGCCAGGCTGCCAGCAGGGCTGGTGTGCAGCGGTGATGCCTTGGAAGCCTGGGATGACACTGATTCATTGGGGCAATTAAAGCTCTTTCCGGCCTTTCCTCAGCAGCATTTTGGCATTTGATTCTTCATGAGTTACAGCACCTTCCTCGTGTGGAGACATTTATAGCCATGAATTTTGCAGAGCCCAGTAGGGCATAATTATCTTCTGAGGGGAGGCAGGAGATCCAGGCATGGGCATTCCAGCCAGGAGCCCCTGTGAATTCCCACAGGCTGGGGCTTCTGAAAGCAGGAAACACCGAGCCAAGCCCAGGGGGTCTGGCATGTTCTCATTCCAACATCCATTTCAATCTGGAAATTCTCTTTGCTGAGGGAATATCCCATGGACCAAGCAGGAATTCCCTGTGGAGCATCACTCCAGGGCGCAGATGTGGCCACATCCCTGACCCTCTTCAGGCCTGGGGATGGAGAGGGGGATGGAGAGGGGGATATTTGGGGGATGGAGAGGGGATGGAGAGGGGATGGAGAGGGGGATGCTCAGGGGATGGAGAGGGGGATGGAGAGGGGGATGCTCGAGGGATAGAGAGGGGGATGGAGAGGGGGATGCTCGAGGGATGGAGAGGGGGATGCTCGAGGGATGGAGAGGGGTATGCTCAGGGGATGGAGAAGGGGCTGCTCAGGGGATAGAAAGGGGGATGGAGAGGGGGATGTTTGGGGGATGGAGAGGGGGATGAAGAGGGGGATGCTCGAGGGATGGAGAGGGGGATACTCAGGGGATGGAGAAGGGGCTGCTCAGGGGGTAGAAAGGGGGATAGAGAGGGGGGTGTTTGGGGGATGGAGAGGGGGATGCTCAGGGGATGGAGAAGGGGATGTTTTGGGGATGGAGAGGGGGATGCTTGGGGGATGGAGAGGGGGATATTTGGGGAATGGAGAGCAGGATGAAGAGGGGGATGCTCGAGGGATGGAGAGGGGGATACTCAGGGGATGGAGAAGGGGCTGCTCAGGGGATAGAAAGGGGGATAGAGAGGGGGATATTTGGGGGATGGAGAAGGGGATGTTCAGGGGATGGAAAGGGGGATGGAGAGGGGGATGCTTGGGGGATGGAGAGGGGGATGAAGAGGGGGATGGAGAGGGGGATGCTCAGGGGATGGAGAAGGGGATGTTCAGGGGATGGAAAGGGGGATGTTTTGGAGATGGAGAGGGGGATGCTCAGGGGATGGAGAAGGGGATGCTCAGGGGATGGAAAGGGGGATGTTTTGGAGATGGAGAGGGGGATGCTCAGGGGATGGAGAAGGGGATGCTCAGGGGATGGAGAGGGGGATGCTCGGGCACTGCCTGGAGGGCAACCACGCCCGGATCCGCTCCTGCATCCCGCGGCTGAGGCTGTTTCGCCTTCCCGGGGCCGCCAGGCAGCGTCAGCCCGGCTCGGGCACACCCCGAGATGAATATTGATGGGCGGCTGGATGCGGGGAACGCGCTAATTTAATCAGGGTGACAGGAGCGGGGCTCCCCGGAGGCGCCGCGCTGCCGCTTGCTGACATTAATGTTACTTTGTGTCACAAGGCATTTTTTAATGTATCTTGCCAGTAAAATAATCAGCCTTCTCCCGGGTACAGAGGCACTTGTTTCTCATCCATTATGATACAGACGTCGCTCCTCAGCTGTCATTAGCGCACGAGAGGAGAGTCGGGGCAACACGTCTGGTATTTTTAGAAGTATCACACGGATGAGGAACATATTTTTGCCTTTCAAAGGCAATAAACAAGCTCTGTCGTGCAACTTCCCTCAGGGCACGCAGCGGTGGTGGTGCTGCAGAGCCCGCCCAGCCCCGCGGTCTGTGCCCGGGCAGCAGAGGCTGGTCCCAGGCTCAGCCTGGGGGAGCAGCGGGATCTGGGGCTCCTGGGAGCTCTGTACAAATCACAAACGGGACGGGGCTGCTGTGGAACGTGCCTTGAGCTGTTTTGTTTTCCAGCATCAGTCACATTACGTGGTTATGACAATGGGAAGATGTATCAGCTCACATCTCAGGCAGCAGACAAAGAACTCAATCTTACAACTCACTTCGTAAGTTTTTTGACCAATCACACAAAGCAAAAGCACATTAACAGTAGTTCTATCCAATCACCATAAGCACAGGTACCTTTGGTTAAAACAATTCTTGCTTATTTCGAATACAATACCTGCTTGTAAGCCTTAAAACACAACACACAGAGCTCCATTATTAAGCTTCAAACTTCCTAATATCTCACTAGATAAACTTTTCTGTAACTTAGAGAGTTATTCTAGACAAGCGTTAATACACAGATCATTGTTCTATTTGCCCTTACTTTTCTACAGTTTAAATAATTTTTCTGCTGACCAATCTCATGGCTGCTGCTTAGCTCTAATCACAGTTCTGCTGTATCTGAGGTCTGCCTTTTGCAGCTTTCCCAAAACCCTCTGAATTTATGGATTCCCACACCCTGTTTCAGTGCCCTGGAGCTGGGTGATCTGTGGGAGGGCACTGGCAAGGACATCTTGGACCAGAGCATCCCCAGGAGCATCTCAGGCACCCACCTGGCAGTTCAGGGCTGGCATGAGCCAGGGCACAGGGCTGGGGGGTCAGGCCAAAGCACCCCCAGGCACAGCGAGGCTTGCAGCTGCCTGCCTGTGCTCTCCTGACCACAGATCTGAGGCAGTTTATCAATTTATGTGGGGAGCTTTCAGCTCACCTTCAAAGCCCCCGACTCCTCGGTGAGCAGCCCTGCTCGTTCTGCTCATGCATCTTTAATCCTGAGTAAAAAACGAGGGGTTTTTTTTCCCTTTTCTTTGCACTGTTTGGCTTCAGAGACTGGGATAACAACATCAAATCTCCTCCTCAAGCAGGCCCAGAGGGGCTTTCTGTTCCCCAAAAAGCAGCACATTGTCTGCCAGGAACATGCCCAGCAGTGTGAGGGGGGCACAGAGTGATCAAAGCTGGGGAGCAGGAGCCAGGCAGCTCCTGGGGAGGGGGGGATGAGCCCCCCAAGGGGGCACAGAGTGACCAAAGCCGGGGAGCAGGAGCCAGGTACCTCCTGGGGAGGGGAATGAGTCCCCCATGGGGACACAGAGTGACCAAAGCTGGGGGAGCAGCTCCTGGGGAGTTGGGATGAGCCCCATGGGGACACAGAGTGACCAAAGCTGGGGGAGAAGGAGCCAGGCAGCTGCTGTGGAGTGGGGATGAGCTCCCCCATCACGGCCACTTAGGCAGGAAGCACTAAGAGGAGCCAGACAGGCACTTGAAGAGCATTAAACCCACTGATGGGTCAAAATGCAACTTGAGCTCTTCCCCCAGCAGGGTCCAGCTGAGGCTCTGGGATCAGCAGGGAAAGCAGCAGCGCCTGGTGGGAGCACAGGGATGTGCTGGCTTGTTTTGAGTTTATTTTATTATCTGGGTTTTTTTTTTCCAAGAGGAAAAAATCGCTATGGCAACTTCTGCAACCGCGGCGCTCCTGGGAGACTGACTGCGAGTGAGACTTGCCACTCATCATCTGACAATGTTAATCTGCCGGATTTACATAGTAATTAATGTCAAGAGGCAATCTACGACTTGAGCAATCAGAGTTCCTGTGCATTAAGTCAGACTCCGAAGACAGCAATACATAATTGTGTGTGAGAAAGGCATTTAACCCCTCGTGGGCTTTCCCCGGGGAGCAGGAGGGTCGGGCCGGCTCTCCCCTGTCCTGACACTGATGTGGGGCTTGGAAGAACTTCAGACCTCCCTGACCCTGACCCTGCTGAGCTCAGGGCTCTCTGGGCCACTCTGGCTGCAGCTCCCAAATCCTCTTTGCCCTTGAACTTCTCTGAGCAGACAATTCCTGCTCAGGTCCAGCCTTTCCTGTGTTTTCCCTGGATGCATCATGACCTCAGCAGCTGCAGGACCCCTCTGTAACCACTGCAGTAACCCCCAGCAGCCCCAGGGTCACCCCCAGCTTTGTGCTGAGGAGCTGCCCCAGCCCCAGGGTCACCCCCCCTGCATCCCCCTTCCCACTCCAGCCATTCCCATCCGCTCTTCCAGGCTCTCTGGGAAAGCCACACGGGCAGCCAGGCAGTTCAGGCCAGTTCAGTTCTGGAACTTGGTTCTGGAGGAGAGAATGAGGGGATTGAGGGAGGGCAGGGCAGCTTTTCTGCCACACAACCTGGTGCTGAGGAGTTGCTCACATCCTCCTCTGCATCCTGGGACAGAGCTCAGTCCCTGCCTCCCAAAACTCCTCCAAATCCCTGCCTCCAGCTGCTCCTGCAGCCTCCTCTGTAAAGAATAAAGCTCTGCTGAATCCCAGCGTTCTTTCTTCCTCCCTCCTTTCGGCTGGATCCAAAAACTTCAGAGGAGGAATGAAAAAAAAAATCTAATTGATTTCTTCCGTATTAACAAGTCAATCATTAGGGTGGGTTTTTTTTTAATGACTCATAAGCAAGCTTGACGTGTCTGTTAATTAAATAGCCATCCCAGCTCTAATCTGCTGCAAGTTAATCATTTGGGGAATTAAAAGGTGCCAGTGCTGAATACCTCATTATTGCAAGTGCTCGCCTGCCCTTGCTGCTGGAGGAGCCTGGGTGAGGATGGGACTGAGCCCTCGGCAGGTTTGAGCCCCAAACACTCCAACCCTGCTCTCCTGGCCCCCTCAGCTGCCCTCCTGCCCCAGACCCTCACCCACTGTTTCCTCCTACCAAGCCCACCCAGCTCCTCCACACCATTACCCCAAGGTGACTGAGCGATGCTCCTATCATGGGCTGATGGAATGGGACAGTTTCAGGGGTGAAAAAATGGTCTGTTTTAATTTGGAGAGCAGGGTTGGTGCCTCTGGTCAGGCTCTTTTTAGCATCATCAAAATTGGTATTGATGGAGCCACCACAATTGAATTTATCGGCTCAGTGCACAATCCTGTGACCAGCCATGTGCAGGAGGTCTGGGATGGGGTGGGATGGGATGGGATGGGATGGGGTGGGATGGGATGGGATGGGATGCAAGTGGGTCCTTCCCAGCCTCGTGCTTGTCCCCCCACCTATGGGGGGAAAAAACCTATGGGATGCAATTGAAGAGAAATCCTCCTTCTGTCTTGTTGTGGTTGAAGACCTTTAGGTTTAAAATCCCTTCTGCAGGGTGTGAGAAGCCCACAGGCTGCGCTGGTCATGCAGAGGGGCAGAGGATTTACAAGCCCATTAGAGGCTCCTGGGTTAAATCTTAATTACAAATTCCTCAAAGCCTCCAGAAGATCCTGGCCCAGCCCTATGGCTCCTTTGCCTTCCCAGCTGCTCATCCAGCAGTAAATACTGATTCCTTGTATTTCCTGCCTTTCTCACTGCTTTATGAAGGTAAACAATGAGAGGGCAAACAGGATGACTCTGGTGGTGAGTGAGGGATGCAGCTTCATGTTGCTGTGTGAACTGTATTAATCACTTGGTGACATGCTGGCTACCGGCCTGATGCGAGATAACGAGAGGTAATTAGTTACTAAAATTAGGAGGTGGGCAGGGTGCCAGTTGTTTACAGGTGCCACGGTGATGGGGGCAGCCAGGAGAATTGCCTTTTCCAAGGGATAAAAGCTTGTTTTAAAACATTTGGTTCAATTGTGGACCAAAGGCTGAGCTCTGAGCAGCAGCAGAACACGAACCACGTGGTGCCACCAGGGCCAGGAACCCTTCCCAGGCACTGGAACAAGAGCCACAGGGAGCATTCGATATTTTCCCCTTGTAGATACAAGGGATGCGGGCAGAAAATATCAGCTGCCACTTGGCGAGGGGTGCAGAGGCCAACTCCATTAAAGCTGCTGGAATTGGTACATTTGACACGACACTGGCCATAACTTAAAGCCGGAGTATGAATAATAGAGCTCTGCACTCAGACGTGCAAGAGAAATATATCTGATTGTTGGATCGCCTGCTGCTCAGAAACAATCCCAAATCAATTCCTGCGTGTCTGGAGCGCCGGGCAGAGCAGCCTTCCCTCCCTCCTCCTCCTCCTCTGCTGCTGCCCCTGAACAAAGAGCCACCAGGTCCCCTCACCGACGTGATGAGCCCGGGATTGATCGCTGTGCCCTGAGCCAATCTGCACATCATTAAAAGTCGTGTCTGTGCTGGGTGCGGGGAGCTGGGGCTCTGGGAGGACGCTGTGCCCCTGCAGGCCGGGGGGATGGAGCAGAGAGAGGCAGAACAGGGATGCTGGAAGCGGCGGGACCATGCCTGGATCCCCGAGGGAGCCCCCAGGGACATCCTGACATCCCGCTGGGGACCTGGGCCCTCCTGGTAGTTTGTAGCAGGAAGGGTAAATTTGGGGAGAGATTCTGGAGCCTCCGGGTGTTGGCAGGTGTCCTGCAGAAGCGCTGAGCACAGGTGTCCTGCCCACAGGTGCTGCCCCATCCATCCCCTCCCCACGGGTCTGGGTGAGGGCTGGAAAATGGGGCGCTGCTCATCAACAGGGGCTGGAAACACTCTGTAACTGGCAATTTACAGTTTGTGTTAATTTAACAGTTTGTTTGCATTCTCCGTTGGGGTTTTTGTTTGTTTGTTGGTTTTTTTTTTTTGCCTTTTTTGTTTTGTTTTTTCCTTTACATTTATTTACTTTGTTTGAGTTTATCAGTTTATTTATTCAACGTTCTTTGCTGAAATCCCCCACCTTTTTTTTTTTTTTTTTTTTTTTTTTTTTTTTTTTTTTTTTTTGCACAGCCCGGGGCTGGAGCACAGCAGGGACAGGAGGAGCATCCTTGTGTGGGAGAGGTGGGCAGGAGGGAGATGGGGAGGGCACGGGACAAAAACCTCCCTTCGGTTTCATTCTAAGGGAAGGGACGGTGAATTAGGGACGGTGAATTAGAGAGACGTCAAGGATTTTCAGTTCACCTGCCAGCCTGAAAAACCTGGTGGTTGCAGGTGGTTTGAAACCCATTTTCCAAGCAGTATTAATTCCCACAATATTAATTTCAAGCAATATTAATTGCCACGCGGGAGCATCCTTGTGTGGGAGAGGAGGACGGGAGGGAGATCCGGAGTGCACGGGGATTCCCGTCGGGATTTCTCGGGCTCAGCCATGGCACACGGCCATGGCAGATCCCTGGTTAATCCCTCTCATTGCCGAGGTGCTTAAGGAGGGATTACAGCCTTGGGTTTGTGGTTCCTGGCAGTGCGGCAGCGGCCAGGGAGTTGTCACAGGGAGGGTTCCCGTGTGCTGCCCTCGATCGTTCTCACTGCTGCGCTGGCTTTTACAGCAGGAGACGGGGCTGATCCAGCTGGTAAAACGCCAAATGAGCAGCCCCAGCCCTTTTTAGCCTCTCGCAGCCCCTGTGTGCAGCCGCGGGTGCGATGCCGAGCTGCGGAGCCGCGGCAGCTGCAGGGCTCGGTGCGGCAGCCAGGGAGCACAATTGCTGCGCGCTGCTGCTGCTGCTGCTGCTGCTGCTGCTGCGGCTCACGGCCCGGCTCCACCGGGGATGGAGCACCGGGGATCGGTCGGTGTGCTTCATCCGATGGGAGCACCGGGGATCGGCCTGGTGTGCCTCATCTGAGGGGAGCACTGGGGATTGCTCTGGTGTGCCTCATCCAAAGGGGAGCACCGGGGATCAGCCCAGTGTGCCTCATCCGAGAGGAGCACAGAGATCGGCCTGGTGTGTCTCTTCTGAGCGGAGCACCGAGGATCGGCCTGGTGTACCTGATCCAAGGGGAGCACCGGGGATCGGTCAGTGTGCCTCATCTGACAGCAGCACCAGGGTTCAGTCGGTGTGCCTCATCTGAGAGGAGCACAGAGATCGGCCTGGTGTGCCTCATGCGAGGGGAGCACCGAGGATCGGCCTGGTGTGCCTGATCTGAGAGGAGCACAGAGATTGGCCTGGTGTGCCTCATCCAAGGGGAGCACGGGAGATCACCCTGGTGTGCCTCATCTGGAGGGAGCCCAGAGATCGGCCTGGTGTGCCTCATGCGAAGGGAGCACGGGGGATTGGTCAGTGTGCCTGATCCAAAGGGAGCACCGGGGATCGGCTCGGTGTGCCTCATCGGAGAGGAGCCCAGAGATTGCTCTGGGTGCCTCATCCCACCCCACACAGACCCTGGGGCCAGCGGGGTCTGTCAGTGCTGGAACGCCCCGAAAGGAGGAACCAGGACAGGGTGACACTCAACAGGAGTCAGGACAGGGGGACATGACCAGAGCCAGGACAGGGGGACACTCAACAGGAGTCAGGACAGGGGGACATGACCAGAGCCAGGACAGGGGGACACTCAACAGGAGTCAGGACAGGGGGACATGACCAGAGCCAGGACAGGGGGACACAACCAGAGCCAGGACAGGGGGACACTCAACAGGAGCAAGGACAGGGTGACACACAACCAGGGTAAGGACAGGGGGACACACGACCAGAGCCAGGACAGGGGGATACTCAACTAGAGCCAGGAGAGGGTGACATTAAACAGGAGCCAGGACAGCGTGACGCTCAACAAGAGCAAGGACAGGGGGACATACAATTGGAGCCAGGAGAGTGGGACATTCAACAGGAGTCAGGACAGGGGGACACGACCAGAGCCAGGACAGGGGGACACAACCACAGCCAGGACACGGTGACACTCAACAGGAGCAAGGTCAAGGTGACATTCAAGGGCGTGAGGCACCTCCTGACATGCCCTCGGCCCCTGCAGCCCTCCCAGCCCCTCCCAGGGAAATTCTCCAGGAGTAATTGCAGAATGCTCTGGTGCATCACACGCAGCCTGCGATGTTATTAACTCGGCAGCCAGGAGCTGGCAGGAAAGCAATCGGGCTGTTTCCCCAAGACTGAGCCAGGGATAATTGAGTTGAATGGGAAGGAATTGCTGCTCTTTGTTAGATGATCTTCCAGCCCTTCCACACTGATCTCATTTTGGGTTATTCAAACAGACTTTTGAATTAAGAGATGAAGTTGTTTCAAAACATTACAAAGCTTTTAGAAAAACTTGGAAATTCTTCCTGTTTACACATAATCTGGGTTTAAGCATCATCTGGGGGGGGGTGGGTCTCAGCAGGTGAAACACAAACTGCCCGTCCTATCCTGTCCCTCTGTCCTGCTGCACTGGGGGCAGCCCCATCCCAGGGAGGGGAGCTCAGTGAGGGATCTGTGGAGCTCAAGTTATCCAAAGTACAGAAAACTGGCAGAAAATCAATGCTGAAATATGGCCAGCTGTACTCCCTGCCTTAACTAGCTCCTTTAAGACTGTTTTAAGATGCAATTATTTAAGGTCATCGAGGTCAAGTACACAGCACAATACTGCTGAAAATTTACTACACCGTGTAATACTGCTGAAAGTTAACTACACAGTGTAATACTGCTGAAAACTCCCTGTTTGAGCAGTTTCCCCCCAATAATGGGGACTCCTCCCTGGCATTAGTCTGACCTATGTACTAGCTCATCCTAAATGCAGGAGAATCCAGAGCTTTCCTTCTCTCCAGGCTCCGAGATGTGCAAAAATCCACAAAAATCTGCACCACTTGGAGTAAACCCAAGGGAGATGGCAGCGCTGGTGGTGGCATTTTGGCCTGTGCTTCATAGGACCAAAACCATCAGCTGGGTAGAAACAATAATCTTCTAAAACCACAGGCGTTGCTTCATAGCCACATCCAGGTTGGAGTGAAATAGGGCTCTGCAGGAGGAGGAGGAGCCCTCAGCTGAGTGTTTTGATTGATTCAGATGCCAATCACAGCAGGGTACCAGCTCCTGCCAGTGCAAATGAAACCCCTTCAACAGCAATGTCTGTGCAACATGAAGCCCCCCAGGTGCTCCCTTAGTTCCTCTCCCTCAAAACACCTCCAGCCAGGTGGGACCTTGAGAGGAGCTGGGGGGCTCAGGGGCTCCATGAGCTGGGGTCAGAGTCAGGCCCAGGGTGTTGATAGCAGCAGGTATTGGGCTGGAAAACAACCTGGAAACAGCAATTGATAAGAAGAGAATTGATGTTGAGGCAGCACAGAAAGGGTTAAATGTGGAGAGTGAAGGACCCACTCTCACCAAACCTGCAGTGGCTCCCTGCTGCCAGCACTGACAGCCCAGAGCTGATGGAAACAGAGCATTTGTACTGAGTTTATTAATTTTCCTACATAAAGGGATGCTGCCAGAATAACAGGCTCTTCCTCCCACTAATAACAAAATCCATATTCAGGAAGTTTGGAATGAATTTCTGTGCATTCACACCTTAAGCTGTCAGCAAAAATCGGGTTGTAAATGGGAATTGGCTGTGCCAGGAGTGCCCTGGGAGCTGTGGGGACTGCAAGGGCAATTTGTGCTGGGAAAAGCCAGGGCAAAGCCCCCCTGCCCTTTCTCTGAGGATGAGGGACCCTCAGTTGTGATGACTTTTTGTCTGCAAAAAGAAATTATTGCCCCTTTTGATGTGGTGCAGCGTGGGGGCTGCTGAGGCCCTGGTTCATCCCAGGGTTGGTGTTTTCCACATCCTCGTTTGCTCCAGGATAGTTTATACCTGGTTTTCATCTCTAATTAAAGAGAAATCAAAAATTTCAGTAACAAAAAGTACCAAAAATCTCATCAGAAACAAGTACCCATCCTTGCAGAGGTGCCAAATCCTAGGAACCACATGCCCAACCCGCTCTCTGACACCCGTTTCCCTTCTGTCCTGGTCTCTGTCCATCCCACTCCTTGTCATGATTTCCATCCCAGCCCTGCTCCCCAGGCTTTTCTGCTTGGAGGAAGAGGCTCTTTATCCCCAAAACTGCTGATTTTGTGGCACTAGCAGGACCCTCAGCTACTCTGGGACCTCCACAGCCTCCTGCAAAATCAATGACAACAAAGCTGGGGCCTTGGCTGAATTAATTTTGCTTCAAATCTAAAAAAAAAAAAAAAAAAAACTTGCAAGAAAAAGAATTAATTATTCACTAAGCTCTTAAGATAATAAAGATAAAAACTAAGCTTGGATTTCAAGACAGAAAATAGTTCCTCTCCTGTTCAAACATAAATTAGGAGTGCAGATAAATGCTACACAACTCAAAATTCATTTTCATTTCTAAGCAGCTTTGCAATATTCACAGGCAGAGAAGTGATTCCCTGTCTCACCCCTGAGGTGACAGTTTTGGCACTGTGGGTAACCAGCTCCTGAAACTCTCCTGGATGGGGGAAAGGCTGAAACCCTCCTGGATGGGGGAAAGGCTGCACAGCCCCTCCTGGATGGAGCTGTCATCTGACAGGATAAATCCCAGAATCACTTGAGTTGGAAAAAAACATTAAAAACATTGAGTCTGACAATTCCCTCAGCACTGCCCATCCACCCCATGTCCCCAAGTGCCACATCCACATGTTCCCAAGTGCCACATCCATGTCTGTTAAACCCTGCCCTGAGCTGGTGCCTGTTACAGCCCCTGTCAGCCCTGCTGGCACCCAGGCACCGAGGCTTTGGAAAAACAGAAGGAATTACTGGATGCTGGAGTTTTATATCACTTGACAGCTGTTGCCTCCCTCAGTACTTGCAGGGAGCTGTCCCTTGCCCTGCCAGGACCTTTTCATGCCTCTGGAGGTTCCAGTGCCTGCCCCTGGAGTTGGTCACAGTGGCCCCAGACTCAGGGGACAGGTCTCTGGTGGGGACAGCCCCTGGGACTATTTCATCTTCCAGCACCCAGCCAAAGGTTTGTATCACTGCCCAGCCTCTGAAATGGGCTGGAGCAGGAGATTTATCCCACTTGCAGCCCAGGGTTTTCCCTCTGCAGCCTGAGTGGAATGGAGAGGAGCTTGGCTGGGCAGGTGGGGGACACTGGGAGCACTGGGAACACTGGGAGGACTGGGACGAGTGGGAGCACTGGGAGGACTGGGAGCGTTGGGAGCACTGGGAGCACTGGGAGCACTGGGAGCACTGGGAGCACTGGAACTGGAGCACTGGGAACACTGAGAACACTGGGAGCACTGGGAGAACTGGGAGCACTGGGGGGACTGGGAGCACTGGGAGCATTGGGAGCACTGGCAGCACTGGGAGCATTGGGAGCATGGGGAGCACTGGAGCACTGGGAGCACTGAGAGCACTGGGAGGACTGGGAGAACTGGGAGCACTGGGAGAACTGAGAGCACCGGGAGCACTGGGAGAACTGGGAGCACTGGGAGCACTGGAACTGGAGCACTGGGAACACTGAGAACACTGGGAGCATTAGGAGCACTGGGAGGACTGGGAGGACTGGGAGCACTGGGAGCATTGGGAGCACTGGGAGAACTGAGAGCACTGGGAACACTGGGAGCATTGGGAGCACTGGGAGCATTGGGAGCATTGGGAGCACTGGGAGCATTGGGAGCACTGGGAGCATTGGGAGCACTGGCAGCACTGGGAGCATTGGGAGCATCGGGAGCACTGGAGCACTGGGAGCACTGAGAGCACTGGGAGGACTGGGAGAACTGGGAGCACTGGGAGAACTGAGAGCACCGGGAGCACTGGGAGAACTGGGAGCATTGGGAGCACTGGAACTGGAGCACTGGGAACACTGAGAACACTGGGAGCACTGGGAGCACTGGGAGGACTGGGAGCATTGGGAGCATTGGGAGCATTGGGAGCACTGGGAGCACTGAGAGCACTGGGAAGACTGGGAGAACTGGGAGCACTGGGAGCATTGGGAGCACTGGGAGCATTGGGAGCACTGGCAGCACTGGGAGCATTGGGAGCATCGGGAGAACTGGGAGCACTGGGAGAACTGAGAGCACCGGGAGCACTGGGAGCACTGGGAGCATTGGGAGCACTGGGAGCACTGGAACTGGAGCACTGGGAACACTGAGAACACTGGGAACACTGGGAGAACTGGGAACACTGGGAGAACTGAGAGCGCTGGGAGCCCTGGGAGCACTTCCATCCTCACTCGCCCTCCCAGCTCTCAGGGCTCCCTGTGCCCTCTGCAGGTGCTGCCTGTGCCCTCAGACAGCTCCAGTGGGGTTTTTGGGTTTTCCAGATGCAGCTGCTCTGGCTGTGTGAGGCAGTGCCTTGGAATGCTGCAATCATGGAATCATTAATGGTGGAAAGCCCTCCAAGATCATCAGAATCAACCCCCAGCCAAACACCCCCATGCCCACGATACCGTGTCACAAAGTGCCACCTTTGGGTGCTGCAGCACTTTGTCCCTGGAACAGCACAAACACAAGAAGGGGGGGAAAAGGAAAAAAATCCGGCATTTTTGCCACGTATTTTTGTAAATGTTGTGCAATAAATGCGTGTTGAACAAATTAGTCTGTGGTGAGATAGTCACTGCTGGAATGTTGGGCTGCAGCGCAGGGAAAGCTTTTGAAAGGGAGTGCCCAGCTGCACCGACAAGGAGATCACCATAAATGCTGCTCAGAACAATTTAAACAATTAATTTCAGCCTTTAATGGGCACTTGCACTATCTGCTGGAGCAGAAATGAGAACGTGTCTTTCATTACCTGCCACACTTCCCCTGCTCCTCGCTCACCACCATTCCCTGGGGGCAAAACAAGGCATATGGTAATTGAAATTGCAGCACAGCTGCAAAAAGAGGGGGAAAAAAAAAGTAAAAAGGTGGATTTGAGGTTTTTGTCGACCCTGGTTTCCACAGTTTCCACAGGGGGAATGTGATACTCGACTGTTTACAAGCAGAAAAGTGTCAGGGGATACAGAGGCTGCTGGAGAATGAAAACAAACAAAACGCATGTGCCGCCACTGGAGGTGGAGAGTGAACCTGGATTATTTTTGGCTGTTAATCAGTGTAAATTGCTCCCTTGTCTATGGAGAGAAGGGGAATGGGGCAGCAAAACCTGCACTGTGCCTTCCTCCCTTTGCTGCCCTTTTGCAGGATGAGCCGTGTCACACCTGCATCCCCTGGGGATGATGCCCAGGGGGTCCTGGGTGCTCCAGCCAACATTTGGGGCTGGAAGGTGCTGAAACACTGCCCCTGCCCTCACCACCCTCACCACGGAGAGCACTGGCCAGCACTGCCTGTCCCTGGTCCTTGCTACCCCTCCCTGGTCCCCACTGTCCTTCCCTGGTCCCCGCTGTCCTTCCCTAGTCCCCGCTGTCCCTCCCTGGTCCTCACTGCCCATCCCTGGTCCCCATTGCCCCTCTCTGGTTCCCACTGTCCCTCTCTGGTCCCTACTGTCCCTGCCTGGTCCCCACTTCCCCTCCTTGGTCCTCACTGTCCCTCCCTGGTCCTCACTGCCCATCCCTGGTCCCCATTGCCCCTCCCTGGTCCCCGCTGTCCCTCCCTGGTCCTCACTGCCCATCCCTGGTCCCCATTGCCCCTCCCTGGTCCCTGCTGTCCCTCCCTGGTCCTCACTGCCCATTCCTGGTCCCTGCTGTCCCTCTCTGGTCCCCATTGCCCCTCCCTGGTCCCTACTGTCCCTGCCTGGTCCCCGGACTCTCTCTGTAGGTGGCAGGAGCCACTTGTGGTGCCTCAGTGCTGCTTGGGGACACTCAGAGCCAAAGCTGCCCACAGCCCTGTGGATGAAAACATGGGCTGGAAAATAGCTCCTGCCCCTGGGCAGGGGGCTGGGAGGGTCTTGGGGACAAGGGGCAGCTGAGGGGGCAAAAAGCCAAATGTTAGTTTTCTGCTCAACTGCAATTGCCTTAATTTTCTTCTTTCAGTAACAAGGGGCAGGCACAGGAGTCCTTTTGCTCCTGCCATTTGCTCACTATCAAGATAGCAAAGCCTTCTTGGCCTGAAAATGATTATTTTTCTTGACAAATCCTCCTGCTGCTGCTTTTTCTATTAATCTCTCTCTGTCTCTTCAGAGCAAAGAGAATTACAGCGGCAGCTCAGAGCCCATTGCTCGTCTGTCCTTGAACCTGGCTGGCAGCCTGTTGTTAGCAGAGCTAAGCAAATAGCAGAGAAAGGAATTCCTACAAATATTCTCTCAAATCTGAAAGGAAATTTCCATCCAGCAGCACAAGCATCTCCTTTGTGGTCTTGTCCCGGGAACGCCGGAGCGTTTGTCCTGAGCAAGCAGAAACACAGGAAGCACAACTTGCGCTTGTGTCGACTCAAACAGAAAGTGTTGTTCTGACTAAAAATACTGGCTTTGAACAACCATTAACTGGTGATTAATTCCAGAGTATGAGGAAGGGGGTGGAGGTGGCCGTGTGCCTCAGGTGCCACCCCAGCGCTAGCCCTGAAGTCCTTGTCACCAGTCAGCTGCCAGGACACACCTTGGGCATCCTTGTCACCACACCACTGGCCCCAGCACTCCACAAGAGCCTTATAAAACAGAGCTGTTTGGCAATTCAGACAAGACAGGCATCTAGAATTTGGGATCCAGGTTTAAAACCCCTATTACTTTCTGCTGAGCACTTAGGAGAGCCTAATCCAATTGGCCATATGGTCCTGGGCTCCCTCCAATCTAATTCACCCATCCCTTGGGCATATTGAAGGCAAAAGGGGGGGGGGAAATTGGAAAAATGTAAATCACATTTTAATAGACTCATAAAAATACACAAAGTGATGACCGAGAAAACTTATCAGATTTTATGGGCATGTGGGTTGCTTGACAGAATATGGAAATGCCACTCAAACAGCAGAGCTGTCCTCATTGGAAACTTCACAACATAATCCAATTTGTGCTGTTCACTAGACAGAGCAGCCAAACTGATTCAAGTCTCCTGCATCACTGTCACCTCTGCTTCCCTCTTGTGCCACTCAGGGTGAGTGGGAGCTCACTGCAGCTCTGCACAGCTTGGTACAGCTCGGCCTTTCTGTATGGTCAAGTGGCTGTGACAGCAAGTGAACCCCAGGGTGGTGGGTCTGGCTGCTCCCCACACCCCAGAATCCTGGGGGTCTCCAAATTCCACACACCCCAGCATCCTGGGGTCACAGAACCACAGAATCATTTAGGTGGGAAGAAGTCTCTGAGATGGTTGAGTCCAAGCAGTGACCGATCTCCACCTTGTCTCACAGCTCAGAGTGCCACATCCAGGTGTTCCTTGGACACCTCCAGGGATGGGTCAGCATGTCCCAGCACCCCAAGGATCAGTCCAGCAGCAGTGCAGAGTGGGAGGGAGAAGGGGAATAGTGTCAGGCTTCCCTGGGCACAGCCATGGCATCTTAGAATCACAAAATCATGGAAAATCCCAGGCTGGAAGCGACATGTGAGGATCATCACAGCCATCTCCTGGCTTGAACAGGACACCCCAACAGTCCCTGAGGGTGTTGTTCAGATGCTCCTTCACCACTTTACCGAGAGCCTGTTCACCCTGTGGGTGAAAAACCTTTTCCTAAGGTCTGGCCTGAACTTCCCCTGCCATGGAACTCCCCAGGAAGGGACAGCTCAGCCATTCCGTGCTGGTTACCAGCGCCCAGAGTCTGCTCACGTGAGAGCCAAAGGGAGGGAAGGAGGGAGTTAAAACAAACATGCAGAGGGTTTATCTCAGGGCCCTGAGCACCCATGGAGGGGAACAAAGATTTCCTTTTCCTCTTGCCACACACTGGTACCCCCCCGAGCTGCCACTGAGGGTGGGGACAGGGCTGCTCCAGCAGGTGACATCCAGCCCCACTCCCCAACGAGCACTGCCCAGTTTAGATGCTCTCCCCACTGGGCACACTGGTGCTTGCAGAGCCCAATGGAGACATTAGTATCATCTCCTGGGTACCAACATGGCCAGTGCTCAGAGGTGCAAATCATTTCACCTGGGAGAGCCCATGGAGAGAACAATTTTTCTAAAAAGCACAGGATTCGGCCAGAAATGAATATTTGCCTTTGGCAAATTCTGTGAGACACCATTCCCAGATTCCTGCTGGCTGTATGGCTGTACAGTGTTCTTGCTGATGGTAATTCAGCCAGTGACTGTTGTTTGGAACAAAGGAACTGTTTGAAGCCTTGACAGACGATTGTAGAGGAGAAAATAGGTGTTGTGCAGGTGAGCTGCTCAAGTTCACCCCTCTAATTGCTCTGTAATTGTACTGCCTCGCAGAGGAGCTCTCTCCCGAGCCTGCTTTGCTTGAACATGCTTGCAAAGAGCTGTTTTGTTGGAAGAATTTAATTTTTGCCATTATGTTGTCCAGCACAGTCCAGCTCTGGGTACTTACCACCAATTATCCGTCTGGTATAAAACTAATGTTGACACAGAGGTCCTCGATGCATCGACTCTGGGAATCTGCCAGGAAGGCTGGTTTCAAGCAGAATAATTAGTGGGCATGGATATCCATGTAAGATGCCCTTGAACTGATGGACTGTCTTTATTCACTGGGATGTGATCAATTCTGAGGTTTTTCTTTTAGACGAGCCCTTGAATTTAATTCCGTTCTGTACAGTAAGGATTTCTTGTCAGGAATTCACTTTGCATCAGGAGAGCCCTGTCTGAGCTCCCCCATTAGCTATTCTTCCCCCTCATTCCAGAGTCTTAAAGCACTTTACATGGATTAACTAATTAGCTCTCTTCATAACCCAGGCTTTAAGTTAATTTCCCCGTGTGCATTATAAGGACGGTGCCAAGGAACAAATCTCCCTTCCCCCAGCGTTTTTTCACCTCCCATTGCTGCAGGTAACTCTGGGGTGGTTGTGGTTAGAGAGAAAGGAGCCCAAAATCCCATGGGAAGGTCTCCTGACACCAAGCAGGCCTGAACCCCACAGTGCCTGTCCTACCCTGTGTGTCCCCAAGGTTCAGCCAAGCATCGGAGAAAGGAGAGAAGCTCCCACAGCAATCTAGGGCCAAACATGTTGTGCTAAAAATCTGGCAAAAGAGCAGCAGGAAAAACCCAAGGGCAGTGAGGGAAATGAGGGGAGAGAAAGGAGATCCAGTCAGGTTGGGGCTTTATCCAGCCAGGTTGGGGCATTTAGGCAGATCCTGTGCTGGGAGCTCTCCCAAGAAGCAGGGTTGTGTCCTGCCCATGTCCAGGAGCTGTCTCAGCTCTGTGTCACTGCTGCAGGAACCCTGCACCAGGGGTGTGTGGTTTCAAGGAGGGGTTTGAAGATGAAAATCAAGAGCAAAGCCACGGCATGGGGGGGCACGGGACAGGCAGGGGCTGCCACCTCCTTGTGAGGTGGTTCATGATGAAAGGAATGAGGGATTTGTCTTTACAAACAAACCGTGGGTAGATAAAACCAGCATTGAGAGATAAAAGAAACAATGGGAAGTATTCCACTGGTTGATAAATGGAATGAGAGGGATTTGTCTTTACAAACAAACTGTAGGTCTGTTGATAAATAAAATTGGATGCTGAGAGATGACAGAAACAATGGGAAGAACCATACATTCCATAGGAATTCCACTGATTGACACGAGGAAAAGGGGGTTATACATTGGAAGGGGGCCTGTAATAGGTGTTTTGGGAAGTTTGTACCTCTCAAGTACCTCAGAAATGGGGAAAGAGAGAAGGGAAATGCAGCTGGGAAACTGGGATAAAAAGGAGGCTGTGTCCTCCAAAATTTTGAGAGACCCCATGGGAAATGCCCCATGGCCTCTCCCTTTATTAGAATAAAGTTACAAGACTCCTCTGCCTCCTTTTTGGACACAAACCTGAGGTGTTTGTGGATGAATCCTCCTGGCTGTTACCTGGGGTGTGCCCAAGAGCCGGAGTCCCCATTCCTGTGAGCACACCCGGAGCCTGCAGGGGCTCCCAGGTGCCCGCAGGATTCCTCTTGGAGCTGCCTGATCCCGCAGCGGGGGGACCCTGGCCGAGGACAGGATGCTCCAGCCGTGGGGAGGACCCTCCCTGCTGCCTCCTCTCCCCATCCCTCGGGCTTCCCTCACCTGGGGATTGCTGTAACACAAAGGCTCCATGCTAATGGCTGCCCACCCATGGAGATGAATACATCCGTTTAATATCCAGCCGTGTTCCCTTTGGAAATGAGCCTCAGACGTGTGCAGCAGCCTAGGATATCCCAGCCTGGTTTTTCTGAGGGGGAGCTCCCAGAGGCCACTAATTTGGGCTTTTAAATTTTCTTTTTATGTTGAAATTTCTCCTGCTGTCATTCACACGTGGCAGCTCCGCTTGGTGCAAGCTGAGGAAAAACTCTCTGTGCCCGTCTTGTCTCTCTCCTTCTCTTCCCAAGGGCTGTGATTTTAGGTTTGTTTAGAGATAATTTCACTGGCCCCTGAGTTTACCAGTTGCTCTGTCTCCCTGTACAGGGCAGGTTGCTGTGTAGTGTATGTGGAGGGCTCTTTACAGCTGCTGATAAACTCCAGAGGCAACAGGAACAGCCACTGCCATGTATTAAATGCTGCAGTGTAAAATAGGAGGAGATTCATCTTTTATTTCTCTCCCTTTATAAGCTCCTACTTGTGTTCTATTGCTGTTCTTGTGAGTTATGAAAAGGTTTATTTTTCAGTAAGCGTGTTATGTTGTAGCACCCAAAAAAAAAAGAGCAGCGTGTAAAGCGAGGATAAAATTCCTCCTGGCAGATCCTGGGCATAAGGATGGGGAGAGATTTATCTGAAAGAGGAAGGGAGTGAAATTAAGAGATGGGATTTACACTAAACAGCAGGGAAATGTGTGAGCAGGGAGAGCCCTCAGGCACAGAAGAGCTTCCAAAGACAAGGGCTGCCATGCTGGGATTGCAATATTTGGGAAAATATTGTGGAGTGTGGGAAGCTGGCAGGGATTTTGGATCCCAAATTGCAGGAGGTTTCATTGGCAATAAATATTGGGAGCAAGCAGAGCCCTGTCTCCTTCACATCCCTTTTCCTCTTGGCTTCAAACTCCATGGATTTAGGAAGTCCCTGGAAGAGGTAAGCAGTGACACGAAGCCCCTGAGTTCCTGAGGGTCTCTCAGGGGTCACAGGGAAGTGAATTCTCCCCCTGCTGAGGCTCTTGGTCACTGCTTTGGGGACAGGCTCAGTGCAGGTGGAGCCTGGCAGGTGGCTTGGTCACAGCCTCATCATTTGTGTCTCTAAAAAGTGACCTTTCCCCACCTGGTCGGAGGGGACTGAGTGACAGCACGGGGCTGATGGCAGCTGTAAATCTTGGCCCAAGAATGAGTTAGAGATGGAAATTCATTGCTGCACCTTCAGCAGGTGGTAAAACCCATTGTAAATCTCTGAAAGGCTTGTCAGGACGCTAATGGATTGAGCTCCCGATGCTTAAATTTCACAGCTTCCAGTTCTCCTGAAATGTCACCTGGAGGACTCTGCAGAAGGACAAGGGGACAGGAGAGAGCCCCTTTGGCCTTTGGTGAGCTCTGACAGTGGGACAGCCCTGAATTCTGGCCCTGGAAGGGAGACATGGGGGCTTGTTCCCAAGACACAGCCTGGGGCTCGCACGGGGAGCTCGGCTCCTCTCCAGCGCCGCTTTTGGGCCAACACAGAGCAGCCAATTTTGGTCCCCACCTCCACTGCCTGGCTGGACACGTCCCCCAGGTCCCCATGTCCCCTTCCTGGATGGATGTACGTCCCTCTGCCACCACTCTGCTTCTCTCTCCCCTCCTGTGCTGCCTTTGGGCTCCAGGACAGGGCTTGCCCAGCTCCAGCCCCACTTCTGGGGGCAGCTGGTGGTGGTCACCATGCCCCCCCAGCATTCACCCTGTGGATTCAGCAGCAGTCTGAGGAGTGAAGAACCAAACTCCTGCCTGGCTTGGCTGCCTGCAGCACAGGGAAGCTGTTGGGGCTGGCGTGGAACCCAGCAGCAGGAGACAAATGGGCTGGGGGTGAGTGGCATTAATGTGCCTGTGGTGGCATTAATTTTACCTCTGCCTTGCCCAGGTGAGCAGCGCTGTGGCAGCACCTCCCCGAGTGGAGGAATGATGATCCCTATTTATCTTGTCTGGCACCTCAGCTCTGGAAGCATTTTTAATTCAGTTTCTCCATTTTCCCCTCTTTTTGTCTTCCTGAATGTAAGTCCCATTAAAATCTGTCTTGTTGGCTGCTTTGTGGAGCCAGGTGATGGCAGGCAGGGGAGAGGGATTTCAGGTATTTCTCTTCTGAAGGTCTGTCCTGACTCAGAGTGAGTTAACCCGTTGCTATTTCTGAGCTAATCCTGTTGTAATTTCGTTAATTTTCTTTGAGTAAACAAAAGGCAAAGGAAAATTCTGCTCTGTGACAGTCCTGAGTCAGTGCTTGTGGGGGGCTCAGGAGTGGAGGACCCTTGCCAGTGGCATGGAATAAGGAACACAATGCAGCCACTTAGAAAAAGGAAACATTTCCCCTTACCCTGTTCTAAGCAGGACCCCTAATTCCTGCCTCTCTGCCCCTCCCCATGGCTCTTGCTGCTGGCAGACACTGACCTAAAAGTGCATTTTACAGCCCTGATGCCACTGTTAAACTGCTGCCAGCTGGGAGCTTTCAGTGCATGAACTGGCTCTGGTGAGACTGCCGGGATTTGCAGTGAGCAAACAATAGGAAACAACATTTTTCAACAAATCTGCTGTAATTTCAACATCATGCCATTGATTCTGAGTCCCTTGGGCTGCAGTAGTTGAACCATTATAGGTTTGTGTCATTAAGGATTGGGGCAGGGGAGCTGTGCAAATCCCTGAGGCAAGGGAGTAAATATTAGGGCTGGTTTTTCTTTTTGTACCTTACTGCCTTCCTTTCCAATAAGCTACTACGCCACAGGAGACCCCAATCAATTAAAATAAAGCAAATTAAGAGTGGAAAAATATCAGGCAGAAAGACACAAACTGAAGGGATTTGCTGGTGGTGCTGAGGGTCGGGGTGGGAAGCTCTGGAGCAGCACTGGAACTTCTCCCTTTCCCAGATTTTGATGTCTCAGCCCTGAAAAGGAGGATTAGCAGCTGCCTTAAGGGTCAGGATAGATTTTGGGCATCCCAAAAGCATCCCATGTTCTCGGGTTGTGGTTGTTAATTGCAGCCCCGAGATGTGCAGGATGTCTCTCTTTCAGCCCGCACAACTGAAGAACGAGTCTGAGCTCTTCACTTTTCGGTCTTGAGGTTGTTTATTGATTCTTATCTATAAAATTTTCTTTCTGCCCAGCCCAGGTCTGCTCAGTAGGGCAGCCACAGGCACTCTGGCCGCCCCTGAGGCAGTGTTGTCCTTTTATACTACAAACTACCTATAACATATTTACACTTAATTCCCAATACCTATCACCTATGTTAGACAGTGCACTTCTACTCTAAACCAATCCCAAAGTGCCAAATCACTGCAGAAAATGGAGAACAAGAAGAAGAAGGAGAAAGGCTGGACACGCCCAAGTTCCTCCATCTTGTCCCCATAACCTCCATACCAAAAATCCTAAAATCTACATTTTCACCCTGTGATAATTTTATTATTATACTATTCAAACCTCTGTGACTTTCAGGTCCTCATACAAAGCTGGCAACTTGCTCCAGGGGTAAAAATCAAATCCCCAGGTGTTCTGGGCTGTGTGCCAGGGTCTCTGAGCCCCCTGGTGGGGTCCCAGCAACTCTGGACACCCGGAGGGATGCACTGAGCTCTGACACCATGGGAAGCAGCTCTGCCACACCACAGCACAAAACCAGCAGAGAGCACCCACTCCCCACCATGGGGGCTGTGGTGTTCCACATCCCCTTTCCAGGGGTCCCCAAAACCCTCCAGTCCTCCCCAAGCATGGAAGGAGCCACAACACCCAGAAGAGAACCCTGAGGGGCAGCAGGAGCACCTGCTGGGGCAGTGGGCAGCATCACCTGGGGTGGGATAGAATGTTCAGCCAGAGAGCAAACAAGCTGCCAGCAGTGAATGGATGCTGGGGTGCAGGTTGCCTCCTGCACAAAAGGAATATCATAGCATGCAAATGTCGTTTGTATTGTGATCATTAGCTCGAGCTGTGGGAGGTGCCTTATATCAGTTAAATTCTTCCAGGGGCTCCTGCAGAGCTGCCTTAAGTGCACAGTGGCATTTAAGAGATTGCTGCTTGCTTGGAGCAGATGTTCCAGGGATTAGACAGCTCAGTGTGCAAGACAGCTTCAAATTAAAACAAAAAAATATGCAATATTTATGGGCTGCTCTGCATGTGCTGGAAATCCTAGAGGAACACACCGTGTCTGGTAGCGAAGGGACAACCAAAAATGTACCTGAAAACATCCAGAGTTTGGCTTCAAAGGCAGAGCAGCAATGGAGGCTGGTGCAGGGATGGCTGAATTAGCATATCTTGAATATTTACAGTAATTTACCCAATTCTTCACTGGGAGGGTGAAGAAACCCTTGCACAGGTTGTCCAGAGAAGCTGTGGCTGCCCCTGGATCCCTGGAAGTGTCCAAGGCCAGGCTGGATGGGGCTTGGAGCCACCTGGAACAGTGGAAGGTGTCCCTGCAGTGGCAGGGGGTGGCACTGGATGAGCTTCAACCCAAAACATTCTGTGATTTCATTTATCTGGACAGTGATCAGCAGCTTTGTCTGTGTCTGCATCTGCAGCAGTCCTGGCCTGGCCCTGCCAGGGCGGCAGAGCTGGGGCTGCCCAGAGAGCCAGATTGTGAGAGATGTGTCTTTGTCTTTCTCCTTCTCCTTGGCAGCACAGACCCAGACTGTGCACAGGCTGCCTGTGCCCAGCAGAACAGAAAAATTCATCCAAGGAAGGAGAGGGCAGCTCTGAAGGCAGCAGATTAAAAGAGAAGCACAAAGAGGAGCAGGCATGGGTGAGGAGGCCTGAGGCACAACAGGGCAGCATCAGCTGCTTTCCTGAGGCTTGGATTGACTTAGACATGGAGGGAAGGGCAGGTGGGGGCTGTCTGTGCTGCTGGCTCTTCCTCAGTGGCAGTCAGGGCTCAGGTAAGGCTGGGGATGTGCTGGTGCACGCTCCAGGAAGGCTGGCACCACTGGTTTGACAGTGCAAAGTAACTCCTGCACACGGGACACCAGGAACGTGGTGAGAGTTTTGAAAACCACAAAGCCCAGACCACCAAGCATACTGCAGCTGCAAACAGGCCCCTGAACACCAGCGTGGGTGGGCAGTAAAAGCAACCTAGGGCTAAGGCTGATGCCAAGGAAAAAGCTGGAGTGGAAGCCATGTTGTGGCAGATTTGTGCTCCCCTTGGGATGCCTTTTGCAGCTGCAGTGTGCCTGGAGCTTGGGGCTTCGTGGTTTCAAAACCCTAACCCTAACCCTAGGCTGAACCCTAAGCCTAGGCAGTAAATGCAGCCTAGGGTTAAGGCTGATTCCATGGAAAAAGCTTTGGAAGATGGCAGGTCTTGGCAGTTTTGTGTTCCCCTTGGGATGCCTTTTGCAGCTGCAGTGTGCCTGGAGCTCTGGGATTTCTCCTTTAAAAAGTCTAACCCTAGCTCTAGCCCATACCCTAACCCTAGGCAGTTAACAGTGACTTAGGCTAAGTTTGGATCCAAGAAAAAAGCTGTAGTGGAAGCCTGTCTGGGAACCATCCTGTGTATTGCGGAATTGCAGGAGCCAGCCAGCCACTCCCGGCCACAGGCCCCCGAACACAAACCTCGCCCCTTTTCCCAGGGAAACAAAACTCACCAACCCAGGTTCCTGATGGCAGATTGCAGGAGCCACTTGGCACTGTCACACCAGACAGAGTTGACATTGGTGGCAGCTTGCGAGTGGGAGGCATCCTGCATATTGCGGAATTTCGGGAGCCAGCCGGCCACTCCCAGCCACAGGCCCTTGAACCACAATGCAAGCCCTTTTCTTAGGGAAAAAAAACTCACCAGCCCCGTTTCCTGATGGCAGATTGCAGGAACCACCTTGCGCTGTCAAACCAGGCCGACTTGGCACTGGTGCCAGCTAGGCTCTGGGAACCATCCTGCGCGGTGCGGAATTTCAGGAGCCAGCCGGCCACTCCCGGCCACAGGCCCCCCAACACAAACCTCGGCCCTTTTCCGTGGGAAACAAAACTCAGCCATCCTGGTTCTGGGTGGCAGATTGCAGGAGGCACTTGGCTCTATCAAACCAGCCCGACTTGGCACTGCTGCCAGCTTGGCTCTGGGAACCATCCTGTGCAATGTGGAATTTCAGGAGCCACTCGGGCACACAGGCCCCTGTACACCAACAGTGGCCCTTTTCCCTGGCAAACAAAACTCACCCGCCCAGGTTCTGTCCTTTACCCTCTCATAGCTCTGACAGAATTCCAAGGCTCCCTATAAGACTGATATTTCTGGTGTTTCTTTACTGAAAGTCTCTCCTGATTTAGAATGAGTTAACCTGTTGTTATTTCTGAGCTGATCCGGTTGTATTTCCTTTCATTTCTTTGAGTAGAAAAATGGCAAAGGAGGATTCTGCTCTTGTTGCAGCCCTGAGTCAGTGCTTGTAGGGGGGTCAGGAGTGGGGGGCCTCTGCTAGGCTGCTGGGGGGACACTTCAATGGCATGGAAGAGGGAACACAGTGCAGCCACTTCGAAAAAACAAATATTTCCCTTGTTTCTGAATGTGCTGCAGGGGTTGTTACGGGGCAGGCTGGGCACAGGTGGGCTCAGGTCTGTTCTGTGCTCTCTGGACATTTTCTCCAGAGGCTCCTGCCCAAGTGCCAAGCCCAGGTGCGGCTCTGGGAGCTCCTGGAGCTGCTCGCTGCTGCACAGTCACTATAGGTGGCAGCATTGGCGAGCCAGAGGGAAAATTCAGGCACAGAACAGCAGCAAATGTGACTCAGATGATCCTGAGAATGAACCCTTCCCTCGCCTCGCTGCAACCCCCGGGCAGGGCTGCCCTCAAGGCTGGGCAGGAGCAGCTGAGAAAGGATGTGCTGGGCCAGAATCATAGGGTTGGAAGAGATGTTCAAGATCATCCAGTCCAACCCAGCCCCAACACCTCAACTGAACCCTGGCACCCAGTGCCACATCCAGGCTTTGTTAAACACACCCAGGGATGGTGACTCCACCACCTCCCCGGGCAGCCATTCCTGAGCTTTGTCACCCTTTCTGTAAAAACCCTTTTCCTAATATCCAGCCTGTATTTCCCTTGGCACCGCTTAAGGCTGTGTGCTCTGGTTCTGTCAGTTCCTGGACAAAGAGCCCAACCCCACCTGAGCACAGCCACCCTTCAGGAAGTTGTAGAGAGTGATAAGGTCACCTCTGAGCCTCCTTTTCTCCAGGCTGAACAACCCCAGCTCCCTTAGGAGCCTCCAGCTCCTCTATGGCTTGGGACACTGTCACCTTCTGCAGGCAGGTTTGAGGTTTTTCTCACCCCATATCCTTTCCTGGGTGAAGGGATGCTGCCACAGGTGCTTTGGGAATGCTGCAGGGAGGATGGGGAGCGAGGTTTTCCCTGGCAGGGAGGATGGGGAGTGAGGTTTTCCCAAGCCCTGGTGACTCCAGTGTTTATAACAATGACTGACAGTAACTCCAGCACAGTTTGTGGTTCGGCCTGACGGACCTGGAGCCCTAAATCACACGGATCTGCCAAGGGAAGCACTTTAGCCTCTGCCCTGGCCACCATAAACAGCGCCCGGCTGCGGCTCCCGGGAGCGTTTAATGAACTGCCAGCAGTCTCCTTAATGTTCCATGTCCAGCAGCCTCCTTAATGCTCTCTGTCCCCCCTCTGCACATCCCCTGGCCCTTCCCCAAGCTGCCTAAAACCTTCTCCTGCAAGTGAGGCAGAAGGAGCAGCTGGGCAGGGGATGGGCTCCTGAAGGCGGCACTTCCCTGGCAGTGACCCTGCGAGCTGGGATGTGCCAGTTCCCTTCCCCTGGAGGGGAAAAGGGGGGCACAGAGAGACCAGTGACTCTTTGGGGAGCAGGGACTCTGATTTGTGCCCCACAGGGGAAGGCTGCTGAGCAGCAACGGGCAGGGACAGCTTACCAAATGGAGAAGGGAGGCCAATGTCTCCTGAGGGCACTGACTGTGAGAACAGGGCTGTGCAAAATCCCATCCAAAACCTCTGTTATCTCAGCAAGTTCCCTATTTATTTTCCAGGCGCAACACACTCTGTAACCTCCTGTTTTACGCAGAAGGGAAACCCCCTTTATTTATTTCATTATTTATTTTAATTGAGAACCCTGATGGAAAACAAGCTTTGCTTGCAGAATCAATTACATTCCATCCCTTAACAGGATTTGGTACCTTGATAAAACACCAGTGGAAAAATATTTGCTCATATTTAATCATTTGTTGACTTGGCACCTCACGAAATAAAGCAAAATTAAATAAAAATGTGTAAAGGGCAATCCACTTGCTGATAAATCCAGCCCACTCCGAGCAGTTTATTACAGGAGCAACGATCCATTAGCTCACACATAAATTAGAATCATGCATCCGGTTTATGGAGTTGCAAATTGTTGGCTGCTGCTGTTGTGTCAAAAATAGGCTGTGCCAGGAATGAATCATGGTTGTTGTCTGGACTGCCTGCCCTCAGCAGTTTAGGGTTAGGCAGAATGAAAAGCAAAAGCAATTCAAGCCCTTTAATTTCATAGAATAATATAGAATCATGGAATGTCCTGAGTGGGAAGGGACCCACAAGGATCATACAGTTCAACCCCTGGCCCTGCTCAGACACTCCAGCAATCCCACTTTGTCCCTGAGAACATTCTCCAAATGCTCCTGGAGCTCTGGGAGCCTTGGGGTAATGACCATTCCCTGGGGAACCTGGGCAGTGCGCAAACACATTCTGGGGAAAGAACCTTTTCCTAATATTTAATCTAACCCCCCCACCAACACAGCCATTCCCTTGGGACCTGTCCCTGTCACAGAGAGCAGAGATTGGTGCCTGTTTTTTTGTGCTGCTTGTATAAACAAAGCAATCAGCATGTTTGCATGGTAACAAGGTCTGCAGCTGCAGAATGAATCCTCTGCTGGTGCCCTGAAAACCAACCCAGTCCATCTATTGATCACAGCTCTGTGCTATCCGTGCCCATGTGTGGGAATGCAGCCCCTGAAATGAAATCCAGCCATCAATATTCTCCCCAGGTGTACCTGCTGCTGGGCTCCTTATTGCAGGTCAGAGCACCTCCCAAGGAGTTTCCCATTATTTCTCAGCCCAAGAGGAGAGAACAGTGCCTGACACAGCCACTGCTACCTGTGTGCTGCTAACAGGGAAATGAGAGGTTCTGGGGTTACCCGGGCTTCCCAGATGATTATTATACAGCTCCAGTGGCAGGAAAACAATTGGTCTGGGGGGAATTGCAGCAGGGATCGGTTCAGCCAAGTATTGGCATCATTAACCCTGACAAGGCTCACTGATGTGCAGCTGGGCTGAGGCTTCAGGCTGGGTGGGATTTCCAGGAACATCAAAATCCGCAGCAGGTGAGCCAATCCCAGGTGAAGCCCACCTGGGAGCCATGAGCTCAGCCAGCCTCTGCCTTCCCCCTCCTCCTCCTCCTCCTCGTCCTCCGGAGCACCTGGTGCAGCCCCCGGCAGAGCCCAGCCCCAAACCTGCAGCTCCTGTTGGGAATGTTTCCTTTTTCTAAGTTGGCTGCATTTTGTTCCCTCTTCCATGCCACTGACATGTCCCCGTACAAGCACTGACTGCAGTGGTGCAGGAGCTGCAGGGCACTGGGGATGTGTTGCTGTGGCATGTGCTCCTGCAGGGCACTGGGGATGTGCTGCTGTGGCATGTGCTCCTGCAGGGCACTGGGGATGTGCTGCTGTGGGATGTGTTCCTGAAGGGCTATGGGGATGTGCTGCTGTGGGGATGTGTTCCTGCAGGGCACTGGGGATGTGTTCCTGCAGGGCTCTGGGGATGTGCTGCTGGGGGGATGTGTTCCTGCAGGGCTGTGGGGATGTGTTCCTGCAGGGCACTGGGGATGTGTTGCTGTGGGGATGTGTTCCTGCAGGGCACTGGGGATGTGCTGCTGTGGGGATGTACTCCTGCAGGGCACTGGGGATGTGTTCCTGCAGGGCTGTGGGGATGTGTTCCTGCAGGGCACTGGGGATGTGTTCCTGCAGGGCACTGGGGATATGTTCCTGCAGGGCACTGGGGATGTGCTGCTGTGGGGGTGTGTTCCTGCAGGGCTGTGGGGATGTGTTCCTGCAGGGCACCGGGGATGTGCTGCTGCAGGGCTCAGCCTGGCAGAGGTTACACACACACCTGCAGTGCTCTGACAGGGCCCCAATGCTTCCAGGTGGCATTTTTGCCATTGTCAAGGTGACCTGTTTCACTCCTGCCTTTTTTGGGAGCTCAGCTCAGCTCACACAAGGGGGGTCAATGCCTGGGGTTCCCCAAAAATTTCTTCGCTACAAAATTTCCCCTGCAGGTTCTTTGCTAAAACTGCGCCTGTGAAGAGCAGCACTGGGGAAACTGCAGGTTTGTGTTTGCTGAGATTCCGGGGGTTCTGAGGACCAGCCTGTGCCCTGTCCTCAGTGTGCTGCCAGCGTTGTGTCCCCTCCACACCCAGGTGTCAGATCAGACACAGATCTGGCGCAGGTTCCCTTGGCCAGGCCTTCGCTCCTGCTGATGCTCTGCAGAGATTTAAGGATCTGGAGAGGGCAGAGCCACGGGGGAGGATTGCACAGCTTGTTTGGTGTTCTTTGGCCCTTAGAGCACTGCTCACACTGCAGTGCTGTGTTTAAGCTCCCCCCAAGGCCCAGCACCCCCATTCCAGGGGCTCAGCTCTCCCTTTGTTGGTGGCTGTGGCTGCTCAGGGTCCGTGGGCTGGGTGACCTTCTCCTTCCAGATGTGCTGATTTAAGCAGTGCTTAATAACCCCTGCTCACCTGCCCAGCCAGAAGGAATGAAATAAAAGAGGTTCTGCTTTATTTATTCTTCTTAATATGAAATTCATGCCCTGATTGCCTTTCCTCTCTCCAGCCAGGCTTCTGGGAGGGAAAAGATTCAGTTCATGAATCTGAATTTGGGGAAGCTTCATCTTTTGAGCTTTCTGTTCAGGGAAAGTTACTTGATAGCCACAGAGCCAAGGGGGAAATACATTATTGAAAGAAAAGCTTCCTTTTTAATCTAAAATTCAGCAGGATCTTTGAGATGAAAAAGGTTATTTCCAAGAGTCTGTCCAGCATGTCTTGAGGGCTTCTCCTTCCCATACAATAAGTAGTGAGTGGGAGGGAGGGAGAAAAGAGCCTCAGTCAAAACCAGGTTGGTGTTCTCTCTCAATTACACCAGCATCCCATCTCCTGACAAGGGAATAGCAATTCCCCTTGCAAAGAAGTGCTTGGAGGCTGGCTGGAGAAAGAGCAGAAAGTAATTATGGCTAAACTGTGCAAACAGGGACTCCTGGGAGCAGCCTGGCAGTGTGCAGGGGCTCCTCACAGGAGTAAAGAATGAGTTAAAACACTTCCACCCAGGAAAATCGCTTAAATAGGAGCCTTGGTCCCTTTGAACTCAATTTGTTGAATGCTGCTTAAGAGCATCTTGAAGCCCAGAAAAGGGAATTAGGGGATTTCTGAGGACAGGTGGATGCTGGGGGGTCCCCATTCCAGGGGGTTGTGGCTGGTTGCCAAAAGCTCCCTGCAAGAGACACAGCTTTTTGGGGGGCTTGGTGCCTTCTGCTGCTTTGCTGTCCGAGGGTTTTGCAGCAATGCCAGGATGAGGGGCCTTTTCCTCTGAGATTTCCCCAGTCCCATCACTGGGGTGGGATGTTGAAGCTGGTCCCCGTGTGAGGCAGCAAGAGAAAATCTTGCCAGAGTCAGACTCATCCTTGGGAGAAACTTATTTTTCTCCCTGACCTGGAAAGGCTCCAGCTTTGCTTCTGCTCCCAATTTAAAACTATTCTCTTGCCACGGTCAATCATTTAAAATCCTCTCCCTGGACTGTGCTGTGCTCGAGGAGCTGTGTGTGTGTGTCTGCACAGGGAAACAGGGAGGGACAGGCTCTGGCTCCTCTCTGGGGATGCCATTAGGTGGGATTTGTGTGCAGGATGGAAAAGCAGCAGCTCTGCTGTCAGCAGTTTTCTCCACAGCCACACTCCTCTCCGCTCCTCTGGGTGGATTTTGGGGCTTGCTGTGCTAAAGGGAGGCTTTAATTGTGCCACTTAGATGACAAATACCAAAAGAGACATTCTTGTTCCAAAAGATTTCCAAGCCACATCTTGCTGCATCACATCCAGGCTCTGCCGTGCCCTTACCCAGCCTTGAGCACCCACATCTCAAAATCCCAGGAATTGTCACAGAATCAGTCACTGAGGTTGGAAAATCCCCCCAAGACCACCAAGTCCAACCTGTGATTGATCCCCATCTTGTCACCCAGCCCAGAGCACTGAGTGCCCCATCCAGGTATTCCTTAGACACCTCCAGGCATGGGGACTCCCCCATCTCCCTGGGCAATCTGTTCCAGCCCTTCTCATGCAGGCTCAATTCCATTTATTTTGAAAATGCCATTAATCTGGGAGGAAATGCAAACCCCTCTGTTGGTGCCAGGGAAACAGAATTACACCAATAATGTGCTCAGAGCAAATTATCTCTGCTACTTTCCTTTGCTGGGGACAAAACCTCAGCTATGGCATTCCAAAGCTAACCGTGGGATTCCAAAGCTAACTATAAGATATTAAAAAAATTAAAATATTAATGATTTAAAGAATTTTCTAAACAATATTGGTGTTCTTTTCTGGGTAAAGAAGAAGTATATAAAATTTTTTTGGGGGCAGTGCTCCCATGTAAACTCTGTGCTGTTATTCCTGTTGTTATTTCAGTGTTGTTCCCTACATCCCTGGAGCTCAGGGAGCTGCAGGTGGATTCCCCCCATATCCATCCTGCTTTTGCACCTTCTCCTTGCTCTGTGAAGCTGGAGCATGAGGAGTCATGTGGACACTTTCTGCCTCATTTCCTTTCCAACCTGCCGGGTGATTCCAGCTCAGGAGCTGGGAGCTGCTGCTGCCCATCCCTCTCACAGGGCAGGCAGCACATTCGTTTGTAATCATTCATTAGTTTGTAATAATTCATTAGTTTGTAATCATTCAGGACAGTTCCTCCCATTTGCTCAGCTGGCAGGACACGCCACAGGGCAGCTGTGGGAATAGGGATTTATTTAGGAATCTGTGCACTTCTCTGCTTCCCCTGTCCTGGCACCAGCTGCTCCACAGAGCCTCACACCAGGAATTTTTGGACAGTTCCCTTCCATGTCTCCTCATCCCAGTTTTTGCCCTGCCTCACACAATGTCGTTTTCCAGTGTTTTTATTCCTAAAGTCATCACCCAACAAACCTGCCAAAGCCTTTATCTGAGGGGAGGTCTCAGTTAATATTGGTTAAAACAGCTTTTTCTGAGGACAGAACATTGCTCTTTTATTATTTTTTTTAACACCTAAACTGCAAAGTGATGCCTTGAAGATGAGATTAGTTCATTATTTATAAAAGCAAAATCCCTCAGAATGTATTAAATATGAAAACATTGTATCAGGGTGTAAGATTTGGGAGGATTAGGCTCTGAAGTCTAGACATTTATCTGCGACCGCATCTCATTTGCATTCATTATGTGTCCTGCTGTACCTCTAAACAGGAAAACTGATCTGCAGAACAGATGATCAAAGCAGGGAAATGCAGATCAGAAAACACGCTGTGTTCGCTTAGGAACGAGAAATGGTGTAAAAAAAAAATAAAATTGTCTGATATTGTGGTACATGAGACTCTACCAGGCCCCCAGCAGCGAGGGGGGACTCAGGAGCAGCTGCTGTTGGGTTTGAGATGCTGCTGATGTTGGATAAAGCTCCTTGGTGGGGGTGGGTGTGAGGGTGGGGGATGGCCCTTAGGACAGTGCCCTGGGGTGATCCATCCTGTCACTGTCATATTTTCTGAAAAATCCCTTTGCCAGGATTTCTTTTCCTCGGAAGCTGAGAAGCCTCAGAGAAAAATGAAAACAATAATTATCTGATTTGCTTTTCCTGTGTTTTGCTACTTTGGAATGTTGTTTGGAGGTTGTTTATCCAACTGGTCATTGTTTGATTGGGTTCATGTTTTAATGACCAATCATGGTCCAGCTGTGTCAGGACTCTGGAGAGTCACGAGTTTTTCATTATTATCTTTTTAGCCTTCTGTCTGTATCCTTTCTCTATTCTTTAGTATAGTTTTAGTATGGCATTCTTTAATCTAATATAGTAACATAAAATAATAAATTAGCCTTCTGAGAACATGGAGTCAGATTCTCCTTCATCCTGGGGACCCAGCAAATACCACACCATCCCCTGTGCACCCATCCCCAGCAGCACCAGCACCTCACATCCCCATGGTGACAGCAACAGGTAGAGGCTGCTCCAGCCCACCCCCAAACTCCTCAAAACCATGTCATCACTTCTTAATTTTCTCTAATCCAGACCTTTCCACTCCTTGCACTGCTTGGATGATGCATTAGTAGACATTCCACAGCTCTATTCCCACATCTGCCCTTTTCCAGCCCAGATGTGGCATCCACCTCACTCCGAGCCTCTGAGCTTGATCCACTCCTCCAAGATTCACGGAAAAAAGTAAAAAATTCTGTATGACTGATGCAGAGCCCCCTTTGACCAGGCCTTCAGCAGCCACTGGATGACCATCTGTCCAAACCAGTAGAATTTAACATTGATTTTAGCATGACTGACTGATGTTGAACATTTCCCTGAGCTCCCGTTGCATGGAGGTCTGCTGGCATCCCAGTATGAACCAGTGGCAGTAGGACACATTGTCCTAAACAGAATCCTGCAAAACTTGAGTATTTCTGCCTTTTCTGTGGGAATACTGCATCAAAAATGGCCAAGAAGTTTGAAGTTAAACCCTTGAAAATGGGTGCAATTTCAGGTGAAATTCATCTAATTTTCAAGGCGCTTTTATTCTACGCTGGGACTAACGCCAGGTCTTCTGGAAACATTCCCAAGGTTCATGAAGCATTCCAGCGAGTTTGGAATCACTTTAGGATGATTTATATGTTTGGAAAGGGACCAGGCTCCCAGGTTCCCTCTGCCTTTGACCCGGACACTGCTCCAGCCTTGATTTATCCCTTGATTTATAATGTGCGGGGGTTTTTTTGCGTAATTTCAAATCAGAATAAAATTTGAGTCCACAAAACCGTGCAAAGACTGACAGCCTGGTCTGCAGCAATCCCTTCTGGATGACTCATCTGCCTTATCTCTCCAGCGTGCTCATTTCCCAGCCCAAATGCATCCAAATCCCAGATCAGAGGTTCCATTGTTTCCAGGCTCTGTCTGCTCTACAAAGGAAAGCTCATTATGCCCGGAGTCTCCCTATCTGTTTAGTGTGACAACAGAACCACTGGAGCACTGTCACAGCTTGTGCTAACTGGTCCCAAACTCTGCTTTTAAATCAGAATTCCCTTTCTTAATAGAAATTATAAGTGACAAATCCATGGGATGAATCTGGTATTCATTGTTTGCAAGAGAGAAGAGAGGGGATTTAAATGAAGCAGATATTCTGTGAGGAGCCTCAGGAAATCAGCTCCAGTGAGAGGGGAGCTGTGTTATCAGCAGAATTTACATGTTACATTAGCCAGGAGTAGGAATCTTTCTATCCAAAATCTGCTTGCAAAATTAGTGGAATACTGTTGCTTTAATGCCTTTTTCTTGTTACCAACAGTGTAAATCTTCCCCTCTTTGTGGGAACCAGAGAAATTAAATTTGTGAACTACTGTCCATTCCCCAAATAACACTGCAACAGGAGCAGAGGCTCCAAGGTTAAAAATGATGAAAGTTGCAAAAAAAAAAAAGGAGGCATTTTTAGCCTTTAAGAACTGCTCACACAGCGAGTGCCAGAGAAACAACCGTTGTTCTGTCCTGCTGCTGCTCCATCTGGATCTGGAACGTGAGGGCAGAACAACCTGAGGCTTGCCACTGGCTCTGCCTCTCCCTGGAAACAGGGCAGGGGATGGACAAACCAAGGTGGGTTTGGTTCATCAGAATCCGTCAGGTCGTGAGAACCTGCAGAGCCTTTTCTGAAACAAAGTTAAATGGTAAATGAAAGATTTTCTCCCGTCTCTCTTCTTGCAAACCTCGTTGCTTTTAACTCTGTTGGCCCAAAAGCAAAGCTACCATGAAGCACATGTAAATCTGAGTGTCAGCATGGAATTCAGTGGAGCTAAGGATGTTCCTGTGTTTGGGATGCCCTTGGAACCAAGGAATCACCGAGGCTGGAAAAGAGCTCCCAGATAACCCAAAATCCCTTCCTGCATTGCAGCCCAGGTGCTAAGATTTCTCGCGCTCAAAAATCTCACTGTGAATTTCCACTTAATGGAAAAAAAAAAAGGGAAAAGACCCCCAGTACTCCCTGCTTAGACTGCTTCTTCTCAGCAGTAAATCCAAGCAGGAGCAGGAAGTGCCAGTGGGAAATCCTGAGTGTCCACCCAGCACAGCTGGAAACAGGATTTTCATGAAGGCAGCTGGGAATGTCTCCTGCAGCTCAGCCCAAAGTGGTTTTTTATCCCTCAATAACAAAACATCTGGAGTCAGGGCAGCCAGGAGTGAGGCAGAGAGGGGGATGCTGCAGCCCCAGTGGGCCAGGGGGTCGTGGGATGCTGTCCCCTGTGCTCTGGGGACAGAGATGCCGTGGCTGGTGTAATGTGATTTGGAAAAGCTTTATGCTTGGATTCAAAAGGCCTAATTGAGTGTCCTGGTAGGATAAGACACAGCTTCTGGTGCCCTGGAACAGAGGCAAATCTGCACCATGAAATATGCTCAGACCTGATTTTCCTCTGTAGCAAACCACTGCCCTGAAACCTCTTTATTCCTTCTCACAAAGGCTGAAAGCTATTTCCTGGCACCAGATCCCCCAAATTTCCAGTTAATAAGCAGGCTTTGTGCTGTTGACCTTACACATGCTGGCACAGCCAGATTTTCCAGCAGAAATGAGAGGCCAGCAGCCAACTTGCATTGCATTTTAAAGCTCTGCAGCTTGGAGAGGGAAGGGAAATGATCCAGCAGGGCCTCAGGCACGGCACGGTGACTGGCACCCTCGGCGGAGCGCGGTGGCACCGGGACACGCTGCTGAAATTACTTTTGGATGCTCTGTCAAGCACAAGATATAAATTGCACAATGTTTTTAAATGTTTTGGAGAGATTGCCTTTTGAGTGGCACCCTCCATTCCGGTGTGTCCAGTAAGGTGTAGAGAATTCATTTGCATTTTTCATTTTTATCGGCGTCTTTTAGCCAGCCTGGACCAGGAGAGTGAATCCAGCTGTGTGGAGGATGCCAGAAACAGCTCAGCCTCCATCTGCTCAAAGATACAAATTTAATTTCCCCCTCATCTTTATTTTCATGTCAAAAATTTTCTGCACTTTTCCAATATCCTTTTACTTCCTCTTTTATCCCTGGTGTAAATCCTGACTATCAAATGAAATGAAATGGAAGGGAATGGACTGCCTGAAGCTATTCACGGCACGGGAACTCACTACACCTCCTAATAACCCATTCCCTATTTATTTTTAGCAGCATTCCATCCCTATCTTTCCTGTTACTGTTGAACACTCAAGTGGTGCTGCTGCTAAACATTATGACTTCCTTTTCTTTGCTTAATTATGTGCCAATCAGTGGAGAGCAGAGTGTGCTCTCAGCTGGTTGCTGGATAAATATTGAGTGCAACGTGATTCCAGCCATTACTACGGAAATGGGCATTTCCAAACCTCACGTTAGAGAGGTCCTGGTGGAAGTGTGTGCCAGCTGTGTTGCTGGGGAGCACTGGGAGCAGCTCATGGAAAAATTGGACGTTTCCAACTTGGATCATCCCCCATAGGGCTTAGAAGAGAGTGTGTTGATTTTTGGGTCCAACAATGAACCCCCCATGTTTTGGTACCCAGGATTCAGCTGGTCCATGTATTTTTACCTGTTCAGTCAGGAAGGTGAGCATGCCCTGGGTAACCTGCCTTGCCTTTGGCTATTTCTGTAAATAAATCCCATCTTCCAAGAGGTGTCCAATTTGCAGCAGCTGCCCCCAGTGATCCCTGCAGTGGAGCTGTCTAGGGATCCACAGAGGAAAAACAAATCAGCCTTTTTCCTGCATGTGGATTTTTAATTTTTAAAAATTTTTTTTTGGTCTTTTCTGGTGTCTTTGCTCTTTGTTGTTGTTTTAACATAGCTGAAAATATACTGTCTGCTGCTAATGAATAGCACAGAAACCATACGCTTGCAAGGCTCTGGGGTCGTGCCGAGTCGGCTGCTGCTCCCCATATACTGCTGGGATATATTTGCCAGCATTTCAATTAGATCATCAATAACCCAGTGCAGCTGCTGAGAGAAGAACTCAGATGTTCATAAATGTTATAGTCCATTAAGTTCAGATACTTCAAAGGCAGTTTGGAAAGAAAGTCATTTGTTAGGCCGAGTGTCAGTATAGCGGAATGCAAATCATGCTGGATGCCAAAGAAAGGGATTAAAAATGGAGTTTAAAGGTCAAATTAACTTAATTTGACCACTTCTGACACATAATGTTACTCCCTGACTTTTAAAATACTGCAGCCATGTGCCAGGGTAAGGATTCCTCTGGAAGGATGCAAGCCCTGGGTGCAGGATGCTCAGGGCACTGCCAGCAGCAGCACAGGGACACAGGGACACCCCAGTAGCTGGGGGGTATGAGGGGTGTGGGGAGTCTGGGGTGTGTGTGTGTGTGTGTTTGTGTGTAATTTCCTCATTCAAAATCCCTGTGATGTTTCCTGCCCTCTAAAATCTGAAAAGCAAGTCAGTGCTTCAAGCAGAGCAAATATTGAAAGAACTGATTAACATCATATGAGATTTTCCCATTTTAAGATTATTTCTGTTTGGAACAGGCAGAGAACTAAAGCTCCTTTTCCAGGATGTTTCCCTGCAGCCCCCCTCTCCCCTGGGTTGTGTGCAGGAGGGAGAAGCAGCGTGATTTGTGATGCTTTGGAAGGGGAGAGGAATGCAAACATCAGGGTGAATTAACAGCTGATGGGAAACGCGGCCAGCTCACCTCGGAGGAGGGATGGCATGACAGGGAGAGAGAGGAAAACACTACATCACCCTGGAACTGCCAAACTACAGCTGAGATTCAGCAGCAGAAGAAATCTGGGCATGGCATCTGCTTTCAGCAAGTGGAGCTGCAGCCCAGGAACGGAGCAGATTGGCACCGACCGGGGGGAGCAGCACGACACATCCTGCCCCAGGAACACAGCCAGCATGTCCACGGATTGCAGAGACTTTTCTGCAAAAAGGTGGGAGCTTCAGGAGGCATAACAAATGCTTTCCCCACCTGGCAAGGGCAGGGACACGTGGATAACCAGGGGAATCTGTCCTTGGTGCCGTGTCCTTGATGATGGTGCACATATGGCCAGGCAGGGTCACCCAGCCTGTCCCCAGCTGCTGCTGTCCCACTGTCCGCTGCAGAAGCTGAGGATTTGGGCTGGATAAAGCATTTCTGTGACTGCTTTGATGGAATATTAGTTGTTTGGTTTAACAGACACTTTCCCAGCAGATGCTTGCTGCTATGAAACAAGTTCTGTAGTTGAGGATATTTGTGCCTGGTGAACCAGCTATGTGAAATGTCTTTGCCAGATTTTGACCTCAAATGGAATAGTTTTTAAAGTTCCTTTAAAAATCAGGACAGCATTTCTCAGAAGCCTGCCCCAGCTTTGCCCAAAACTTCTGAGCCTTGGCATCTCCATCTTCAAGGATGGGGACAGCACAGCTGGTGGATGTGACCTGGGTTTGGGCAATTTCAGTCTCCATTGGCAGTGCCAGGGCTGTCCTGGTGGTGGGGACAGGAGCCAGGGAGGGTTTGTGGCCCTGGTGATGAGGATCTGCAATGGGACATGTGAGTTCAACCCCATGAAAGCTCAGCAGAGGGGAAGGCAGTGGTTCTCCTCTTGGGAAGAATCTGGAATCTCAAATTTGCCAATTTGAGATTACTCGTTTTATTCCTCAAGTCAGCTTCTTCCAGACAGTGCAGAGGGAAGATCCCCGTTGTGTTCTCACTGTCTCCTTCCTCCTACGAGCCCCGGGAGGCTTCCTCTGGGATATCCCCAAGGATTTCTCTGGGGATGCCTCTCAGACATCCCTGGGGCTCTCCCTTCCTGCGGGACCAGCGGAGCTGCGAGTGCTGCTCAGGGAGGGGATGCTCCTCCCTGGGGAGGCTGCTGGGGTCACAGCCCAGGCAGAACAGGGTGGCTGCACTCCCAGGCTGCCTGCTGGGTACCTGCAGGAGCCTGTGCCCGGCCCTGGAGCTGCCAGGAGCTGCCAAGTGTCCCCTCTGGGTACCTGGAGCTCCAGGAGCTGCTGGAGCGTCCCCTCTGGGTACCTGCAGGAGCCTGTGCCCATCACTTGGAGCTGCCAGGAGCTGCTGGGGTCTCCCCTCACACTCATTTGTGGTTTTGAGTCAGGCAGTGTAGTGGTTTTGGTTTGCCAATTTGAGATTTCTTGGCCAGTTTGAGATTTCTCAGCCAATGAGGGTGGTGAGTTCAGCGCTGGCTAATTACAATGCACTCACTAGAATGTACTCACTCATTTTCTGTTGTGATATAGGATTAGGAGAAAGGCAAAGCAGGCTCAAAACTTTAAAAGGGTATAAAAAATTTTATTAAAGCAACTAAAAGAAAGAGTAATAAGGATCTGAACAAAACCTTCAGGACTCTCCTCCTCCTTCTCCAATCTTTTCTTTCCCAATGATAATGTAAAGAAACAAAACCTAAAATTTCAGTCAGTTTACCACATCTAGAGTAGTCTTCAGTTCACTTAGGGGAGTGGTGGCAGGAAAAGTCCCTCCTAGAAAGATGATTCTAAATATTTGGTTCATCGTTGGTGAAGGAGTCTGTGAGTAATGAGGGGAAAGGAGGAGGGAGGCAAGGACGAAGCTTGGGAGGTGACTCATTAGCAGGATGTTAATGAAGCTCTCAGCATGGCAGGGGCAGAGGCAGTTCATGGTGTCTTGCCTGGTCACCTCTGTACCCAGCACCTGTGACAGTTCAGGGAAGGGCAGTGGGGTCACTGTGACAGAAAACTCCTGGATGGAACAGGACAGATGCAGAATGTTGTGAAATGCAGAAACTCCTGGGTGCTGAAGCAGCTGAGGCATCCAAATCTCACGTGGCTCTTGCAGCGAGTGGCACTGCTGTGCTCTGTCACAGCTGAGCTTCCATCAGCCAAGCTCTGGGAGAATTCACATCAGGTCATCAATTCCATCTCAGTCGGGAGACAGGAGGGAAATTTGATAAGCGCCTGCGATGGCTGATTAAGATGGAGAGAAGAGGAGCCCCAGGTTTAACTCCCACCTGACCTTTCCAGAAGGAGGCAGCGTGTTGAAAAATGCCATTTGCAGCTCTTAAAGGTTTTATGCCCCTGAACACCTCCGAGCTGTTTAAGGAGAATGATATTCAGCTTGCTCAGGCCCTGCCAGCTCCTGCTTCCCCTCACAGCAGCCCCAGTGGGAGGCTGAGAAGGATTTATGAAAGGTCAATATTTGAATGTGCAAAACTTACTAAGTCTATCAGAGCACGGGGAGAGATTCTGCATCAGCTCACTGAAAATCAGCCTAAATTCCCACTCAGGTAGGACAGCAGCTGGAAAAACTCTACATGGCTCCATTGGTGCTGGCTGTGGTCAGGTGTGCAGCAGCAGCTCCATGAATTCCTGTTCTCTGCTGGCACAACAAGGTCTCAACATGCTGCAGGACAGGACAGAAGGAGCAGAATCTGCCCCACGGTGTCCAAAACCCCTGAGGTTCCTTCTCTCAGAGCTTCCTGCTCTACAGGGCAAGCTCCTAGCAGGAGCTGATGTGAGCTTCTGCAGAACCCATTCCCAGTGGGCAGGGAGGAGCATTCCCAGTCTGTCTGATAGTATAGGGATCAACTATTGGGATAAAATGTATAGGGATCAAATATTGCGATAAAATGTTTCTAAAATCATGAGATATTCAGGGGAGTTGGAGAGAAAGGTTGGGCCTGGTAGGTCCTTGGAAAATGTTGAGCTTTACTGGATCATGGGAAACTGCACCTGTATAATCATTTAATGACTATGATAAATGGTATGATTGTTACATGATAAATTGTTATATGATTGTTATATGATAAATGATACGATTGTTAAATGTGATGACTGTTTGGTAATTGGATATAATTATTGTTTAATTGTAACAAGAATGGGAAACAATGTTTGGGGGGTTTGATGGAAATTACAAAATCCATGCTCGGATGAGATCAATGAATACAATAGAACAATGTAAGTTTAATAATTAATATGTTGTTATATAACGATGAGGGTATAAAAACGTGTTCATCCTGAACCCATGTGGGAGTCAGATTTGGGTCTGTGCCCCTGACACCCAGAGCTCTTCAATAAAAGCACCTGCATAGAATTATTCTGTCATTATGTGCTCCTGAACACTAGCATGTCCAGGCTGGGGACACTTTGCCAGTGCTGACCACTTGTACCTCAGAACTTCCTCTCCCAAGCTGCAGATATGGAAAGCAAAGCTGGAAAGCAAGCCCAGCTCTGAATTGCAATGCCAGGGAATGTTATTCCTTGTTTGCAGGATCACAGCAGCTGCAGCTTTCACAGATTTTGTGGGAAAAGAAGCAAATCTCACCGAAGCAGAAGAATGAACCCAGAGCAGAGGAGCTGCTGCAGCCACTGACATCTGCTGCAAAGCCAGTGTGAATATTTCATATCACACAATATCAAAAGTTTGCTCATGTCTCCCAGATGGGGCTGGGTGGTGATGTGTAACCGAGGGGTAGCACTGGTTCAGCAGGAACATATGACATGAATTCGCTCCAGATTTCAGGATTCTTAGCTGTGATTTTATTCTCATTCAGTGATTTGACAGGCAGCCAGTTAAATTTCAACAGAAGAGAGAAAGTGAGAAGAGGCTCCTATTCCTTGGGATCATTCAGAGAACAAAGTTCCCGTTTTGGTGGCAGGTCAGGACCCCAGGACAGGGAGATTCCAGGGGCTCCAGGCAGGGCTGGGCAGGTGCTGTGGCTCCAGCACAGGCAGCTCTGCAGCCACAGTGTGACCGTGTTCCTATGAAGAGCGACTGAGGGAGCTGGGGTTGTTCAGCCTGGAGAAAAGGAGACTCAGGGGTGACCTTAGCACTCCCTTCAGCTTCCTGAAGGGTGGCTGTGGTGAGCTGGGGGCCGGTCCCTTCCTCCGGGCAACAACAGACAGAACAAGAGGACACAGTCTCAAGGTGCACCAAGGGAGATACAGGCTGGAATTAAGGAGGAAGTTTGTCACAGAAAGAGTGGTCAAATACTGGAATCATCTGCCCAGGGAGGTGGGGGAGTCACCATCCCTCGATGTGTTTAAAAAAAGACTGGATATGGCACTTGGAGCCATGGTCTAGTTGAGGTGTTAGAACATGGGTTGGACTCGATGATCTTAAAGGTCTCTTCCAACCTAGAAATTCTGTGATTCTGTGATTCACAGGGGTCTCAGGTTGAGGGAAGAGATGAGGATCTGACTCCATGTTTCAGAAGGCTTGATTTATTATTTTATGATATATATTACATTAAAACTATACTAAAAGGATAGAAGAAAGGATTTAATCAGAAGGCTAGCTAAGAATAGAATAGCAAAGAATGATAACAAAGGCTTGTGGCTCGGGCTCTCTGCCCGAGTCAGCTGCACTGTGATTGGCCATGAATTAGAAACAACCACATGAGACCAATCCCAGATCCACCGGTTGCATTCCACAGCAGCAGATAACCATTGTTTGCATTTTGTTCCTGAGGCCTCTCAGCTTCTCAGGAGGAAAAATCCTAAGGAAAGGATTTTCCATAAAAGATGTCTGTGTCACCACAGAGATTTTGGAATCCCCAAAACAAAAACCAAATATTTTCGCATCTGGTTTGCAGCAGGAAGCAAATCCATGTGAGGTGATGGGATGTGGGGTTCACAGGAGGCTGGGATCCTGCCTGGGTGAATTCCAGGGCTTCCCCACTACTTCCCAACCCTTACAAGTATTAGCCAATTCCTCAGTATTTAAAACTCCTTTCAAGAGCTGAAGTGTCGTTAAGTCTCCCATTTTGCCACAATTTACAATTAGTTTACCTCATTAAGCATTGTAAAAGCTGCCGGGAAGCACCTTGGAGGTTATCTATCACCCTTATTGCTGCTGCTGCTGCTGCCCCGGCTCTGCACAGCCGGAGCCTCCTGGGGGACTCAGAGAGCCCTGAACAAGGGGGGGACAGCACCGGGGACAGCACTGAGAGGAATGAGGGATTTGTCTTTCCAAACCAGTTCTGGGTCTGCTGGTAGATAAAACCAGCACGAGGAGATAAAAGAAACCACTGGAAAGATTCCACTGATTGATGAATGGAAAAAGGTATTTGATTTTACAAATAAACTTTAGGTTTGGTGATACATGAAATTAGACATCGAAAGATGAAAGAAACAATGGGGAAGAAAAACCCCTAAATTCCGTAAGAATTAAAAATTAAAAGGGAGAGTTGTACATTAAAGGGGAATCTTTGGGATCAGGTGTTCTGGGAAGTCTGAACCTCTCAAGTACCTCAGAAATGGGGAAAGAGAGAAGGGAAATGCAGCTGGGAAATTGGGATAAAAAGGAGGCTGCGTCCTCCAAAAATTGGAGATATCCCAGGGGATGCCCCATGGCCTCTCCCTTGATTGGAATAAAGTTCCAGGACTCCTCTGTCTCCTTTTTGGACATAAACCTCAGGTGTTTGTGGATTAATTTTCCTGACAGCACCAAATCCATGTGTGGCACCTGCAGCCCCTGGCCCCTGCCCCGGCCACCAAGGGCCACCAGCAGGTGTGGGGTCAGGGCTGCAGCTCCTCTGCTGAGCCCTTGAGCATCAGCTACTGCTCCTTGTGCTGCCTTTTCTGGCCACCTAAAAACAGAGGCCAGACAAAATTAAGGCAATAAAAAGCAGTTCTATTCATTGAAGGGCCTTCAGGTGCATTTAGGGCAGGCAAAGCCCCCCAGGGGCTGCACCCAAAATGGACAATGGGTCACAGGTTTTCATATTTTTATAAGTTTGATCCTTTCGCATATTGGGGGTTAATCTTCCAATTACAGCTTCAGCTAATGAAGTCATTTACCCCAAGTTTGCTCCCCCAACTCACTTTTGTTCCCATCTCTCAGGGCCTGAGGCAGTGAGGTGTCCTTGACTGCCAGGCCTGGAGAGGAATTGTTGTGTCTGCCCAAAATGGGGAAGCAGCAGCTCACACTGTGTGTGGAGTTTGGAGTTCTACACTAAAGAATTGCAGGATTACAAATAGATGAAAAATAGAAAAGCTAAAATCCTAAGGCATCACTTGCACATTCCTTATTTTAAAGCCTGACACTTGGATAACCAGAGAAGCAGAAGGAAGCAATGTGCTCTGCACAGCACAAATAAAAGCAGCAGAAGAGAAATAGCTGGTTTTTACCAAATCCTGTGTAATAGCAGCCCAATATCAGCATGAGATTGGAGCTGCATTTTAAGAGAACAATCTCTGTTCTGCATGTAAGAAGCTCTTATCCCTTCCAGCAATCCTGGATCTGTCCTGATGCTCTTCCTCTTGTTTTCTGCCAGTACTTGCAATTTCTAGTGAGTAGTTAAATTTGACCAAAAGATAAATCTCACATTTAGTGAGCACTGCCCGAGGCCAGAGTTTGCATCCAGAGATGGGTCCTTGCTTAACTGATGTAACTCAAACAGCTCAATTCCCTTGGGAGCGGGTGTGATGCTCAACTCTGGAAACCAAGACACTTCTACTGAGTCATTGAAATTGCAGGAAGAAATTTCATTTTAAATAATTGAACTTGAATAGTTTGGGAGGTGTTACCCAAAGCAGAACTTGCAGATTGGCAGCAGGGAGGGTTAAACTACTCAGTCACCTGTGTCTGTGCCCCTTCAGGAGCTTTCCATACGAGCTTGTTGGTTTTTCCCCAAAATTCCAACAATGATGTAAGTTGCTCCACAGGCTGTTTTACAGCCCTGTGTTAGGCTCCAGGCCAGGGAGAATAGGGGGAACACTCAGTGAAAGCCACCAGAGCTGCCTGGTGACATTGTTACCCCAATTCTTGTAGAAAATCCTCGTATCAGCAGCGGATATTTGGGATTTAATTGTTTTGATAAGCACAGGGCACTTTGCCAAACAGTCAATCCAACAAAACTGTGGCAATTAGCAGAGAAGCTCTCCCTGCAGAATTACAATCCTTAAGCTCCATTCCTATTTAGAAATGAGATTGGATCAGTGGGGATGTCCATGCTCATCCCTGTGCCCACCCCCTCCTGCTCCCAAAGTCTGTCCCAGCTCTGTGCTCTGACCTCCCATCCGAGTATTTCTGGTGATATTTACACACATTGAGAGAACAAAAGGTGATTTACACAGTCAAGTGAGGATTATATTTTGTAGAGAAGTTCCCACCAGACTTGTATCTCAGTTTGTCTCCAGTGTGGAATCGCAACCTCACATTTATATCATGAAATATTAGTTTACAGAGTCACCTCACCTCTCAAAATCCCAGCTGGAGGTCCAAGAAAAGGGCTCACTTACTCAAAACCTCCCCATCCTGGAGCTCTGCAAGGGAATATTTTCTCCCAGTCAAACCCATCTATAGGAGAAGTGAAATCAGGAAAGCGATTCTTTGGGTTTATTGCATCTGCTTTTGAAAAAAAAAAAAAAAAGCAAAAATAAAAAAGCAAAAAAAAAAAAAAAAAAGAGCTTTGTTTCCTTGTTTCCTCCAAGAGGAGCTGTGATTATTAGAGACCTGTCTGTGTTCATTTTCCTGCTCCCCTCACAGGGGCCTGGTGTGCTGGTGCTGCTGTCGATGAGCGCTCAGAGATCGATCAGAGCTCTGACATTAATGAACGGGCAGGGCCCCAGCACCTGCAGGATCCCCACCGAGCCCAAACCTTTGTAAAAGGCCAGGGAAGGAAAGTCTTTGCCTGCTGGTGTCCTGCAAGGCAGAGCAGGGGGTGAGATCGTGGTGAGGTCTGTAGGAAGCTCAGGGACCGTCCCCTTTGCCAGGGAATTTCCCTGCACTGGTTTGAGGCTGCCTTGGTGTGGTAACTTCTTCCTGGACACATTTTTTTTCCCCCAGGATGGATGAGGAACCAGGGGACAGAGCAGGGAGGCTGCTCCAATTCATGGTCTCAGTACAAATCCAGGGTGTGACACAGCCTGGTCACATTTTTTTTGTATTTTCTAGGAATTTCCTAATTCCCTTGGCTGGCAGCAGGTGTTCCCAGCAAAATCACAGTTTCAACAACCTGCCTGGCTCCGTGGTGCAGAATCCCCACATGGCAGCAATTGTGGCTGTCACATCCCCTTTGATAACCCCCCCAGGGCCCCTGGGGCTGCTGAAGCTGCTGCTGATGTGAAACACGCTGGGCCAGTCAAACCAGCTCCAGCTCTGCCTCTTGCTTTGCTAATTAATTTTATCTCCTACTCAGACCCAGGCAATCCTCAGCCTTGTAGAATTGATTTCAGGGCAAAGGAGGGATATTTGTGTCTTACCAAAGCCACTCCAGTTACAAATCCCAAGCACTCGCTCCCTGTTATTTGCATCAGCATGTTCTAAAGTAGGACACAGTGCTTGGACTGTTTCTATTCTGGTAACTCACAATGTATTTTTATAATGTCTTTTTCCTTCCCCTCCCGTCTCTTTTCTTTTCTCAGAGACAAACAGCAGCTGTGTTGTTGGCACAGTGCTGAGAAAGGGAAGCAGAAGGGCAGCAAGGGCACGGAGATAAGCAGTTCTGGTGCAAATCAGATCCTTCACAAAGCTGAGATTAAAAAATTGTCGCTTGCCTACAAATAAGCGATGATTTCTTGCCCTCCCCGTATGTGCAGGCACTTTGATTTCCCATTCAGATGCTTTCTGAGCACTTCATTTTGGAGTGGGAAAGGCAAGGATCAAGTCTCCACTCGTCTGCAGAAGGACAGAGCCCAGTTCTGTTCTCAGTGCAGGCACAGCACACACAAAACCTCAAGTGATGCCATCACTAAAAGCAAGGCTGAAGCAGCAAACCTGGCCCACTTTTGGTGACTTTTGGTGGCCCACTCACCCCATGGTGGCCGCCAAAAGTCTCCAGGTGGGTGCTGAGACAAACCTAGAGATGGCAAACCCACCAGGACCCACCACACTCAGCTTCAGAGAGCTCTGCAGGGCTGCCAGGGCCACTGAAGGGCCCAAAAAACCTCCTGGTCCAATAAACCAGGCTCAAGCCTGTGGGAATTAATTGCTGTGGTGTTATTGTGGGTCCCAGGATGAGGTGAGAGATGAGAATTGACTCCAAGTTCTTAGAAGGCTGATTATTATATTATATTATATTATATTATATTATATTATATTATTACTACATTCTATTCTATTCTATTCTATTCTATTCTATTCTATTCTATTCTATTCTATTCTATTCTATTCTATTCTATACTAAAACTACACTAAAGAAAGAGAAAGGAGACATCAGAAGGCCAGACAAGAATAAATAATAAAAAACCCGTGACTGACCAGAGAGTCCGACACAGCTGGACTAGGATTGGTCATTAATTAAAAACAATTCACATGGAACCAATCAAAGATGCATCTGTTGGTAAGCAACCTCCAAACCACATTCCAAGCAATCAGATAATTATTTTTTTTTTACATTTCTTTTCTGAGGCTTCTCAGCTTCTCAGGAGAAAAATCCTGGCAAAGGGATTTTTCATAAAATATGACAGGACATGGACAGCTGGGATTTAACTGTGCTGCTCCAGAGCCACATCTGGAACCCACAGCACCCTGAGATCCTGGGCAGGATGCTCCATCCCTGTGCCCAGAGGCTTTGGACAGGGATTGCTCAGCAGAGATCACATGCTTGGCTTCTGGGAAAGCTGAAGGATGATCAATAGTTGATTAATCTAGTGAAGAAATTAATGTATTAAAAGCAGTGACTGATGTCAAATACATTCTCTCTTGCTCATCGATTTCCTTCTTTTTAACCTGCGTGTGCCAAAGTCCTGAAGCCCAATTCTAGTGTGCAGCTGGCACATCCATCTCTTTAATTTCATATGGATATAAGATACTGAGCAATGCATTTGATTGAGTAAATGTGGTGCCATTGATTTTGTGGCTGAATTATCTGATTTGATTGGCACCGTGTCCCGTTTAATAGAGAAAGCAACCAATTCAATAAGTGATGTTAGTAATTGGGTAGTTGTTCTCTGAAGAAAGATTACTTGAGTTTACAGGACTAATGTTGCTCGGTTGCAGCATAAACTGGATAAATTTCTACGCGGGATGAACATGATAACATTTATCCATGTAATAACAGAGCTCTGGGCTCTCTAATGCAGCATCCTGGGCAGCCCCACTGAGCAGCTCCCACACTGTGAATACACAAATACAAAGCTCAGCAGCCAGGGCCATTCATTAATTAACCCTCTAAAGCCACTGAGAAACGCTGCCTAGGTGTGTGTGTGCTGTAACAAACACACTGTGAGGGGTAACACTGACTGTGGGCTCAGGGTTTGGGTGGGAGCAGGAGCAGCCCTGGCTCCAGTGGGGCTGGATCAGAATCCCAGAATTATTTAGGCTGGAAAAGAACTCGAGTCCAACCTGCAATGAGCCAGCCCAGCGCACTGAGTGCCACATCCAGCTGTGCCCTGGACACGTCCAGGGATGTGTGACTGCACATCCTTTTCCAAAACACCTTCCCAAGCCTGAATCCGAGGTGGGTTGTTGCTATAGGACACGAAATAAAACCATGCAGACACTGGAACCTCCAAGGTAAAAATAAGAGAAGTTTAATTTCTGATTCTAACATTTCTAGATTTTCAAAAGTGACAGTGGATTGGAGGATGACAGTGTCACCTCTCCAATGACACTGGACAAACTATCAGTCCATCAAATGTCTCTTCCTCCAGAAAAGAATGCAAACCAATAATTATTTACATAAAACTGCATGAGAAAGTTCATTACAAGAATATAAACATCAGAAGGCTTAGAGGAACTAAAGAAGAACAGAACAACAGCAGGTGATTTTATTCAAGGTGGTGTTCAGTACTAAGAGGAAAGATGTTTAATTGTTATACTCGGCAAATTTGATACTAACAATCATCTGTCAAGTTCATGTAAAGCTGATAGAAATAAAAGCAGGACGACTCATATACTGATTTTTCAGCCTGTGCTGTATTATTTTCAGAAGAAAAACCAGCACACAACAATTGGATTCCATGCTGATATATTACAAAACACAATCTAGCCATAACGCTGATGTGACAGCCAAAAGCAGATATTAGCAGAAGAAAGTGATTTTTTTTATTATACAATTTTATCAGTGGATGGAAATTTCAGGACTTAAATTTACCATCACATCCACATCTGAACCTGTATATCTGGGAGGTCATTTACTCCACTGCACAATAAAAGGGAGTCAGACAAGGTAATGCATAATGGAAATCAAAGTGGAGCTTCCATTTGCGACGCTGCCGCACATAAACTATCGGCTGCAGGATCTAAATTATGAGGAGATTCACTCCCAGGTGATGAATGCAGAGCACAACGAGTGGGGAAGGACAGACCCTGAGGGAGGAGGAATGTGCCACTTGTAGAGGTGTTTATCAAAACAGAGATATGCTTCTGTATCTTAAAATGTTATTTTTCTCAAAATTTATTTCAGATACTGATAAGCAAGACCTGTTTATTTATTTCATGGCAATTACAGGGTCGCTCAGAACTGCCTGTTCTGGCAGATTTTCCCCACAGAAAAGGATTTTCACTGAGCATTTCAGGGCTTTGCTTCTAAAAATTCAGAACTTCAAAACCATTTTTAAATGTAGAAATATTCGGTTTGTTTTTTTTTTCTGTTCCGGAGGCCCAGGCTGCATCTTTCAAATTCCTGACTTCTTAAAAAAGGAAAGATGTTTCAGGCTCCAGAACAGCAAAGAATATTTTGTTTTCCTCAGGGTGCTGCAGGGCAGGAGCCCCGTGGGTACCCCTGCCCCAGGGATGCTCCTGCTGTCTTCATCTGACACACCAGATTTACCAAGCTGTGAAAAATGCCAATCGCTCGTTTTTGGAATTTTAGAAGTTTAACAGTAACAAAATGGTTATAAAAACAGCAATATAATTAGAGTAATAATAATTTGGACAATTAGGATTTAGGACAATATGAGACAATAGAAACAAAGAGTTACAGACACTCTGGGTACCTTTTCTGAGCAAAATAAGCCCGAAAAAGGACCCACGTTAACAGAGGATTAACCCTTAAAAGCAACAGCCTGTTGCCTATTCATACACCTCATCCATGATGCATAAATTCCATTCAAACACAGGATTCTGTCTGGGCAGTGTCAGCTTCTTCCTCTGAATCCTCTTCAGGGCTGAGGAGGAGGGAAGAAGTTAGTTTCTTCTGATAAGAGAGCAATAAATTCTTTTTCTCTTAAAGATTTAGTTGTCCTGTGGCTGCTCTCTGGTGTGAGCACCTCATTCCTTTATTTAAAAAAAAATACCCCACATACATAGTTTCTATTTTAACATTATGTTATAACCTAAAACTATATTTAACACACTACTTAAGAAAATTAATACAGCATCACTTTCTAACATAACACATATAATATTCATTTTAATATTTGCGAAAAACCAGTCATAAAATACACATTTTTCACACAGTTCTGGCCATAGAAAGTGGGTGAAATAGACAGAGAACTGCTTTGTGTTAGGTTTCCTTGGCTTTTCAGAGGAGACACTCAGCGTTCAGCCTCTCCTGCCTCTCCTAAGCCGCTTTGTGCAAGAGCTGGAATGGAAAACGGCAACGACTCCAGTTTTATCTGCCCTTAATTAAATGCTGAAGTGCTCGTGTGTAGTGGTGGGATTGTGTTGTGGTGAAACCCAAACCCTGTGAATGGGGTAATTATAAGCTGAGGGATTTTGCTAATACCAGACTTCCCCTCATTTTCCCTCAGTAATTAGAACACAGCAAATAAATCAGTGTGCAGTTGACTTAAACAATCCGCCACTGGAAGAATGGCTTGCTGATGACTTCCCTGGCCAATCACATCCCTACTGCTGCCACATATCAAAGGAATTGTTTTTGTGTCTTCATATTAAAGGCATTTCTTCCAGCTGGCAGGCTCCCATTTTCCTGCTCCTGGACAGGACAGGGACAGTGCTGGAGGGAGGTGTAAGATGCTCAGAGTCCTGGTGTTCAAACCTGAGAGCCAGAAATGCCTAAATTCAGAGTGGGGGTGTGACTGTGTTCACAGGGGTCTCGGGTTGAGGGAAGAGACGAGGATCTGACTCCATGTTTCAGAAGGCTGATTTATTATTTTATGATCTATATTACATTAAAACTGTACTAAAAGAATAGAAGAAAGGATTTCATCAGAAGGCTAGCTAAGAATAGAATAGGAAGGAATGATAATAAAAGCTTCTGTCTTGGACATAGAGTCCGAGCCAGCTGGGCTGTGATTGGCCATTAATTAGAAACATCCAATATGAGATCAATCACAGATCCACCTGTTGCATTCCACAGCAGCAGATAATAATTGTTTACATTTTGTTCCTGAGGCTTCTCAGCTTCTCAGGGGGAAAAATCTTAAAGAAAAGATTTTCCATAAAAGTTGTCTGTGACATGGATTTGAAAGCAAGATATCGGTGTTTTAGTGACTGACAGAGAGAGAGAGAGAGAGAGGTCTCCAGGAAGTGAAACCTCTGCCTGATTTCTGGCCAGCAGGACCAGGTCCTCCTCAGGGCCCTGTGGCACACATCAGCTGTCCCAGTCTGGAGTTTTATGGGATGCACACCAGCCTGTACACCCTCTGAACCACAGGCTCCAGGCTGGTGCAGTACGCAGCTCTAAAAAGCTGAATCTGGAAGCATCAGTTCCAACTGAGCAGGATCTCTGCCACGTGGTTGCAAGAACTGCAGGAGATCTGAGCTCTCCTGACCCACCTCCCTGCCAGTCTGACCTGTCCTGAACCTCAGAGGGCAGAAAGATCCTGGTGTCTGGGTTAGGGTTGGGGTTAGGGTAGATTTAGGGTTAGGGTAAGGGTTAAGGGTTGGGGTTAGGGTTGGGGTTGGGGGTTAGGTTTAGGGTAAGGATTAGGATTAGTGTTAGCGTTAGAGTTAGGGTTAGGGTAAGGGTTAGGTTAATGGTTAGGGTGAGGGTTAGGGTTGGGGTTAGGGTTAGAGTAAGATTTAAGATTAGTTTTAAGCTTAGAGTTAGGGTTAGGGTAAGGGTTAGGGTAAGGTTTAAGATTAGTTTTAAGCTTAGAGTTAGGGTTAGGGTAAGGGTGAGGTTAATGGTTAGGGTAACGGTTAGGGTTGGGGTTGGGGTTAGGGTAAGGTTTATGATTAGTTTTAAGGTTAGAACTAGGGTAAGGGTGAGGGTTAGGGCTAGGGTATGGTTAGGGTTAGGGTAAGGGTTAGGGTAAGGATTAGGATTTGTGTTAGGGTAGAGTTAGGGTTAGGGTAAGGGTTAGGTTAATGCTTAGGGTATGGTTTAGGGTTGGGGTTAGGGTAAGGTTTAATATTAGTTTTTAAGGTTAGAGTTAGGGCTGGGGTAAGGGTTAGGGTTAGGGTTGGGGATGGGTCAGGTTTAGGGTTAAACCAGTGAATCCAGCCCAGCTTTCCCCACCATCAGGCACACTTTTCCCCATTGCAGGGACTCATGTCCTTATGGAAGCAGCATTTTCCTCAGCTCTGTGCGTGTGCTGTGGCTGTAAAAGCCCTGACAATGTGTACCAGAGCAGGATCTTTGTTTACCAGCTGTCAGCTAATAACAGGAGGTGTTATCCCAGGCCCTGAGACCCACTGCCAGCACGAGCAGCAGCTCCCAAGCTAAGCTGGCTGATTTACTGACTGCTCACGCCCGCGTTGCATGAGCTGGTGTGAATGTAATCTACTCAAAAACACCCCGCTGGGACCCATAAACTTTTATATAAGGAGCCTTAACTCAAACAGTAAGAGGCTTCCTAGGGCCTATGGAGAATGGCTCAAATGCTGCTTGGGATGGATTTTTTAATGCGTTTTGGTTTTTTCTTTTGTAGTCACAAGGGCTGTTTTCTGTTTATTTTGCAAAACAAAAGCAATACCCCCTCCCCAAACTGTCCCCAAATCTCTCATGCCACAAGCACAGGCAAGGCAGGAAAGGTGGGCCAGCAACCTTGCCATCCATCCAGACTGGGATGGGGAAACAGCTGGGATAAAATTCCTGGTCCTTGTCCTCAGTGGGGATTTGGGAAAGGAATGATTGATGTTATTTGATGGGACATTTGCCCTCTCAATGCAGCAGGGAAGTTTAACAGGAATGTAAAAGTGGTAAAACTCGACCCTGGGATGAGCTCTGCCAGGGCTGTGCTGGTTGGTGCTGTGGCAGGAGCAGATGCTGTCTCTGGGTGACATTCCAGGACATTCCAGGAGAGCCAGAGCTCTTCCTGCAGGTGCTGCTGCTGCGCTCAACAACCATTTCTTCCCAGAAAATGAAATCTCTGTTGTTCAAGCCTGGAGAAAAGGAGGCTTGGGGGGGACCCTGTGGCTCTGCACAAATCCTGACAGGAGGGGACAGCCCCAGGTTGGGCTCTGCTCCAGGGAACAGGGACAGGAGGAGAGGAAATGGGCTTCAGATTGCACCAGGGCAGGCTCAGAGTGGGCACCAGCAGGAATTTCCCCATGGAATGGGTGCTCAGACCTTGGAACTGCCCAGGGAGGTTTGGAGTGCCCATCCCTGGAGGTGCCCAAGGAATTCCTGGAGGTGGCACTCAGTGACAAGGTGGGGATCGGGCACAGCTTGGACGCGATGCTCTTGGAAGTCTTTCTAACTTTAAATGATTTATTTTTCTATGATTCTACCAAAAAAAAAAAGAGTAATTTGAATGTCCACCAAATGATGGAGAGAAGCTGGAACATTATCTCTCTGAACCCAACACCAAATAAGGATTTGGCAGCTTGGCACCACTTTGAGATAATTGTTTCCAAGGATATGAATGCAGAAAATACTTTAAAAACAACTTTAGAATCAATAGCTCTTTTAATTTGCAACTTGCAGCTCACTTTGACAAATAACCCAAAAAGGGAGGATAAATAATGCCGCTTCAATTATATTTCTGTACAAAATTTGTCTTATTTTGTGTAGTGTACTGCTGAGCTAATTCAATTTTCTGCTGCCAGCCCATGCTTGTTTCCCTTTCACTTGTAATATATAACTTTATGAAGAGGGACTAAATCTTCCTACGTGAATGCAGTTTATCCTCGAACGTGAATGTTCTGGAAAATAAGAGAAAATAAACCAACAACAATACTCTTCATAAAACCAAGAAAAAGCCACACAGCTGAGTTATTTTTTCAGCAGGGACAAAGGATGCACGATAGAGGAAAGCAGGTGGCAGCTGGAAAACATCCAGAAACCCTACAGCTGGAAACCAAGACCTGATACCCCCTGCTTGAACACATTCCTTTGGATTCCCAAGCTGGAGGGAAGCTCCCCTGCTCTTCCTGCTGCCTGCCTGAAGGATGCACCAAGATCTGAGATGTAGAAACGGTGGTTCCTGGACCCAAAAAAGTGAAAATTTAAATTGGTTTTAGAGCTGAGGGGTGGAAATTTCAAATTCTGTTTATTTAAGCATGAAGATCGAAGGGCACTGGGATGTTCCAAGGTGTTCAGGGGGTTATTGGAGCATGGTGCCCACTCAGCTGGGCTGGCACCACAAAACCTGTGTCTGTTTTAGTGCTGTCACTGTCTCTGCATCTCTGCTGGCACAAACCAGGGGTGGAATCTTCTCTTGCAGTGACATGGGACATGTGGTGGCAATGGCCACAAACCTCTGTGGCTGAGCAGGACACAGGCAGGGGACACTAAAACTGTTACCCCATTGCTCACTTATTGACATTTCCATCACTTCTGCATCCTGTAATCCACTCTCATGAGCTGCCATTGGAGCCATTTCTGCTCCTTTAATTTCTTTTTCTCCAAACTGCTGCCTCTGGAGGGGGAAAACAAAGCACAAACACTTCTTTTATATCTAAAGGCAAAATGTCAGTCAGCCTCTGCCTGTCCCTCATCTCACAGCATCCCAGTGTGGCCAGCCTGGCTGCTGGGAGTGGGTAAAGAGAGAGAGGAGATGTTCAGCTAAAGGCTGGGAATTGTTTGCAGCAAACCAACAGATGTTTATGGTTCATGAGTACATTCCCAAAAGGACAACGCTAGCGGCCTGAAAAAATGGGAAGGCGGAAAGATGGAGGAATTGATTTAACATCTGTGTTTTTTCTTGAAAATCTGTTCTCCCAGGGATGTTGGGAAGCTGACATTTTCACAAGGCAGGAGTGGGGTTCATGGCTAATTGTGGTCCAGATAATGAAACAGCAGAGGATGCAAAGGAGAGAGCTGGAGGCTGCAGCATCTCCTTCACAGCTCTTCCACCACCTGGAGTACTGACAGTGAGGAAATATGGGCTTGCTACAACTTTGTCCTCTTGGCTTCTCCCACACATAGCTCAGAAAGCGATTGTCACCCTGGTTTTTTAGGATTTTCTAAGCCTTCTGATGTTGACATTCTTGTAGTGAACTTTCTCACACACTTTCTGTAAATAACTCATTGTTTTGCATTCCTTTATGGAGGAGGAGAGAGTTGATGGACTGGTGGTTCGACCAGTGGCATTGGAGAGGTGGCACTGTCACCCTCCAATCCACTGTCACTTTTGGAAACTATAAATGTTGGAATCAGAAAACAAACTGCCCTTTTTTCCTTCACCTTGAGAACAGTGGTGAGCTTGTGCTCTTCCGTGTCCTATAGCTCAGAAAGCGATGGCTTTGCAGCCTGTCCCCTGTCTCAGCCAGCACACAGCCTGAGGGAGCACCACTGCTGCTCCAGGAATGTGCAGGGAGAGAAATCCACCCTCACTCCTGCCTTGTCCCTCTGCCTCTCTCCTCTGCAGACCCTCCCATGCCACACTTTGTGTTACGGGTGCTCGATTACATTTTAATTTCCTGTTAAATTGGTGCTGCTCTCACACAGACACCCCACACAGCAGCAGGAGTGGGTGAGCTGAAAGCCCAGAGCAGTAACACTGTCCATGCCCCCACAACTCAAACTTACCAGATCCATGTTTTGCACTTCTCTGCATTTCAGCCTGCTTGGTGTTAATTTTAGATGGAAAAGTTCCTGATTTGCAGCTGATAACGTGGTTGCCAACTGTTGCTGTGCCCTGCCTGGGCAGGAGGCTGCAGCATCCCTGTGTGTGCTGCTGCTGCACTGCCAGGCTGGCCTCACAGCTCCTCCCCAAATCGTAGCAGGTGCTGCTGAAGCCGTGGGCACCTCGGCCCTGCACTCCCTGCTGGTCTGGCTGGATTGTCAGACAACATTTAGGCTGTTTCTGCCCCTGGCAATGTCACCTTTTGTGTGCTGGATGGGTCTGCATGTGACCGTGGTCACAGGGGTCTTATGTTGAAGGAAGAGATGAGGATCTGATTCCATGTTTCAGAAGGCTTGATTTATTATTTTATTATATATATTACATTAAAACTATACAAAAAGAATAGGAGAAAAGGTTTCATCTCAAAAGGCTGGCTAAGAATAGAATAGCAAAGAATGATAACAAAGGCTTGTGGCTCGGACACTGTGTCCAAGCCAGCTGGGCTGTGATTGGCCATTAATTAGAAACAACCACATGAGACCAATCACAGACCCACCTGTTGCATTCCAAAGCAGCAGATAACCATTGTTTACATTTTGTCCCTGAGGCCTCTCAGCTTCTCAGGAGGAGAAAACCCCAAGGAAAGGATTTTCATAAAAAGATGTCTGTGACATCTGCAGGCACTCCCTGAGTCTCCATCGCCCATCTCTGCCCTGGCTGCCACCAGGACACTCTGCTGGCAGGGCACATTTTTGGGAGCTGGAGGTAGCTGAGGACACACAAGAGTCCTTCCCTCACTTGGCTGGTGCTTGGTGCTCTCTCTCTGTCTGATGGATCAGGCTAGGGCTCCTCGTGGAGCTCCCAGTGCTGCTGGCCTGTGGCGATGCTCCAGCTCTGGTCCTCACTGGGGCCCTGGAGCTACAGAGGCTTCTGAACCACACTGCTAAAGCTTTAGGGGATCCCAGCTCTGGATCTGCAGGGAAAACCAGCAGCTGCAAAGGCGCTGGCATGTTTTCTCAACCAGGCCCTAAAGGTGTGAAGCTGCAGACCCCAGAATTGGGTTTCAAAGAACAGGGTGCAAAAGGGAAGCCACAGATCTCCAGGACACAGCAGTGCCAGAAATCCAGATCAGCCAAGAGCAGAATCAGCTGAAGCTGTGGAGTTGTCCTGATTTTCAAAGTAATAAACTCTGTAATTAACCATAGCTTAATAAGTCATCAATCTTAGGTTAAAAAAGGAATAATGAACTAATTAACTAGAATGCATTTCCCAGTGTAGACAATCAATGCCTTATCTTAATGCTGGGTATCTCTGGAGGGGAAGGAGGAGTGTTAGAAACAGTAAAGATACTAAATATTGAGAGAGAGAATGATTTGCTTTTCCCCATAAAAGAAAATTGATTAAGAGACAAACTCCAGTGTTTGAAACCCAGGACACTTTCCCCCCTGTTTTAATTCTTAGAGAAGATACAGACTAAGAGCTACCCTTAGTATTCTGTGAGTAACTGTTTAATGTAAAAGACAAGAACCACAAGGCTGGCAAGCTCCCTTTAGATCACTCTCCTTCCCCCCCCCCCCCAGGTTTAAAGAAATGTAAATTGCCATTCCAGAGGCAGTGCCTTTAAAAAGAGGGAGTTTGCATTTCTGTGAGATTTTGGAATGCGTCTTTCTAATCTTCCAGTCTCACACATATTTATTCCAGTGATTCCCTTTGCTTCCTCTTGTCAGACTGAAGTTAATTCAAGTCATTTTATACTCCAAAAGCAAGCCTTTTCTTGTATGTTTAAAATCCAGTTTGAACCTCTCCCAGTTCAACAGAGTCACTTGGGCTGTGAGCAACTGCTCGAGCAATCGCTGCTTCTTCCCTGCAGAATATTACATTCTCTGGTGCTCACAACAAAGCCATCACGAGTGTTAATATTGTTGTCATGGTGACTGACAGCTGCTGCAAACATGGCTGATAGAAAGTTAAATTACTGCACTTTGGAAGCAGCACAAAGCTTTGAGCGCCGCTGGGGGATCTGTTACATCCTCCTGGGGAAAGCTGAGAGCTCAGAGCCTTCCCCATCACAAAAAGCCTTGCACAGCCCTGTCTCCAGTCTCAGGAATATCTGATCTCATCCCCTGGGCAGGGAGTGGGGGGCTCCTCCAGCCCTGCAGGAACAGCCAGAGGGGAAGGGAGGTCTCTGTTAGCAGCACCTGGGCCCTGGAGGATCAAAACGACTCCCATGAGTAAGAGACTGAGACCAGAGATGTGGGGCTCCAGGCAGCTCTTCAAAATGCTCTTTATTGTATGGAAGATGTTACAGCAGTCTCAGGTCTTTGGTAGCACAGCCACACCTACAGCTGCAGGCAAGCCTGAAGACCCTTTAGTTCTGGTTACATTGCATTACATATTCTTCTTTGCTGAGCATCTTAATAGATAACAACCCATCAATACCTTTACTATCCCCTACTAATAGTATCATAACTACTATTATTACCACATTATGGTCATTACTGTCCAATCACATGAGTTAGTACATTCCAGTTTAAGCTTAAAGCTGTTTTTCAGTTTTCTTGCAGTGGAAAATTCTTAGACTTTTTTTCTACTTGCCACACTGGCATGTTTGTGTGCCTGTGGTATCTTTCTGCTTGGTAAAAACATCTTTTTTGTTTGTGGTCAACATATCCTTTGCTCTAGTCATGAAACCCCCTTCTAACTTGACTTAACATTTGCTTTTTTATTTGTCTAGTAATGACTGGCTCAGCAATTGTCAATTTAAACATCTATTTTTTCTATATCAAAACTTGCTTCCATCTCTATTCCGTTCTCGGGTTCTACACTCCGAGAGCTTTCTGCCAAGCATATAAATATCTGTTGGAACTTTCTTATCAAACTTTCATCTTTCAAAACATCCATGCCTGGTCCTGGTGGGCACAGCACGGTCCAGCTGAGCTCCCAGGGATGTGAATGTTCCCAGTGAGCTCCCAGGGATGTGAACATTCCCAGTCAGCTGCAGGATGTGCAAAGTCCAAGCGAGCCAGGGTCTGAACACAAACCAAGAGCTCACAGGAGCCAACATCCGCACCAGGATGCCTCTGCTCTGTTTATTCCCTTCTCTCCCATGGTGATATTATGGCACAGCATAGCTTGGAGGAGCTCAAATTCCCAGTGAGCTGCAGGATGTGCAAACTCTGAGTGAGCTGGGCTGGGGGATCTGAGCACAAACATCTGAGGGCTGACAGGAGCCAACACCTGCACCAGGATGGCTCTGCTCTGTTTATTCTCTTCTATTCCACAGTGATGTTATGGCTCAGCACAGCCCAGCTGTGAACCTCCCCAGTGAGCTGCAGGATGCGCAAACTCTGAGTGAGCCAGGGTCTGAACACAAACCAAGAGCTCACAGGAGCCAACACCTGCACCAGGGTGCCTCTGCTCTGTTTATTCTCTTCTATTCCACAGTGATGTTATGGCTCAGCCCAGCCCAGCTGAGCTCCCAGGGATGTGAACCTCCCCAGTGAGCTGCGGGATGTGCAAACTCCAAGTGAGCCAGGGTCTGAACACGAACATCTGAGAGCTCACAGGAGCCAACACCAATGCCTCTGCTCTGCTTGTTCCCTTCTATTCCATGGTGATTTTATCTTCCTGCTTCCTACCTGGGGCTGTGGGATGGGCACCACACAGCTGGCATGTGAAATGCATCCGAGCAGCCCTGCAGGATGGGCTCCCACCAGTGACATCACCTGGGCAGGTTTAATGTTCACATCCACCTCCTGATCCTTCACCAAGTGTTAGAATATTAGCTGGCTAAGGACTGGAAAAGTACTGGACCCAGCTAATCTGAGTTTCTGCACCTGCAAAACACTGTGTCCTTGGGCATAGGTGTAGTATGACAACAAGCAGTGAAAGAGACATGAGAAAGAGAGTTGTAACACTAAAAGAATGAGGAAGAACTGATATTGTGGCATAACCAACAGACTGTTTAGATTACAGAATATTCAGGAGCTTATTACTGCTGTAAATAAATATCTGGTGCTCTAATCAATAAACGAAGCTCGCTGGTCACTCATATTGAGAGCTCGAGTTTTCCCTGCATTCTGTGACAACCAAGCCCCCAGCACAGCCCAGCAGAGCTGCTGGAGGGCTCAGTGCACCTGCCAGCAGGTGAGCAGCACCTGGGCTCAGGAACTGCCTCCCACCAGGGCTCTGAGGGCTTCACCAAGGAATAAAACCCACAGGGGAGTTCGAGGGAGAATCAGTCAAATGGATGGAAGTGTGGGAGTGGAGTTTAGGTTAAGAAAGGCCAATCTCAAACCTTATTTTTAATTAAATTGGGGGAAGTTCTTAACTGATAAAAACATCTTTAGTTGGACTTAATGGCATTTAGCTGCTTTAATTGGGATGTCTATATTGGTGTTTGTAGACAGAAACAGATAATAAGGCAACAAAAACAGATCACAGGGGCTTAAAATCCTGGCATTTGCATAACCCAATTGTTCACATTATGAAACGGAAACCCTGTTATCAGCTTGCATAAAACAGCTTGTTTTGGTAGATTGCAAATACTGTGTTTAATTAACCAAGCTTCAGGGACAGTGAATCTTATTGTTACAAGATACCACTCTGTGGAAATAAAGGCATTTTCATTTAAATAAAACAAAAGGGGATGTTTATCAGGATGTTACTTAATTGTCAGCATTGCTAAAGAGTTTTGTTCCTGCTACGATTTATGAACTGGAATTGATCAGTGAAGCAGGCAACCAGACGCCTTTGTCCTGTACAATTAAAGTTCTGTCATCTTAAATCCTGGCACTGATGATGCCAGCAGCCAAGAGGAAAGGAGGAAAAATCTGCAAGTGCATTGGAAATCCTGGGTTGGGCATTAACACAGTTTTGACCAATTGCCCCCTCAAAGGACCTCGACCTCAGTCAAATTTAACTCTGGCTCTTCTAGAAAGTTCATTGCAATATCAGTGAAGTCCCATCATGTTCCCCACCAAAGAGCAGGGGAGGAAGCTGAGGGTATTTGCCGCTGACATATTCTTTGCCACCTCCTCCCTCAGCATTCAAGCAGGAGATCCTTATCTGAAATCCAGGAGCTGTCCACGGAGCGAGATGGAAAATAACTGAGCTGCTGTGAAGAGAATGATTGGGTTTTCCTTGCAGAAAACACTGCTGGGAATGGAAAACATTTATTTTGAGCTTAAGACGTGATATAAACTAAACATTTCTCTATCTAGATGTATATTCACATTTCCAGTATGTCAGAAATCGTTTTTCGTTAAGGGAAGGAAAAAAACTACTCAGGCATCTCCAGAAATGCTGTTTGCTGTGCTGCAGCCTCCCCGGGAACCTGCCTGAGGCCACACCTGGCTGCAGCTGTGCCACAGGGGCATGGCAGGAGCATCCCCACCCCGGGAGCATCCCAAGCTCTGGGGAAAGCAAAAGGGAAGGGAAGAGGATGCTGTGTGCACACAGGACAGTGCTGTCCACGTTAACACAAAGTACCAACCACGGGGTGTTCCTGTGAAATGTGCAGTTGTGTTTGAAAGGACACAAAAGCTGCAGTTGCTGAGCTGCTTGCAGCGACAAATGTATCCCGTGGCCTGAAACAAAATCTTATTTATATGCTGTGTTTTCCTGTGATTGCTTAAATGTGCTTATCACGCTGGTCTTGCCTGCCATGCAAGGCCACTGAATTGCTTCTGTTCTGACAATGTGCAACATCTGATTTCTAACTGCGGCCAGACCCCCCAAATACCTGGAGGCACTGGGGGGAGTCTGCTGGGGAGTTCAGCCAGGGCAGGAGCTGCAGGTGAACCCAGCAAGGCAAAGAACCAAAGAAATGTGCTGGAGTAATTGCAGGGGAGAGCAGATGCTGCTGGCAATAAAAGCCTGTGTGAAACCCAGCTGAGAAGCCAACTGTGAGACCCACAGGGGCAAACTTCCCTGTGCGAGGACAAAAGACACCCAGCGAGTGAATAGCAGAAAAATCTCTTGCAAGGTGCCCATTATCAGGCAGCAGCCAAGCTGCAAAAAGGAGCAAATTGGATTTGAGGAGGGAAGGGAAACAGGCACCCTGCAGACACAATTACAGAGCCAGCTCAGGAATTGCAGGGTGTGTAAATGCAGGAGCAGCTGATGGGACAGGTCTGAGGATGCACTGGAAGCCCTCTCTTCACAAGTGCCAAGGAAATGTCAGCTCCTGCTCTTGTCCCTCCACACTGCCCAGTCCCACCTGTCACCATCACATTTTTCTTCAAAAATCCCTTTGCCCAGGATTTTTCTCCTGGGAAGCTGAGAAGCCGGAGAGAAAAATGAAAACAATAATTGTCTGATTCGCTTCTCCTGTGTTTTGCTGCTTTGGAATGTGGTCTGGACATTGTTTGCCAACTGGTCACTGTTTGATTGGTTTCATGTGAATTGTTTTGACTTCATGACCAATCATGGTCGGGCTGTGTCAGGACTCTGGAAGGGGTCAGGAGATTCATTATCATTCTTTGTAGTTTTCTGTCTATATCTTCTCTCTATTCTTTAGTATAGCTTTAGTATAGCATAATATAATATAATATAATATAATATAATATAATATAATATAATATAATATAATGTAATGTAATGTAATGTAATGTAATGTAATATAATATAATATAATATAATATAATATAATATAATATAATATAATATAACATAATGTAATGTAATATAATGTAATATAATACAATGTAATGTAATATAATATGATATGATATGATATGATATCATATGATATGATACAATATAATATAATATAATCACTCTGGGATTCTGCTCCCCACCCAGCTGGGATGCAGTAAGGAGATGTGATGCTCTGACTTCCACTGGAGGAGGGTCTCGTAACTGTGGCTGCCAGGGAGGTGTGGGATAAGGGAGTAATTAAAAAAAAAACAAAAATCAAATCCTGCCCCATTGCTGACTGCAAAAATCTGCTGGGAAATGAACCCCTGGCCTGTATTTGGGGGGTGAAGGTTTGCAGAGGTTTTCAGGAGGTGGAACAGGGTGCAGAAACACCCTGGTGTTAGTGTGTGAATTACCAGCAGTGTCATCACCTGCCCAGTGAGGTGTAAACACCCCAAATTCTGGGATCACTGAGGTTGGAAAAGCCCTCCCAGGTCACAGAGTCCAAGCTGTGCCCCATCCCCACCTTGTCCCCAGCCCAGAGCACTGAGTGCCACATCCAGCCCTTCTGGGACACCTCCAGGGATGAGACCCCAAACCTCCCTGGGCAGCCCCAATCCCTGGCCACCCTTTCCATGGGGAAATTCCTCCTGGATCCACTGCACAGCCTTACCCTACCCCAGGCCTGGAACCTCCCAGGAAAACTTCCCAGCAGCCAGGCTGCTCTTGGAAAAGGTGAACCTGGTGCTTGAGAGGCACTGAATCCTTTAATCCCTGCAGCCACTTTAACCCTTGGCCTCCAGAGCCTCGCCGAAGGATCTGAAAGCTTGCTGAAATCCCAGAGTATCACAAGGATCATTGTACATCCTTAAATAAACCTCCTTCCTTTAGCTCTCTCCCTTTGTGAGGATTTATGCTGCAAGAGGCACAGCTGCTCCTGAGGAAATGGCTTGAGGTTCCAAACCCCCTCCTGGTTTTCACTCCTTGCCTCTGGAGGGTTAACAATCCTGGGGAGAGCAGAGCAGCCTGTCTATCCACTTTGGTAATTGAAATCAATTTCTCTGCCTTATCTGTAGGAAACCTATATAGTCAAGACACTAATCTGCTGGCTCTGGCATCTTTTAAATGAAAACCTATTTTAGAAAAGAAAAAGGTCCTTTCCCTGCCTGCTGGTGCTCCTTCCTTCAGCTTCTGAGGGTGGGGACAGACAAAACTCCAGGGCCTGGACTTATTTTAGGAGCTCACACGCTGGTCAGCAGGAGAAGGATGCCAAGAACATCTTGGAGAGGGGATTTCAGCTGGATTTCTGCCTGCTGCAGCTCCTTGGCTTGCCCTGCAGTTACCCCCAGGCTCTGCTCCTGAGTCCTGTAGGCAGCAGGAGTCACAAAATGCTTGTGGCATCCTGATTTTGTGGCATCCTGATTTTGTGACCCTTTTTCCTACTGCAGGAGGGTCACAAAATCCGGATGCCACAAGCACAGCCATAGGCAGGGATGAAGGAGATAACCCCCCCCAGCCTGCTCTGCTGGGATCAGTGCCTTCCTTCACAAACCTTGTCAATCTCCAGTTACCCAAAACCAATCCAGCAGAGAAAGAGCAGCCCCAAACCATGTTCTCTCCTAATCCTGGCCATTAGGAGTCCAGCCAAGCCAATAGATTTCTATTTTGCAGTCAATCAGGCTTGAAATCCCTGTGGTTTTGATTGTAATTACACAGATCAAGTAATCAATAGAGAATCACACCTTCCCGAGCCTAAAATATGGGAATGAGAACCCGGGAGCAGCCTCAGAGGATGGAATGTGGGACAAAGCACAGAGCTGGGGCTCCCACAAGGGAGCAGAGGCTGAAAGGACCTGAGTTATTACTGATCCAAGAGCCTTCTGTGTGTTTCTGACCCTTCCCAAACAGCCATCCCACTGCTGGCTGCACAAGGCACCAGCTCTCTCCATTCTCCAGCGAGAAACGTGCATTTACCAAAAGTTAACAATTTGTACTTTCCTTCAAACTAAGTGCACTTTTTGAGCAAGACAATATAATTAAATGAGGCACATTAATACTGTGAGATCAGCATCACTGACCACATTTATGACAATATTAAAGGAATTCACAGAGAAAAGGGACTTATGCCCTATAAATCAAAGCATTTTGGTGCATATAATTTGGGAACACGAGTCTATGAATTGTAATAGAGCATGACAAAGTCTCATCAGCAGAAGTAAATATTAAGCCCCTGATGACAAACAGACACACACATCCTATCTGAATGTTTTTTCAATTTAAAGCAGTTCCCTGATTCTTATTCTCTTAATTGAGGTAATTTGCTTGAAGTGTCCCCTTGCAGCTGAGAAATTACAATTGCCCCTTTAATATTCTGGTAATTCTAACTGCATTTTCCCCATCTGATCCTAATCCTCGTGGTTCTCTGAGGAGGAATCCTCTTTGGGTGAAAAAGGCTTGATAAGAGGCCAACATGCACATCAGAAAATGAAATGTCTGTCAGTGATTTGACTGCATAAGGGTAGAGGAGGGAATGGCCTTTTCCCTGGCCAGTTATCCATTATGGGAAATTGCCATTATATTCCTTTCAGCTCCCTGAGAAGTCAATAGAACATAATGAAGTTATCACAAGATGCAGCTTCCTGAGCTAATTTGGTGATGGCAATATAAACCAGCTCTGGGTAAAGGTGGGGAAGAGCTTTGTTTGCAGGAGGGAGCACGAGAATTGTTGAGGTTATGGAGGACAGAGAGGAGTTTCTTCCATCCTCCTCTCCCTTTCAGACAAGCCCTTCTCACCCAGGATCCCTGCAGCCTGTGCTATTTAGATTATTACTAAATTCTGTCTACAAGCACCCCTGGGAAGTTTTTCAGCCTCCTGCTGTAGCAAGTCACCAAGGAAGGAGGGTGGCGTTCAGTTTGGTTTTTGCAAGAAGAATTACCAGAATGAAGGTCAAGGAGCAGCGTGGGCTGACCTGTACAAATGTGGCATTTTTACTCCTGTCTCCAAGCCCCATGATAAACCACTCTGAGCACAAACCTGCCTCAAAATGAATCACCAAGTGCTCCACAGAGCAGGAAATTGCAAGGGGACACTGTGGGCCCTGGGCATAGAGAACAGGTATTCTCTCAGCATTTCTACCAGTTTTGCTTCCCCCTCAAATTTCAATAGGCCATGTCCAATTATTGACTGACACGTGTTCCCCTCACTCACACCAGGGTATTGTCAGACCACGTCACTTGTGTCAGTCCACAGAATTAGGAGCCATAATTGGACCCTTTTAACAAGGTACACAACACATTTTAAATTAAATTGCATTCCATAAATCAGGTTAACCTTTTCAACGTTGCTCTAAGAAAATTAATTACTCATATCGAAGCACATGACCTTTTCACAGTGCTTGGGATTAGCTTCCACATTTCTTTTATTTTCCCTTCTCTCTGCTCCTCCCCTCCTCTCTCCCCCCAGCCCAGACTTCTTTCTTGACTTAAAACATCAAAGCCAAAAAAGCATCAAGGCTGAGCACCTTGCTTCAGCTCTCATAGCTTCAGCCTAGCATGATTTAATTGCTTAATCTCCTCTGCTAAGCAAGCTGCCCCTCTTCCCCCCTCCCCTCTCTCCTGGCAATGGAACCAGGGCTGCCCTGTGCCAACACTCAGCTTTGCCATCAGACCCTGCACTTGTGTTTCATGTTTGCTCAAAACACCAGGGAATCTCGTTGTGTGAGGATCTCCATTCCCATCACCAGCAACTGGCAGTATTTCTACTTTATTAGCCTCACAACCATAAATAAAGTGTGGATGAGTGCCTAAAAAGCTCAGAGGGAAGAAAAGGGAGAAGTGCTTTGCGTTATTAGAGTTTGCCAGAACTTTCCACAACATTTCTGCAGGGTGAAGGGGAATAAATGTCAGAGGCAGGGATCCCTGGTCTGAGTTCACGTGGGGCTGCTGCTTCCCGTGCCCTCCAGAGATGGACAGACAGACAGCAACACCCCCAGGCCTCATAAATGTGTATTTCCAGGGGGTGAGGGCATCCTCTCTGTCCTGGCCCATAGGAACAGCACCTGGAGAGGGGAGAGGTTCTGTGGCTCTGGCAGCAAGGTAAGAACAAAACACTTTGGGGCTTTGGTGTTTGCAGCAGCTGCACTTTTCAGCATGAACTGCAGCTTCCTTGAGTGCATTTGCTGCAGTGAGAATCTCCCCCCTCTTTCTGCCTGGTTTCCCCAGGTGAAGGAGCCCCAGGTGTTGGTGTCTCTTTCCTGTGGGACCCACAATGGTGGGGATTGGTGTCAAACTCCACGCAAATGTGTGACTTATGGAAGATTCTCAGTAGTTAAAAACATCTGTTGTGCTGTTTCTCCCCTGAAATAGGATAATCTATGTAGTTTTACTATAGACTGTATTTCCCAGCTGCCTTAATTTCTTTAAATTGCTCTGTGAGTTGCTGAAGTCATCAGCAGAAATGCTGGAGTCAGCTGGATTTTAAACATTTAAAATGATATAGTGCCATTTTCCTTCAGAAAGAATCTTAAAAAATTTAATTATTCTTTTTCTTTTTTCCTATTTCTTTCCTTTTCATTTAATGATGGTGTTGTTGAAACCTCTCATTAAAAAGTGCCATAAAATAAAACAGGCTTAGAGCAGAATCTTAGAGTGTGACAAAGTTTTGTTGAAAACACCAGGCATTTGCTGCTGCTTTAGTGCCTTTTTTTTACACAGAGAAGCAAGGAATGAGGAGGAGGAGGGAGGTGATTGAAGGTGGCTCCTGTGTTTTATGCTCAAGTTGATGCTTCATATTCAGCACTGCAGTGTGGTACCTGCACCTTGGAAACCAGATATTGAATAGATAAACATGTTAATGACCTAAGCACAATTAAAACAGTTGTTAAAGCCTGGCCAGGCCCATCTGGCCTCTGGGTGAGGGTGCTGAGTACTCTGACCATGTGTAGACCCAAGGATGGTGATGCAGAACTAAATCCTGGCCCCCTTAAACTTATTGGGAAGACTTATTTCTTCTATAATTGCCCAATTAATCAGCCTGCTTCAGCTGAGTTGATTTCAGAGTTTTAAGTTGGAGACAAAGGCAAAACCAGGAGCTCATTTGGAATGAGGAAACAAACGTAGGTTTTCCCCTTGTAGTGTGCTTAAACTGTGTTTGTTTTTGTTCCTGCGTACCCAGACACACATTAAAAAGATTGAACATAATAAGTTAATTGTTTGCCTAATCCTTAATGAAGATTGCTATTTCCTCTTCAGAATTGCTGCTTGAAGAAGGATGCATTAAAGCTCCCTTGGAAACATTGGGAGTGCTGGGAGGTGCTGGAGCTCAGAGGGAGTTTTTGTCTTATTGCTCAGAGTCCCCTCCAGCAGGGGGATCCTGTCACTGCTCTGCCCCTCGAAGGCAGCTTCCCCAAAAGCTGCACAATTTTTATTCCTGCAAAATCCAGGCAATATTGAAATAGTCCCATCGGCTTCAGTGTCCTGCAGCAGCTGTCCATGAAGATCACCTTGAGGGTCATTTCTGGGCAAATAGCTGTAGTAAATGTTTGCTGGTTGGTTGTAACTGTGAGGGGCTCCTGAGGGTGGGTGAGGAGTCTGGGGACTCTTTTTTGTCCCTTGTTTCTATGAAAAAATGGAGTTTTTGAAGTTGTTCTGAAGGCCTTTTTCTCTGGTTCTTCTCTTCTCCGTGGCAGTGCTGGCTACCCCAGGCTTCCTGTCATTTATAATAATTATGATGGTTTTGCTGGAGTGATTTTGCATCAATCCATCCATCCCTGCCCTCCAGTTGTAATTATGCTTTTTGATGCCATTGAATTGCAAAGATCTGGGGGAAAAAAGCTTTCAACATCTTTGATAACAAAATGTGATACATCACTCAGTGGGGCTGGGGCAGTGGCTCCTCCAGCTTGCTCTGAGCATTAAATCAGATGTTTTGATGGAAATGTCTCATTGCAGATAAACTGAGTCCCTCAAATCCAGGAATTAAACAAAGCCAGAGCCCTGTCCATGACGCCGTGGTGCTGATGCCTGAGCAAAGAGTGTGAACTCAAACAACCCAAATCAGCACCAAATCAAACAGAAGCAGATTTGCTTCTAAGAGATATATTTTGCCCTAAAATTTCATTTGCTGCATTTCACTTGTTTCAGATGTTGCTCCAGCAGCTCCTTCATTACAGCAAATCAAATAAACAAATGAAAAATTAAAGCTATTGTTATCCAGCCGTTCCCTGGGGGGGGGTCTGTGGTTCTTTGCATATTTATGATGTTTTTTGGGCTGTGTGTGGGATGAGAACAGATGGCTGATGGCTTCCACTGCCTTACCTGCTCCAGCAAACTGGCAGGTGTCCACACCTCCAGCAAATGCAAACCTACAGAGCAAGTTTGGGAAGAGAAGCACATTGTAGTCATTGAAAGCTGCTTCCTATTGCTTATTGGGTTTTTTTTTCTTGTGGTCTCTTCTCCTGTGCTGTTCATTAGCCCTTCTGGAATTTAAATGGCACTTTTTATGGATGAGAGTTAACTGGGTTTGCCAGATAGAATTGCTGCATTGCCATTGCCTCTGTGCATGAATATAGAGATGTGGACACTGATAGCAGTGCAAGTCCCTCGGAATGTTCTCACTGCTAGAATATTTCTTTTGCCTCCTTATTTAATTTTGCTGTTTGGAGTGAAAGGAACGCATTTAAATAATAAAAAAGAACCACAATGTGCCTGCTGCTCTATTCAGGGAGTTTTTCTAATTTCAGTCCTTTCTGCAGAACTGCTATAAATACTCTGACACGAGAATGCCTGAGAAATAGGTCACAAGGAAAACTGCTAATATGTACATTTGATAGAAGTCCCTCCAAAGTTGATTTCTTTCAGAGTGTTTCATAAAGCAAATAATGTGAAGATTAGGCTGGAGTTTTCAAGAATACCTGCCTGAGAGTGGGAACCAGATGAACTCTGCTTCTGTTCACCCCCAGACATGCTCTGAATCCAGATCTCATAAGAGTCAGGTAAAACTGCTGCAGGCTGGAGTCCTGCAAGAGCATCAATAACGTGATCATCTTCTCTTAGGACAGTTTGCTGTTTGAAATAACCATTGGGCAGATGCTGCTCCTTCCAGGGCTGGTTACTGGGGTGTCTCCTGCAGAGCTGGAATTCTTGGAGTCCTCTTCACTCAGAGAAAACCCTCATCATCTTTGCTCAGAGAAAAAGGGAACAAACAAAGCATCAGTGTGCTCAGTGCCAGAGTGAGCAGCAGTGGGGAGAAGCCCTGCAGCCCCCAAGGAGGGCAGGAGCAGGGATGTGGTTTTGGTCCTGGGGTGTCTCCTGCAGGGTGCACCCAGCAGAGCTGGAGTTCTTGGAGTCCTTTTCACTTACAGAAAATCCTCATCATCTTTGCTCAAAGAAAAAGGGAACAAAGAAAGCATCAATGTGCTCACTGCCAGAGTTCTGTTCACCCCCAGACATGCTCTGAATCCAGATCTCATAAGAGTCAGGTGAAACTGCTGCAGGCTGGAGTCCTGCAAGAGCATCAATAATGTGATTATCTTTTCTTAGGACAGTTTACTGTTTAAAATGACCATAATTTGCTTTTTGAAATGACCATTGGGCAGATGCTGCTCCTTCCAGGGCTGGTTACTGGGGTGTCTCCTGCAGAGCTGGAATTCCTGGAGTCTTCTTCACTTAGAGAAAACCCTCATCATCTTTGCTCAGAGAAAAAGGGAACAAACAAAGCATCAATGTGCTCAGTGCCAGAGTGAGCAGCAGTGGGGAGAAGCCCTGCAGCCCCCAAACTGAGCTGGCAGTGTTCCCTGGGAGGGAGGGAGGGAGCAGGGATGTGTTTGTGGCACATCCACAAGAGCAAACCTGGCAGGCAGGGCTGGGCCACCCAGCTGCTGGAGTGTGGTGTTGTGAGGTGCCCAGGATGAGGTGAGAGATGAGAATTTGACTCCATGTTTTCAGAAGGCTGATTATTATATTATATTGTATTGTATTGTATTGTATTGTATTGTATTGTATTGCATTGTATTGTATTGCATTGTATTGTATTGCATTGTATTGTATTGCATTGTATTATATTGTATTGTATTATATTGCATTATATTATATTAACCATATTATATTTACCATATTATATATACCATATTATATATTATATATTATATACTATATACTATACAATATACAATATACTATATTATATATTATATAGTATATAATATTATATACTATATAATATATAATATTATATATTATATGATATTTATTATATTATACTATATACCAAAACTATACTAAAGAAAGAGAAAGGATACATCAGAAAGTTTAACAAGAATGAATAATAAAACCCCGTGACTGACCAGAGTCTGACACAGCTGGACTGGGATTGGCCATTAATTAAAAACAATTCACATGCTGGGTAAACAATTCTCCAAATCACATTCCAAAGCAGCAAAACATGGAGAAGCTGAAGCTTCCCAGCTTCCCAGGAGAAGAAATCCTGGCAAAGGGATTTTTCATAAAATATCACGGTGACACTGGAGCAGCCTTATCTTGTGTCACAGAGGTTTCCAGTCCTGTTTTATCAGGTTGTCCCCATGTGTGTCAGCACGTGGCGCCTTCCCCCAGGTGCTGCTGTCACCTCTCTGGGAGGCCCCAACTGCTGGAGAGGCTCCTAAACAAAAAAATCTTCTGGAAATGACTGATTTCTGTAAGCAAAGTAGAAAAAAGGCATTTAAGTCCTCCTGACTAAATGTGTGACATAATAAAATTCTAAACTGGCTTTGGCATCAGACTAAGCAGAATTTTTGGCTGGGATTCTGGAGGTTTTGGTGTGATGTGAACAGTTAGGCTGGAGCTCCAGAGCAGGGTGCTGGGCACTAACAGGGATCAAAGCCCAGTGTGTTTGCTGCATTTTGGCAAAAGAATTGGAATTTTGAAAATCTCTTTTTAAGCTTTTCTCCCAGGGCCTGGGAGCTGGATCTTTTAAGAGACACAATGCACACTGGGCTCAATCTGATTTAATTTTTTTCCCCACAGCAGTTTGGAGGAACTTCAGATAATCATCAGAATGTGTGGACACTTATTTAAACTGAACAGAACTTCTTTAAGCTGTGGAAAGTTGCTTAGAAAAGCTCTTTTGGGAGGAAGAGTAATCTTAAAAGACAGAATGGAAATATGCATTTTATTTTAAAAAATTCTTTGTGGTCTTCTAAGTATTTTTGATGATAAGGGAATTCATGGGCATGGTTGAACCTGAGTGGAAAACCCAGGCTGAATTTAGGTGTTTTCAGATTATGTATTACACAAAATCAAATAAAAGTTTAGATTTTCATTAAGGTAATCTGTATATTTTATTTACACTAATATAAATTAACTGCTTTGATCTAAGATGGTTAATAAACCAAATATGTCCTGAGGGACATATTTCCAAAGGGATAACAAGGCTGATATGCTTTAGGGCACTTGTATTAGATAGATCTGGAAGCATTGAATAAGGGAGGAAAAGGAAACCATGATGCAAACAGAATACACTGAACATTTCTTGTGGCAGCATAAATAAATGTTTGGAATGTTGGAGCCTGAATTAGAGGCAATAACTGCTAAAAGAAACCAGTAGGAAACAACCACGCAACAATGGCAGAATGGAAAAGTTAAAATTTCATTCCAGCGCAGGAAGCAGCATGGACAACAACGATTGCTTTCCATGGAGCTGATCCCCTGGGGTGCTGCTGGTCTTCCCACCAGGATTAGGGAGGCTGAAGGGTTCCCAGACTGTCTGTTGGCATCTTCTGGGCACCCCCTGCTCCTGCCCAGCCCGGGTGTGCAGAGCGGGCACAGGCATTTGGTGTTTAATTACTGCTCTGCTGCTGTTAATTCTTAATATACTCACAGCAATAAGTGCAAGGTGATCTATCCTAGGCAGGCTTCCAGTGTTTATCGTTAATAGAGAATGAACAGACATAAAAGCTTTAAGTGTCTCCTTCCCCTCCTGTAGTGAGTAAAAACTTGATTTCCTTAACGAATAGATTGCTGTCAGTGTAACAGGAACGGAGTTTCCAGCCTGTAGTTAAAGAAAAAAAAAAATCACTTGCTCCATTTACTTCATATAGCAAAAAACCCAACCCCAGAACGCCGAAGAGCTCGTGCTTTGTGTGTGAAAAATCCTGTGTTTTGGAGGCAGGGATGGCATTAACATTCTAATGGTGGCTG